>VKOC01000002.1:23881873-23946598 GCA_009364415.1 Spea multiplicata
AGTATATACTACTGCCACAGTGCTGAATATAGTAGCACGTGGTGATTTAACCTAGAGGTGGAGGGTCAATTAGAGAACACCAGTTGTCCTTATAAACAGCAATGAACATAAAATGCCCATTAATGTGAGGCATACCTGAAAATGTACCAGCTTGGCAATATTGGGGTCAGCAATGAACATCTGATGCAGCAAACAGCAGATAAGGCACTGCACCTCTCTGAGGTTACACAGCAGGTTCTCATCTCCTTCCAGGGGCTGGGAAGAGTCTTGTTTTCTTTCCTCTTCTGTTGGAAGACATATCTCCAACAAGATTTGCACAGCAGCGCTATCCTAACATAAAAGGCAAGAAAATCAATTTGAGCATAATCACTTACTAAACAATACATAATTTGGTTTATATCAATCAACATAATAAACCTTATCAGCATAAACAAATCAGTACACAAGCACCATAGCACAGAACTGCCCAGATATATACCTTACAAAATAAAAAGTAATATACAATTGAAGAAAGCAACCTATGCAAATAAAAACCTTATAGAGGTGCACAAAGTTACCTGTGCAGCAAGCAATGCATTTTTCAGCTCCTCTCTTGTAACTTCCATAGTTTCAGCCTGTCCAGCAAGACCAGCAGCATTGTTAGATGACGGTTTAATATCCTGATCCGCTGTTTCCTTCAAGTAAGAGTTCAAGTAAGCCTTGGATGCCAGAAGATACCCATTCAACATGTGCAAAGTAATATCCATTAGTGGTGGGCACCTGAGAAGACAAGTAAGGAACCACCATGTTAGCGCTTAACATTATATACTAGAATATTGGAGGAGAACAACGCAGCCGTAACAAATGAAAAATAAAAAACACCAACCTCTGGACTCTGGGATCACATCTAAGTACAATCAGAGGGTCAATCATTAGATCATTTTGTGTGTACTTGTGCTTTCGAGCTAGCTTTAATTCAGGTTGCAATGCATTCACCGTCATCACCCACAACCTAGCAGGTAAATAAAATTAAAAAAAATATATAGTTAAAAAAGCACAATAGCTGGGTGGTTTTAAGGCAAACAAAGTTGGTATTTTCTCAACTTAAAATGAAAATAAGCTGAAAGTACAGCAATCAACAGGGACCTTGCATTGGTTTCTCAATTTGGTCAGATGCTTTATGAACTGATCACATTACCTTCTGGGCATAACAGTATTCAAGGTCATCCAGAGCTTGTTGATTGTCTGAAGGATCCTCCGTGGAACTCCAGCATTCAGGAGCTGGTTCATGCTAGTGGTCAGCACTTCAGCATAAGGGATGAGGTCACTGGCACTAAGTAATGTCAAATGCTCCAAAATTTGCATTACTTGGGTGTGGTTGCTTTGGAGCAGTGAAAAGGCTTAAAAAGGAAGGAAAAAAACAACACGATGTCTGTTATGTTAATAAGCTGGAAAATACCTCAGTTTAATTCATCCTATGATCAAACAATTTAACAGTTGCAGTGCCTAGGGTCCAGGGATTGATCATGCTGTGCCTCACCATGACCTCTAATAATACACAGACCAACCAGAACACAAGACTGATTTGGACTCCCAAGATGATTCTACAAATAGTTCAAATTGTATAGTTTGCTAAAAGAGCAATTTAAGCTCATACCTAATACAGGAAGTGTGACACTTTGCCCACTTGTATTATTGTATGATAGGGTTTCCTCCATTGCGGCAAATCTCCATAATGCTCCATAAATCTCACTTGCAATCGGAAATTACTATACTCTAGATGCAAAGCCTGATGTTATTATGGAGGTAACCTGCTCCTTAGAAGAAGTTTCTTTCAAATTTTTTTGTGGTCCATCAATGACATGGAATAACTCTGGGATGTAGTGTGCTCTGTTTGCACCCTGCACTGTGGGGTTCAATATGGAGTCTCATTTTGGTCATGCTATTATTTTTGTTTTGTGTAAAACTATTCTAGCAATCTTTGGAATGACCCTGGGTCAGCTGTCTACTCCAAAAGCCCAGTTTTATCTGCAGACATGATTAACAATAATGCAATATTGAAAAGCCCATTATACCTTCTTGTAGCTGATTAGGGGAATGGTTTTTAGCAGAGCTGGTCAGCAACATTCTTCTTAACAGAGCATCTGTCCCAGTAATCTCTTCCTCACAGATCCAGTCATCCACGATGCACAGATGGGGGTAATTAGTGGCAAGCAGACGCAACAAGGAAGAATGTAAGCCTAAGAAAGACATTAACACACATTACACATGTAAACAAGCACGTGTACCCAAGGGCTGTGTTGGCCAAGTATTCTAGGCTTGCGCACATCTCTCCCTTTTTCAGACCCTGCCAATAGTGCAGGTGCCTCTTAAATTTGCAATGTTGACAAACCGTCTCACATGGCAGCTTCTTCTAAAAAGCCCATAGGATTGGCAGCGATTTCGAGAATACTCCAGTAGTGGAACACCAAAGACATTAGGCTTGCGGTTTGCATTAGAAACCAAATCAGGTGACTATGACTAGATGAATGCATCACTTACGGGAGGCTTACATGCATGATCACAGTATTGCATCCAGAATCATGAGAAAATATACTTGCATAACATTATGCTTTGTCTGGAAAGAAGACAGCGTGGAAACAGCCAATACAAAGTATTTACTTGTCATTTTACTAAAAATAATTTTAGGATATAGAACACTCCTAACCTTCATACAACAATTAAAAATATATTTAATATTAAAGAATAACTCTAACACCTACCTCCCAGTTCCTGCTGTAGACCATGTGCCTGTCTGATAAGATATTTTATTGGAATCTGGTCCATAAGAGCTGAAGAGTAAGACTTTGGTTTCCTCTGTATGGCTGCTGGAAACGTAAGCATAAGAAAAACGTTGCTAGCTAAGCACACATATTCCATAGAATCATTACTATTTTAGCGTATAGTATTTTAACAAGAAGCATTTTTTTTTCCAAGATGTGCAAATTAATGGGAATTATGTCCTTAACAGCTTGTCACATCTATTAAGAAACATCTACTGCTTGTGCCTTTTTGTTTTGTAATCAGTTAAAATGTTGAGGATATTTAATTGAAACGTTAACCTCGTAGAATGTAATAAATGTTTAGCTTGTCATATGAAGTCAATCAGAAACTTGTCAGCAAGGGAGAAATAACTTAACAAGAAGCGATGATTGTGATTAGAATGAAGAGCAGTGAACTGTACAATGTTAGACAGTAAGTTACAGAAGACGTTGGAAGAGTATAGTTATACCAGAGGTTTCCATTTTGTGACCTTATGATATTTCATTTGTTTATTTTTGTAGACATTACCAACCTAGTGTCTTTGAATTTGCCAAAAGAGCTTCTTCATAGGATAGAACATAATAGAGCATTAGTAGTTGAGCAGTTATTGTGTGGCGCTGACCAAGCCGGGAGTTCTCCCCTACAATTCCCTGAAACACCTTCAGTATTTCTTGCTCTGTAATTGGCTTGTTCGTGGCTTCTGGACTGGCCTTTGATGCAGGGGTGATGATAGAGTTGATGTAAACATCAATAAGAGGTAACAGCTGCTGGTGCAAGGGGGTGGTTGTCTCACAAAGTTGTGTGTAGATCCAGTCCTAGAATAAACAAGATTTACAAAAATAGTTAAATAAATAAGGGGAGCACATGAAACAAACTGTACTTGCTGCTGTCCTGGGATAAAGCAAAAAAGACCAAAATTAAAAATGCATTAAAGTAAAAAAAGTGCCAAAATTGCGTGTATGGGTATGTGTCAGAGTTCTCCGTTACTAGGACAGACTGTGGGACAAACTAGATTTTGCTTTATAACCAGTGTGTATAATATTTTTGTGTGATTTCATATTCTCTCTCACTCTCTCTTTTATCAGATCCAGCGATGTAACGCATGCTGCCAGCAGAAACATATTCTGTGGCATGCCCAATCACCCTTCTGTTTGGCAGTCTGATGGGTAAATCTGGGTTCGGCATAAATTGAAGTGAACATTTTGACAGGTTCATGAATAACTCAAATGGCCACTGATTTACATAAACTAGAAGAATGGCCAAAGTACACTTTAACAGAGACGTAGTGAAAACATGAAAATTGCTCTGGTCCCGTAGTGTAAAAAGGTCTTGGTCCTTAAGGGGTTAAACATGCTTCATACACCACCAGACAAGCTCTTTCTGCAGCAGAAGTCCACCGGGGAAGGTCCTTCATAATTTACAGCGACGCCAAGGACGTGAAAGCACGGTCCTCCTCCAAGCTCCCCTGTCCACTTCTGCTTTAATGAATAAACCCCAATATGTATAAACCACCATACCTTTATGGACACTTTGTGCTTTGTAAATGCGCGACTTCTCAGCAGCTGGTAAATACAGTGAATGGGCAGAAAACCAGTAATGTTAGCACTAAGGTTGCTTGTGACAGGGACACGAACTGCATGGGCAGTCACAACCTGAAAAGAAAATAAAAAAGTCAATAACTATCAGAATATTCATATATATACTGTATATACAGAGACAGTATAGATGTCAAGTTTACTTTGACTGAATAGCATTAAATGGCAAAAGACTCAGTAAGAGCGGTTTTAGGGTAATCCACATCACACATAATTACAGTATAACACGCAGCAAGCTTTACTTGAAACAAAATAATCCTACGAAATGCAACCATTAGATGGCGCTACTGAGCTGGCAAAGATTTAATTGAACAAGCTGCCTGTTTGACGCTTTCCCCAAGCTTTCACTTTTACTGCTCTGCCTCAGGACATGGGATAAACTGAGTAATCATTCAGAGCTGCATGGAAATCATCAAGGATTTATTTAAGTGATAGTTATACTACTTAACACTGACCAATTTTCGCACAGATGGCAAATGGCTTAACATTCAATGGAAATACCTTCTTTTGGATAACCACAAAACTAAACAAAGCAATAACTACAGCAAAAAACATGCGCATAGGGTTGGTCCAGCTCTACCTTTAGGGAATGGATCCCAGTGTGATCACAAGAGGACATTATTCAAATGAGTGAAAGGTAATTAATTATACATTGATAGAATTAAGGGAAAGGAGACATAGGTTGTAATAAAATCCTTAAATATTTAACATGATACATATATGTTGTAATACATCGAAATAACTTAACATTTAAGTGATACGATTCAAGCCCTGAATCTAAACAATACTTAAGATACTTAACAAGATATAATGAAAATAGCTGGCCACGGCTCTTATTTGTACAAAAGAAAAGTGACAAGTGTACCAGTAGAAACAATATGGTGGATAATTAAGGGCTCTTATTTGCCAGAAAATAATTGAATTAGTTGTGTCTAATTAAATTAGAGGAATGATAAAAATTCCAATTATTTTATATAAATCCTTTCCCCACATATTATGTAAGTGGTGTCCCCTCACCTGCTCTGTAAATATCTCCTGGGTGAAAATAGTCTTCATTCTGCCGAGTGAGCTTGGTTTAATGACAATCTAGGAAAACAAAAGTCAGAATGGATTGGCTTAATATGTAAGCCGGTATAAATCAAGAAAAAAAAATGGAGCACTCAGAAATAGTTTATTTTTGGCCCTAATAAGTAACTTTCTTCAAAATACAAATCTTTCATAATCTTGAAACTTGGAAATGAATCTTTACCGCAGTTGCCCCCACTTTAATTTGCGGAGCATAAGTAAGTATTAGGTGACTGAAACAAATAAACGTAAATGTTATAATCACCTTCATTCCCAAAGTGGAACAGACCAGATCAATGATGGCGCTAAGCTGGTTGCTATGGAAGTACATAGCAACCAATAACAGCATCTCCCCGAATGATGCGGACACACCAGCAGTACTGCAAAAAGGACACATAAGAAATGAGTTTTACGTCTGGTCGGAAACCTTGACGTCAATAACTATTTATAACATGTTATAATGAATAAAACGTAGACTCACCTTTCAAAATAAGCTTCTTCTTTTATCATCCAGTTTAACCAAATCAACATCAGCTGCTCTTGTTCTGGTGTACTGCAAAAGGTCAAGACGCAAAAATAAAAGTCATTCTGTTTGTTCAAAACTAAGATCATTTTATCACTATTAACTCATAAATGGAAGTAAAAGTGTTTAGAAAAAAATTACTTGCAATTTTGTTTAAAGTTAAAACGTTTTCCTGCGGAGCAACGGCTCTCCGGAAAGGATTCTCAACTGAAGGGAAAACTATTTGGGGCAAGTTTGCTAATTTGTGCTTAATGTTTACAAATAGCTTCAGGGTATTTTACATTTTGGCTTAAAGGCTCAAAACAGTGCCACCAAACCCCTAAACTGCATCTCTTTTCTTTTTTTGGTCCATGTGCAAATAATAATAAAATTAAAAAAAAATAAAAATTCCAACTGCATCTGACGGTTAAATATTCTCTCCTAGCCAAATGACTTGTTGTGTCTTTACTGGAGTTAAAGTAACCGATTTATTTTACAGCTATCTCACTGGCCTCTTCTAATGGAGGCCCAATGGCTAAATGAGCTTCTTGGCGTATTGATACAGTTATATCCTTCAACTAACCTGACGAGTGTGGAAAAAGCCAGCAGCATGCAGAAAGAGAGAGACACGAAACGCACGCCTGCAGGAGTGGCTGGCGGACGGCTTGTCATCAGCAAAAGCACCTGCTCTGCCTCTTCATCAGTTGGCCTGCGATTATTAAAGGAAAAGGGTCAGATTTTCAACACGCACACCTTACTCTATCAGGTGACTAGGACTATGCACTAATAAATTGTATCTGCAATTTTATCACTGTTCTTGCAGTAGTGAATATATATATATATATATATTCACTACAGCAAGAGCAGTGATAGAACTGCAGAGATACAATTTACTAATGCATAGTCCTAGTCACCTGTATGTATAATACATTCCATCCGTGTAACAGAGGAGGAAACGAGTATAAAATGTATGCAGTCACTTGTATCAGCAGTAAGAAAGATCTCTTGTCATTCAGGTTCTGTGCTGCGGAAGTATAAAATAATTTATGTACTATTAGCGGTGAATAGCAGGGGCACCGGGCAAGAGACTTCTATGATCACACAGACTGCCGAGTCTTGCTGCTAGGAAATCCTCAGACATTTATCAAAATATTGTAAGTATTGCTATGCAGAACATTAATAAAATGAAAAGAAGTACTTGAGGCCAGCGATTCCCATTAATGCGCAGTAGAGACGCAGGAGTGCACTAGCTTTTATAACATGTTCCTCCTTCAGTCCAGAGCACACAGATCCGCCAGACTCAGCTTCTTCTGTTGCAGGCGAAGGAAGGATGCTCATTAATTCCAGGAGGAGCTGCCTTCTCATTTGCCATAGCACGGAACTGTTGTTTTCCCTCCTTCTCTAAAGACAAAAAGAATCATGTATAATACATACATATATATATATATAGTATATATATATATATATAAAATCTGTACAGCATATATACACTTGCAAGGGTTTCTTGAGAAATTTAATTTTCAAAGCTAAATAAATTAAACTAGCTAGCTGAAGATGTGCTGCAGCGGGAATTAAAAAAAGCTATCTGGTAAACTAAACAGAGAAATCATCTCTTACCAGTTGTCCATTACGGATAAAGGTTCCAAACCAAGTGCGTACTTTGGCATTCGTCCCGAGGAGCAATCCACTCACATAACACACCATGTTGCTCACACCATCTTCCCCTGCCTCATTTTTGGTATGGTCCAAAGTTAAAGCTACTCCCAGTCCGGGGAGGTGACACTCTTCTACCTGAAATGTTATTTAGAGGAAGCTGTTAACATATGTTTCACTGTGAAAAGTATGTCAGGTTCATTCCTTTGAATCATACTTAATAAATAGAATGTCAAATGTAATGGAGCTCATAACATTCTAGTAGAAAATCTCCAAAAAACAAAAAAGTTATAATTTCACTCCAATTTCTCTCCAATTGACAGAACAATTTTTGTGTAAAAAAAAAAAAAAAAAAAAAATAACCTGCATATCTATGCAATATGTAGGATACCCTTTCTATTATACTTAACCATGGAATATAAAAGACATAAAAATGTGTTTATTTTTCAGATTTTAAAAAAATCAAGCACAAAATCTATAATCAGACTACTGTAGGTGAACAAGAATATATTGTATAGATTTTATGCTTTATGAATCTGCTCTCCATGCCTCTCAAGTGTCTAAAATCAGCCCTGCATTTGCAGTCATAAAGGTAGACAAAACTTATCCGGCATAATAATAATAAAGAGACGGCTGTTTTTCTCACACTGCGAGACCAGATTCTTACCACCATGCCTCGCACTTTCAAAGCCTGAGATGGGTTCATCTTGCACAACTGACGCAAGGCTTCGGTTCTGCGTCTCCCTCCAATACTCTCCTCATCCTGACGTTCTCCGTTCTTTATCAAGCTTCTGCAAACTAATAGAAGCATTAACATTAAGTAAAAAATGAATATTTGTCGTCTCATTTAAAACGCATACAAATTTTGATAAAGTTTCCACAAGCAACATGAATAAAAACCCACCAGTATATACAGTACATACAATACAGTATATGAAGCTAGAAAAATAAAGTGGGCAGATCCTTGCAAAATGTTATGGCACTACACAACATAAAATGAAACAATTATCCTCAGAACTTCTTACCTTCATTAAAACTGTCAGGGACGTTTGCTACAAGAAGACAAAGGAACCAGGCCCCATTGCGGACATGAAGAAGAGCTTCAGCCATTTCAGTGATTGGCAGAAGATTGTGTAACTCTACAACAGACATAGGAGTGATTTATTTACAAAAAACTACATGTTATGACTTTGGATTTCATGTCCACCGTGTTCTTGATAAAAGGTCTCACAAAAAGAGATCAAAGTTGACATAATAAATTGCATTTTGCATCATTCTTCTTGTGAAGAGTGCTCTTTTTGATGTATTTGTATTGTAACATTTTGTAGCACTGGGGCAGAGCCGCAGAGTGCAAGAATTTATATATATATATATATATATATACATACACACACACACTCAAACATTAATTCAAATGGACAGTTTATTGTTCCAGGCAACTCCACTATAGAAGAATGCTCATTAAAGTACTCTGTGAGTGAATGAAAGCCATGCTGCAGCATGATCTAACATTTCTCGTCACTGATTGGCTGTCTGAAATCAGTGGCAGGATAGTGCCCTCATTCCATTAAACGGTATGCATTTCCACACATGCACACAGGGGTCTGAACAGGCCCCGGCATACAGCATTCCCCTAGCCAGGCCTGGATCTTATTAAAAGTAAGTAAATCTCATGCATGTTTCCAGGGCATTTAACTGGGGGTATGCATGTACACAAAAATGTAAAGGGGCTACAGAGTTATGATATGCATATATGTACATACGATGGATGGGGTCCCTACAGTTTAGAGCAGCAAAATGTCAGCATTTAAAGCATCCAATGTGCAGTCTAGGATTTTGAATAGATATAACAAGCTTTACTAATACCTGCTTGTAAAATGCACAGCACATCTGCAGCCTCTTCCATGTGAACAGGGCTTTCAAAAAGCTCAGAGGATTTCATAAAAAACTCTCCGCCGGAATCTGCAACCTTAAACAGTGATAAAAGATGCACACGTTAACAACCAAAAAGGTTTCTACCGGCCTCTACGAGATTAGATTCTACCAAATACTTAATTGCCCTTTTGAGTCTGGAATGAGATAAAGATTATCTACCTTATGCCTCTATGTCTTTCTCAGTCCAAAATGTGTTTTTGGGGTTGTGATAAATGTCATGCACTCCTACAAATGTAGGGGGGGGTGTCAGCAGAAGAAGCAGGTGTGAGATAGGTCTGGGATATGTTGCGTATTCACAGAGCTCTCCAGTTGGAGGTGTCCCCCCAACCCAGTCACTGACCTACCAGGGAAGTCCTTGATATCACTCTTTCCCAATCTATGAAATTTACCAGGTACATCCTATCATATGGCCAGGTAATGCCAGGTACTGCCACACATGCTCCTTCTGAAGCAATTTGGCAGATGGCATTGTGTTAACCGCTGTTAACTGTTTCTTTGCCATGTATCCTGTATTGATTTTGCTATTATATTGCTTTCTTGGACAGGCACTTTCTAGCCCAAATGGTATTTTTATGCCAAAAGAACAGTGGAGTTGCATTTTTTTAAACCTTAGCAAAAAACAATTAAGAAGACTTTGCTTATATTTAATATTATGTATGTTAGAAGTACAGTCTCTTAAGGGTTTGGTAGGCAAAATACCTCTTTAATTAAGGATCCAATTGCATTCAGTCGGCTCCAGTATAGTAGGAGACCAGTTTCTGCCACGTCTGGGGGTTGCTACTTTCAAGTTAACAATTCTACAAATCTAACTTTTAATTTAAATAATGTTTCTTCATTGTTTTAAGTGCCAAAAATATTAACCTATAATTTTTACCAACAGTTTTAAACAAACAACAAAAGCAAATGCAAAACCAGGTCATAGTGGGCGATAGTGGATTAAATTACATTATTAGAGAATACAAAATAATCGATTTCTATATATCTCAACATATAACAAAATGAAAAGTGAAATTACCGTAGATTAAAAATGAAAAAAAAAACAAACATCGTTATAAAAACTCAGTACCTTATTAATTATGGCCAACAGTTCACTTAGAACAAGACGCAGTCGACGGGGGGAATCGCTGTGTTCAAATTCCAGAGTCAGGCCATGTTGAAGCTGTGATACCAATATACTTTCACCGCTGCCTCCTCCAAGCTTGTGTCTACAGAGAGTTTGGAAAATTACCTCGAGATAACATTTACTCAAAACATATTACATTGAAAGTGGAAATGTGTCTCTGGGACTTCTCATTAGTTTTAGATGACAGCTAACGTAGGGCTGATGCCCAGAATACTAAAGCGTTACACCGCTGAAGGAATAACGTCAACCAGCTCTGAAGGACATGAGGAGCTGCATGGACAAAAGTGTAAAATAGTTATTAACACTGTACAAACAAGCAACAATGGAACCCAAAAGCCATGAAAGTAAATATTTCAGCACATAAATGTAAGCATCTGTGATGTTTACACTATTATACATTTTAATTACAATAAATGTCTACTGATTTTGTATACTCTAGCATGAGCTTTATTTTAGATATATATATATATATCTTTTAGGAGGATTTGGACACTGCCCTTTAAAAAAGCATTTTGCCCGCTGTGGCTAGCGAATTAGAATTATAGAATGGAACTGATAGTTTACGGTTCCAACACCTTTTAAGAATACGTATAATGATAGCCATCAATGAAGAACCCAATAATCACAGTGCAGTAATAGGTGAGGTTTTCTTTGACTCCTTTAAAATATTTGAAGGTATTTTAAAATTTACAGCCAACAAAAAAAAAAACAGCCGAGGGAATGCTATACGTACTATTAAGGAAGCATATGAATCGGGTAAATAATAACATAAAAAATTTCATATATGCCCAAGCCATAACGGACTAGTGCATTGCAGGGGTAATCACAGCCAGTTCCACTTAATCTACATATGTCATTAAGTTCCAGCTCACATTGCTGGCAGCAAGCTTTTTAGTATTTACAGGAAACGCTATGACTATACCCCTTTGCCGGCCACTATGAAAATCACCGTGGCCACTACATGTGTATACTTGCATCCCACGCTCTGCCCAACTTTGTGAGCCCATCATATATATGCCGCTACAACTTTCCCACCTCCCAATAAACAAACAATACAACAAAGTAGCATGTTTAAATACAAAATAATTGTGATTTTTATTTTATAAACAGGCAGAGTAACTGGCATAGTCACTATTAGATCAATGCGCATGTGACACTTTTGCTTGGGGTGATGTTGGAGGGGCTGGGCAGCCCAACTGGAGGAGCTTGAAAAGCTCTTGTGAATCTCAAAGTAAACTATTAAGTGCCTGACTTTCGAAGTCTGGTTTTCTATACCAGAATAGTTTTGAACCTCTTTGCAGGTAGTGGTCCAATACAAAAGAAACCGTGCTTCAATGTAAATGGCATAGATGGCACGAGTCTTACCTGAGCTGCTGTTCTTTGTTGGCATCTTGTTCCAACGCATGGAAATCCACGGACAGCAGAGCCACTATAGAATTGACAGCTTCTACTCCCGAAAGCAGCCGCAGAAGCAGCTTCTTGTCCTGAGCCCAGCTGTGGCTCTGATCCGCCGGAGCGCACAACGCCATACGGACTAAGCAAGGCAGGAGAAACCTCAGTTCTGGATCGCTGAGGGCAGCCAAGCGCACCACGTCCACCTTCTGCATCGCCTCAAACGCATACGGGCTGACATACTGCAGATCAGAACTGTCACCCATATTATGGACACCTATGGGAAAATAAACACACAACACTTTTACCGATAACGGTTAAGGAGGGAACGGGGAGTAAAACGTATCCGCTGGGATTATCTGACTGGCACCTTCTTACCCTCAACAATCTACTGAAGTACTTACTACCTGTACTTATAGCGTAGAAGAGTTATGTATTTCTAAAAACATACATTCTCGCCAAGCTACACTTATTTACGTATAGTTTTAGACAATCGCCGGCGACCGTGTAAAACATTTTCTATACAATTACTAAGTGAAGGGAAACATCAGAAAATCCCTATGTACTGCCACTGTGCCCATTTTACCACAAAGCCTAGGCAAACATTCATATATAATAATAATAATATAATATATATATATATATATATATATTATATATATATATATATATATATAGGAATATTTCACCCCATTGATATGCATTATTACAAAGCCCTGTGAGGTTTCATTGGGTAATATAGACACGCATTTATATAAACACACCAGCTCCTTTTCTTCCTATAAAGCAAAAGTCGTTGAGAAAATCGTGGAAGACACGCACCGCGCTGCGGCCTACAACGCAGTGGATCCCCGGCCTGGAGTAAGATATGCACCTTCCCCACCTCGAGCAGTCCCTCGGCGGCACTTTGCAAGCGAAAGCCCGGATGATGTCCAACAGGATTCGGTTTCGTCGCGCGTGAAAAACCAAAAGGAAATATCGTTTGCTTGCTTCTACAGTGCGCGTACCGGCTACCGAAAGCACCAAAACAGACGCGCTGAAAGCTTTCTATCCCTTACAGGCCTCCGTAGTGACATTGTGTATGCGATCATGGGATTAACTCTTTCGCTCCTCAAAGACAGAACCAGTCGCACTAGAGTGGATATACGAAAGGTACTTTACAATTGCCTAAAGTACGTACAACGATCGCCAATAAATGCACTGGTCGATACCAGAAAGAAAAAAACTACATTCATAGTCACTGTAGTTGTTCTTTGCTTTAAGTATTAAGTGTATGGATGTAAGGATGAGAGCAATAATATGGGTACCAAGTGATCTTAACCCCTTAAAGACTGTTTAGCTGTAATTTTCTTCTTTGTCATTTAGTGCATCCACACATATTATATATTGTTTTTTTGGGGGTTTTGTTTAGGACAAGCAGAGCTTTCTCTAGATACCATTATTTATATCATATCACCTAATTTACTAAAAAAAATGATAAAATATGGTGACTTTGTGTTAAAAAGAGACTTTTTCTCACTTTTATTCCAAAAATCTTTTACTCATCTGCAAAAACTAATGAAAAAACTTGCAAGTTAAGGGGCAATAATTACATGTAGCATTTTGCTTTTCAAAACCATTTTCCCGAAATCTGGTCATTCTGCCTCGTGGTATTTGAAGCCGGCCAATGCAATTTACCCCATCAACCAAATATTTTTGAAAAACTTAGACACCCCAGAGTATTTTAAATGCTGGTAATTTTTTAACCCTTTTGTCCATGCACTAATTCTACCATCAGCCTTTGTCAAACTTAATGGTAGTATTTTTCCCCCCACACAACACCCCAATATGTGTTCAGCAACATCTCCTGAGCACAGCGATACCCCCCATGCATGTGTTTGTTGCGTGCATTTTTTGGCATCTGGACAGTCTGTGCCCATGTCCCATATTTGGGACATCTTTGAAGCCGGCCAATTCCATTTACCCCATCAAATCATACATTTTTTTTAAAACCAGGCACCCCATGGGCATTTAAAATGCCAATATTTTAACTCTTTCCATGCGACAACTTTTGTGAAGATATAGCGCTAATTGTAGGACTTGCTCATAAAAAACTTTTATATATATATTTGGACTTTTTTGTGACAGTTGGGACAAGGCGATCGGGGCGGGGGTTGTGTTACTGACATGCCTCAATATCGATGCATGTCAGCAACACCGATTCTGCTTAGGAAGTGATTGCTCATTGCAGCCTGACCCCGTATATGTACGGGCTTTGTTGTGAAGGGTTTAATCTATCCTATTCACAGCCCTGGCTTTTTAAGGCTTGTAGGTGCATACAAAGGCTGGAAATGTGCTGCCACACATTTTTATGGTCACGTAGCATGCAGCTAGGTATATTTAGCCACTGGCCACATGTTGCAGCACCCGATCTCATATCCCAGAATGCATAGTGTCTACTGTAAAGTGTGGTGGAGGAGGAATAATGATCTGGAGCTGTTCAGGGTTTGAGTTTGGCCTCTTAGTTCCAGTGAAGGGCAATGTTAATACTAACGCATGCGAAGACATTTTAGAAAATTGTATGTTTTCAGCCTGGTGACACCAGTGTGGTGAAGGCCCTTTCCTGTTCCAGCATGATTATGCTCCTATGCAGAAAGCAAGGTCCATAAAGATATGGGTTAACGTGTTTGGAACCCAAGTGACCTTAATCCATATTAAACTTCTTTGGGATGAATTTGAATGCCGAGTGTTAGCCAGGCCTTCAAAAATCTTGTGAAAAGAAGAGAGGCTATTTTAGCTGCAAAGGGGCCCCAACTCCATCTTAATGCCCATGTTTTTGGAATAGAGCATCCAACAAGCTATAGGTGTGAGGGTCAGGTGTCTCTTATAGTCACATTCTGTTATGTACATGGGTAGAATTGTTAAGAAAGTATGATGTTCATATGCTTTGTTTTCTGAGACAGCAATCTGTTGATGCGGAGTGTTTGCTCAAGCAGACGCTCTACCCAGGTTCCAGTCACTTCCCGCCTACTCTTTTGCCAAATCCACTCCCCCCCCAAAAGACCTACAGGTGGAAAACCATGTTCTGAAGTACTGCATTTTCTAAACAAGGAGCAGCAGGAGTGCTTCATGTTTAATCAGCTGACCTGATCACGCATTAAGAAGGGCCAACCCTTACAAGTTTCTCTTGCTGCGTAGTTAAATTACTGGGGTGTCTAAGCATTCTTTTGTTAAAAGCTCACTAGGATTGGACCTTCATATGCATTATACTGGGCATTGAAATGTTGAACTCCTGATTTAGTAAATAAACCCAATGTAAACCCAATGTAATTGGTCCCCCCTTTGCAGCCATAACAGCTTCCCAGCTTCTAGGGAGGATTTCTACAAGATTTTGGAGTGTTTCTGCGGGAATTTGTGCCCATTCATCCAGTAGAGCATTTGTGAGGCCAGGCACTGATGTTGGAAGAGAAGGCATGGCTTGCAATCTCTGTTCCAGTTCACCCCAAACGTGTTCGATGGGGTTGAGGCCAGTCAAGTAAAAGGGTCTTCCCCAAACTGTACCTACAAAGTTGGAAGCATAGCATTTTCCAAAATGTCATGGTATGCTGAAGAATTAAGATTTCCCTTCACTGAAAGTAAGGGGCCTAGCCCAAACCCTGAAAAACATTCCCATTATCCACCAATGTTTATAGTTGGCACAATGCAGTTAGGCATGTAACATTCTCCGGCCATCGGCCAAACCCAGACTTAACCATTAGACTGCCAGAGAAGCCTGATTTATCACTCCACTGAGCATGTTTCCACTCAATTTGACCCTTGGCATTGTTCTTGGCGATGTGAGGCTTGCATACAGCTGCTCGGGCATGGAAACTCATTCCATGAAGCTCCCAACACACAGTTTTTGTGCTGATATCAATGCCATTGAAAGTTTGGAACTCTTCAGCTATGGAATCAGCAGCGCATTAGTGACTTTTACGCACCACCTGCCTCAGCAATCAGTTACCCCGCTCTGTGACTTTTTGTGGTCTTCCTCTTGGTGGCTGAGTTGCTGCTGTTCCTAAGTGCTTCCACTTTCCAATAATACCACTGACAGTTGACCAGGTTGTGCATTTCCACTGATTTAGCTTCATGGTAGGCAATATAGCTGTGTAAAATTAGGAATCGACAAAATTTCACAGGTTTCCACAATATTTTGGCTTCAGATAGATGTTTTTAACCCTTTAACGGCCAATGACGTGCTAGGCACGTCACAGAAAAATATGGCGACGGATACCTGATTTGAATCAATGAATGCCTTTCTAAGCATAAATTATGTCACTGAAATGAGTCATTCAGGAACACAGAAAACCCACCCCAGGGCACACTGACCTTAGCCCCTGCTACAATAAATATGGTAGTAAACATCCCGAACAATAAGTTCTATAAAGAAATGTCATAGAATGTGGGATAGACTTGACTTATGCAATAGAATATGGTACCAGATAGAAGGGGGTCCAAGATAATGGAGAACTATGGGACTATGGGAGCTAAACCCCAATAATTACATACGGGTAGGGTCTGGGAAGGAAATGCCCCAGTGGTGGGAAATTATGCCTCTTTTTCCAAAGGGGACAACCAGAGATGACCCTAAATGTTTACGAGATTCTATTCTCAGTATAGTAGCCGGTGTACAATGTGTCCTCTGTTCTGTAAGATTACAATTGCGGATGATACTTGGTCTTGCAACATTCCTGATGATGGGTGCTTGCGGGCTTTACATGCAGATAAGGCATGGAGGGATTTTTGAATATCCTAATTGTTTAAGGTACATTTATGATATGTTGGGTTACTATTTCCGGTTAGGTTTACTTTTCTTTTGTTAATAAATAGGAGAAAGAAAAACAGAAGAAATGTGTCCAAAGATATATAAAAATATTTTTATGAGCAAATGCTAAAATTAGCTCTGTATCTTCCCGAAAATCTAAGCATTGAAGAAGTCAAATTATCTTAAAATTTTAAAAAAAGAAACGTATGGTTTCATGGGGTAAATTTAAAAGGCTGGGTCCAAAGATTACCCAAATAGGACAGGGGGCAGGATGACCAGATGGTAAAATTCTAAATTTTAAAATGCACCTCTCACAAATGTGGCCTTTTAGCCCCTCAAAACTGACAAACCCATGCATGGATGGTATCATGTTGGGCTGTCAGGAGCTCAATATTTAAACCTGAAAGACAATGTGTGTGAAAAGAAAAATACCATCACTAACTTTGGTCAAAGGCTGGTGGTAGAATTCATCCATGGAAAGTGTTAGAATACCAGTATTTGAAACACCCTGGGATGTCCGGTTTTCGAAATATGGTTGATGGGGTGGACCGGCTTCAAACATGTCCCAAACAGCACATGGAGACAGGATTACCAGATGTGGAAAAAAATGGTTATGAAATAAAACTACTTGTACTTATTGACCCATAACGTGCAAAAAAAATTAAAATGTGTTTTTCCATTAGCTTTTGTAGATAAATAAAAGATTATTCAAATAAATGTTGCTGGGTTTTTTTTGTGGGGGGGGTCCCACAGGAAATTAGATCAGATATAATCAAAAGGGTATCTGAAGAAAGACTTGTAACTTCTCTGGGTACATGAAAATTACATCTTAACACAAGCACCACAAAAATGGTAAAACAGCCTTGGTCCAGAAGGGACTAATATGGTATCGGTTGGGCATGCGCCGATTCCTTGTTTTGTATGTAGATTGGCCATGTCAGCAGCACACCAGAATTTATGTTTTTTGTATGCTTTCCTTTTTGTATATTTTTGAATGTTTAAAATTGTTCTCCAACTGGTAGGTAACCTCTTTTACTGTGCCAAAATCAGGAAGAGAAACCTTCCCAATTAGCATCACTGAAAGTTTGAGATATAGAAGGTGGTCATGTTGACCAAACTTTGTATTTGGGTGTGGATTGAATTTTTCTTACCTTTCATATTAATGTCCCATTGTGATGCTCAGCACATGAAATTTCATTCCAAAGCTCCCAACTCCCAATTGTTGGCTAAATTTGTAAGCTTTCAGTGTATCGACGTATAGGCCAGAAATCGCACAAAGGAAAAAGGATAGAGGGGAGAAGAAAAAAAAAGTATACACAGGAAAGGTTTCATGAATAATTTATTTTCTTTTTAAAGTATAAACTTTTCATTTCCTTAACCATATTATGTACATTTCTATTTATGGCACTTGGCAGCAAAAATATTTGTTCTTCATTTTGCGTTTAAGTGGGGAAAGCAAAAAAAAAACTTGGACCAAATATCCATTTCAGTGGGAAAAATATGTATACCATTAAAGAAAGAAAAAAAATCAAGAATGGCTATGAACTTTAATCTTATTTTCACAACATGTTGATTATTCACTATTTGTGTGCTAGAATTTGGAACACTGGCAGCAAATCCAACTAAGAGGAAATAGTATGATGGAATTCATGTCATACTACAATCTTTTAGAATATATTGTATAAAAATAAAACCAAACTTTATTGTAGGACCCTTGGGCAGTAACCTTATTATATATATATATATAGCACTGAGACAATTTCATATCATGGCTAAATGGGGAAAAAAAGCACCTCCAAAACAAGCAAAAATAACTGCACACTCCCACTATACCACATTGTTTCCCTTGTAGTTCCTAAAACTGATATTTGGGTTTTCGTACACCTGTAGAGTTAAGTTTATCATCAGCATAATTTGGTTAATGATGAACTGCAATTCATTTTACTAATTCATTTACTAGTATGCAAGCCCAAAATATTAAATCATGGAAAGCTCTGCTACTTCAATAACCTCAACACAAAAATAACCCTCGATAAAAATGAAGCTTCACCTTTCTCATGAATGTCAATAGCAAACGTTGGTATTTTCTATATAAACATACGCACGCACATATATAAAATGCAATCAACATCATTCATGAGGAAAGATCAAGCAGATGACCTGCGCTTAAAAAGGAGTCATTCAATAACGCACATTTGAAAAGTATTTTAAGTGATGTATGTCTATGCGGATATAAAGATACATCTATATACCTCTCTGATGTAAAGTAAAATTAGCTCTTAGGAAATAGTATTAAATGCACAATGGGTATACAGTTTGAGAATGAAGAGATCACACTCATTAGGCATCCCTAATATTTAAGTATGGACAAACGATTTTTACCGCGTGGGAATAGATATCAGCCTAGTGTCAAAGGCCTTGTCTATACATCGTAAAACTCATTAGCTAATGGCTTTCATAATACAACTCAGCTGGTGCAACTGTTTAAAGGATGGCATCACAGATAATAAGAGGTTAAGGCCTAAATTTGGTTTGTTTCTTGTGCCACCTAAAACAAGCACTCAACCTATGCGGGCTGGTGTGCCATAAATCAGCGGTCTCCAATCTAGTGCTCGAGGCACCCCAATGGCTTAAAAAAAAAATGGGATTGACGTGGCCCCTTAACTGTAATTTGCTACATTTACCTTTACTTTGATTTTTAATGTTTGGGAAATGTAGTCAAAAGCTTAGAATAAGTTTATAAAGCTCTATTTGGTGATTCTGCAAGCCAGATTAACCACGTTTAATTAGAAAACTGTTTCAGCGTACCTGGCAACTCGCAACTGAGACCCTGGAATAGCCATATCATAGGAGACCTTATCTTCTATTGCTCTAAGTTACTACACACATTGATGAGCATATATACTTTTCTTTTTCCAATACAAGTGATGTCAGGGTTCCTACACCAAATAGTGTTTGATCCGAGACACATAAATGTGTGGTTTATGTAAATTCAGGAAAAGTTTCCCCATCTGTCCTACGACTAACAAACCGAAAGCCACCCCACCAGTACAATGTGAGAAGAAAGCACCTGTGGAACCTGGGCATGGTGGTGACCAGTAATACTCTGGGGATTTCATTAAATACAATATAAAGTGTACTGGTGAGAGATACGATTGTTTCTCCAAGGCATTTAGCCATCACGTTGTTCTGTTCTTGGAATCACACAACTTATTTTTTGCCATTATTGCTTAAAATCAAGTATGGAATACAGAGGGGTACAATTGACCAAGAGCAGTCATCCAGGAGCAAACAGTCCAACTCCTTTGATTTTTTTTGGATTTTTTTTTAACCTCTAGGACATTATGACCCACACCTCCCCAGTCTTTTGTAACACATGCCCAAATGTAACCATTTCTGTGCTTGGCAAGAGAAGTATTTGCTCTAAGAGGCAATTAGATGGTTAGGAAACTGCAAGCATTAAATACAAAAAAAAATATGAATAAAAATAGGACCAATTTAATTACAGATTTTAAAAATTTCAAAACATCAGAAACATCATTATCCCGCAGAAATCTTACCCAAGTGAAAGAAATGCCAACACATTTCCTGAGGCATTGAGATTACCTTAAGGAAAGAAAGTAAAAATAAAAGAGAAAGATTTCTTAAACAAAATACTTTTCGATTGCACGGTTTCGAAAGAACGTCTGAAAGCTTTTGTCACCAAGTGTTTTAATTTTAAACAAAACGTTGATATTTTCTTAAATATTTATATAATATAGATCTATGTATATATATATATATATTTATATATACACACACACGCAATGCAAACGGGATTCCTCTTTCTCTATATGAAATTGTTAAGGTAAATACTCTGTATTTACAAAGCTCACTTTTCCCAAAACAAAATTTGTAGTTTTTCCCAAATATAATATACTTTCTTCCCAGGTACGTAATGAACAGAGGAGGTTTTTTTCAGGATGATCTATATCTAACAAGGTCAGGAAATGGCTTTGAATTAAAAAAAAAATTGGGCATACCAGTCAATCAGTCACTGAGATTATCTATGTACACCGCACCATAAAGCACACCCCTTTGCAAAATTCAAGATTGCCTTGCTTACTAGATGTCACGGGCCATACTAGATTTCAGAGGTACGTTAAGGGTTAAGCTAAAAGAAAAACACAATCCAATTACGTTAATTTGCAAAACGAAAAAACTAAATGTTTGTTCAGTTATACGGTAAAAAAAAAAGTGTAGATTTTTAACATGTCTAACCAAAGCAGTAAATGGCCCTGAACCAAATTTTTTTTTTTTTTTTAAATGAAACTGAAGAGTTTATTTATTATTCACTACAGGTTAAACCACCTACAATATTTAATGATATATTGCCATTGGGGATTCTCTGTCGTCGAAGGTGTGATTATAAAATTTCTTTTTAAGACCCGGTACCTTTTTCAAACTTATAAACACAGTGAAATTCATGACTGTACATGTACTCGGCAGCTACAGCTTAGCTGTAAATTCCCCCCCCCCACACACACACACACAATGGTGAGGACATTAACCCACCGATCGCCCCAATTAACTGTACATCAAGACAATACAAATTTTAATGGCGCCCACCCCTCCCCCTTACAAAAAAATAATACTCTAAAAGCAACCTACTGCAACTTTTAATTAAGACGAGTACATATATTTTAGACCAATTGCTTTAAAGCAAGAAGGCGATATAAACCTTCGAGGAAAAAAGTTTGTTTTGTTTTGTTTTTTTTTTTATAAAAGAGGCTAAGAAATATAAGACAATTTATACATTTAAAAACTTACAATAAATAAGAGATGCAGGCATTTGTTTCTGAATATTGATAATAGGTTCTGTTATCCACACATCCTTAATGTTAAAAAGTCTTGTGATCACCTCATTATTGTTCCTTAGGTCATCCCAGAGCTTATTAGGTTCAACTTGAAGTCAGCAGACAGAGGATTTTTTTTAAACCAAATACTGAGACTGGAGATGATTATCAAAGGGTCATTGAGACTTCAAAAATATACTTGTGTTCCATATGGGTATAGCAATAATCCAAATCCAAAGTGAAAATTCAGATGGTTAAAAAATGATGCATGGTCAGAAATCCAGGGGGAGGCAATTGCATCTGCTCCGTCACCGCAGAGTGGCTTGAGTGAAGTTTCTTTTTTGTGTTTTTGAGTCCTGCGATGAAATTCGAATCCTCTTCTACTTTTTTTTCTTTGCACCCTTCCTGATGGATATCACAGCATATTCATGATAAAATTATACAACTGGTTCAGCACCACGAAATGAACTGGCAGACATGAACGTCTGTCTTGAGTTGCAGGATCACAGGTTAGCCAGGAGAGGGCGTTGTACTGTTCCAAAACAAACCTGAAAATAGAGAACAATCAGCGTCAATCCAACTATGACACAAACTAGAACGATGCGAGCCAAGCGAACCCATTAAACTTCTGAAAATCCATATAAACCATGCAGAGGAGATTATTCACTAAAGGTGTATCTTCTCCCATACTTCTCTAATCATTGTGAACACTATGGGTGGGGAAAAAATATTCTGATTTAATACGAGGCCACCATAGCACTTCCTTCAGCAGAAGCTCACTCCAGCTGGCCCTTCATAATGTATAGTGAAGTATGAGTTCAAACTGAAATGCTCCTGCAAACTCCTGCCTATTCCCATTATTAAACAGACCCCAAACAGCCTAAATGGAAATAAGTTACAGAATCAGCCAACTAATATTTATTATACACTGTGGAAGCCCTGATGTTGCAAATGAATAAAAAAGGAGGCTGTGATGTCATACCTGAGGACATCTGATGTCTGATTTGAATCCAGTGGGTGGGAGTGTTTGCTGTGGAGCAGCTCATCTGATTGCACTGAAGGCACATGAAGGTGCAAAGAGGCCTGGGTTTGAAAAGTAAGAAACACATTTTGTTCTGAGGGCAAGAAAAACAACTTTACACGGCATAAAACCTAGAAAATATTTTAGGGTAGCCAATGAAGAATACAGCTCTGAACATGTATTGTTGGGGACAAATCTTTACGTCTTGTGCAAATGAAGTAAGTAGAATAAATGTATCAGTCACCTTAAGAAACAGTGGGCACTGGTTTTGTGCTTGAGGACACGCTGACCAAAACCAGTCAGGTAATGGTCCGGCTTTCGCAGTTGAAACAAAGTAACCAAGTGCCAAAGGTTGCTGTAAAATGTTGGTCACTTCATCATGTGATTCTGTGGACAGTAGCCGATCTGTACCTTGACCCTGAAACATAAATAAGCGTGAATCAGTATAAACTGGCTAAAATCTACATACACCAATCTTTTTTCATAGCAATGAGCTTGCCTGATAAAAGGTCATAACAAAACAAGCCTTCAGTTGAGCGTCTTACACAAATGTTATGAATTAGGAAAAGCTTGATTAATATATATAAAAAGCAATTTATCACAATATGGTGAAATTCTTATATTTCCGCCCAACATATGTGAAGGTGATATCCTAGAATCACGTGGGTTAAACTGGAAAAAGCCAAGGTAAAGGAGATGACAAGGGCATTCCAGAGTGTTGTTACCTTGCCAGCATCTCCCCCATGATGGTAATGCGATCCAGGTGAGTGGCCAGGGGATCCAGTTGGTGATGCAGGAAGAATATTAATGATATCTGGGTCCAAGTCATCAGGAGTGTCTAATAAATCAAAAATCCCCATTCCATCTGCCCCATCTTCAAACAGACACAAAAAAAATAAAAACAAGTTAGCAAATCACATTAACAGGTAATGAGACATAGAACCAGAGTATAAATCAGCTATGCAGCGACAATTTACTTTACAGTGTAGGAATTTCACACCCTTACCGTTGTTTGTATTAAACGCCAGGTCTAGGTTTTCAGTAGTGGCAGAGGCTACTTGCACTGAAGCAGATGTAGGGAAAACAAGGATATGAGTGCATGATGTGTCCTGTGGAGTATTTAGTTGCGATGTCTGTATGGTTAGCGTGGTACTGCGGCCAAACACAGAACCAGTAGACACTGAGTCTGCAAAAAAAATAAAAAAAAAATATATAAATGGAAAAAGTTAGCCACCAGTATGCAACAGAAGTTGGCACGCATCAATGCTGCTATGCATGTAATGAAAGAGCCAATGCCACCAAGTCGTGCATATGTAGCGCAACTGAAACCAACCTGCGTTATCCAAGATGTTACAGATGACATGCTCGACACGGACGGCCAAAACATATCTTTAGTCAAAGAATTCTTATGCTTATGAAGGGAACATAACTCAAAATGGGACCGGACGGGAAACTTCCCAATAATCTCTCCCTCGGACTCTTCATAAACAAACCACCCACTACAATCAATATTATTTCTAACTGCAGCTTGGAATGCTATATCCTGTGTGTAGGAAGGGTCTGTTCCTATAAAATTACAAAGTTTGATCTATCAAGGATCAAACCTCTGAAGCATCCTTCTCTGTTGGTAGAGAAAAAGAGGGGGAAAAAAAATAAAAAAATAACTTACCTGGCATAATCACAAACGAGCCTTGTGGCTCCATTGCTACTAAACACGCGCTCAAAATACTGGGGGAATCCGCTGCTGATATACCACACATCCGACACGTGTCTTTCAACCTTTTGCTGAGAGACTGTAGATTCCGCCGACTTAACAAACAACTCCAGTCTGTGGAACAAAAGAAAAGATTGTACATACAGAGAAGAGAAAAAAAACAACCAACTTTCAGGAAAGCTTCTGAAACGCAAGTTACCGACTTCCACATAGAGGCCGATACAATGTGCAGCACACTGTCGCCATCTATTAACACACAGGAAGCTTGCCATTAACACAAGTATTGAACACAGGGGGAGGATTCAACTGGCCCACTGAGGCCAACGCTAAAATCTTAGAAGGGACCATTGTAGACAAATTGCAAGGCACTTCCTCATAGGGCTTACCTTTCAACTCTCCGTGACCTATCCGCCCTAATCGACCAATAACAACCCTCCATGGCAATGAGCTCATCTGCACAAGCCCTTGGCACCATTCCCATACTTTCTGTAGCCCACTGCGGCGCGCTGAGCCTTTTTTCCTTCGAGCTCTGAAATGAAAAATCACATTTCAATACCAATAAGCCAATGCTATTTTCTGGCTAACACCATTCATCTCCTTGATTATTCTTTTGAATCTTTATTTCAGTGATGGCACAGTCACATCTAGAATTTAAAAAACATTGGGATTTCAAATATGCCCTGTGTTGAAAACAAGCAAGCAAGCATACTTTGTTTTTTCTTTCTTTCGCTTAAGTTGGAGTGCATATAATAAAACTCACTCACCGGTTTGGCACATCGATGCTTATGATGCATGTTTCTAATAGCTCGCCATAAAGATCGGTGCAAGATGCCAGGAGCCACTTCTGATCGTGTGATAAGCAGTAGCCAACAAAAAGAATATTGTATTTTTGTCCGGCCTCACCAAAGGTCTCACCCAGCTCGGTCTGCTTATCTTTGACAGGAGCCAGAATAAATGGAGGAGTGTACAGCCTGATGCATTCAGGTCGCTAACAAAACAAAGGATAAATTAGAAATAGCAATAAAAGCAAGCAACGCATATAAACAGCCTGTTATACCACATTATACTAAGATAATTTTCTAATGTCAAAAGTGCTGTTCATTAATATTAATAACGTCCCTCCTAATCTATGTTAGGGGTTAAGTTCTGTTAATTCCTCATGGCCGACTTACCAACAAATCACATGACGCACAATTTATGGTGGGAATAAGATACTGCAAGTTTACTAAACCTTAAAGTTTAGATAGACACTGAGGAGTAATTGTTTTACATTACAGCTGTAAAAGGATATACTTCTTTAGCATTACGCAACCACACCACCGATTATATTTTAAGCGTTAAAATATTTAGGAGAAGTTATGAATTTTAAGGCCAAACCCTTGGAACTTACATCAGGGCTTTTAAGAGCATTTTCAATGGCTAATCCAGGCCCAAATCCTGTCAACGTCTTCACATTTGTTGAAGTTGGAAGTGGTCTCCGGCACTGGGTAAATACTGAAAAGGCCAACGACTTTAAATGCTGAGTGTAGATTTGCCTATCCTCATGCCGGACTGGTTGCAAGAGATACTGACAGGGAACAATCTGAAAAGACAAAAAAAAAAAAAAAAAAAGATTAAATACTGCACTGAATGTGTGCCGGAATGCCAGATTTCATCAACTCCCTGTCACATACAAAAGGAGACCTACTCTTAAGGACTTTCTGTGAACATACACAGATGGGTTTATTTAACATGCACCCAAAGCAAGCAGTACTCATAACGCAAGAAAGTGTATATTTTACAGTAAATTCTGCATTGTTAGTGACCGCTTAAGCTTTAGCAGAGATAGGCATCAAGATGAGGTGCAAATTACCTGAACTGAAACAGTGTTTCTGAGATGTGGTGGGAGGATTTGCAACATTTCCAGAAAACACCGGAGAAGTCCCAGCGTCCAGATGCTGGAGGAGCTCGAACACTCATCTTTGCTTTCGTATGTAAAAGGATCAACAATATACACCACAATGGCAGGTGGATAGGTGATGGCATGAGATTCTCCATCAGTAGGGACTCCAACCTTATCACGTTCCATGGTGCTGAAAGAAGAAGAAAGCAAAAAAGCACTTTAAAACCTCGTATGTACGGCAACATTTAATCCAACAACTATGAAGCAGCGCTCAGTCTTGACAAAGAACATTACAGTATAGTAAAAATAAGACATTAGTAACGATCTAGCAATTTAGCTTGGTGTGCATTGAGGCAACTAATAAAGCAATGCAATCGTCACCTTTCAGAAACCTCTGTGGCAGCTTGGGCAGCTGCAGACTGCTCACTGGTCATGCCGGTGGCTTGCTGCAGTGTAGGCTGGGACGGTGGTTGTCCTCCTTGAGTGTTCTGAACAGAGTTAACCTGTGCTGGGATCGCATTCGTGGTGCTATTCATGCTCCCATATGGAGGAAAGTTGGTTGCTTTGCTTGCAGCTAGGCTACCAGCCACGTTCGTTGCGGCCGAAGTGCTGCTGACAGATGTAGAAGGCAGAGTACTGTTTGGAGTTGGAGCAGAGGAGCTGTTCGTTGTAGTGGAGTTTGTGGATGATGGAGTGCTTGGGTTGCCAGTATTGTTTTCTGCAATCGGCTGGGATGAAGATGCTGGACTTACTGTGGGAGCTAGATTTGGTTGGCAGAGTAGAGAGCTGTCAAGTGGTTGTGACGCAAGATATGGACCTAGAAAAGATATAGTCAAGAAGTGACTACAGAGTTTTACTACTGTTCTACACACAGCCGAGTAATTTTGCATCTTGGTCGACATACACGAACAGTAGTAGTGCAACATATAATAAAATTGGGAATGTGAATCACAACTCATGAATCCTACCAACATTTCAGATACTGGGACAGAATTGAATCAAACTTAGTACATCTTACCTAGTTCATATCTGCAAACTTGTGCATATAAACGGAGCTTGGAAAATGCTTCATTGTTGCCGTTGGCCGGCTGAGAAAACCATTCTGCAACAGATTTCTCTGAAATTTTCTTTGATGCTGCAGCCCCAACTTTCATGATGCCGTCTGTGAGTTGTTTAGAGATCGGTCTATGTTGTCCGAGTCTACAAGACTAAAGAACCAACATTATTAATTAAGGCCTAGTTTAAAAGTAGCTTAGGTATTTAAAAAAAAATAGATTTATTTATAATGTCATTTATTTATCTCCTGAGGACACATGCAAACAGGAAAAGCAACGATTCTTGTTGAAAACACAAGCATTAATATTGTTTGGATAACCAACAAGCACTCTGAGGCACATCTGATGTCCAACTTTCAATAATGAAATGATTTTAGTCACTTTTCCCAGATGTCTACCTGTGCGAATGCACCATATAAACGGTTGTGCACGGCATTGTTATTGTATTGAATTTTACAGTTAAATGACATTTCGCAGACTATATCTATATATGCACGTAACCTACTGAACAGAAAAGAGCCTGTTACTGGCACAGTCTGTAAAACGTGACATTTATTCTTTCTTCCGATGTATGGGGTCTAATGCAACATGAAATGTACTTTGTTTCTCTTAATAGGAATCGGTTCTGCATTGCAACGCCTGTCTACACGAGAAGCACTCCACCAGTGTCAAACAGGCGAATCAATTAAATTATATATATATATATATATATATATATATATATATATATATAAATATATTAATATATTTGCAGCTATCAACCGATGGATGGTTTGCTCTTTCAAATTACTTATGAACTAAAGTATGATCATACATTGTCTTCAGTTGACTTGAACATCCGAGAACAGAGATATATATGTCACTCTTACCTCATACATCGCAGTAAGATCACGAAAGAAACCTTTGGCTCCATTCAACAGAGCCTCGTTCTCTGGGCACACTACAACATAAGCTACGTCTCGTTGAGACCCATAAGGTTCCAGCATCAGTCTTTCCCAGTAAGGCAATGCAAATGGCGAGAGCACCAGAAAATCATAATCATACCCCACTAGAAACGTAGGAATTGGCAGTGGTTCTGGGGACTCGTCTGTACCTAAAAACACAAAATAAAAGCATTTGTTTTTAATTTTTAAAACAAACCGGTACCCATAACTGAAGACACGAGAGTGGGAAAAAAAAAAAAAAAAAAAAACTTACCATAAAGACCCCCGGCCAGCCATTTTGTGAAACTGTTGCCATGTTAAAGGCCCTTGGACTCCCCAGGATCGGACCGTTCGTTTTTTCTGGACAGCGTCTTGCAAGACAGGTTGCAATGAGAGGAGCATCCGGAGGATGTCCTGTGAGCACTGCATGCTGGCATCTACCGCTGAAATGGTAAAGTCTCACATTACTCACGGATAACAAAAAAAAAAAAACTTTGCTTGTGTCTAATTTTATCTTATTAGGATACATTAAAGGAAAGCCAGACTAAATTTGCTTCAGCGTCAGTCAACCTGGAGGCTTCCAAAAGCTAGCTGCTTGACAGACTATGTCCTAGCATCCTGCTAAGGAGAAGGAATACCTGCACACCATGGGGCTTGGCTAGCAGGTCTCGTATAGTTGGGGTTTCCGGAAACACATACAATGACGAGCTACATCATAACCAAATCTTTATATCTGCATGCCTGTGATGACTCAGAGTGGGTATAATAAATGTTAAACAAAAATGTTTATTAAAAAAAAAGCCACAAAATAATAAAAATCAAACTGTACGAGGTGTACATCTCATACAGGTGCTACTAAATGCAGTATGCATGGTTATGTTTACTGAAACTTCTGAACTGAAGCCTATACATGGCAAGCTTTACAAATAAAACCCCTCAATAGGGCATTCCAATAAGGGTGGGCTTTGAAGAAACTTAAGTCATCACTGAACAAACCTCTACCTACGCGAAGAAAACAAACGGCAGCGTTAGAGTGTCAGCCACCCTGTTTGAGACATTGTTAAAGGGACACATGGATGTTACAAGTATGGTGATGCCTTGAGTTCGTTGTGTGCTTCATCTTACTTAACACCTTCACAGTAAAGTCACCACCACCATGTACAAGACAAACTTACTACTTATACTTTTTCTAATGATGTGCCATACATCTAATGCGAAACCATTTACTTTATTGAGAAGGTGGGAGATAAGTGGACCAGCTTTCTAGAAGAACATGGATGGGACGGGCATAAGGCTACCCTGATTCAAAGTCAAGACCAAGGACTGATCAAGGTTAGAGTCTTTGGATCGGGAAAAATGGGCAGCCAAGATGGGCTGAATGGTTATCTGCTGCCAATGGTTCTGAATGCAGCCCTTAAGAAAAGAAACAAAATTAAGTGTTTCTCTAGCACAAAGCAATGCAATACTACAGGCAGCAGATTTTACGTTCAATTCAATAAACTTCATTCTGCAAACCTGGAAGCAGTCAGTCGTGTGGTATGTTGAGCGGCTTCCCCAGCTCACACACACTGAGCTCATTTTAATGGCAAAGGCAAGTCCTGTCCTCCATAGCCTTTCATTAAATAAAAGGGGCGCTGTGGCCCTTTGAACTAGAACATGGCTAGATAACCACAAATACACCATTGCCAACAACAGAAAACAGTAATAAAACATTTTGGCATCACTTGTACAGGCAACTTGATAAGGATGGTGCTGTAAGGAGTATATAGCCAGATGCCAACTAGTAAGTATATAATATATATATATATATATATATATTATATTATATATTATATAATACAATAATAATGCAAGCAATCACCCCCTTAGCTTTGTACAGTATGACGTACGGTGACGGTGTAATCAGAGCTTTTTCCTCGATGAGCCCAGCGTGCCAAGACTACTTGAGTAGTTTTGGATCACCACAGCCAAGATTCTTGTTATAGTAAAGCACTGTTTATTTTACACTAACATAATAAGCATCCACATACCCAGCACAAAAGCGTGGTAGACTAAAAAGGGCCTTACGACAAAGCAAAGAAATACTGTACTAGGAAGCCATGTCAAACAAAAAGGAACTCAATAAGGTATAACATTTTATAAGTGGGGTCAAACAGCTACAGCGCTACCTGCTCTAGTCAGTCACAATGCTCGCCCTGTTTACATTCTTCATGGCAACACAACTTCGGGCAAGTTCTTTGATAGAACTTCTTTGCTGGAATGGCATCAACCAAAAAGCAGTGACCAAACTGTGCTTCGGTACGGACGCAACTACATTTACTACTGAACCAGAATGCAACTGGGGAAGACCCTGGGAAATCACGAGCGCATGCCGTGCACACGCCGGTAAACGGCCAAACACACCTCAGGAGGTAGCTGCCGGACAAGACAAAGCATGGTTTTCAGGGATACAGACAAAGATTAAAATAAATGGGCTTCACAGACCCAGTAAGCCGGAATGTTCTCTACTCACCATTTCTTTTAGACCAGCGATGTAAGCAAGTCGTTTTCACAAGTGCTTCATCAACTTTGCCTCCGGACATGTTATCCATAAACTGACGTCCATGCTCCAATGCCAGGTAGCAGTCATTGCAACAGTCCTGCTCTTCTACGCGTGCTGAATAGTTTATGGTGCTGGTTTTTGTTACTGGCTCTTGATCAGCAGCTCCAAATGGAGAGAATAAATTAGTGCACTGATCATGAAGCAGGAGTATCAACTCATCTGGAACTTTCTCTGGCTCTTTTAATGCACCATGGTCAGCCCTGGAAGCCCTCAGAGCCTCAAATCGTTTCTCTACTTCCTTCCCGCAATCTGTGTGTCGACCGATGATATCCAACTCATCCTCCAAAAACAGGCCGGAGTTGTTACCAAACTTACGGTTCATCACTGCACTAAAACCACAAGTGCAGCGGTATTGGACCTCTTGGGTTGGGTCAGGGATGTAAACGCCAACATCTGCTCCCTTTATGTTCATGTTGCAGACGCAGATGCAACAGCTGTCAAAATTACAATCCTTGAAAAGGTTCATCACGGACTCGGACAGAATAAGGTTGACATATAGGCTGTGGGCTTCTGGAATCGAAGGAACAGTCGCTGGTTCTACGGAGTTCAGAGGCCTACACGTTGATGGTGTGGAGGCAGGAGAGTACAAATCCGAGTTTTCATATTTCACTGAACCTTGAACACTTGCTGGACCTCGTGGTGTTCGAGGGGTTCTTGGAGTTCGTGGAGTGGGAGCTGAAAAGCGTGGGGTTGCAGGAGAAGGAAGGATACCCGTTCCACTATTACTGGGTGGAGCACTATTAGACATTCCAAAAGGTGTATGAGTTTGTGGAGTGTATGTCTGAACATACTCTTGATCCATAGCACTACCAACACTGGGAATGTTCCTGAACAAATACATTAGAGAAAAATTAGACCATTAAATTTTCTGTGGCTCCATATTTTACCAGATATTTAAAAAATAGGTTTTGCAAACTATTCCTTACATAACACATACTGCAGATAAAGAATACAGCTATCCCCACAGTAGAATCAACAGAATACCTTTCTTTCAAAAGAAAAATCTGGCAAATATATATGCACAGACAAAGCCTCACGCAAACAACCAATATAGATAAGACTCAAATAAGTGAAACTTACCCATCTTTGATAAAAGGCATTGGAGAAAAAAAAACTAGACTTGTAAATACCGTCTTTCAGCAAAAGAAACTTACCCATCTTTGATAAATGGCATTGTAGGAACAGGTGGAAGCAACTCAAGTTTTCCAACTGTCCAACTGGGACGGTAAATGCACTCATCTTGTAACTTGATCGGCTGCAAACACTGACTGGGAAGCGTTCTTAGAGGAGCGAACATGGAGCATCCCACAAACACTTGACATGTTTCTGGTCTGTACACGTATGAAAAATCCTGTAGCAAAGATTATATTGGGGGGGGACAAAACCTGCATATTACTACATGTATTACCATTTCTAATCTATAAATACAGCGGGCTAAGAAGTAACTTATTTCTCAATTTATAAAGTTCCTCTGCTTTAAATGGACAATATTAAGTCCTTTAAATGTTAGAGGCCAGTAATTCTTTTACTAAAAGAGCAAATTTTACACTTCATCATAACAGAAATCTATACACTGAAAGTGATTATTAAATAAAAACGTTAGTGAAATATTGTGATATAAATTGATTATTTAAAAAAAGCCAAAAAAAAAACAGATTTTCTACATTCATAGGGAGAGTAAAAAGTTATGTATGATAATTATGTTTTGGGGTTTTTTTAACCCGGAAATATACATGGTGATTTTCTGTACCTTTATTTCTGAAGGCTTAGGACTGCAGAATCCTTCATCCACTTCTATTTTAAACTGGGAAGATATACAGAAGCCACCTCCATCTAGTAGAGTCCCTCCTGGCGTAGTGTCCATGTTACCATAATCTTTGCTGTTCATGTTCATGGGAGAGAAACCTACGAAATGCTGTTCTAAGGAAGGTGGTGTTGGATACATTTTATGAAGGTCAGCCGAACCTAGAATATATAAGCACAAGAAAAACGTAAGGAAAAATTCTCAATATCTCAATCTCAATATCTGGCTTCTTCACATGACTACAGTAAACTGCTATGGTGGCCTCACATGGCCATTTGATTAACAGAACAATGAGAAAATCATGAACTGCTTAAAATGGAACAAGACAAACTGTTCCAGGCATCTAGATATGTGAAAACGTGCCAGATCTTGTTTAAAGCATCTTATTTTGAGGTCCCATTTTTATTTCTGCTGTGTTGCACAAGCTATTATGTGCTATGCATTGACAAAAAACGTTAATCAATCCCAGTTAATGTACTGCAGAGAAACAATGTCAACCCCAGCATTTAAACTATGGCAATAAATGAGATTAATTACTTATGCAAGGCAAAGGGTCTAGGTTTCCAGCTTTTGAGTCTTTGTTGTTGGATTTGTCATCGGTGTAAAGTGTTCTTTTGGATCCAGGCTATAAATAAAACAAAGTAAAAATAAAATCAAATGAATGATCTGCCTTATGACAAAATGTGCAAAGTTAAACATCTGTTGTAAATGCAGTATATGCAACATTTGCGCAAGTGGTTAACAGCAACATAGTAGAACAGCGATGGCGAACCTATGGCACGCATGCCACAATGGGCAGTTGTGGCACGCATCCAGGTTTCCGACTCACAGGGCTGGCGTTTGGGGTGTGTGGGAGGAGAGAGAGAGGGACGCCGAGCAGCCGATCATGAAAGTTTTCAGCAACCGCTCAGCGCCCTTCTGTTTCCTCCGCTCCCTGCCACCCCCCGCCTCGGTGCTGCCCCGACGTCAGGTGTGAGGCCTCTGTCTTGGTCGCGGTGCTGGCATTTCATGCTGAGCGTCGGAATATGACGTCATATTCCAGTGCTCAACAGTGAAACAGCAGGATTTCAGCAGAGTTAGTGAACTACAAAGGGAGAGTAGATAGTGAGAAGGGGAGGGGTAGTAAAAATATTGAAATAAAAGAGTTAGAATAAGTGGATTAATGTGTGGGTGAATTGTGTGAAAGAGAATGAATTAATGTGTGGATGAATGTGTTTTTTCTGCTTCGGCAGATAGATGGGCCAAATAGTTATCTGCCGACACATTCTATGTTTCTATGCTTAAAACAATTTATATGGGCAAATTGATCCACACTGTTGTGAATAGTAATTTTGTACTTGGTTTCATGCAGAAAACTGGGCACTCTGGCCCAAAAACATTCGCCATCACTGTAGTAGAACATTTAAAAGAATCAAAACAAGTTTCCCGTTTACAGAACAAAGACGTACAGTGAGCTCATCTTCATCAGAATTGAAGAGGTTATCAAGGTCTGTAAACGAGACGACAAGATCAGTTTCATGAAAGAGGCTGGTTGATGCAGTTCTGGCTTGAGTAGCTGATCGCTGAACATCTGCAAAGAACAGGCAATGTTACCAAATTGTGGCATTGTACAAGGTATGATGAAACAAGTAACTAAACTTGAAAAATCTTGCATGGCTTACAAGATTATGGCCGAACTAAAGAGTCCCTTATACGAATAAGAATGCTTTAAAACTGAAAAAAATAAAAGCACTTACCTGAGGTATAAGATGCAGCTACCTCCTCCTCCTCCATGGTCCAACTAATCCTGCTACCGATTGGCTGCTTGAAGCAGCCAATCAGTGGCTGGAAAGTGCTCCCATTAAAACCCTAGGGAGCACTTTCTCATGCTTGTGCACAGAGGTCTGAACAGCCACCAGCGTTCGCCAAGTCAGTGCACGTGCAACAAGATTTACTGAGACACTGCACGGAAAATACCTGGAGAGCAGGGAAAGAGCCAAATGCATATGCAATGGGGCTTAGGTATCATATGCATTACACAGTACATGATGGCTGGAGTGCCCCTTTAAGATGGCTTAGAAATTACGTTTGAAGCTTGGGCGTGCCAAGTGAGTGGGGGTGAGGATTGAATGGGGGGGGGGTGGAAGCTCTGAAAAGGCTCAGATATTTGTAACAATCAACGTAGGGTAGAAAGAACTCTTCCTAGTTTAGCCCGGGAAAGACAGCAGTATTTGCAGTAGTAAAAAGGGAAAAAGGTAATGTTAACAATACAGGACAATATTAATCAGGGTTAAACCTAATAAACAGTGTGCACATGCATGCTTGGTTCTACTATTACTGTTGATAGGGCATCACAATTGGAGACCAAATTTATACTTATAACACTACAAACTCTAGGAGGTGTATCAGATTGAGAATGTTAAAGTTATAAGAGGTAGTTTCTAATTTTTACATTTTACTTTGGTACAAATCTCACCTTGTTTAACGGAGGGACTGAAAAGAGACATAGCATCTTCGACTTCTTGCCCCATGACAGCAACATTTGATCCATCTTCTGCCTACAAATAACCAGTACATTTTTATCATTGCCAAGCTTGATTCAATAAACAGACCAATGAGAAATGGCGGTAATATCTTTTATCAGTTAATGTGTGGCATAATAATGCAGATACTAAGTGTATACGTCAACTAAAGGCAGTAACTTCTTTTAAGCATCCAATTCGCCTTAAGCAATTGGCCACAGGTAACTCACCTTGTGTTTTTTTCCAATTTCCCTTTCTATGGTCGGCCTATCTTTTTTGTCACAAAAAATGAATTCTACATCTCCATCTACAAATGCATATGGATCGGGTTCTTGATCTGTGTCCAGTACAGCTGGTGTTGGGTATTGGTTTTTGCATTGATACTGGTGCAATAATTCTTCTGATATCTTCAAAGGCTTGTGACATTGCACCATTAACCTATTGAAAGAAAAAAATGGCACGTAACTAAATGTTACTTTTTGGCACTTACTTACTTACCTGATCAGTTCGATTCATAAATTGACACTTCACCGGGTTAAATAAAGTGATAATTTACACTTGTTTCTTATGGGTATTAAGGGACAGGGGGGTCTGTTGTATGTATTCTTTACCTTCAACTAAAAAGGGTACATAAAAAAAATCACGTTCACGTTCCAGAACATTATTGTTGGTCACCAGAACATGTTTTTCTGGGCAGGTATAAATAGAGCTCAGGAAGTGATCATGCAAAATTGTACTGCAAATATAGCTTAAGGGAAATTAATCCTACAAACTGGGACATGGAAATTGTAGTTTTAAATGGCTGTAAAAGAGAAGTAATTTAACTAGACAACTATTGTGATAGATCTCTTAGGTGGGTTTAATACCATTAAAAAAAACACAAGCACTGGTATCAATAAGCTATTATATCACCCTTTCCTAACAGTAATTTCCTAATATAATTTTTAAGCAGATATAATCAGACTCTTAGACCCAAGTTAAATCTTCCAAGATCTATTGAGTCCCCATCGTGAACACACAGACTTTCATTAGAGCACAACTACCAGGCACATATGGCTGAACCTGAACGAACGTAAAGCCCATAGAAGACTAGAACATAGAGACTTTGCCCGAGCAAATAATCAGTAAAGGGAACTGAAAACACAACTCCATACGTATTATACTCACTCTGTGACAGATGTAGTTTCCTTTCCAGAAAACCCAAACGCATCATCTCTTAATTTATCATTCGGAAGTTGTGGGGGGAGGAATTCAGTTTCTTTTTTCCTTGGAACTTTGTAATACTTCCATGTGTTGTCGGTTTCGCCCTCTTCCAAATTAACAGCGGTGCCGACGTACAGCGTTGGTTCTAACATTTCAGGGAACGCTGGAGCAAAGGTTTGCGATAAGCCATCTATCCTTTCGTCTATTGCCTTGGCTGGAATTAGCGGATCCGGGGTTGGCATTTGGTAGAAATGCTGACTCTGGGGAGTCGATGGGTTTTTGATACTCTCACCTCCTTCATCCAATGCCTCACAAGGGTGAGGACTGAGTGGGGGAGGCGGAGGGGAGCTGGCCAGTTCACTGCCATGCATCTGGGTAGTTTTTGCTACATCATTGGGTCGAATATTCGAAAAGCGACCTCTACTGTCCTGGGCTCGAATCCCAAGTCTCTGGCTGGCAGTATCTGCATCCACATTTACATCATCCGTAAGCGATACGCGGTGATGAAAAGGCGTTAGCGGCCGTTTCTGGGGTTTGTCCCCCTTTTCCTGCTTTTCATTCGTCTTGTGCTTTTGGGCTGCCTGTTGCTGTGGACCTGCAGGAACCACTTGCCCTGGTTGACCTGAATTTCTCTGTTTAAGATTTTTATGCCTGGAATAAAAAAAAAAATCATAAAAATATTTTTACGCATCTGCTGCAGCTACTACCGTTCTAAAAAAACATTCTATTTAGACATTACATGGTGTGTCTAGGAGTACATAGCATAATTATTTATTGGCTTTGAAGCAACGTGGTCGCAGTTTATAAAAAGGTATACTGCTGTGCATACAATGCACTTCACTAAATTTATCTAAAAGGGTTTTGACTTAACCAAGCTTATTATAATTTATTGCCAAATATGTCCACACCTAAGGGAGCAGCTTGTAAATTGCTCAAAACAATATTCCTCGTGTGACAATTTTAGGCAAGTCTAAATGAATACTGCTCCACAAAATGTTTTAAATCCGAAGTACCTCGAACAGACACAAGTTGTTCTTTGAGTGGATTCAACAAAATCCCAGGATGCTGCTTTGTCAGCTACTTCTTCTTCACATACACCATTTGAGGTGGCAGAATACTTCCTTCTACAAATGAAATTAAGCAATTAAGTTTTTTTTGTTTTTTATAAATACTGACCAACTTCATTGTGACTGGTTCTTGCAGGCAAAGGTTAGAGACATTGGAAGGGGGAAACTCTGCATGCTGGAAAAGAGTCTTTACAAATAATGGCAGAGGGCAACGTCGATCAATGACTTTTGATCCATACGCTACAGTCATTAAAAGAATAGCAGCAGCCTTGCAGAACTATATCTTTCTGTACTAATTCAGTTAGGCGGTTGCATTTTGTACTACTGGTAACCCATCCCTATTTAAACAGGCAATATGTTATCAAAGATGAGCAATTAATGCGTTGGGCAAACGCTTGTTTGGCTACAAGTAGGCAACATGCATAACATATGCTTTCTATTTTACTGCGGTAACTACCTCAGGAACTACCTAAAGGAGAAGAAAAGAAAATCCAGCCACAAAATTAAGAAAACTGATCAAGTACAAATATAGTGAAAATGAGAAAATAAAGATTCGACAACACCTGTCTTTATCAATACTTACTTGTTCTGAGACCTGTTCATATTGCATTCTTGCCAAACCCTATCCACCACCTGGTTAGCCAATTTCCGTGGTATCTTTCCACCATGTTGACTCGTACTGTCAGAGTTAAAGCTGTCTGCAACAGATGGAATCTTCGCCCATTTCTGTGCTGACTGGGAATCAACTGTGTAAACAAGAGAAATTACTCATTACAGCTATACATTCAGTAGAACACCACATAAAGGGGGGGCTGCAACCCATATACAAGTAGAACTTTGCGAACCATCACAAATCACCCAAACATAAGTCGCGATATGTTCAGGACTTGCAGCATTAAACTGGTGATCGAGAGAGCAGTCTACTCCTGTGTAGTTATAGTTTAAGGTGTGCTTCCAAACAAGCAGCAACAAGGCAATATAAAGCAACAAGGTTCGAATCCACATTACCAAGTTACTGTGACTCCATATGCTTGAAACTAACAGAACACAGGTAAGGGTAGCTTGTATCCAAATGTTATTAACCTAGAATGTTTTTTTTGTTTTTATTAGACTCAGTTTCATCTATCTCAAGCCAGAGACTATATTTGAATAAAACTTACCAGTTTTGTTTTAGCAGCTTGTTTTAATATGAAACACTGGCAATAATTCTGGATAGTTCCACAACACTGGAGTTTTCTTTGTACAGTAACCCCTGCATGTACCGCTGCCCATCGACTTGTTTTCAATTAAAAAAATATATATATTCACAACTATATATTAATAGGACAGCTTTGTTGACTGTAGAAAGGGAAAAGTGTATTCTCTCACCTGTTTGAACTTCTTCTGGGGATGTCGGAGGAGTCAAAGTTACTGAAGACATTGCCGGATCTCTGGAAGAAGCAGGCACTTGACCACCTAAGCAGGTGTTTGAACAGTGAGTGGATCCAACTGTGTTGGTAGTAGGGATGTCTGACTGAGGAACTAGAACAAAGCACGCTGGATATACCATCCTGACGCCAGCTAAAAATCAAAAGAACGTGGTTATTCATGTGATCATCTCACCCTCAGGTTCTAATGTTTCACACCACGGAGCAACAAATGTTCCCCTGTTGCTTTTCAAAAATAGTCAAATTGTTTCCACAAAACCAGACAGACTTAAGACAATAAAGTCATTACCACCGTATTGGCCCAATAAACATCCTTTAAATGCAGACCAGGGGGTAATATAGAATAACAAAAACATGACAGGGGAAGAAAAGAAAAAAGTTTTTTTTTTGTGTGTTTTTTTTTGGGGGGGGGTCTTCCATATGCGGACCAAATTTGTTGACTCCTGCATTACACACATCAAGAAAACCTTTCCTGCTTCAAGGACTAAGGGCAAGTACATTTGAACATTTTACATTTAATATTCACCATTTTTGAAAGAAGATACATGGAGAGGCAATACAAATGTAGAATTCCAAGACAATATACACTGTCACAAGTCTCTACAAAAAACCCCCAAAACTTCTGTCTGTGATTGTGCCTTTCCTGCTTCAAGGACTAAGGGCAAGTACATTTGAACATTTTACATTTAATATTCACCATTTTTGAAAGAAGATACATGGAGAGGCAATACAAATGTAGAATTCCAAGACAATATACACTGTCACAAGTCTCTACAAAAAACCCCCAAAACTTCTGTCTGTGATTGTGCTGCCAAGAGAGAATAACTATTACCACTGACTCTGCAGATTAAGCTCATCAACACGAACTACTGTTACTATTCCATATGCTAACTTAATAGTGCGAGGTTGCTAATTTTCACTGGCACATTTCTTGCTCCTCTGGGAGCAGGATGGCTTTTGAATCCAGCTGTAAGTGCCGAAGTACTTTCCTCTCTGCGCACAGATTCAAAGCACCATGCATGTCAATAAGGCTGACAAGAAAACTATTACTGCTTAAATGGGATTTGGGATTGTTACGAGCGGCACGCGCAGTGTCCTGTAGAAAGCTACAGTGATAGCGGTGCACGGGAGGATTTTGCAGACAGGACGTATTACTAATAAATGATGAGCAGCAAATACTACCAGGCTAGGTACAGGTACCATTCCATCCTGGCCACTTTCCCTTTATTTTGAAAGATTTAATTCACAAAATGAAGAAAAAAAACAAAAAAACATTTGGCGCTAAAAGCATAAACGATCTCACATCAGAAGGACCATCAGCTAGCAGAATTTACATAAAGATGACTCTGGTGGCCATGCAAATCCCGAGCTCAGTGGAAAACCACCTTACAAAGTAAAGCCCTGGTCCTATAGCCAGCTTCCCGCTTAGAGGATGGGTATCAGAACAACACAAATGTTCTGAATTTAAACTGACATCTCACTGTAAGGGACGAGAATAAAGCGACTCACCAACGAGAACTTCTACAGCAGCCAGCGAGTCGTCTTCCCAGTCCATGTCATCTGGCTTTTCTTCTGAGCACTCTTTAACACTAGACGATATCGGATAAAACTGCTTCCATTCACCAATTAGCTTCTTTGTTGAGGAATCTGACATCTTGAAGGACTGCCCTGTGAGGGTACCATTCAATCCAAAGGGGCTTAAGATAACTGAAGGAAGAAAAAAAAGACATCTTAATAAAGTAGTCAAGGATACAGCTTGTAAATTAGCATACTCAGACGGCAACATGCAATAAAGCCTTGCATGCTCTCAAACCTTTACTGAGAAAATGAACATTTGACATTTGCAGGACTAGTGGGTTTAAAAATAATCTATACAGCAGGACAGCCATTGTACAGAAAATAATGGCACTAAATAAATAATGAAATATTTGGAGACCTCAGGTTTAAGATAAAGTTCAAATAAAATAATAATTAAAAAAAAAAAGACTAAAATACACTATGGTACCAAGTTGAATTTGATGGCCCAAATCAGGTTCAGCTAAAGTAGAAGCAGAGAACATGCCAGATCACCCACTTGGACAGAAGTGACTTTTAGTTATATTTAAGTGGATGCGACCACGTCTTATTGTGAAAACAGAAAACACTATGTATTAGAGTATACACAGTGTGTGTGTGTGTGTGTACGTGTTTACACGTCGTCTTGCTTTCAAATGCAAAACTCTAAAACTAGACTTTATTGCTTCTAGATGTCACATGTGCTATCTTCCACTCAGTTTTCACTATGGAGGCAGAAGCTTGCTTGTTCTCCAGTGCCTCTCGGGCCTATTCCCTTCACTTTTTGTCCCTAGCAATGCCAGCTTCTAGTTAACAGCCCATCGACTCACACTGTGAGCTGAAAGGGTTTGAAACCCTACCGAGCTCTATTATTCGGTCACAGCTCACAGGTCCCGCTCGGGTCAGGCGCTGTGCTGATGGGGGGGGGGGGGAGATGTGCTTGCTGGAACGCCTCTAAACATCCCAAAATGGCAGTATCAGGCAGCTGCACTAAATGAATGATCAATACGCCATGCTAAACACTGATGCCGTAGTAGAAGAAGAACGCATGCAATCATTTGTTTAGCTGTGCAGTACAAAAGTAGCAGTGTGGAGTCCACAGCCTTGCAAAATCCATACCCAATCACCCTGCAACTGGGAGGGAAATGGCTCCAGTATATAATAGGGCAAGAACAGTAAAAACAAATCCGCCATATCACCACCATGGTACAAATACATCAGCAGCCAGTCACATGGGAGGAAAACATTACGGAATAGAATTAAAGCCTTTAGAACAGCTCAGTGTACAAAATGTGTTCATGATCTCCATGACATTTATGCTAAAATACAATGAATAAACTGCTTAAATATTAAAAACGCATGTGCCCCAAGCTGCCCTGCATTCTTACGTTATGTATACGGATTACTTATGGTGCGTAAACAACGCTCAGCAGCTTATACCACACTCACACAGCGCCAAACTGCGGACAATGTTCTGCTCCATCTGGATAAGCTATTCACTAGTCATGACTTCTCAAGGGGGAATTGTTGCTGTGACGTCTGAAGACTTAACTAAATTCAATAGTTAAAAAACACCGACATCGTGTGCTTTCTTCACCGACGCGCTAGACAGACAGCAGCGCCAGCATCATCTAATCAATTTCCTGCGCACAAGTCAGATCTCTTCTCATCATTTCGTACTTATTAATTACCAACAATCAGCAGCTTAACGGATATAAGCTAAGGAGGGTGAATGATCATAGCGAAAGATACCCAAGAGAAGATGTGTGTGTGTTATATAAATATATTATTGGTTAATACATGGATACTTCACCAATTCCATGTGTTGCAATATATAGAATTTTAAAATGCTTGATTGGGGAAACGGCGACAGATCACATAAGTCCTGAAATATATCATACCTTGAAATGGACTATTTGACTGCTGGGCCAGGGTGAGGTGCTCTTCGCTAAGGTGGTACACTGGTTGGTGCTGGTTAATTTCCACGCTTGTGCAAACATTGCTTTCCCCGTGGAGGAAGAAGGTAAAAGAGCAGGACAAATGTTCGCTGCAAGAGAAGGGAGAGAAAAAGAAATGTTAAAAAAAAATATTAAATGGCTTTGGGGCACATTTACAACATATGATACCACAGCTCTTGGAGTAATGTAATACCCTATAATAAAAGGGGACGGGGGGTGTTATAGGTTTCCTGTGCCAACAATTAAACACAACAAAGAAACGTTCTTGAAAAGCAAGAAATGTTCTGCTTCAATAACCTGCTTATTGGACTCCCGGTTTAATGAATGTAGAAATCTAGGCTGTGTAGCCCTTCCAAAGATAGATGGATTAAATATGCCAGAAGTCTGAAACCAAGGATACAGATGAGCCCATTAAACGCTGCAACGGCAAATCATTTAACCCCTTTTCCGCTGAGCGAGCCGGCGTGTACACACTGCAAACAAATCAATAAAAAAAACTGCATAGCTGTGCACTCGTGTATACAGCGCTACTGAAATGACACTAATGTGGCAATAAAATATCCGGAAAATAGCATTCAGAAGCGCTGAGCTCTGGCAGCACAGAACTGCACTTGATCATGTAAAACATTACTTATTACCGACTCTAAAAAAGAAAACAAGACTACTGCCAAGAGAGGTTGGAGTGCTAACAAGAACAAAAAAGCCGAAGAGTTTTTTTTCTCCCTATGTTCGTGAGCTAAGGCATATTCCGGACATTGCTCACCAAATCCTCCAAAAATAAGTCGGCGCGGATAAATACGGCCCCTTCCCTTAACTCATTGTGAGGTTTACTCAAACCAATAAAAAAGCCACAACACCGATTTTATATTATATATATATTAATATTATACACACACAGGCTTAGAGTGGCCTTTCTTATGCAAACTGGCATAGTATAAATATATGAAGGTTTATTTCCCGGCACCAAGCAATGTATAGATGCCATACAGGTTCCATATCATGAAGTTGTATTGGCAGGTTCCTCGAAACGTCTCCAATTCAATTAGCATACGTCATAATGCTGGCATATATTACTTAGAATATTGCCCGAGATGCTATCTGTTCCTGCTTTTACAGTATGAATATTTACACGCTTTTCCCTAAATGTATACTTTGCCCTCATTGATTTTATAGTTCTAGATACTAAGGCAACGGGTAAGTTCAAAGGCCAATTAACTGAAATAGAATTACAAGCTAGAGAAAGAAATGCCTCCCCATACGGTACGTTTTCATTTCCTTCACAGATATTAGAGAAACCAAACAAACCATGCACCAATGTGCATGCAGGGCTACAACGCAGTAAGACCAACCGATAGGAGAGGTAAAGAAGCCTCTACTACATCTATTCATTGCGCAATCTGAAGCATTCGTTTGAACCCACACTTCAACATTAATACATTTTTAATAAATCGGTCTTTGGCTTAGAAAACATGGGCTTGCCTATTAAGTCTTGAAACTGATCATCTCTGAACAGTTTTACAAAAGTTCAAATACATACAAAGAATGTGATATTAATTCAACAGCGAGAAAAGCGCAGCGACGCCAAAGCCTCACAAAACACGAGTAACCACCATCTGCCTAGCGGCAGTAAAATAATCCATGGGAATCTACAGATGTTAACGTCGAAGGAAAAGTTCATGGAAATTCAAAGTGCATCCCTCAGATTCATATTTTGTAGGAATCCTCTAAAGGGCCACTCATTTGGCATCACGTGGGAGGGGAGTGTGCAGCTGAGGCACTTTACAGCACTCGGAACGCACGACAGACACCTCTTAAACCCCTTTAAAACGGCATATTTCATTGTTATAGTATCTCGTACATTAATAACTGGGTTGATCACACCGCTTCATGTTGTTACAATCATTACATGTATCGAACACCCCCCTCTGCACCCGGCTAGATGAGCCATTCCTAATGCCGCGGTCCTGTCTAACCCCTTCCTGTCAGGCTTTCTATACGACACACAGAACATCTTCATCCTATGAGTGTACAATATAAACTTAAGCATATTATAAATATAACTCTAAGGGTTCTAGGGGCTGCGTCCCTATAAGGTTTTATTGTATCCAGGCCATGTAACCGTTTGAAGATGCCCTGCTTGGATGCGCTGCATAGTACAGATACCTGGGCTAAGAAAGAAATGTTATAGTTAACCCTTAATTATCCATGAATATAGGCATTTGGCATGATAAGTCACTTGTTTTATCCACGGCAGGATGTACTCATGCAGTGGATAAAGGTAATGTGTCAACTAAAACAATAACATAACAGTACTTGCTGATGGTTTCCCAGGTACGTTAGTCTCCAGCGGATTTGCTTTTATCTGTTAAATGCCATTTAGAATTGCCTGAGAATTTATTGCTGGATGATGAATTTGCATTCTAGGGGTCTTTTATAATTGTTGCTGTTTTGCATAATGTTTTCAGGTAGCTGCATATTAACCATTTCTATGTGTTCTAGCTCTTATCTTCAACCTATCTACTAGACAAACACCCACGGTAAATAATACAATGGCTCATTGTTAATCCCACAGCAAGACACTTGCTAGTTATTGTGGGAGAACAGACTTTATTAGCATTGCTAAGTCAGTGTGGTGTTTGAGCAGGGAAGGTTACCCAAAATATTACATAAACAAAAAATGGCAGCCTCCTGGTCTGCAGATTAAGTGTATTGGAACAAAAATCGGATAAACCTGTGAGAGAACGACAAAGCAAAAAGTTTTTTTCCCCAATAGGGTAGTCTTATGCGTTTTCTGTTTTTCCTTGTCAAATTCAGCAGACGAGCTGCTGTAGCTCAAATTGCTGAAAAAGTTCTGCTGGTTCTGATAGTCATACAGTACATCATAGTTGCATTTAGGACTGTGTAGCCACAGACCAGTCAGGGTGCCCGTGTTGACCCCTGGCCACTGCCGAAAGCGCCTACAATGGTTGCTTTCTTTTACATGACGTGGATGGCCGGGTGCGTCGCTTCCCTGGAGAACACATGGCACCAGGATGCATCCATGGAGGCCTCACCTCACAACTTACAGGACTTAAAGGATCTGCTGTTAACGTCTTGATACCGGACACCACAACACACCTTCAGAGGTCTAGTGGACCAGGACTGGGCTGTTTTGGCAGCAAAAAGGGGGACCTACACAATATTAGGCAGGTAGTCGATGTTATGGGCTGATCGGTATACACACTTTGAAAGACAGCAACTGATGATACATTACAGCAAAACTTTTATGATGTAGTAGACACTTTATCGCAGGACCCGGTGCTTTGGGATTCAATGTTAGAGAGCCCCTATTATAAACTATTATGACCTGTCTAGTCTGGAAAGAGTAAGACCAACTGCTAAAGTAATAAGCACAAGGTCACATGCTCACTGCAGTCACTTAAATTCTATTAGGTAAGGGATATTTATACAAGCAGATATGTGATGCTATACATCTAGGTACACAGAAAGCAAGAGAGGAGAAGTTGTGCTGTGAAATGGAAGTTTAGAGTGCATCTCTGATTCACGCGTGTAATTTGGTGGGGAGTGAGTTTCCGTTCAACTGAGTGAGATTAAGGGGTGATGGCGGCGTGATTGCATTTGCATCAGGGTGTTGCTAGTGATAATGTAGTTTAAGAGTCATGATGTGTGGCCAGTATGTGTGATGAGGTTGTGGGGCTTGATGGAAGGAAGTATCCTGGGAGCTGCACATAACATTTATTGGTGTAGACCCTCACAAAACATGTGCTGCAAAACAATAGTAAACATTGTTTTTTGAGTTTGATTAAATGTGTACACAAGGATTTATGTAGAACGAGAAGGCTTGGCTCACAAACAGCATTCCAATTTATCCCAAAGTTGTTCATTGTAGTTGGGCTCTGCGCAGGCCACTCAAGTACCTCCACACCAAGCTCATCAAACTGTCTTTATAGATCTTGCTTTGTACACAAAAGGTACTGTCATGCATGAACATGAAAGGCACTTCCTCAAACTGGTGTCTTAAAGTTGAAAGCACACATTTGTCTAAAATGTCTTTGTATGCTGTAGCATTAGCATTGTCCTTCACTGGAACCAAGAGGCCTAAGCCTAAACCCTGGAAAACAGCCCCAGACCATTACACCTCTCTCAAACTTTACAGTGGGCACTATGCATTCCAGTAGGTAGCATTCTCCTGGACATCTGCCAGACCCAGAATCATCCATCAGACTTCCACATAGGGAAGTGTGATTCATTATTCCAGTAAAAAGATGGTTCTATGCTCCAGAGCCCAGTAGCAGCGTGCGTTACACCACTCCAGTCGATGCTCGGCACTGCATATAGCGATTCTTGGCTTGTGGGTGGAAAGCCATTTTTATGAAGCTCGCGAAGTACAGTGCTCGTGCAGGTGTTGCATGCGAACAGAGTTTGGAACTCTAGAGTGATGCTAAGGAGAAGGAGTCAGTGCATGCGTTGTGGTGCTGGCTGTCCGTATATGCATGGTCTATCACATCACTGCTGCGCTTACTCCTAAACACTTCCACTTCACAATAATACTGTCAATTATTTTCTATAAGTGATTTTATGCGCCTGCTGATAAGTCTGGTCCACATAATTTTATACAGATACAGTGTGAGTTATCCATACACAAGTATAATTTTCAGATGTGTGTATACTATACATAGGATTATGTTTTTTAGGTTTTGTTATAGCTGTTATGTGTGCGCCATTTGTTTTAGTTATTTTTATTAATTAGTTCTAATGGAAATATGTTTAGTTGTCCTGGACAGAGAATGTCTCATCGTGTGGGACTCAAAGGGAAATAAAATGAGTTTACAGAAATGGAATTTAGAAAATGTGATCTTGAAAGTGGTCTTTTCACCATCGGCCTCCTGTAGAATATCCCTGCTTATTGAATCATTCTCCTTTTTCAAACTGTGCCACAGTGATGAAAACCCCATATTGTCAAAATTTTCCCAGCAAACCAGGCTTATCAGTATCATTTTAAAGTGACGTTATCCTATTAAACCTTTAAATGACAGTATTACCGTATTTGCTCGACTATAAGACAAGGTTTTTTTTCAGAGCAAATGCTCTGAAAAATACCCCTCGTCTTATAATTGGGGTCGTCTTATAATCAGACCTCAAATAGGTCTGACTATGAGACTAAGATCCAGATCCCCCGCAGATGCAGGGGGCCTGGATTCTCTCCCCAACTTACCGGTGCTTCTGATTCCCCAGTGCATAATCCATGCAGTGTGTAGACGTCTACGCGATTCGCATAGACAATGCCCGCTGCAGCCGGAACGAGGTGCGGTTAGCAGCGGGGGTTGTCTGCGTCCATTGCGCAGACCTTCCCCAGCTGTTCGAAATCAGAGTTCCCCTCACCGGGGGTTAAATGGGGGGCATAAGGCATTTCTGTAGGCAGAGGGCTCTATGAAATGCCTTTTAACCCCCTTAATGCCACTCTGCCTCCAGAAATGCCTTTAAACCCTCTATACGCCACTCTGCCTCCTGAAATGCCCTACATCTCCCTATATGCCACTCTGCCCCATAATATGCCTTTTAACCCCCTAAATTCCAGAGTGGCATATAGGTGTATAAGGCATATCATGGGGCAGAGTGACAAGCCTGGGGGCAGATGTGCATAACTGGGGGGCATGTCAGAAAACAAAATGAATTAAAAACAAAATATTTTTCTCAGTCAATGCTTTTATTAAAAAAATAGTTTGTTTACTGATAAAACTTCTTTCCTATAGCGTTGTCTTATATTCAGGCTCTTTTTTTTACTTAATTAATATTCAGATTTTGTGGGGGGTCGTCTTATAATCGGGCAAATATGCTACTTTTATTCAGTCTGTGGAAGTACCGGTATCTTTGCTTTGTATTACAATTAAAATATATCAGAATGAGTAAGGTTGTAAATCTTGCTTGATATTTTAAGGCGGCATATTTCTTTGTTACAGTATCCTGTACCCACTTGTCAGATACGCCATCTTTAATACCCAGGTGCGATTTAACCCCTTTTTAAGGTTATGATTCTACTATGGAACCATAACCATAGTTCTCAAATGATAACTCTGAAGAATTGATGCACCCCCTGTAAGATTTTACGCCCCCCCCCCTCACCCTACGACAGGACACTTGGCATCCTTTTAAGACACCACGCTTGGATGCTTTTCGTGTTCCACTAGCTTTATGGTGAGGTCTCACCAGGTTTCCAGGTAAGAAAGTTTATTTTAAGTTTTTTTAGGCATGACAAATTACAGAAAGATGCAGCGTTAACCTAACGATGCAGACGGCTTGTCGTTACTTAGCACTGCCTGTTTCCATGATCCGAGGTTGATCATTTCAGCATCATGCTAGTTCCTGTGCGGATATAGTTTTCCTATTACATCAAACAACACCTAATCTCACGTCAAAGGATTTGCTCCCAACCAATACATTAGTACCAGAACATTTACTCTGTCATCATCCCGATACAGGTTGAACATCGCCAAGTAGCAAGAATCCGATATAGTTACATATTAGTGAACGTGGAAATTTTATTACCAATAAACTTCAGAATGGCTATGCCAGGATAAAAAAAAAGGATATAAATAGTGTTCTGTACACAAGTTTGCTGTTTGATGCGAACAGTTAATTTTGGATTAATGAGTCCATTTTATTAATAGCAAAAATATAGAAAGCCGTCTATTCTAATAGACTTTCTGAAGCAAAAACAGGCATATCTTGAAACTAGGACAAATTTCTCCAAATCATCGCGTTTAGATACGACTTCAGTGGACAGCAAGATATTCAGCCATCATCTTAACGCAAATTAAGCATACACAATACAGCAATATTGTTCGCAAAGCACTTTAACCCTCTCCATACTGAAAGCTGGGAATGAGAAATTCAAAAAGATTTTAATCAAACAATAGATGCTCTCTATAAATAACATTTTCAAACTACGGTCCAGCAAATACCCTCATATCTGAAAGCAGAAGGGAAACTTGTAAGCATCCAAACACTGTTTACCTAGTGAAGGCACAGCCATTTGTAATATTTGGGGGCCACATTTAAAGAGACGCTTTGCAGCTTTTTGTTTCAGCATGATTTGAGATTCCCAAAACAGCTTAATTATAACCCAAAGCTTTGGGGCCTTTCTGCTGCTGGTTTTAACACACGGCCTCCAATTCATACTGCTCGTCACATCGCGAGGACTGTCATGACGTGTCTGGGAAAGCATAGTCCGGTACCACTGGGCTAGCGAGAGGCGCCTTCTTGAACAGCAGGCCAATACTTCAAACAATGCCCTCTTTTAAAGGCTTTAGTGCAGCATTTTTCCCGCTCTAAAAATGGCCATATATATATAAATATATATATAAAAACACGCAACACAAACATACTAAGAAAATATAATTATGCCGCCCCTAACCCTTTGCAAATAGCAGATAAAAATGAAAACAAGTAAAGCTTTTGTGGGAGGTTTAGAATTACTCAGCACGGTTTTATTTATGGAAATGGAATAACACAGCTCGGGCACCGTGCATCACACCTGCACCCACATTTAAACCGACAGCAGAAAAGGGTTCAGATTTTAGCAATCAGAGGCTACAAAACTCGGCGTAGCCAACAGAACGCCGTCAGCCCACCCTCGCTCTCCGATTCCTCTTCCCCACTGCGCCAACCTTCAAGCAGTCACAGCCTGGAGGGGGAGCTGCCATGCTGTATCTGCGGAGAGCAAAGCAGGCGTCTTCCAAGTCTCTATAGAAAGAGGCAGTCATGTGACGAGAGCTTTCAGCTCCTGCGGTTTATCCTGCGCTGTCCTACTTACAGCATCTCTCAACTCCATCTGTCCATCGAGCGAGAAGACAGTCACCTGCCACCAACAGCACCGTGCACACGCTGCACCCTAAATGAATATTAGCAACGGCAACAAAAATAAAACTGGTAGAACAAAAACTACAAAAACGCACTAAGGTGTCATGAATGCCATGGCTCGGGAACATATAAATAAGACATTTTGCTTTACTTCAAGAAAGTGAGGATGACGACAATTATCGTATGATTTAGATTCCTGTTCTGAAACCCTCACCTCTCTTTAGCCTACCCTTGCAGGTTGCTAGAACCACTCAAAAGTATTTGATCCCCACTTCCTCATACAACTTAAGTGTATACATTAAATGTGGGTAGTAGAAACACTCTACAGATACCAGACAAGCCAGGCGGCTTGTTTTTCCCCCTCAGAACTCTAATGGTGCTGCCACAGCCAAAAGGGATTCTGGGTAGGCGCATGCAAATAAAGGTCAACAATAATCCACTTTATACATGATCCCTTGAAAGTAATCGCCTGCTGTACAAGACTTTAGACATATTGGCATGTGCGTACCCAGAATCCCTTGTGGTTGTGGCAGCACCATGAGATTTCTGAGGGAAAAACAAGCCTTCTGGCTTGTCTGGTGTCTGTAGATGAGTGTTTAATAAAGCCTCTACTACCCCCTTAATTTTAAGTGGAAGGGGTTCCATCACCGTTACCCACCATAACTTATGTTATAAATGCGGGAAGACATACACGTAGATAGCTCTTCTTTAAAGAGCTCCTTCATGCAGCACCTTTTAGTATTCTGGCTTCTAAATTGATAACATGCATTTGCACTGCATTTGATCAATATTTCTAGCGATTGCCTCTTGGATTTTATTTAGCTCCAATACATTTCAAACCTAGTTGGATGACCCTTTCTACACGAATCACTAAATACAAGCAGATAACACATTTGAGAGACGCAATGGTTCTACAACATCTATAAAGTTATGAAAGAGACCCAATTATGGAGGCACTCACGCCTAAAACGCAGTTGGCCCACAAAATTCGAACACAGTTCAGAATCTGCAGCCTGCACACTATCACAGATTCTAACTGTGGTTTCTTCCTCCCCATTTCTGCAGCAGCTTCTAAGACGACATGCAAAACTACAGGTGGTCCGCTGTTTTAAATGGTTTCAAGTGGTACATTTGCATACACCCTGTAGCCTCCTGGTCTTAAGCTATGTTCTTACATATTAGGTTTTCAGAGCCTGAATTTCACAGCCCATTTGATCCAAACAGACCAAAACTAACGCCAGATTATATATATATATATATATATATATATATATATATAATATATATATATATATATGTGTGTATATACACACACACACACATATATATATGTTTGGTAGGGACAAAGGGTACCCAGTAACATTTGCAACAAACACCCATTAGTTTAAATACATTTACTAACATAAGGCACAGCCCCCATCAATAAATGCCTTTAAATTGAGAGACAACTGAACCACCATTAATATTATTGCCGATACCAAGCCCACTACAGGCATAGGAAACATTCAGCACCTGACTATAACAAAGGTAGCATAAAGGGCTTATGATATATATATATATATATATATATATATGAAAGGGGTTAATGTATATCACAGCTAAGTGGTCCCTTGAAACGTTCCCCAATATTTATGTGTAAATTCCTATTGTTCCTATTGATTTCCATGACAGCATTTTCTTGCCACTAATTGCCAGCTTCAAGCAGCAGCCAATCAGGAGGCAACTTTTGCATCATGGCTATAATGTTGCCTCCTTGATTTTGGAAAAAATGTATATTAAAGTATTGAGTACTTTAATACGATCTCCTCTACAGTAAGGGCGTCGGGGACATTAAGCTGTCCTTTTAAAAGAAAATGGAACAAAAAACTTGTATACATTTTTAGTATGCTGTCACAGGGGACAATGATGGTCTCCAGGAACCGCAGAGCATCTAAGCACGACTACGGCTAAAGGCCGTGTTAAATATTGCTAAAAGCAAAAAAAAAAAAATCAAAGCCATAGAGCGGCCAATAATCACTACAGCATCAATAAACACTACATTTAATATGGACGAACCAGCTTAACCCAAAAACCACTCGCTTGAAACAAAAGCTAGTAAAGTTAATATACTATTAACATGTCAGTTAAATGTGTTCGGAGGTGTTTAATTGTGTTGCATGCTATACATTGGAAGCCATTCCATGGATAGCCCGCTGCCGCTCCTGCTTGCCATTAGCATACCACAGAAACAAGATGTTGCCAAGCCAGCTCCACTCCTTGTCCATGTCGGCTGAAAAGAATAAAGCCAGACTAGGCTGCATCATGTTGGCTAGAAGGTGGGGGAAGGGTTGCAAACACAATATGCGTAGCGCTCTGCTACGTACCAAATCCTGAAATGTTTTGGGGAAAAGTAAATGGCACTCTTGAATTACTACAACAACTCTTTGAAATGGACGTCTCAGAAATGTTTTTACAATCAGCATGATCTCATCGCACACAGCAATTTTATATGCAGCTGGACATTTAAAAATAGTTCACATTTTTAAGGACTGTATCTGTAATTTCCACAAGCAGCAGCATAAAAAAATCCCTGTGTAAATACCAAGTACAGGAATTCCGTACTCGGAACAGTATGTTTGGAGGTTATAAAATGACCTAATTAGTAGCCATGAAGGGGCTACAGTTTTAATACTAACTACAGAAGTTGATTTATCAGACAAAGGCGCATGAATGAAAAGCATTACATAACCACTGCTCTGAATGCCTGAGAGTGCCGGATTTGCCCATGTCTGCCTATAGAAGCATACAGTAGCAGATAAATGGATATCAACTAGTTTTCTTAGGCTCGGCAATAAATACAAATGAAATATAAATAAAAAAAAAAATAAAAAAAAAAAATCACACCCTAGAAAGAATCCAAACACAGCTTGATGGGCATTATTAACTCATAGCGCCCACATATTAGAATAGTGGATTAGACTCACCTTTTGTTGACTGGCTTCTCATCTTTCTCGTAGGGCTTCACAAACCATTTTCCAATGCGCACAAAGTTCCGGTTCATTAAACACCTCTCCAGCAGGTTATGGATAGCCTTGAAAAGCAGCGTGCGACATTCATAGGAGAGTCCATTATCCCATATGCCATCTTCCTCCTCTGTAAACAATACAAACGAGGGTTGTAATCATCAAATCAAAAAGATACCGATATTTTCTGTACGAAAAAAAAAAAGCCAGCGACGGCAAAGGTGATACAATACTGAACATAAACATTTATATACATATCTAATGTTCTCTGTGCTTTGAAAATAAAACGCCACATAATAAAAACGACCATTATCTACATACTCTACCTGGCCCTATCATCACTGCATAAAAACCATCTCTAAAAGAACAGAACATGTCCATAGAAACATCATTAAAACTAGTTTTAAAACCTAGTATGAAGTTGGCGAGAGAGAAACTGGATAAATTAAATAAAAAACAAAGGGTTGTGGTAGAATTGAGAAGGAAAATGTCAGACACCAAGGTTAACATTTTTTTGGAGCTCCAAGCCTTGGAATTTATCCAGTAGAGTAACTGATTAGACTAGCGATTTTAGATTTTCCTTCGGCAGGCTAAGATACGCACTGCAAAGAGAAAAAAAAAAAAAAAAACACCTCTGTGTATTTCATGCCCTTGAATATATTTTAACTAAAAAAAAAACAAACAAAAACTGACAACTTAGAGACAATGGCATACGAGCAAATTCAAACGGCAATGAGAAATGTATACATTCCTAGACTATGCTCATTCTCAAATTACATGGCAATAATAACGTGCATTAATTAAGCATGTGGGTAGAAAAAAAATGCAAGAAACACACTCGTTAATCTTCATATGCACATCGGGCATATAAAACAGGAACTCGTAGTATCAAGGAATACTAAGTCCAAGAACACAAGACTGATTTTTTTTTTTGCAGTGCGTATCACAATAACCGTTACATTTTAACTGGGTAAGCTAAATATTTTTTTTTTAATTTATATTTGTAAAATAAATATTTTTTGCACAGTTTGTTTAGCAAATAAATGTATAGCACAAAAACAGCATAAAGCCATACCAAAAATGCTAAATACTCCCTTAGATATTTTCAGTACATAGGTCTAAGCACCTGCACGATTAGAACAATGTAATGAATGCCCCATCCTTCACATATTGATCAGCGCAAACCCAAGTTTTCATAATCCATTGGATTCCCCACTGGGCGAAAGACAAGGAGTAACAGGGAGGCTAGAAAACCAAAACTCTACAAAGGAAGGAATATATACATGACGGAGAGCGGCCTGAATTATCCGTGGGAAATCAATCATAGGGCAGAAGAAGCGTAAGATATATATTCACAGTTACCCAACTGTACCCCGGTGAACTCTATTGTTAGTAGCACACCACCCATAAGATCTTTGGGGTGCAACTGGTGAAGAGGAGATTATTGGGACGGAGTCCCTGGCAAGCTGCTTCGGAAGAGGGAAGTCAGCTGCAAGAAAAGAGAAAGCGCTTCCATATCATAAGTGTCGGGAAGCACTGACTGAAGACACAGGCAGACAGTACACTGCAAATAAGTTACACATAACCTCTTGCGTCTCGGATGTGCAAGCACAGTCTTGCACAGTGTTTTTCGTTGGAGTGTGGGAGTTACTTGACACGTAATTATGTAAGGGAAACTGCTTTCAACTTAATGACGTTCAATGATTGCTAGTAAAAAAAAGCTTTAGCTTGTACAGTCCGAAGCTCACGAATGTGAACAATGCACAGGCCGTAATATATAGCGTGCAGCTGACGGGTTATCAAGCTTTTATTTCTATAGGGCCAACAACTTATGCATTTGGGGGGGCGACGTTTCCATCTAAGTTTACAACAAAGCTAGAGACCCAGGTTTCTGAACGTTAGAAGGGAAAAGAACCTATCTTTGGGTTTCAGAGGCACCCAAAAAACAGAATAAGGAAACAAGCAAAATTCTTACAAAAAGCGAAATGGCACTGAAACCGATAAACCTACTCAGGGATAGAGGATACAGCGCCCTGAACGGCAAGTAACTATACAAGAAACTTTTGAGGAATAAAAAAAAAATCGGCCTTTAGTAAATACCAATTTTTTTTGCTATCTTGTACCTGCGTGTCAGACATGGAGAGCCAGTCTGCTACTGTACCAAGTGTACCTCTTCAAAGCGCACCCAATTTCACACATTTTCTTCAGTTTCTCTATATATTCTTGGGGCTGTTTAACACGGACAGACCAAACCCGGCAAAGGTTTCTGAGGCCATCATGTGAGGAAGAGTAACAAGAAGGATTTAGATCCAAATGAGGAACACCCCATCTTAAGTTGGACAATTAACACTTCTCGTTTAGACATATCCATTTGCCCGATATACCAGGAGGAATCTGGAAAAGTAAAATAACCCCCTCCCCACTGTACATTTCTGCATTCCTGTCTAACCGGGAAAGTTCAGACATATCCAAAATACTTGCTCAGTGACGGCACTTCCTAAATAACTATATGCAGTAAGAACGGCCGCTTTATTTATATCTAGGTTAGTGACATACACAGGACTGCACTTCTTTGACCACCTGCCTACCGTGCCATGTATGTGAAAGTAATTTGTCAGAAGAACGTAGATTTAACCCCTCCTGTGTCTTTGGACACAATTTTACCTTGTGACCACGCGGAAATAGTAAAAAATATTAACTTTGACCCTTTAATCCCTGCAGGATGCTAACCTTCAAGCAGACCTTTTCTGTAAGTCATCTAAAATATAGAATACCAGCACAGTGCAAGAATAACGCAAATCGTCAAATTATAGTGTTCTTATTAACACGATATCACTAAAACATTCCACAATTTTTTTTTCTACGATTGGAAGTTTCCATTCTGTTATTTACACTGGTGTGTTGCAAAACAGGTTGGAAGAACACGGCACGCAGACAGAGTCTGGCACACGCTGTGCTACCGACTCCCTCGCCCAGTACGGGAAAGCACACACAGAAGCTTACGGCCATACTTCAGTGGGAGGGAAGAAGACCTGTCCGCTTCTACGCCGATAGCCAAGACTCGGGATTGAGAGACGCACCTCAGGCCGACTCCAGAGCCATGCAGTGGCCAGGTCTACAGATCTCACCGGCACCTTAAACCCCTGGTGCTGCTGGATATAAATTACCGGCGTGTACGTCATTAAAACTTTGTAATCTCAAAGGGGCCTTATCATTTTCTCTTGATCCGTGTGAGCAATACACACTATATTTTAGGTTCTGGAAGTAAAAAAATATTACTTTGCCACAACGTTTAGGACATGGAAAGTTAAACCCCTGGGATGTTAAACAAATACCCTAATAATTAAAATTAAACACTTAATGAAAGTAAAGTAAATCAGTCCTTACAAATAACTGCAATATGGCAGTAATACTCAGTATATGAGAAAAGGCCGTTAAGTTCGATAGTCATAATTGCTGATAATTGTTTAACAATGAATATAAACTATAAAAAAGGCATTTTATAAGCAAGGGTAGAAACAGACGGATGGGATATTATTAAAAGTACTAAATATTGTGTGGCTTTATAAAAACCACACAACACTATTGAGACACAAAGCTAGAATACTTTCACAATACTCCTCTGCCCCTAAATATTGCCAAAGTATATCAAAACACAAGAAAACCCATTTAGTAGCTCTATTTTCTGTGACGAGGGCTGTGAAGTTATTTATAGGAAATAAAATCTAGAATGACACTCATGAGAGCCAACGTTCCCAGTGAATCCCGCCACAGCATCACACCGTGGAAGAATCGCAAAATTGCATTTTCCTAGAATCGCGAAGGCAATCATCGACGTTCTAGTTATTACTCTAGCAGCATATAATCACAATTGTGCGTATAATATACAACATACAACGGAACCTTACCTTTTAGATCAGAATTCCAATACAGGAGGAAGCTTTTAAAAAACAAAAATGTCATATTTCACGCAGGAATTCTACCGTCTTGTCTTACTTCCGACAGAAGCAAGTTTAAAACCCTACAAGAAAAGTCTCCCATCGCTACTAGTACGACACTGCTTTAGTGCAGGGAATTTGCGTCTGCCGTGGCTTTCTGCACTGAAACAGGAGAGGACATTTCCAGAGACCCAAATACAGACTTCTTTACGGGAAACAAGCAGTAACTTGCAGAAGAAGAACAATCTCCTACAAGGCACAGGCCAGGTTTGAATCAGTAGTCGTGTGCGATTTTCTGGTTCCCGTCAATAAATCAAGCCATGTTTGCAGCACCGATCCCAATCTTTAAGTAAAACAAATAGCTATGTTTGGCTGATAACAGAGGACACCACAAATGACGAGGTCAATGTGATCAGATCAATGGGACACGTTTCCTGGCTTTTGTGCACCCGAGAAAACGCTTACATCGCATCTTTACATTACACATTCTACCGGTGTAAAAAGACAGCAACCTAAACGGACATAAAAGTCTGGAACTGAAATAGAAAGAATGGCCAGGAAGAGGAAAAAATAAATATCTGAGCTTTCAGAGGAAGTACCGTCTTAAAAACCTAAAAGATTTGCTTTAGTTTCATCTTAAAGCATTAATGACTTAAAACGTGCTACAGGAACTCAATTCCCTCACCATGAACCCACTTTTTAAAGGTGCCTTAAATTATCCGATTCAAGGTTACCCAAGGGTAAGCAAATATTTCTAGCAAATAAAAAGCCCGAAAGGCCCCAAAATCCTTAACAGATGTCCAAACTCAACGTAGCGGACAGTCGAGTGAATCCAACCGGTAAGTACACTGTTCATCTCCCCAAAACGTAAGTGGTATGATTTTTCATGCTATCTTACCATAACCATTGTAAAAAAAACCCAACAAAATAAAAAAAGATTGGGGTATATCATACTTATGTTACATTACATTACATGTCCTACTGTGAGGACTGACATAACCCCATAAAAGCTACGAGTGCATGGATGTAGGTCACTCATAATAGGACAATAGTCTATGTAACCGTAGAAACATAACATTTTATATTGTAGGAACCGAAGAGGATGAGGGGAAAACAGATCCCATACGATCATAGCCTATATCCATTAGATATGTACCAGCTAAGCCTGCTTTTTGTACCAGTTAAAACAAGAAGCACATTATTACATAAATTACAAATATGGCAGTTAAGAAAAGTTCAGATGGATAAAAGCACAAGGTTAGAAATTATGCTACAAATCTGTGACTGAAACCATTTTTATTGTCCACCTTCCCAAATCACCACGTGACTGCTCCCTATGCGCAGTAAGTCAAACTGATATTTTATATAACAGGTCTATTACTCAAGATAGCAAGAGCGGTCATATTAAAGAGACACTCAAGCCATCATATGCACTTTAAAACCCCTCCCTCACCATATGATTTTGCCCCTCCCCCCAGCTAAATGCAGTGCAAAGATGCATTCGGCTGGACAGACAATATTATACACACATGCGATAATCTATAGAGCTGACAAGCCAAAGGCTGTTGGCAGAAGTCTCTTCAGACCCCCTTGAGCATGCGTGGAAACAGCCTTCACCGACGACTTTCTTGCTACCAATTGGCTGTTTTGAAAAACGCATGCTGAAAATACCCAGGACATTAAACTATCCCTTTAACTCCTACCCACCGCCCTAAGAGGAAGAGTACAAGAGTATCAATGCAGGGTGGGTTTCGGTTAATAGTGGAGTTAAAATGTATAAGATCTTTCCACTGCACAGAGACGCAAGAAGCTGCTACAGGTCCACATTAAATATTACCGGCTTACCCATATAAAACATTGGGCGCGTTACCTGGCTTTTAAGTAAAGGATGTTGGGTACGTTCGAAATTCAAGTGTCTCACACATGCACCACAACGCTGGCTTACGTCACAGAGCAAGAAACAAAAATGCAAGTAACTCTACACCAGGCTTAAGTAGAAAGTGTGTGGTGCTCACCAGAACCAAAGCGCAAGGCATTCCCAATACAAACACTTTTAATTGGGGTGCGCATCATATTACACACGGTTACAGAAACATCGTATTTACACACAAAATACACACATTTGGAAATGCTAAAGAATACAATTGAAAACACAAAACAGTTCCCCTTACTTTCAAAACAGTTAACAGGTATTGTAAAAAGGTGATACTGTGAAAATAAAAAAATAAAAATTAAAAATGGATTCAGTGTAGTCAAGTTTTTCACACCTTGTGAAGCAATGGTTTAAAATATAATTTAGACATAGGACTTTGTGCATAGTTAATCCGTTGTTCACGGTTTGGGTCATTTCACTTTAGTTGCTCAGATATTGGTACTAAAATGAATAAAATGAAATGTAAGATATGGGGCCATTCTAGCAAGTCAACTGGCTGACATAATGAGATTCCATTAAAGAGAGCAACATAAAAGGGGAAAGATGGTTAATGGGGTGAGGATTACCATAATCCTTTCAACAAGATAGCAGCAACCATGATATATATATATATATATTATACACACACACGACCATTACGTACATTTATTCAACGTACTGAACTGTAAAGTAAAACTTGGGAAAGTGAGATATTCCTTGACCTAGAACCTCCGATATAAGCCATGGGAGGTAGCTCATAGATCGATAACTGCAAATTACTATTGAAAGTTCATGTTGACCCCAAGTGGTGTGAGAGCTCATGCTGTAAATTGAGAGTATGCTTCTGGCCAGTAATGTCAGAACTTGGGCTACCTACCAATTTAGCTTTGCTAAAAATATCTGAGGATGCGCAGCCATCGTGAGAATCACAAGGACGTGTTTTTAGAGGACTCCACAAATAAATTTAAACACGCTCCATCCGTAGACTCTATCAGAAATGGTTAACCACTCAAAATTAAATTATTGGGAAAATCATTTCAACGAATTCTGTAACATTTTAGTAGACATGAAACAAGATAAACTGGTTTTAATAGCCTGCACCTGTATTACTCCCAGGAATCTTGGACTCTTGCCAAGAGACAAAAAGCATGGAGTTCACTTACTACATCAGAAGGTAACTCATCAAGGCAATATTTTTTTCTGTTTTACCGTCTGGAATAGAAGGTTCAAAATCCAGTCGCAAAACTTATGAAAGGAACTGAAATATTAAACACTCCAAATTGTACCCCACCCAGCCCACTTACACTAACGACACAGGTCTCAATAATTGTATGGAAAAATTAGAACCAAGGACATAACTACATAAAACTACATGGACATTCTTTCGAATAAGTCGATTCATCTATTTCAGCAACAACTGCTCCCGAACGGTGTATAAGCATAGGCATGTAATCTCAAACAGTAGAACGGCCCATACTACAGAGCTACGTTACTTTCAAAGCAGCAGCAGCAGCATCATAAATTCTATCTTTACAGGAACTTCGTTTGTTAAATCTCTCTAAAATGTCTAAGAGCAACAATAGGTCAGTAATGAAGGAGCAAGTCGCGCAACCTTACAGGACAGCCAAGCACTGACTCTTGAAGTATGTTCAGCAGTATGGTGGTTGTTTAGGAGAATTGGCAAACCACGCAGAAGTGTTAAGATCTCCAAGCATCTACTACACCACAACACTTGCCACTGTTGGGCTCTGGAGCACTTGGCCACCGTTGGACGCTGGCACGATGAACTACGGTTTGCCATCTGGCAGATGCCATAATGTCACCTGCCTGAGTACATAGACTGTAAAGTCTCCTTGAAGAGGAACAATGTTCTGGGACTTCTTTAGTTCTCATGAAAGGCTATGTTAAGATGTGCCATTACGATGCTATGCTTCCAACATTGTAGTATCAGTTTGGGGCAGGCCTGTTTCAGCTTGATAATGTCCCCGGGCACAAAGTGAGGTGCTTACGGAAATGGCTCGTCAAGATCTGTGTGAGGGAACATGACAGGCCTGCAAAGAGCACTTCAAAATACATTGGGGATGGACTGGATGATGAACAGCGAGGTATGTCTAATCAAGCAACAGTGCTGGACCTCACTAAAAATCTCATGGCCGAAAGAAAGCAAATCCAGCCACCAACGCCCCGAAATCTAAAAGAACGCCTTCTGAGAACAACAGAGGCTGTTATAACAGCAAGTGTGGAAACAACTGCCCCATGATCCTGAAGTTATGTTAGATGAGCAGGTGTCCATGTACTTTTGGCCATGAGTATATCTATATATAACAAAAACCATAGACAATTGGCTCAATCCAGGCTTGCCCAGCAATAATATTTCAATGTCACAAAAGTGCAGAAGCTACATGTATATAAGCCATAGTATTTATAAACCTTTCCCCCCCGCTTCTTAAACTCCAAACTACTATGAACAAATTATGTTTCCTCACACCAACTCACGCATGCAACAGACCGATAAATAAGAACCCATCAGTTGCGGTCTGTAACAGATATAAATAGCACAGACTAAGATTACATTTTATAGTTCAACAACAGGGGGCTACAGGTCAGCGAAGGGGTCAAGAGGAGGGTACAAGTGTACCAGCACATAAAACAGTCCTATATAGTGTTAAATATTTAGACAGTAAATACAGTTTACCTAACCAGTCCACAATAGTTACCCACCCCCACATCTGAAAAACTCGGCACTCTGTTTAAAGTCACATCACCCCCAGCAAATGAGGGTATTTTGTAAAGAGAGTAAATTTTGTATACTCCTCGAGAAAAGGCTTAAAGGGGCACGGCAGCCATTGAATGCACTATAATGCATTCGATGACAGAATGCCACCGTGATCATTTGGTCCCTAGGTATTTTATGAAGTTTGGCCGAACACATGATATAGCGCTGGTCACCAGGGAATGCAGCGGATGGGTGGGGGGGTTCGGTGGCAAGAATCATCTGTCCATGGAGGCGAAATGCAGCTGCAGAGCAGAAGCTTCTCGCTCAAGTATTGTATTTTTTTTTTTATTTTTTTTTTAGAAGAATGCATATGAATGAACTCACAGAATACTTTAACATGCATTCTTCTATAGCAGGGGTGTTTGAAGGAATTCTAACCCAATGGCAGCCTGCAGAGTGATTTTCTGTAAGTTACAGATTACACCACACCATGCTCAAATAGCAAAGTACGGTATCTTTCAACACTTTTTATATCAAGTCACATGATGGCAAAAGCCAAGTTTAAGCCTTTGAAAGGGCAAAAGTCACACTACAAATATTGGCACACACTCACTTTCCATTATTTGCAATTAATTGCTTTAGTGATGGCAAGGAAACTAAACGAAAACCGTTTGCACTTTGCCTCTGCGTGTTGGGGGACAGACCATGGCTGAACCGAGTCCAGGCCTAGGTACAACAGTGCCGACTACGTATAAAGGTGAGTCCGTCCTTCACAAACCAGAGGTGGGGGGGAGCTCAAGGTAATAAGATTCCATCTATAAACTGGCTTACCAGATACAGAATTATAGAAAACAGGCTGACTAAACTCCAGGAGTAACAGAACCATTTCCATTTAGGAACCATGTCATTCTCTGGGCATCCTTCCGGATTTTGGTTAACCGTGAACCTTCGGGCTTGCCCCCAACAATAAAAGGGCCAGTGGAAAAAAGTTGTAATGATTCGTAACAATCAAAACAAACACATATAGTAACTGGAAGATTCAATAACAAACCAGAATCCTAGTTAGCCACTTACATATTCCTGACGTTCTAGAACAATGCCATTTAAAACCAAACATTCAGCATTAAAAAGTGAATGAAAAAAAAAGAAAAGAAAGCTTGGTACACATTATAAAGACTTGATACAGATTCAAAGAAGACAGAATGAGCATACGTAGATGAATGCTCAGGAATGCATACTGAGCAAGCGGCAGGGAACACAACTTATATTTTTAAAATCCTCAAATCAATTTAAAGTTAACACAAACAGACTTGCCCCACATTATCAGAAATACTATGTTCCTTAAAACCCTTTAAAGAATGAAAAACTAGAATTAGCTACATAAAATATAAAAACTGGAGTTCTGGGCTATTTTTTCTTGGAATACAGCATATAGCCAAGTGTACAAATCGTACATAGATCGATGGATGAAGCCTTATCAACAGGCTTTCTGTGAAAAGATTAGCAGTCAATTTCCACGGGTTCTACTGTCTGTGTATAACACTATCAATTCTACAACAAGCTCTGAATTACATCAACAAGCAACGAAACAAATACACGGGAAACCACAAGTGGAAACTCATTTCACAATCACTGCTGTCGTGTGAAGACAAACTTGGCGCATCATGATGCAGACTATATGACCCAAGATGTGCTAAAAACTGCTCTTATCCCACAAACTAGGATTCTAAAAACACAACAAGCTTCAGGCAAATTAGTCGCCGTTTCTTTTACGTCCGGTTACTAAGCACCAAAACAAACTGTTAACAGTTTCTTTCCTTGGTTTCTCAAGCCAGCCATACAAAATCCTAGCAGTTAAAAAATAAAAAAAAAAAATTTCCCTTTAGTAGCTGCTAAATTTATAGTACAGTAAAAAAAAAAATATATATCAACATGGGACAGCATCTCAACTCCAGATGATTGAATATAAACTAATCACAAAGTAATTTATTTAGAAATCTCATGATTACTACCAATTTTACATGAACAGAAATGTGATAATAGATGCCTAAATCAGCCTCTGATATTCTCTAATCTTTTTAATATTTTAGTTAGCCATTTTAAATGCCTGAGAGATAAATGATAAAAATGGAAACCGCAACATGTGTTTTCAGAAGTTGTGGAAATTTAGTTAAATGTGATTTTTTTTTTTTTTATCGTCACTGATATAAATCAACAAAAAAGTCTTTTTGGGCTCAAATCAAATGTTTTATTTGCTCTAAAGTAGCTGCCAAATAACCCTGACAGTTTTATAAGCAAATAACATTAGTAGGAATTATTAATTCTGGCAAGTAATCATGAGATTGAAGAGGACTGCTCACAGGCAAAAAAATAATTAAAACTATTGTTGCCATAGCAGCAGGAAAGCCTTACAAATATGATATGCCAACTGAAGAAGTATTACCGAGCCGCTAAGAACGGCATTTCCAGGGCATCTAGAAAAGACCATGTTACGATATTTTGGACGTGCTGCCCCATCCCAAACAAACGTGGTAAACGCCTTGCAGGACATCCACGGAGTTACGGTACATTTTATGTGGGGGTTCACGATCTATTAGCCGAACTCACAAGTTAGAAACACTTAGCGAGATCAATGTGGACATTTCTTCTACACAAGCTGTTGCCACGAAGCTCTTCCACTGGCTCATATTAATGGACTTCAGCTACTGCTCACCTCAGCACATGCTACTGCTGTATTGGCAGGCCTGTAATCAAGCTTTGCATAATATAGCTGCAATAATAAAGCGTTCAATCAAAACATATTGACCTATATTCTCGATATTACTACCATAAAGGATATGTATACAGAGGCACGGCGGGACATTCCACGTGGTTTAGCTTTTCACTACAGTCTTTAGGTATCTATTTATCCCTAATTGAACA
>VKOC01000002.1:23975575-23986936 GCA_009364415.1 Spea multiplicata
GGGGGATCAATGAGAAGAGAGGGGCAGTGAGAAGGGGCAGAGGTTGTAGATAGTGATACAGGGGGATAGATAGTGAGAAAGGGGAGTTTTGTTACAAGTTTTTATTCCTTTTTTGGGATGGGGGGGCGCCAGAGGAGTAGTCCGCACAGGGCGCCAGAACACCTAAGGCCGGCTCTGCACTCGGGGTCCTGACTCCGGATCAAGTTGCCCAAAAACATCTCTGAAATGACACTGGCACCCTCTTCCCAATTTTCCAATCGGGGGAGGGGATGTGCCCAGAAGCTCCTCAATGTTGCAGAAGTTCACTTGTGGTCATGTCCCTGTCCTGTTGTCCACAGAGAAGCAGACCAAGAACAAAGATATTTGGAGCAATGGACAAAACCAGAAGAGAAAAGAACAATAAGATATGTGCACGTTTGTGGGGGGCAGAACAGAAGTTACAAAAAGCAAGAAAAATGAAAAAGCAGACAAGCAAGATAGGCAGGCCCCTGGTAATGCCGGGGCTGCAGAGGCCTCTGTTACGCAAGTGAATACAGAGAAGGGACCCTTCCTGTATAATTGCTCCAGGGCCCTTAATCTGGCCTTGTACACATATGGCTTGTATGAATTGATCCCTCAGGTTAAGAAACATGATAGAGCCACATCAACAGCCATAGACTCACAAGTCTTAAGACACAGATTGATAGTGTGCATTGTTGATCTATGTAATAACATAGTTGTAATGGTCAATATTGAGTGGGATTGATATTTATGGATGGAAGAACTTGGCACCATTGACTTGTTTGCAATCAACAGATTTGGCTCATGTTTTATAACAACCTGAACTTGAATTATTTTTTTAATCATTTTTATCTTATTTAAAAGTCAAAAATCCTTCTAGGAATTATTCACTTAATTATTTAATCAAAAATTTTCAAGGTTGTGGGCTTGACATATATTGTGTAATTCATTTTTATTCTATTGTGTTGCCTTAGATATCTTTTTTTTTATTTGGGAAATCAAAAGCTAGCTTGCTTTTTCAACTCTTAAATGATTCATTTTGCTAAACAAGTTTGAGGCTATGAAACTTACTGTGACTCACTTGGTGGATACATACTCAAAGACTGTCATTGAGAGAAATAAAATGAGATATAAAAAACACACGTAAAAGCAGAAGACAGGAAAAATCACATTAGCAGTTTAGCAGCCAAAAGACTTACTGCACAAGAATTTGGATTGTAGACTTAGAGCCCATAAATTGTTCAAAGGAGGCTGGCAGCGGTAGTCTAGTCGGGTGTTGATACAGTGTCATTTTGACAAATGAAACTGTGCAGTTTCCTCCTAAAAAAGGCCCATATTACTCTTGTACAACATTATTGAGTATTTTATACTTTTTAAGATATCCTTTTAATTGCTGCTGCTATGTTACCATATATCACTAAGATATATTTGATGTACTTTAACACTTGAGATCTTATCTACATCAGAAGAAATTATTTTTACAGGAGAGAATTTGAAAAAGTCTATCATTTTCTATTTTTAACTTTTTTTTATTCCAAGCACTGTTTGTTCTGGAGGTTTTTCCACCCGTGTCTTTCTTTGCATGTCCTACTTTTTATGGCTTTCTGGGGTTTTGGCAAGTTCACTTTGTGCTTGAAATAACGCAGTGTACGTGATCTTTACAGGATTGGCGTGAACTTTACTGACTTGTTCCACAAAACGAAAGGACACACAATGGCATAAATGAACAGCTCCTCAGATCAGGGTTAAACTCATTACAGGAAGTAACCAAAATAATGGGTTACATGTGTATTAAAAGCATAGGCTGCTGGTTTGAAAATAGCATTGAAGAAAACATGCATTCCTTAAAAAATAAGGCTCTTTGGTAGAAAGTATTTTTGTTGGAATGAAGGTACAATTACATAAATATAATTTAAAATGCGTCTGGGATGCAGCTTTACATTAATTTTGTGGTTCGAAGCATAAGACATAAACCAAACAATAACACATTTGAAGCCATGTCCTTGAGGTCTCTGAGCCAGACCTTGTTTGCCAAGGCTTCTTACCTGCCCAAAGTGGTTGACTCACAAAAGAAAGAGAAAGCTTACATGAAACCATTCTCAAGTAGGTTGCACCAACTCAATGTATCATTTACTTACAGTTAAAAAAATCTGCTATTTGCATTCATGTTCAAAGAAGTTTATAGTTTCAACAAATCACAGCAGAACCTATTATCTTTCTCCACAAATCCGTCTTCATTATTCTGACTCCTTGGTGTATGAGAGAGTGTGTAAGAGTGTGAGAGAGAGCATGAGTAAGTATGAGTGAGAATGAAAAAAACCCAATGAAATGCAATTAAAAATTTGGAGCTCTTTGCTGTTATTTTGGGGTCACCTCCTCTTGAAGAATGTACAAAAGCAGTAAAGATAGAAAAGAGCAGTCAACAAAAGAAAAAACAAATCAAATTCAAGGAAATCAAAGTTAGGGTAACATACATCATACAATGCTGTGAAAATGTTTTTTTCCTCTTTTAAATGATGACCATGTATATAAGGAAAAAAGTTACTAGATCAATGGATGACTCATGCAGGAGGTCACAAAAGAAGCCTGACTAAGGTGTAAAGGACTATAGGCCTCACTTGCATCAGTTAAGATCTGTGTTCACAGTTCCACAATAAGAAAAAAAATTGCATGCATGGTTGCAATGCGAAAACCGCTGCTGACCAAAAGGAACATAAAGGCTTGTCTCGTATTTGCCAAAAGTACATTTTGGGATTATATTCTGTGAACTGATGAGTCAAAGTGGTCAACATGCTGCATTTTGTGTTTATTCATGTTGCTTTTGTCTTATAAAATTAAAATTAGTTGGGTAATCTGAAATATTTAAATGTGACAAATAAGCAAATATAGAAGAAATCCAGAGGGAGGCAAGTACAGCAATGTAAATTAGCTGTACTTGAGAATGAGAAAGAAACCCGGTGCACATGGTATTAGGGCAGGAAAGGGTTAACCCAGCAAGGGTTAGCACGAGGAAGGAATGCACAGGGAATGTGACTGTAGGGGGAAGGGGACAAGGCTATAAAGCCCCTCTAAGCACATGTACAGGGGCAATTACTGAACCACAGGAGCAGTTTCCCACTCTCCATCCCCTTTTGTTTTTGGCTATGTGTTTCCATCTCGACTGGTGTTTTTTCTTTCCCCCTTTCCCTCTTTTTTCAGTTTTTTTTGCAGGATACGTTTTCTTTGCTGATGACGGAGGAGTTCCCTGGAGAAGTTTGAAGGATAATGGGAGTGGCGAGTTGATTGTTTTGGTTAGAGGTTAGAGTTAATGCCCTCCCTGTGCAGGATTAAGCAAAAACTTAAGGTGGAGCTCCCCTATGCGACCCGCAGTCATTTGGAAGATTGCTGGTATCTGGCGGAAGGGGTAGTGTACCATTATCTGTGTTTAGGTTGGGAACCCTCAGTTGATTGTTTGTACGCAGATGTACAGAAGACTGTATAGTATTTATACATTAGTTATTATTAAAGTGGGTTTAAATAATTTATAAGATTTTTACAAGATTCCTAAATAAATGTCTCGGCCTTTTCTAAATCCAATCCTGCTGGTCTCTGACTTTTATTTCGGGTTTGGGAAATGGGGAACCTCCTGGGTATGGGCAGTGCAAGGGTCATGAATGGTGTTATTGAGTTAAGTAAAAGCATGAAATACAAATCACCTTACTAGATAGATTCCCTGTGATAGGATTGGTAGTATGGACATCCACAGCCCTTAAAGAAATAGTTTTACTAAGAGTCGTAAAACACAGGGCAGTAGCAAATTTAAAGCACAGCCCTGCTGGAGGTCCCCTTCTGCTGCTTCTCCTTCACACATTCTACCTGCCCTTGTATCTATCAACGAAAGCAGTACATCTGTGGCTCGCAGTTCCATGACTGACACTTTGTATGAGGAAGTACAAGGCTTTTTTGTGACACAGAAGTAAAGATCCCTATTCCTGCCCCCCAACAAAACACTATTTTGTCCGAGGAGCACAGGGATTGGACCCTCCCTGTTATCCCTATAGTTATGCTTAAAGGCAGTGCTTCGGCATCAAGGTTTGAGGGATTCCAATGAAGACACCATATTTCTTTTATTGTGAAATCTCAGTACATTTAGATGTTTTACTTTATATTTTAAATCCATTTAGTTGAATACACTGGTCATGTGGTAATAACTTATGAGCAACAGAAATGTATCCAGATTCTTCTTTGTAGAAAGAGTCAGTAATAGACAGGTCTGTGGTAGACAACCCGGTAAATGTCCATAGGCCTCAATGACTTCAACAATCCTTGTCACCAGTACCCTAGCCTGAATACTTTGCCGCTGCCTAAAACCTTAGGCATCCATAAAGTCTATATTAGACTTTTTCCAAAAATAAGATAATACAGTTTAATGCCTTTTATATTGAACACGGTAGTGGCTAGAGAAGCCTGTAACCACTTATGCTGTTGCCACCACTGTATCACAAGAAGTGGTGTTCTTCATGAAGGGGAACAAAATAATAAATTAAACACACGAACATATAAATGAAAAAAATAACAGTTCTAGGCTGGGAAAATGACTTAAGCTAATGATACCATCCTGGGAAAGTGTATAATTTATCGATGTAAAGAGTGATGGATTGGAAAATGAAATCTAGACTTGCTGTCAACATATAATATTTATAACTGCACATAATTAATAAAGATTACTGAAAGGCAAGCATAGACATTACATAATAAGTAAAATGTTTTATGTTCTGATAATATAATTTCCATGCTTTGTAACAAAAAAAAGAGACAATTCCATGTTTGGTTCTAGTTTGATTTCTAATAACATGTTTTCTGATGTACATAAATGCTATTTTCATGAAGCCATAGTTTAATCTCTACATCAATACTTGTAATAAAAAATATTAAATAGATGTCTTTGAAAAAACCCTGGTAACTTTTATTTTATTAAGCATCTCATTTGTAAAAGCAAAGCTTCATTTGACATGTGGCCTGCATTTGTGATAGATAGATAGATATATTATCTTTATATATACATATATATATATGTATAAATAACTATTCAGCATGCAAAGATGTAGTGATTTCCCACATTGTATTTTGTATTCTACTTAACAACTGAATGCATGTTCTACTTCCGTAGCTGTCTAAGTTTGTCCTCAAAAATGCCACCTGTATGGAACATTTTGTCCAAGTCTACGATTAAAAAAGACAGGTGTTCTCTTGATCAAGCATTCTCACATAAAGGAGTTGCTGAGGTGCAGGATACCCACAGGTACCAACAAAATAGATGCAATTGTTCAGGTCAGTGGAGCATAGCTCTTATGCAATGTCCCTAGCAGCAGCAGTCATCCATCAGTCCAGTTTTCCACAGTGCCCATTCCGGAGTGATACTGTAGTGAGGTTTCCCTGGATAGTGAAAAGCTTTGTGAATACAGAAACTCATTAGCAGTGTTTATGTGGGGGGACGGAGGCTTTCTTTCACAAAGTGAAGGGTGAACTCTCTCTCTAGGGAAGGATGTAGGTGGAACTCTATCCCGGACTTGCGACTGTGAAAGCTGATTGTAGACACTAAAATGAGATTCACTTGAAGGCTGTGATCCTTGGCCGGGGATCGCTGGAAGACGAGGCATCATAGTGGTGGCTGTAAAATGAGTGGGGAATGGCTGGTATGGCACAGTTTCCATTGTTTGAACACTGTAACTAGTGTAAGGAGAGACAGAGGTCCACATGTTGCAGCTAAGTGGAGGTGGTGGTAAATCTTCAACCCCTGACACACCTGCAATTTCGGCTCCTGAAGTAGAGTACATGCATGCATCCCTTGGTGTCACATCATTGCGATAAGGTGGACTCAACATTTGCTGATCATATGGAGGAGGGGATCTAAAATAATGATCATCTGCCATAGATGAGGAAGGATCTAGATAAGAACGTTTGCAGGGAAGGTCAAGGTGACGTGCACCCTCTGTAAAACACACACACAAAAAAAACACATAAGCAAGCACATTTAAAAACAGAATACTAAGACTCTTCCTCTGTTTTGTTGTAAAAACATAATTCGCTCAACCAAATCTTTGTTGTAAAATGTACCCTTCAGTTAAAGGCTCTTTGATGCCCGACGCGAGTGATGTTTGTCTAGTGGTGAGTGTGCCCATGCTTTAGCCTGAACCGGACTTAAGAGTCTTTGGATAAGGCACAGAGTAGGGTGTGCACTTATGTTGTCATACAGAGACAGTATAATGGTACCTTATATACTTCGGATTACCTACATTAAGCATTCAGCATGTTTTCCAGACAAGATTAGCTTTTTCTTTTTCACACAGCTATGTACTGTATAGAAAACAATGTTGGAATGATTTGCAAAAAAATCATTTTCACTCTACCTCTTCTTTTGAGACAATGATAAAACAGTCCAGAGTCCCTCTGTGCTGCGAAGGTGTTGAGTGGCAGGTCTTGAGCATCTGGAGTTGCAAACTGCATGTGTGCTCCATTCTCATACTGATAATGCTGCATACCTTGGTGGCCGCTGTGAAGCGCATTAAGGTCTGATTTGCCAGATAGTTGCCCTGGATGACTTGATACAAGTCTTTGTCTCATGATGCTTTTTGATATCACTGGATATTCTTTGCTGTAGTAAAAATGATAAGCTGTTAAAAACACGTTGCTTTTGCAATAAACAACGGTTAAACATTATTGTGGAGATTGTGGAGGTTTATTGTTCGGACTAAGATTATAGATTTGTTTAAAAAACATAGCTAATATCCTGTTGTTTTATACTGAAATTACGTCTGTTCTGATAAGATGACAATTGTATTACAGGGAACATCTTTTAAAGACACTGAATATTAAGGGTCAATCAAAATCCACAAGTACTCTTAATTCTTAAGCTATTATTGATAAACTGACTTGGATGAGTATTCATATCATTGCTTACTGCATTTATTGCAGTAAGCAATGAGGCACTTAAAGTGTTTGATCACAGGAATTCAGCCTCATGCTGTACTTTTACTGGTAGTACAAGCCTGAATTTAGTATCCACATATCAAACCAAACATCAATATGCTATGGAGATAAACCAGTAATACCTTTGCAGACGGGCGACACGCAGGTCACTATCATCACTGCCTCTAAATCCTTTGGCAAAGGGGTTGTTTTCAATTTTAAGTTGGGTTATCTTAAAAAAAAGGAAAATAAAGGGTTTAGACGGTGCTTTATATACTCTGTTCAGAAGTTAAATAATCTTCTTCACCATATTTATAGTCTATCCTGTGTAGCTCATTAGATATCGACACACTAAATGTCTAGAGGAGAGTATTGTATGTGCATCTTTTCTACTGCAATTTTACAATACGCATTAGAATATAATAATACGCGCGTACTCCCTTTCCGGCGGTGTTAGCATAAGAAAACAGAATGTGTATTGTAGAGACCAATGAGGTTTTTTTTAAAAAAAACTCCATAAGTTGCTGTTTTGATGTGCAGGTATCTCACTTTCAAGGACACCGATTTTGTGCGGTGTTCAATTTGTTCCTTCAGCTCATAAGAGACTGAATAAAAAAGGGAACAATCAGTTGTTGGCATATATGTTGTATATATATACCACCCACAATTTCTCTTCAATAATCAATAAGATAATAATAATAATAATAACGTAGTTGATAGTAGGAATCTCTGGTGTCTACCTCAACTGTCTCACTTGTCCCTTCCACCTAGAGATATTTTAAAAACTGATAACTATAACGCAAACCACGTGCAGTTCTTTAATAGGCACATTCTTCATACGTTTCAGCATATACATACGGTGTAATTACTTTTCACTTGAGATTTATGGGTGAGATTTACTGGTCATTATTAGAATTTGCCCTGCTCCCTTTGAATGACTATATTGAGTTTATGAGTTTGCTGATTCATTAAAAACAGAACAAAGGGTGCCAAATATTGAACTATTTAATTTTCACATTTCCTTGTACACTGCATTTTCACCCATTTTGATACTGATTATTTCAAATCATGTGAGCAAAAAAAAAAAGAGAATTGTTTAATTTTTAAGAACTATTTTAAATATTGACCTAAACAAACTAAAAAGGAGAGCAATGATATTGGTTATTATTCACATTATTGGATTTGGTATTTCTGCCCCTACAGTTATGTTAATTAAAGGAAAGTGCATCTGAGTCAACTTTTTTCTTTGCAGATGTGGATTTGTGGTTTGCATATAAGCAAGACCTCTCACAGAAAGCATGCATTTTCTGGCCAAGAGATAGTTTGCTGTGTTTGGGCAAACTGCTCTCCTTTTCATACGCACACTAGACGAGCCGAATCATTGCTTTGTATAAGTAGGCTTCCTTGACGACTCACCTTGTGGTTTTGATATGAGGTCACTGATATGAATGCGGTCTCAGAAAACACGTGCGTGCAGAAAGCAGTATTCTTTGAACCAAAGGCATTGTTTTCATCTGCTTTGACAATATGGAGCCTCGGTTGGTATTTGTGCATCGAATTCAAGATAATCTGAAACAGTAAAGTACACTAATTTATGTGCTGAGCAAACATCTTGTGTTGGTTAAAGTCAGTTGTGATGTTAATGTTATGAATACGCTTTAAATGAAAGCCTCTGAATTGAGCCTTATACACATGACACTTTCTAGTACACACAATAAAGGGACTTTTTCACATAAAAATAATTTTAATACTTAGATTATGTCACTTTGACCATGTACCACACAAAAGCTTCAGGGAGGACATCTGTTTGCCTGTTCAGACGATGCACTACTTTGTATCAAGCATCCAGGCCACCAAATGTCCTTCTTGTGGGGCAAATGTGGCAATGACATGAGTAAGTATTATTTATTTAGTTCTAGATTTTTTGTGTTTCAAGTTTTTCAAGATACATACATTCGGCTATTAGCTAATAAAGCTGGTACTATTGACTCTGTTGAATGCGTCAGGCGAGTGTTCATTCACCGTGGCCAATATATCTGAACCAGGGCATGGTGAGACACAGGCAGCCACCAGAAAGATACATACAATTTGAATACGGAAACGTGCATGTGCTCACATAGGCGCCAGGGAGACTCACAGGAGTATGGGGATGAATATAAGGGCGAGGGACCCAACTGCCATAATAATGCATTCTAACAAATAAAACACAGCAACAGAAACAACATACATCAGTAATTCAATAACAAGAATATCACTAAAGCAATAACACATTGGACTGGGTCTAGTTACATTAAAAACTCTGGAGCAGGGCATGCCCTAGGTTTTTTAGTACTGTACCACCCCCTTTTGTATGCATTCGATATCTAAGAAATGGATGAACCTCGTAGTAGCACCTCCACCAGCTCAGCACCTAAGGTAGGTAAGCCCTTTATACATACCTTGAAACTCACCGCTTCTCCGGGTCAAGACCTGAATCCTCCGGGTGGCCGGAGCGGGGTCTTGACACACCCCGCTCCCCGCCCATTTTTCATTTAAATGGGGGTGTTTCTCACAGGGGAACTCCCACCGACGTCAGTGGGCAGTCCTGGCTGTGCCAGGAGCTCAGAAGTTCCCAGGTATGCCTGCATAGGACTAGTTGCTTCTTCTCCAGATAAAAATATATCTCTAAAAGAAAAAACTGTTCCTCTCTAACATGCTGGTCCAGAATGCTGCTGAATGTTTGTTCCTAAGCATTATAAATCCTGCTAGCTGAATGGATTAAACTGATGACTTTACCAAAAAAGTCCGGATTCAACACATTTTGCAGTTTCAAATTGATATAGCAATCCACCTTTATGAAATAAACATACATCATAAGTTCTTTACCTACATTAGAGAAGGATCCCTTTGCAAGTTTTTTCTTGCCTAAAACTGTTAGAGTTTTTATATAGAGTAACATTTACTTTAGGTATCAATGGTACTTTGTGTCTTTTTATGAATATATATTACATTTTTACACATTTAATCCAATATTACATATATTTTCAGTTAAGAATATAATCAAATGATAAATATTCTAAAAATAAAATGGTTATAAATAAAACAAAATATTATTCTAGAACTTAGAATGATGGCCACGGGCTGGAGGTGGAGTTAATAACTTTGTTATTTTCATGTTATCATCCCATTGCCATAACTACAGTCATTCCAAAACAAGAAGGGGGCCAGACTGGTTGCAAAGCAGTTAATGATTAGAAATCTGAAATCGTATATTGGTACATCACAGTGCTATGAACCCTCCTTCTGTCCCTTCGTACTGATTCAAAATTGTTTAGAAAGGGCCCTTCCGACCGGGAAGAATAAGAATGGATGTGTAATTGTGTAAGTGGAGTCAGATAGAGAGTGTGTTTTTGTTAGTATGAGTAAGTGTGTGTGATTTGTGTAAGTGTGTTTAAAGATGTTGTATGTTGGAAGGGAGGACAAGCGGCAAAGAAGGCACAGACAAGTTGTGTGGGGGCAATGATGGCACTGACTAGCTGTTGAAGTTGGGGGTCCGGGGCCGTTTTGTTAACACAAGAGCCCAGTGGTTTCTAGTTACGCCCCTGAGTGGTATAGTATCACCTCATCTTCCTTGTCTCCTCAGATTTCTTAGATTGGGGGTTAGATGACTATTTGTTTTAGCTTCTGGAATGGGCAGCGTCATTTTATAGATTCTCCATCTTTGTATTATTCAGTATGGATAATTTTGTTCTCTTATCCAGATACATTAATAATTCAAATGTAACTAATATTCAGATTAATTCCCATGTTTAAGTGCTTAGTGTGTAAATTGTGTTTGCAATAGCACTGTATTTCGTTTCTATTTGAATAAACATCTCAACGCTATTAATAATCAGTCTTTCTAGTTAATTATCTATGATGATAGTTAAATTGATTATTGTCTGTTTTATCTATATTCAGAGCCGGCCTTAGGTGTTCTGGCGCCCTGTGCGGACTACTCGTCTGGCGACCCCCCCCCATCCCAAAAAAAGAAAAGAATCAAAAATTGTAACAAAACTCCAATCACTATATACTACGCCAAACATTGATGTGGTGTAGGCCTACCACTTCATTGTCTGGCTTAGTAGTAGGGATGCACCGAAACGAATTCTGGGCTGAAACCAAAAGTGCAGCATTTACTCCCTTCTCCCTATCTACCCCCTCCTAACTATCTACCCTCTCCCTCTTTGAAGTTCACTTACCTTTCAGGAGTCCTGCGGTGAGGGTGCAAGGCCTCTGCCTCCCAGCTCTGCCACTGTATGGAACAGTATAGAGTGATGGGAGTTATGATGTACTTTAGAGCAGAATTATATATGAAAAATACATTGGAAATGGTACAGCATAACACCCATCACTCTCACACATATACCAATCCACACGTATACCAATCCACAC
>VKOC01000002.1:23987036-24005689 GCA_009364415.1 Spea multiplicata
AAATATATATTAATTATTATGAAATATATGGAAGCATTTCTATTGTTATGTATCAGTTACTTTTGATGTATTTAATATTTAGTTTTGAAATAAATGTAAAAATATTTTAAAGACTAGGTCATCTCCAAAACTGACTTTAATATCCAGACACATTACGTCAAAATATTTGATGGTTTTGCATATGTTTGGGAAAAATTTAATATTTTAGAAACAGTTGATCTCCATAACAAAAACATATGAATTGATGGAGACTACTCTTCTTCCCAAGTACTAAATATGTTGTACATCTTACCAACCTTTTCGGCAAAAGCAGTCCAGTTACCTGTCCATGACTATGCCTACCTCGCCAACCTAACCAGAATAAGGAAACCCCATAGGACTGTCTTACTCAGAAAAATAATAGGTTCCAGAAAAAAAATTAAAAACAAAAATAACATTCTTCTCAGCGTATTTTAGCAGAGTGCAAGAGATAACAGCAAAGAGGAAAACGTGATAAAAATTGGCATTATTTCACTCGCTTGTGTGTGGTAACAGTGACTTGAGCAAGCTTGCCTATAAAAATATGACATCTCCAGAAGAACTTATCATGGCACAGTTCATTTTAAAACAATTTGTGAATATAAAACAGATAAAATATACAGAGCACAAAATAAAATAAACAGTCAAAGAATGGATTAGTTTTATAGTCTGTGCAAGTAATTTGTTTGCATACCACTGGCTTCTCTTTTGTATGAAAGAGGTAATACATTTGAGTGACTTATTTATTTTTATTCTGTCTTACTTATTTTAAATTATCCAGTGTTATGCTACAGAAAAAAAAAATGTATCACAGTCCTCCGACCGGCACTAAGACGTTCAAATGTTTTCGGATTTTAACCATTTAATACCAACTCATTAACTAATTTAATCAATTTGTTAAATCAGTGTTACTCTAAGCCCTAGTCCCACAAAACTTTGTGATAGTATTCTTCAAATTTAGAATTTCAAAAATGACGACAGTGGTTGCTTGCTTTGTTTATATCCAGGATATAAAAAAAACTATAGAAATTTAAATTTCTAAAGCTGTAAGAGCAAACGAAAAAACAACATAAAGATTACAAAAAATGTGCAAAGTAAAGAAAACTGGCATTATTAGGTATATATATATATATATATTATATAAGACAGCCAGCCTTGGAATTTTATAGTAACTGTACATGAGTCATTACAATAAGGTACACATCCTTGTTTGAGGACTCCAAGGTGCGGAGTTAGGAACGTTGGTGCAAGCCACGTTGACCACAGGACTAAAACAATTGTGTTTAAAAAGAATAGGGTGGCATAGGGAGGCTAGGTATACCACTGTGGGGAAGTGAGTGTGGTTCATTAATACAACATGCAAATGTCTGTTTAATTAAATTCAACAAACATCTTGGATATGACATGACAATAAGTAGATGTTAGTTATTGTTTTTTTTCCTCAATTATGATCACCGTGGCACTGTTGACAATTATGATGTAAACTAGACTAAACTAGCACTAACATTCAATATGAATAAATATTCATAAAGGAACACGCAGAGAAGCTCGGTAAAAATTGTTATGTTTATTAAATGAATACTTAATTAAACTAACCTAAAATCAAAAGAGAATAGCTTTTGTTAACGACCATGTATAAGATGGATAGATCCATTTTCATCTTTAAACATTCTTGCTTTCAACTATGGAATTTCAATGGTTTATTTAGGTTTGGGTTTATTAATGGTTTATATAGTCAGAGGAGCACTGGGAAGAAGGTTGAGACGAGCCAATATCCCCTTGTCTACTATGATTTAAATAATTTCAACTATTTTTTAAGCTATTTTATTTTTTGTAAAATTACACCTCTACACAGATGTTTCCAGAATTGTTTGCATCAGCACTGGACCATTTTTAGGTTCCTTCCATAGAATGCATTTTACTGATTACTAGTGTGTGTTGGACAAAGGCTGGAAAAAGGACATTGTGTAGCTTTTTTGGATTTCATACAGATTTCTCATAGACTGTATACGTTTACAGTGCATCAGTGGGAACCACAAATGCTAGACAAGATAAGACTTCAATGCATGCTAACAGTGGATTTAGTTTGGATTTCTTATCAGAGGCTAGTGTTTTCCTGACAAGTGTCAGATTAAAAAGGAAATTGTCATAGAGAAAAAACAATGTTGTAATTTAGGGTAAGATGTAATGATTGATGATGTGGTTGGCAGCAGTGTTGTAGATAGTTTATGTAAATATGAGTATTTATAAATTGTGATTGCTATAAACAGTCCCAACAAAACCATCTTTCATTTGCCAGGTAGATCCAGAACCTAAATTTCCAATTTACAAATATTTATTTTCAAGAATTGCACGTTTTATCCATATGAGAAACTAGAGGCACCTGTGTTTTATCACAAAATTTCTGCTTTTTTCTATAGTACAAACTGAATAATCTAATAGTTTTTATATTTTTGGCTGTTTTGCTATCTTGATGTTTGCAAAATTTAACTTAAATACATTATTCAAAGCAATAACTAAAGTATTTTTAATTATATGACCAATTGTTGCACTGATTTAAAAAAATTATGAGAATTTGTTAATATCTCTGGGCTATCATCAACATTGATTGACACTGAACTTTCACAAAACAGCCTAGATCCATTAGAACCATATACCATTTACAATGCAAGTTTCAATTCCCCCACTTGAGCTCTACCAGTTCTGCTGGGAGGGTACTCCACTTACCAACCACAGTCTATATGAATATTATTTTACGTCAGGTTGACATTGTTATTCGCAGATTTATAGATGGCACTTATACCTTAATATTAATGTAGCAGACGACAATACCCTTCTTTATCCCTGGCTTGGCCCTTGGTGTGGCACATGCCTCTGTACATCAGGTAGATGAGCAAGCTTGCACTATGTAAATTGCAATAGTTCTGTTGAGGTAAACCTGGGCTTGAATCCTAGACAAAGAAAACTTTGAAACACCATCACTTAATTTAAATACTGAACATGGTGTTCCTTCAGCCATGCAGTAACTGCTAATAATACAAGTCTGAATTGATGACCAAGAAAATGAGTTTGCTGCCATGTTCCTTTAAATGTCAGTTGAAATGAAGAGCACATGGTGGAAATGACCAGCTCGCCAATGTTGAGTATCTTGAGACTATAAGTATTCCTGACTTGATTCCATCAACAGTTTATATAACTTGCAATAATGCAAAAACCAAATGTGCTTTCTGTATAAATAGTACATAAATATATTTATTATCATTCTGTTCTAAGATGACTTATATTAGCAAGTTTTCCAGTTCTTCCACTTCCCATGCTTGTAGTCTACCTTCTATGTAGGTCACTCGATGTGACATGAATTGCTGTGTTTTTCTGCACTGGGTGGTATGTACACTTCCTTTTATTTTCCTGCTTCCTCTTTTGAGCCTTAATTTATATCCTACCGGATTTCACCAAGTCTCCATCCACCTGGGGGCATCTTGTGTAGAGCGTGTAATTAATCAAACTCCTCAGTGCCGGTTAAGTTCACCAATAATGCCCATTCTAGTCAATGGGTTACAGCTGCAGAGGCACTTAGTACACATAAAGGGGCTTAGTATAGCATCCCCTTTGTACTTTGTGGTCAACCCTGGTCTTAATCTTTGAAGAACATATCAGTTTGTTGTAGAATGGCATGTTCTGGTTTAGCTTGCCTTTTTCCCCTCTTAAGTTATTTTTATTTGATTTCTATTAAAAGAATAACACAAATATTACTCAAGCTAAAAAGGAAGCCAAAACGAATGTCATATAACAATAAAATAGTCATTTACTACTAACATAAAAATATCACTGTCAGCTTTGTACTTTTATTTCTAGCTTTGGATAGAATACTAAAAGCTTTGGAGTGAAAAAAAAGAATTTCTATTTTCTGCACTCACGGGGGACTTATGTGTTTACGTTTCACCACTGATAACATATTTGTAATAGTTGTTGCCAGTTTCCTGTAAACATTATTTCATTAAGGAAAACAGATAGATGGCCAATAATTGTACACTCAAATGACAAATACACAGCACCTATTACCAATGAAGACAAAAATCTAACAAATGTAAACATTTCTGCAGTAAAACATATCAGGTTTTGGAAAGAACAAACCTAATTGAGCCTTTTATTTATTTTTTACCAAAATTGGGATGTTAAAATGGTCTATCTTGTGAAATTACACCAATAAACAATTGAACTATCAATACAAAACAAAATACATCACACAACGCTAACCACAAAAAAAGTGTTTTGTCATGATATTTTGGGTGACTTTCCCTGCTCAAACTATAGCAATGCTAATGAAGTCTGTTCCACCATACTAATAGTGGTTTACTTTTATTAATCAGAGTTTCTGGTTGGGTGTTTAAGAGTCTTTCCACAGTTTAACATTATGAAGAGGAGTCAGGGTGTTTGTCTAGTAGATAGGGTAAAATCACAGAGCTACAAAGCAGGAACTTCTTTTGGATCAACAAACAGATAGAGGAAAGGCTGAACTTGATGGACGCATGTCTTTTTTCAGCCTATATAACTATGTAACTATGTAACTTCCTTGGGACAAGAGAGTCACCTGCCCCACGTGCCACAAGATGAGGGGAGCACATAATCATTCACCAATATAGCCACATACAAATATGCTGCTTCAAAAAGGGGTTAAAAAAGAAAAGCTAGTCAACAAGGGGTAGAATTGTAGCATGTTGGGATAACTGACTGACTTTTTATATCAGAAAATTGGAAATATTGTATTACAAATATCATATAAAATGCTACGTGGTGTGTTTAAAATGCTTAAACCAAAAATATGCATTTCATTATGCATTGCTAATTAATATCAAGTTAAGTGACAGACCCACTTTGAAAAACTTTTCTCGGCACAAAAACCTTTATCACAAAATGTTGTTGTTTTATTATAATAAAAATTTCTGGGAACATCCCCAAGTTACAGCTGAAGTAAGAGAATTATATTGGATATCATTTTACAAGTAGTGGTAGAAAAATCAGTTTACAAGTCTAGAAAAAGAGGATTTATTTTAATACTCGCTTTAAATGAAATGGTGTCCCTTATTACATTAATATGAAGGATGATATAGGATGATATGCATTTCATTGTTATATAAGTATTAATGATTGTATAGCAATGTCATGCTGTCAACTATTATGTCATTAAGGACTAACGTTTCGTGTAGGTGAGTGAATTAATTGACGTTTTCTATACAAACAAGGGAAATTTGCAGTTTATATGACGTTTCCTACATTTATTTGGTATGATAAATGGTCAATCAAAAACAGTATTAACTTATTTACTGCCTCTAGCAAGTGCAGACTGCAGTATCATATCTTTTCCACATCCCTCAATATAGTACCATGAACAGATTGTTTTAATATTGTAGCAAATATATTTAAAATATTCCTATATGCAAAACAAGCAAAGCAACCACCAGAATAATTTTTATGGTCAAAGTATATTTCCCTAAATATTTATTGTTGAAGTTTTTTGTACCCTGCTATTGTTCCTTGCATGGATTATAACTCAAGATAAACCACCCTATCAAGGTTTCGGAACACCCTTGACGTTTTAATTTATTTCCAAAAGGCTCACAGTAAAGGATGTCTCAAGCTATGTGAAGGATAACCTACACCAGCTCCATATGCTGAAGCTTAATTTTAAATAGCATTAAAAAAGCACTTAACATTTATATGTCCTGCTACTTTAGCAGTCGGCTTAAGAAATGTAGAGTAAAGGAAATACCCCAGAAGCAATAAGCAGTAAATCATTTGTCCATCTACTATTGAAACATCTCCATTGTCAATGCAATTTAAAAAAACAAAACTGAAATTCTGAATATGTTTAGTCTTTGTTGATACCGTTTTGTGAAACTCAGGTTAAACTTTTGATTAGCTCCTAGAATGGCACTTAAAATGTTAAAAATATGGTTCCCATGCAGTATTTTTTCCCCACTGCATCATGTATCACTTTCTACTGCATGTTTCCAGTTTGATTTACTGATAACAATATGTTGATCAGGCAAGTTCTCACCTTCATAAATAGCACATGTTGGGAATGGGCTGTTCTCCCTTGGTTTGTAAAGTTAAAGCATTTAGTAATCAAGCACACTCCATTCCCCCTTTTTGGCCCATCATTGTTACATACCGAACATCTGGAATTTATGGAGAACATTAAATGAGTCTATTGAAACTCGCAAGTCAACCATTTTGTTTCTATATTGCTTTAGATCAGAAAACAACATTAAATGGAGGAATAATAGACAATAATGACTAAAGAAGTTTGAAAATAACAAATAATTGGGGAGGCAAAAGAGTTAGTTTGAGTCTTTACTTTAGCTCAATTTCGAGTTTATGCAGCCTCACATTGGGAAGAGAGTGAGGGACCTCCAGCCCCAAGCCAATGGCACATGGGGTAGAGGGGAGCAATTATGCCCCCTCCACTTATGTTTCCATTTAATTATTTAATTTGTTTAACCCTTCTCTGCCTTTGTGATTAAAGCAATTTTGCAGTTGGCTGCTTCAAATAAATAACACACATCCCGAATAATAATAGAAGTAAACTCATTTATGCTGTTATATATTACTTTTGCAATATGGGACTTTAGAATGGATGGCAACAGGACCATCCTTAGGCAGAGTTTTTTCATAAAAAATGCTGTTCCACCCACTCTACACTATACAGTATCTGAAACATTATTCCTAAATACCCAAACCCTTCCCACAAATAATCATTTGCATGATATTTTTCCTCATTCATAGTGTATTAGGGAATGTTTAACCCCTTCAGTCCCCTATAGACGTACCCGTGGGTTACATCCCTGCCACTACACGGGAGATCAGGCAGGACTCCCCTGTCAGCAGAAGCCAGCATTGCTTTCTGCTTCACGATCACCTGTAACAGCTGCCGTCACGAGTGCCGGAAAAACTGTTACTGTTTTAAATGCCCGATCACGCAATCAGGCATTCCCTTCCAGGTCGCGTCACTGCTGACATCACCCAGAAGGTAATCGGAGGACAGGATATCCCCTATGGGGACTTGCATGGAGATCACAGTGTGATGGGTGCAGGGAGATTGCAGGGAGGAGAGTGAGAAACCATGTTTCAAACATGAATCAAAAAAAAAAAGAAAAAAAATGTTAGTGATTTTTTTTAACAATAATAAAAATCACTAAAATAATACAATAAATAAATAAAAAACAAATAAAGTGAGCTAAGTGATGTCATTGTGACATAACTGGCATTAATAACATGTTCAAAAGGTCCCTAAGAGGAACTCTAACCATACTGCACTGATAACAGTGCAATTTAAAAAAATGCAAAAAATAAAATAACAAAATAAAAATTATATAAAAAAGATAATAATAAATAATAATAATAATAAAAAGAAAAAAAAAACCCTTACATCCCATTGCCCTAACACAACATCTAAAAGGTATAACCCTCCTGCCCATGTTCACAATCCCCAAACCGGTTAAACCATAAGTATAAAAAATACTACCCTAAAGGGTACTAAATGTAAGGGATGGATATGGCCCTCGAGAAAGAAAAAAAAAATAAAGGATGTGGGGTATTTCCGTAATCAGGAGATGCATCGAAACAATTTTGGCTGGGTTTCTCTGCCATGTGCAAGAAATTTTTTTTTCTATTTTTTTTCAAATTTTTGCTAGTTGTTTCTACATTTCTCATCCTTAATTTTCAGCTAATTATCTATTTCAGCTACTAACTATGGTATTAAAAGAAAGCCCTCTCTTTCCTTGAAAAAACAATATATATAGTTTACATGGGTATACTATTTGCAGGAAAGGGGAATAATCGCTGATGTGACATACTGCAAAAATGGCAAAATTGCTTGAGGTACCAATGGCCACATTGCAAACAAAGCAGGCACTGATAAGTGTTGCTATGGAAACATTTAATCTATCATCACATCAGTGGCATTCTAAGTTTTAGCTTGTCAGACCTTATTTGTAGGCCACGGGCACTGGAATTCTAGTACCTTAGTTTAGTAAGAAAATATATTTTGTGTAAAGAAGTAAAATATGAACTGTTATAGCATGTCTTAAACTGCAAAATCACACAAATTAAGTAATTATCATCCACCAGTATGGTGATTGCTTAAGTGTCACTACATTCAGATCATTATTTCTTTATAGTATAACTAATATACATTATTTTTGTTCAAAGGAATGTCTCCCCTAAAACATGTATTGCTTGTGGTAATATTTTTTGCCTTTTCTTCATAGGAGAATGTTCCCAAGTTACAAAGTGAAAGTAACTGGAATGAACCCCAAGACCAAATACATTCTCCTTATAGACATTGTTCCAGCTGATGATCATCGGTACAAATTCTGTGACAACAAATGGTGAGCAACATAACTCCAATACGAAAGAAAACCTATACATTTATAAATGTTTTGAGTGAGTGTCAAATAAAAACAACTAGGCATATAGTAGCAAGATAAAAAATTGATCAAAATGTTTAGACGTCAGGGCCAACAATTATTTTGAGATGGTTCCAAGTTTTTTTTTAACTTATTTTGGCAGGGCTGCCCATAATGCCTTGTGCTAGATTTTTACAGAAGATGAGAAGTTGAGAACTATTTAGCCCATTTAGTCTGTCCTTTTTTCGTGACGTAAATACCTTAATCAAATATTGGTCTTGTGTTTTAGATTCAGGATAGATTTGTGCCTATACCACAAATGTTTAAATACCCTCACTGCATTAAATGGGAGGTTGTTCCACTTACCCACCAACCTCTCAGTAAAGTAAAACTTCCTCTCATTATATCTAATGACTATTCTCTTGCATTGGGGCACCATGGCATCTTTTGTGACATCAAAAAATTGACCCACATATCCCAAATTAACACCCATATTATAAAGAAATTAATTTTAAAATGGTAATGTCAAATTGTTTAACCAACAGCTTCATTGTTCTCTCCATTTTTGTCTATGTATGTTTTTATTATAGTTTTTGGCTTAATTCATAAACACTAAAATTGCCCTTTTTGTTAGTATACAAAAATATATATCATCTTCTAGAAAAGCAGAAGCCTGCTGAAAAGTTTCCCATGTGCGTTTGTACCATTTTCTGTACTGACCATACAAGATTTGGTAAACCGATGACTTTTGAGTCAAATTACACTTAGTTGCTTTGGTGATAGGACCATATTTAGATCTTCACCAGAATACACTTTTCAGACATAGATGTCCTTTTGCCTGAATCCATTTAGGGTTTCAGCTTTCCTAAGATGCTATTTGTTATCTGTAACTAGTTTGTTCTTGAGTACCCACTTATATGTTCTCCACTTATTTTATTTACTAGAACTTGAGCAGATTTGTTGGACCCCCTACTACATATATATATATGCTTCTCGTCACCCTTGGCTTTTAATATAATGGACAAGCAGTGAGTTGCAATGATGTGTAAAATGTAACCTCAATGCTTTAACTCTGGCTTTATTGCTGGGAAAAACTCTCCTGTGTTGGAACTTCCTACAGCATGGTTGATGTATTAAGGTTACATTTTCTATTGCTTCCAACTTATTGTTTAGTAAGCACTTGCACATATATAAATAGCATGTAACTGTGTTTGTTTCCAAATAAAAGAATGTAAAATGACATATTACATATTAGTTTTATGGTATAAATGACACAATTCTAGTTTGGAATAATATGCAAAATCCCGGCTTCCTTTTACTGCATTTCCCTATACACCGTGACATATTTTTTCCAGCTCATTAAAATGAGTTGTCAGTTCCCTCACAGCTCACTGTAACCAGATTCTGTCTCTGAAGTTTTGGATAATCTCCTTAGTTATTGTTTCACTGTGATTTCACAAACTATAAGCATATTATACAGTATATCAGTAAACAACAAAATATGAATGATACAGAAGTTAGAAAGGTACAGTACAGGATTAGAGACCTACAGGCATCATCTTCTTTATATAAATGCTACCTAATATTTTATGCTTAAACTTATTATGAGTAAGTGGTTCTACCATCACACTCTTCTAAAGAGGACTTCATTCGTATTGGGGTTAACCTCAACACATAGTGTGTCCTCCCATTCTGAAACAAAACTGCTTATCATCTGTAATAAAAATTTGGGCCCTTGATACATAAAAATAGAAGACAGGGTAAAAACAGAGATAGTTGTGTATTATCCAAATAGCAATGTTATCTAAGGGATTTATTGACATCACCAGCCATATCATGCATATTTAAAATAGCAAAACAGACTTTTGTAACCACTAACTATGGGCTCAGCCAGTCCTTGTTTGGTCCCTGCATGTGTATGTGGATGAGTGGGTGGACTTCTTGTACCTTGGCTAAATGAGTCATTGGTTCCATGTCAACTGTGTCAAATTTAGCTGGAAGTATACACCATATCAGCATACAGAGTAGAGTTATTTCAGTACAGTGTTGTCTCTTGAAACCTGAATGGAAAGGACCTGAGTATTATTGTTTGAGGGATGAGCCTCCAGTTTAATTGACACAACTTTTTTAAGGATCTTCAACACAAACAGGGCCTGAATGCAAGTATGGCTCTAATGAAGACTTCCTTATGAGGTTTTAGTCGCGCTTCCTTTACGTGGATTTGAAAAGATTCCCGGTTATAAGTCAAATTACAAAAATTTTCAAAGAATTTTCCTAAGCAATACATGTAAATTTGCACATAAGAATTTGTTTATACATTTATTATTTGTAAAAAAAATCCTAAATCCAATAACATATAATATTGAGCACATTTACTATGCTGTTTAGCTAAGCTTTAGAATGCCATGCCAGAACCCATTGCTTACTTGGAAGCTCACAAATTCATATATAGAAAAAGACATGCACAACACACTTATTCTTTATAGTCACACCAAGCACTTTGCTTGCATTTAAGTTTCCAGATTGCTTCAAAGAACCCTGCCAACCTTAACTAGAACCAGCTGCAGCTGACTCAACTTAATCATCCCTAAAGCATTGTAATAAGTGGCTAGTCGGTTTTGTAATATCTTCTCATAATGGGTTAGAAGATCTGATTTGTAAGCATCCTTACAGAAGTGGATCTTGAGGGATTTTTTGAAGGAATGAAGGCAGGAGAAAAGACAGATAAACCGGGCAGGGCATTCCAGAGGATAGGGACAGCCCTTGAGAAATCTTGTAAGTGGGCGTGAGGAGCTAGAAATCAGAGGAGAGGATAGAAGGAGATCATTGGACGAGCGGAGAGACCAGGTTAGGAGTGTATTTAGAGATGAGTGAGGAGATGTAGGGAAGGGAACTGCTGTGAAGGGCTTTGAAAGTAAGAGTGAGGATTTTTAAATGAATCCTGAAGCACACAGCCAGTGAAGAGACTGACAGAGGGGAGAGACATTAGTAAAGCGAGAGACCGGAGGGAGATAATCAGGGCATGGACAAGAGCCTTAGTGACATGCTGTGTTAGGAAGGGACGGATGCGAAAGACTGAATATGGGGTGTGAACGAAAGGTCGGATGATAGCACCATTAACATTGAGGGAGATAGATGGGGGAATCTACATGTCATCGTTTACCTAGGCCTTGTTATTTGTTATAATGAATAACCCTTTTTTACATTGCAGGATGGTGGCTGGGAAAGCAGAGCCAGCAATGCCTGGTAGACTGTATGTTCACCCAGACTCCCCTGCTACTGGAGCTCATTGGATGCGACAACTGGTTTCATTTCAAAAACTGAAACTGACAAATAACCACCTTGACCCCTTTGGACATGTAAGAATAAAATAAGTATTACTTTATTTTACTACTATCTGAATTGCAGAAGTAAATCGTTTTTTTTTAACCCTTCCACTGTCTTCCATTATTACTGTCTTGCTATTATGCTGCATTTTCCCACTTAAATGTCATAATGTGCAAAAGCACCAATAAATTCTGCCGCTGTCAGTCTTTCCAGTTAATCCTCACTGTTAACATTCAACTGACTAAAAATGAAACTCTTAAATATAGAATGCAACCACAAGCATAAACAGAATATATATATATATCTTTATATCTAAATAGAGAGATATATAGATATATATATCTATATATATAGATATATAGATATATATATGTTTGAATTTTATGGTTCAATGGTATGGTAAAATATATGGTATGGTATATGGTAAAATATGGTATTTTGTTCTGGATAGTTCTGGATATTTGAAATACCTTTTATTGCTATGCAATAGCAATTTGGAAGATTTGTTACCTTTCCTCACTTTAGTTATATATTAAACAGAGGCAGCTCAACCCTTCTACTAAGCAATTCAATGCAGCACGCAGAGTATTAGAGTGACTAAAAAAGGTACCGTACATTTTGAATATGTATTCCAGGCATTAAGAAACTTTGTCTAAAAGAACACAAAGGTTCTTATATATATCGTAGAAAAAACTCTGCTTATGGGCTGAGAGACAAAAACACAGTATAGGAGTGATATTCTAATGCTTTTAATGGCAACATATGGACTGTAGTATAACAAAACAAACTACCCTAAAATATATGCAGCTGAATTGGAAGTTTTATAATCCTAACATCTGACACATAAACATAATATTTTTTTTAGAACTTAACTATATTGATACATATTATTACCCCAAAAGCAAAACAAATATCCACAAACATAAAAACACTCCTGGCCATATGTAATGTGTATGTGCCCTAGATTGCTAATTTATGAGTATAATTTTAGTATGCTGATGTTTTCTGTAAAAAGTCTACATTTTAGATGTCTTTGAATGAAGCCTATTCTTGCTCAACACTCCAGATGTATTCTTCAAATAGTCTCTGATTCCTCCCAATGGTACAAATACTTTAAAGTTGTTAATTATGCAAACAATTTAAATTCACCAAAATGTTATGAATGTCTAGCAATTGGATGTCAACAATATTTCTTAATCGGAAACAGCAAAAATAATTTCACTAATTTCACTAATAAATTCAATAATTTCTGTTCGAAAAAGAAAAGACTATTAATGTCTTATATGTGTGTGAGTGAAACCAGGAATGGACAGTTGCAATGGAACAAACACACCCAATGCTGGCATCTGTTTCTTGGTGCATTGAAAGAGATTACAGGAGAAAAAAACTAGCCTGAGGATCGTGTGGAGTTTTTTTTTTTAAATGAATTGATATTTTAGCCATATGGAAGGTCTCTTGGATTGAGAAATCCAAGGTAGATTTACAACCTTCTATGATGGGCCTTTTTCATGAACCAGCTAGAACTCGATACTAAGGGTGTTCTCAATAATAAGCCAGTCGTTGAAGTATTATTAAAGGGACACTACAGTGTCACATACAGTCCCCTAAACAATAAATGCTTATACGAGTATTTTTATTGACTTTAAAATGGGAGATGTTTTGATTTTTTGCACCATTCATTTCAAGCAACCTATCAATGGCAGGAAAGAGCTGTCATTGAATGAATGGGAATGCTTTGTGCACATGTGCATTGGTGTCTTGTTAGACCTTCCATAGAACATATGCAAAGCCAATGCTCAAGCTGACCAGTGTTGACATGATCACATGTCAGGAGATATGTTGGGCCAAACACATCTCTTGCATGGCAAATAGCCCAGGGGTGGAGGCAGAGATTCAGCTCTATACATTTGCCAGGGCAAGAGCTCAAAAATGTAAAGCTACTATTCAGTTAGTTTCAAGTTGGTTGTACGTATTTCCTGGAAAGTTCATATTTCTCATAAAGCATGTTTATGCTGCATTTGTAATATATTTATGTATTCCCCAGACAGAAAACATGTGGGCATGGAAAATGAATTTCAAATTCCTTTACCTCCTAATCACCTCCCCACTACACGAGATTATGTAGAGCCCAGTGATTTAAATGTATTCCTGCAGATAGGCACGCATCCAACAATCATGATCAGTCTACAGCAGTGCTCAGTGAAGAACTGTAGCTTCCTCCAGAAGTGAAAGGTTAAGCTTTCACCATTAAGAGAAAATATTTGTAGTCATAGCACAAGAAATTTACAATAATCCCCCTTTTTCCCCAATAAATCTTAATGAGGTATGTATGAAATGTACCTTCTTCTATGGGACACTGGGAAAATAGTTGAAAATGTAATTAAATAAAGATATATTTGTAAAGTTGCCATAATTACTAATCGAGGATTACTACTGCAGTATATATTATATATACTTCTGATTACGAAATGAGATGCAGGTTATAATGCTGGCAAACCACCTTTGTGCATTTAAAGTGACTCTATCAGGATCACATCGCAAGTAAACTATAAGCTTGCCTAACAAGGGGTATTAATGAGATATCTGAACATGTCTAAAGGGTGACCTTCTTACTAAGTACATTTGTGGTCCATATGAGGCACTTACAGGGAAAATCTTCAACTCATGCACAAAGATGATAACAAAATTTTACCATTAGAAGAGCCACAGTTCCATCTAAAAGCTACAGCAAGTGTATAAAGCAAGTGCCACACAATACTTATGAAATGCTCTTTTTGACATTGGAGTCTATTCACTAATCTAAGTCTATGCTTGGCCCTGTTTGATAGAGGTAGTTTAGGCAGGGTGGGTATCATCATAACCTGCCCAACATCCTCATCATACTCATTCTCAAACTCCTGTTATTCCCTCAAAAAACTAAAATTGCATGCTAAGGTATATTTGTGTAGAGACCAAAGAAGCAAATTGTAAAAAACAACTTCTGAATTATATTGGGACAATTAATGAGCAAAAATGAAAATGGGTGGTTTTTTTTTTTAAAGAAAAAGACAATGAAAGGACTAAAAGATTACATATCTGGTTGGTCCATCCTATAACATAGACGATAGAGCCGCTACTAACTGTTACTTTGCCCTCAACGGCCGCATTATATGTTTTACCTAGCAGTGTGTGCTGTCAAATCTGTAGGTTACATTGTTTTATTATATTCATTCTACAAAATCTTAATTCGTACTTGGAAGGTAATGAAATAGACAATTTCATACGTTTATCTGGTACAGTAATTAAGATTAACATGCCAAAACTTTCGATCTGAAATGCTTCCCAAAGGAAAGAGGTGTAGAATTTTCAGTATGGTAGAAAATGGCAGCCTAGGGCATTAGAAAGATATAAAAAATATAACTTTCCTGTATTTCAGGAACCAAAAAGTAGAATTAAAGCTGTTTGGCATTATTGCAGACTATAAGTGGAAAAATGCAATGGAAACGTATTATAGTATAAATACTAACTTTATTGAAGCAATAATGGTAATTTTCATGTGTGTTGCTTGTAGGATTTAATGCATCACATATTATGTACTTACGTTTGCCAAGTATACATTTTATACAATTATTTATTGAGAACGTTGGCAGACAATAAGTATCCCTTAGTCAATGGTTTCGATAAATGCACATTTTATGAGTTTGAAATCAGTGGTACCTTGAATGAAATATACTACTTGTTTGTAAACAATATTTATCTATTCTATATAACAGAATACCTTGTTTTGTACGATGAGCACATTTACTCAATGAAACAACATCTCCTAATCAGCATACCTGGGAACTCTTCCCTAGCCATGCCTCCACAGCTTGCTAGCCTCAGTTAAATAGCCCATATATATACTACTACCACACCACTAGCTCTTGCGTCCCTTAGGATTACCGAACAAGCAGTACAAGTTATTCAAACAATAAGGCATATTCAATTCTGGATTATATATTGTTAACTGAATTTACTTGTAAATATATTTGGCTGAACACTTATACTTACACATAAATTTATTCTAGTACAAAATTTGAGAATTGTCCTATTTACCACAACAAACATTGATTGATACAAACAAAATTGAAACAACTTTCAGTAGGTCACATTTTATACAGTACTTCGAATATGTTGGATAGACCAAACAAGGTTTGATATTTAAGTGCTGCGTAAACTGTTGGCGCTCTATAAATAAAAGATAATAATAATAATAATCATTTTGGACCTAGATATGAGTGTTTATGTTTATGATGTTTATCCTGCCCTAGAATAATCTTTGGTGGAGATCTCTAAATTGTATTTTATGTTGTTTTTATCTTAAGCTTTTGTAGTAATCTTATTTTCAATCGTATTTTTAATTGAGGGTTAGTTGTGCTAAAGCAAGCAATTGCAACCCCTCTCCTGCACATCTCTCTACCTAAAAATCTTCATATGTATAATGTATTTTGGGCCTGTAGTCCATCTGCAGCTGCTCAAACCTATTTCTTGGCATTTAGTAATCTGGATCTGGAAAGCAGACTGAGGGCTCATCAACTTTCAGTCCAAGGGAAAGGAAATGATTAATAAATCATTGCAGATATTTATGTGGTAAATGTGGCATTTATGCTTAAGGTGAGGTTATTACATGATTTGTGTTCCATGATGTGGGACCTTTGTATGCTGGCGTACATGAGTCCACTGAGGCTTAGGTTCTGACCTTTTGATCTTTCCCCATTATGGTCAAATCATAATGACATTTGCTTTCAGGCAACAAAGACTTATGGTTCAAAACATATGATCAAAAAAAAATATGAAGTTGAACATGAGATTTTGACAACACTGGATACTTTGTCAAGCCTTGTTTATTCAAAATGTTGAAATACACAAAAACTATTGTAGTATTGTAGTGTGCACAATTTCCTCTCTCTCTATTTACATTAGCTTAGATTTTACAAAAATATAAAAAGCTATTACTTATTGGGTGGACATTAAGTTATCACAATATTATATCAAAATGAAAATGATGCCACCATTAAAAAGAATATGCAACAAAATAAAAATATGAAATACTTTGTTTTACAGCTGACACAGTTCAGAGTAGGACCATATGGAAATTAGGAGAATACAATATCCTCCTACTTTTCTGTAGAAATGAAAAAGCCAAATACTGGTAGTTTCCGAGCTATACTTCACAAATATTAATATTAGAAACAGACAGATATACATGCGTTATTGGGGTTGTGTTTTTTTATGAATCTGGCAGAAAATACACAACAGGTACATTCATGTTACATACTTATAAACATATGGTTATTCTTATCATTTATATATTAGTTCATATAATTCTTATATTGCTCATACTAAATTATTCATTACATATTTATTAAAGGTACATGTGTAAAACAAGTAAGCAACTATGCCGCAGACCAAAAATGAAAATTGTTGGGCTATATTTAACATCATGAGATACTAAGAAAGAAATCTTATCTCTATGTGTATTGTTTGCTTTTTCAGTAACAGTGAATAAATAGTGATGTTAATAATAATAATAAGATTATGAAACCACTATCACTAGTTTGCATTATATCATCTTGCACAGCTAACTCACTTGACTTTAAAATCCATCATTCCACTGCTAGAGAGCAAGTAAAGGACACTATCTGGAAAATATCAGCAATAAAAAGTGCATTTAGAAGGTAAATGAGTAACTACCAATGCCAGACTTTAGTTCATCCACATTACAAATTTCATAGTTTGTTTTTTAAAACTCAAATTATTTTTGTATGATCACAGATCATCTATCTATCTATATATCTATCTCTTTAAGAAAGTACACAACAGAATATCCACAATCATATTTTAGTTTTATATATACATTCTGCTTTGCTTTATGCCAGATGTTTTATCCTGTATAAATTAAATGAGCTAGTACAGATTACCATAGCATAATGGGACCAGATGACTTTAACTTCTGACAGAAGACTGTGGTACACATATAATGCCTAAACTATATGGATAACTGCATAGTTGCCAGAGTATTTTACTTACCATAACATGTATTTAAACGCCTTTGTGAGAGCAGTCCTGGTAATGTATTTATTGCATTCAGTGTCAGTTGTTAGTGCACAAGGATCACTATGTGCAACCTCAAGCATCAGCTTTAGTGATCAATCATGCATTACTATTAGACTTGTGCATTCGTCTTCGGGCGAACATGGAAACGAACGCGAAGAGTGCGTCTTCGTGTTCATTCCGAAGACACGCCGAAGAGAAGACGGCGGCGGTAAAACGTAGGCGAAGACGAAGACACACACCACGAAGATCTTCGTGATTGTCTTCGTCTTCGTCTACCATTCTCCCCCCCCTCTTCTAACTTACCTTGTCTTCGCGGCATTGCGGCAGTTCCCGGAAGTGGAAATCCGCTGGTTCGCCGTCACGGGTTACAGGGCAGTGAGAATGAGCCTATTGGTCGCCTACAGGGACCTCCTCTGGCATCAACCAATTGGTTGATGCCAGAGGAAGACCCTGCAGGTGACCAATAGGCTCACTCGCATGGTCTTTGTAACCCCCGACAGCGAACCTATGGATTTCTGCTCACGTTAACCCCTTCGATGCTGCGTTATCTAACACAGCATCGAAGGGGTTAACGGGAGCGGAAATCCATAGGTTAAAGGGTCGTGCAAGCGACCAATAGGCTCACTTGCACGGCCCCTTAACCCTTTAAAAAAAAGTTAACCCCTAATGAAAAAGTTAACCCCAATGCTGCAACTTACCCGGCAGATCTCCCACCCTGTTCAATTAGTTAAATGTCCGTACGAGCGACTTTATTGGTCGGTCGTACGGACATTAACTAATTGAACAGAGAGGGAGACCAGTGGGATCTGCCGGGTAAGTTGCAGC
>VKOC01000002.1:24008088-24038033 GCA_009364415.1 Spea multiplicata
GATAGATAGATAGATAGATAGATAGATAGATGGATGGATAGATAGATAATCACACTGAACTACACTATACCATTGGCTGAAGTGTGAATAATTATTAATTAGGATAAGTAAATAATGAACACAAAGTGTTTTTTTTTTCTCCAGAGAGGGGCCTCAGATATTATTAGGTAGACGCCCTAATACATTCTTTCAGCACACCCTAAGTGCTGCTTTCTAACTATGTTGGAGATGTGAAGATATGGACATCTTCTGAAAGAAGCCCCAATGTCTGCACCATTAAATACAAACGGCTAAAAGAGAAGCAATTTACGACCTCAGGATTTACCTTATCACGAATATAGGCCGGGTTAAAAGACAGGCTTTTAGTGTAAATTCAAGAATTTGGACACAGTTTCGAAAAGACGATAACGACTGTAATTTATAGATTATGTAAACTTGTTTAAAAGGAGCTGGAGACATTTCTAGATTCAATGTGGTTTTGATTTCAAGGAGAGAACTTGAACATCTAAATATTTGAGGGGTTTTTTTTTTTTGTTCTAATCAATATTTTAACGGATTTTAAAACAAACTGCCATCTCTTTTGTTTTTTTAATGTATTAACATCATTTGATGTGCATGCTTAGTGGGGATGTGGTGATTAAATAAATTCATTATTTAAAACTATTTTATATATATATTATATATATATATATATATATATATATAAAGAGATTCTGGTCCAAGTTTATTGCCATAGCAACCAGTGTAATGCTCTTGCTGATTTGAACAGTCCATTGACTGCTATGGTGATTAGAACGCTTTTCATACTTTGCTGTATTTTTATTTAATACATTAACCCTTTTGCCTTTTATTGTACACATTCAGGAATACATCCATGTAACATGTGCACAGTGCTCACCTACGTACAGATTCACATTAGGATATTGCCTGGGAAATTGTCTAAATTATCTAAAAAGTCATAGGATACAAATTATATCCAATATTTTAAGCTTGACGCGCGCATTCCGAAACGAATATAAAGAATATTCAGAAAGCAACGTTACATCTGAATCGCCTTTTAATTCTAGCATCTAATGAAAGCTGTTACCTCCTTCTTATATCATTCTGCCTCCCCTCCTCCTCCTCCTCTTCCTTGCATTTCATTTGAAGTAATCCAGGGAAGCTTTGAAGGTATAACTTCCTTTTTGTAATTAACAAGTAAATGGGGACTAAAGCCTTAGCCAGCTCAAATAAGTCAATTTACTAGAAGAAAACCAAATTTGATTGAATTTTTTTTAAAAAATACATTTATTGGTGTGTTGTGTGTTTTTTTTTTTCTTGCAAGTTGCCCCCTTCACGGTTTCCATCAAAATAACTTCGGAATCCTCAGCTGCAACCAACTGAAAACACATCGATAAATCAATTTTTACACAAGTTTTGTTTAGAAATCGACAACGTACTCCATGGCGCTGTACAATAAGGTTTCAAATTGTCATCTGATGGATATATGATGTAGAAAGCAATGGTACCTCCAGTGTATAAAACAGATATGAATTGATGTCAAAATATTAACTGTGTATTATTATATATTAGCCACTTTCTGTCTTAGGTTGTTCAGCGTAAGCCTATATTATGTGATCAATAACCAGTGTTCGCCATTCCATGAGAACAACTGTTTGTTTTATCGATTGGGTTTGAATATTGTCTTTTAGTTGATGTATATGATGTTTTTTAAAATCTAGCACTAAGACAGGAGGTGTTGAATGTAAAATAATGGGCACACGTTAACCCCTTCAGGATCCAAGACATGAACCAAAATACTTCAGATCAGCTCAAAGGGTAAATCTGCCTTTAAATTTATTTTAAGGCCCTTTAGCTACTGGTGTTCATTGATCCGATGGTGCTGCTTTACAAAGCTCAGATGTCCTAAAAAAAAAAAAACTCATTCTTTTTTTTAAGCATTACAAAAAAAACTTAAAACACGTATTATATGTAAACAGAGCAAGTGACTGCATACAGAAACTGTCAAATTTCCTCTCTTTGAACTTTCCCTTTCAAATTCCTATATAGTGATCGAGAAATAAACTGAAAATGTTCTTGATCCCGAAGCCAAAAATATTTAACAGCATTAATATGGTTCCCACTACTAGTAAATACTACCGATTGCACGTTATTTTTCAAACTCAGAGACAGGGGGTTTACGTCTATCAGATTGCTTGTAGAAAGGGAATTCACAAAAAATAATCCTGGTTTAATATTTAATGTATTACGTTTGGTTATTTGTACTGTGATTATGATCATATTTTTTTAACCTTGCTAGGACTCGAAGTGCTATCTTGGTCACTGCATTAAATATATATTTATGTATTAAAATAAAACATTTATTATTTAATAAAAAAATTAAACAACAAACAAATATGGAACCATTAGGATCCCACGACCGTATATTGGAAAGGAGCAGCTAGCATATATTACCCGCACTAATTAAAAAAAAAACATCAACTAATGTTAGTCTTTATTTGTTCACAGGAAGGTTTTTGTTGCTGAATCTGCTTTAATAGCGCTAGCATTCCACAAAAGTCTCCTTTACATAACATTTATTTCTATAGCGCTGGCAGATTCAGTGGCGCTGTTACAAAGGGGGCAGCAAAAATATTAAAAATATTTAAAAATAAATAAATATATTAAGACAATTTAAAGTAACATTAACACGCGTTAAAACATACGGGGAAGAGTTTTCAATCTATTCTCCCCAGAAAAGCATTGCTCCCCAAATAAACTGTTTAGCAGTTTAGTACCAAACAATGGTCTCTGTGTGTGTGTTTACCACAATTGCGAATTGTTAATAACATGATTAAAAAATAGTTCAAAAGCAGAACCAATAAGGCGATTATTGTTACAGGGTGTTGGTTAAAAAAATAAGACAGTGTCAATAGACATCAAATGTTGCTGAAAACGCACCTTCTATATATGAAAAGAAAATGTCTGGTATATTTGACAGTTAGGTACTTGCAGACATATATTCAAAAGTGGGAAGATAAGAGTGCTTGTTTTAAAGGACCTAATATCCCTTAACTAGACTGCAAACACATTGTGAATAGATATAGCACTGGCACCTCCCCTTTAATTTAGCCTCATATTGTATTAGGGTAATCAAAAGGAATGACATTTTTTTACGTTGTCACCTTAAAGTGATCCATCATCTAAAGGATATTGAAATATATTCCAAATGAAGGACTTAAATGTCATTTTAGAACACCTTTGCTCGTTTCATTTGTGATGGATTACCACTCCCATCACTGAAGTGAGTTGTAATCCAATATACACCTGTCCATACCATAGTCTGTTTTATTGAAAGTGACATTTATGACAATGAATGAGATGAAGTAAAATTGTCAGTGTTTAATAATGAACAATTTATCAAAATTCACCAGCTGAATGCATAAGGTGGTACAGGGTTGCAGTAAGAAAAGGGGTCCAATGTGGCAACCTTTGGATATATTTCACATTTTATTTCTAACTATTTCAGTAATTAGTGTGTATTCCTGGGTAAAGTTCTCTTTGAATTTGAGAATCATGAGTCAGCCTTTTTTCACTAGAAAAAATCTGCTCAATTTTGAAGTATTATAGGAGCCCATCGTGGGACTGGCTAATTCTAATTTCATAATAAGAAGACCTCAACAGTTTATTAGAAGCAAGTGCTTTTTCTTTGGAAATGTTAACTTAATTTCACCATTTCGTTTACTGACCTGGTATCAACAGCAAAAATCTTGGCAACAGATCAGAGACTCATTAATTCAACATTATGCATTTTCGTATATATTAATGAATGAATTATGGGCACCATAAATAGGGCAGACGCAAACGCTCATGCATGAGAGTGTAATGTGTATTTGAAGAGAGCAGTTGACTGAATATTCAGATTATTAAACAGGTCTGGATAAAGGAAGCTGATTTATTCCCCCCCACACACACACACACATACACACAGTGATCTAAAAAGTAATATTATACCAAGTAACAGCATTTGTTTACAATTAAAACTAAGACAATTTTACTTTGCCAAAAGTGGTGATTATTTGGCCCTGCCACAATTTTAAAATGAAGTTTTTTTTTTTTGGTTGAACGTTTATTATTGTGGTTTTTACTAACAAAAATGATTGATTACGTTTTCACGTACCAAGGGGATTTTTTTTCTCTTTTATTTTAATCAGCAGGTTTTTCATTAGTTTTAAACTGCGCGATGAATTCCAATAAAATGTTGGGTTCACAAAGCAGAAATTTCAAGAATGTGTAAATTGTTAGCAAGAAAAACATGGTGAGCGAATTTTGACCAATAGTATGAAAACATTAACACATTATTGCTTGTGATCAGCACAAACCTATTAAATAATATAGTACTGTGAAATATTTAACATTATTTGTATCTACATTTACTCCAACCAATTTTCATTAGAAACACACTGTATACCAAGACGTTACCATTTGGGTTTCCTAATTTTATATACTAACTCGTTTAATAATTTATAAGTATTACATTGCACACTATATTTCTACAGCGCCAACATATTCCGTAGCGCTATCACAATGAGGGGAGTGGAAATTATTTATAACATTAAAATTGACAATATCCCTACAGAAGGAGAAGAGGGTTCTGTCTTTGGGAGCTTACAATCTATTTGTTAAACCTTAGTTAAAGTATTTAGGGATAAACAGACGCTTTCTATAGTCGAACGAATTGGAAGCCATGTTATAATCTATTTATACAATCGATTATAAGCCTTAGTGACGCATATTTATTGCTAGAGGGCAATAAAATATTACAGTGCAAACTGATTATACTTAATTGTTGTAAAGATTGCGCACTAGATAATTAATACAAGCAATCGCTATTCTTTAAAAATCGGTATTCTTCCAATATATTTCAATTCATTTTTTCACAGGAATTAGCCACCTGAATTGGTTCCCATTTTAGATATTTAAGAAAATTTGTCATACACAATAGATTTCAACTGTCAAAAAAAATATTCACATCATTGGGTGTTTATGTATCAAGGTGTTACAATATTATTTACCGAGTGTTAGTCACACTGTATAAATTATTAAGCAGGCCTGCCCTAGGCAACAAAACAAACCCTTATACCCCGGTGATCTTTGCATCATAATAATAAAATAAATATTATGATGTAAAAACAAAAAAGGCAATTCAAAGGAATTTACAACACTCCACTTTAAGTCCCGTACATCATTATAAATAGATTGCTTTCAACAATAGTCAATTCCTATAACCAACATAAGGACCAGGAATAAACCGACGCAGGGACTAATCAGGTTCTTCTGAAAAATTTCACGACCATAAATTCATATGCTGAGGATAATCTGTAATTTCTTAGCGCAGGAAATGTGTATTAGTTTACACACAACATGCATTTAGTGTGAAGGAGTGATTCATGAAAAGTAAAGTTTCTTAAATCAGCTATTAGGGGCCCTTGATGGGGTAAGAAAAAGTGGTGTGTGTGTGTATGACTACTAGGACTACTACTCGCATCACCCTTATCCAGGCGAGGATTGTACGGCCTGTTGTCCCTCCACTACAGAAAGTCCAGATGTTTCCTACCTGACATCTGGGGAAGGGGCTTTTGATCGCTCGGATCAGACCAGTGTAATGCTGTTTGGGGTCTGTAGATAAGTCAAATCGCCCACAGAGACTCCCTGGGCTATAATGGCGTACTAGCCAATCCATTATCCTGCAAGTCCGCCTCAGAGACTGCATGGCTGCATCAAGCATCGCCCAATGGTCTCCCGTTACAGCTAGGAACTGCGCTCCTAAGGCGCATTAAGGTTCTTCATAAAACAAGTCAACCTCACTTCATTACACGGTAATACTCGCTTTGGTTAGCATTACGGTCAGCAGAGCAGGGTCTGAACAATAACGGGTCAGAGCTGGATCAGGAAACGGTATCACAGACTGCTCTGGAACAAGGGAACTCACTGATGTGTGAGCCCTCCACATGGCTGGACTAGGAGCAAGCACTCCAATGTGATAATGAGGGCTACACAGTTATAGCACATAGGGGAACACAATGGTTAATTGAAAGGCAACAACACCTGTGATGATAATAACACGTATGATATGGCTAAAGGTAGGGAGCCAAGTGTTTTGCTGACAACCGTGCCTTGCAAGGAAAAACCCAAGAAATTTCTAGGGTTTTTTTGATGCTAAATGTTATTCCACATTATATAGTTCTTTTTGTAGTTATGTTATTATATTAAGCTTAAGTTTAACTTTTGATCAACCAGTTTACTTATTCAGAACAGGTCATCACACAACTGTCTGTGCTTTTTTAGTGTTTTTAGGGGGTTCACATCCTATTCTGAGGATACTACCTGCCATAGTATCTTACCGAGATCAAGTGAAGTCCTCTGCGACAACGACCTGAGGAGTCAGCTTCAGCACCACACCAATGATCTTTGCACATCACCTATATCTCATCACCCGTTGTAGAAAACAATCAGGAAAGAAAAAGCAAAAGAGAAGGTCTCGTGAAAAAAAGTGTGAAGTTATATTCCTCAAATAGATATATATATTATCATTTTAAAGAAAATACCCTTTTTATTTAGCCAAAGTAATGGAATGACATTTCATTGTAAGTATTTTGCGGTTTGATCGTTTGAACGTTACGAATACTTACGTTTTTTCGTTGCTATAATAAATGTTAGAAATATATAATTAACGAAAATTCGGGGAAATTTGGAATAATAGTTTCTATTCGTCCCTTTGATAAGAGACTTTTTTTTGCACTACAAGCTATGTTTTTTCAATTTCATTGAAAAGCCATAAATGCTTCACAGCTACGTTAATTGGTTGTTTTCTATACTCATACAGCAAAGTAACCTGATAAATTAGTTTATTTTTCATTCTACTCTAAATAAATTCAATCAATCGGTCAATCAATCAAAATCACACCTAAACTGCGCTTTGTATCAGCCAAGTAAACATCTAAAAGATACAGCATGTGGCTCCTGTTGCTGTGGAGTGCAAATCCCATCATGATTAGGTAGTGTGTTTTTAAAAATGACTATTTTCCACACAACAAAATTCGATTTTTCTTTAATAATGCTGTGAACGGAAACCCAAGATAAAGGTAATCAGAAGGATAAAGGTCTGAGAAAGCTCTTTTTTTTTTACAGTAAATATTATATACAGTCATGAAATTATAGGTTTACGATGGCACAGTATGAGAGTAATAGGATTTATATTTGCAGTCATGGAAATGTTTGCCCTGCTATAACCGAGATTACACACTCCAAACCGAGAGACAGTAAGCAGGGTTCTCAGCTGAAATATAAAACAGTGCCAAATTGATAAAACACAGGTGCAAATAAAAAAAAAAACTCAAAGCTAGAACAAGAAAGAAAAAGAAGAAAAAAAAACAAAACCCAATATGCTGGCATTTTATTCTTTGAAGAATGTTGTGTTCTTTTTTTTGTACAAGTGTTACACAAAGAAACCTAATTAAAAGACCCCAGGGATGCACTCCCCTAAATGTTTGTTTAATTATGTTTGTTTTATGGATGTCCTAATTAGGGGATCTTAATCTTGATTTCTCACATTTTTACAAAACCAATTAACAATTCTAGTTTAGCTTTTCCCCCCCCTATTTTTATATAGGAGTAATAAAATGATTGAACTTGAGTTATTTTAAATTCCATAATGTCGGAAGCCGTGTCTTCCTTTAATATTGGAACTTAGAGAAAATATATTATACACTAATTTAACGATTAACAATTGTTATTTTCTGTGTCACTACACATGATATCAAATTAGATTCTGAAAAAAAAGTTCTGTAACAAAGGATATCTGTCACACCGACAGAAGGTACAGATGTAAGGTTAAAGTCATATTTATAGAAATTTAAATACTATAGACCATTTATCTTTATGATCACCATTCTGATCCTACAGACTCACTTTACTAGAGCACTAGGTGCATTACTGAGGACACGACATCCAGAATGGATTTGCTATATGGTTCTGTAGGTATCACAATAAGGTATAACTACACTAAGTGCATTGTCTAGAGTGCATGTATGTAAAGATGCAGATCAGAGCAGATCAATGAATGCATTTCTTAGAAGAATAAAGCTGGCACTTGCCATTTTCTGTTGTTCTTGGTTAAAGTGCTATGATTAAATATGCAACCATATCTGGGCGAGCAGCAGCATAACAGGCCAAACAATATGGATATATAAATAGGTATAGTATGGGGTGATTATAGCATAAAGATCGACAGGGATATAACATCTACCATGCAATTTGTTTATCATTTGAACCATCAGAGCTAAAACAAATTTACTGATATAAATATCCCTGTGCACTTAGGTATAGTGAGGGTAAATGATGCATGAGTGCACAATGGGCCACCATCAACAAATAGTATTAGGTCAGGACATCTAACTGCTGTCTTAGCTATTTAAATATAAATAAGAAATAAAAGGCTGCATTCACCCATTCCCAGGGTATATGATTAGTGTGCATACAAAACAGTATTCAAGACACTTTAACAATTGAAATGTTGTTTCCATGGCAAATATACACCCTCATGTGCAATTATTTAAAGTGTTTGTCAAAACATATAAAAATCTGCTCAAGTGTTAAACCTTGCCTGTTATTATACATTTTGCTAGATACTACACTGGGCATAGGAGTCCAGAATAATCTATAATGCTTATGTGTCGCTGCTTGTGTTCCTATGTTGGTCTAACAAAAGATATCAACAAACACTAAAGATAGAATAGATTTCAAGTACAGGAATGTTTAGAAGTTTAGAAGTTTTTTTTTAATTGATCTCACAATACACATCTTTTTCCACATATGGAATTCACACTACTTTCCACTAGGGCAGTGCTGGCAACATTTGGCCTAGGGGGCAAGTCCATCCTAATGCCATATCTACCCAGCCATATCTACACAGGAACATATAATTTGACAGCAGATAAGAATTGCAATTAAAAATCAACCCATTGGATGCTCAATGTAGCTCAATTACTACATTGCCTTTCTACAGAACTTTATTCACCCATAGACATCCACACATAAATACATTCACACTCCTGCACACACACACTCACATAAACATTGATCCATAAACATAGATCCCAACTCCTACCTGTAGATGATCTCTATTCCAGTAGCTGCAGGTTGATGGCTAGGGAATCCTCACATAGTAACTGTGATTCTTGCCTTTTCCTTACAAGCAGAGAGCCATGCAACTTCCCCTTACTGACTGCAGCATGTGACTAAAGATGAAGCTTCATACAGGCTGATCATGTCACATGATAAGAAGTAGGAAGGTGACATTGCCATCACTGATGTCCATAATGGAGTCTGTCTGTGTCTCTGCAGATATACCAGAAGCAGGAGAGGGCCCCCATACACCATGTGGGTCCCCATCTGGGCTCCAACATCACCCAGCACAAGAAGTACTGTATGTATGCTGTGCAGTGCAGATATATAACACTACAATAAGTGGGAGCACCTTGCCACCCAGGGCCACCAGGGGCCCAGGGGCATTGTTATGCTATGACTGCATAGCATTTGCATTTCAACACCAAAGACATCAGGCAAGGATAGATGATTCCTGTCATACTACCAGAATGTAATGTATGATCCTCATGCAAAGTTACTGTCAATGGCTAGGAAGAGATATAGAGCAGGCAAAGATTGGACACTAGTGATGTCAGCACCCTGCCTTATGCAGATATAGTGATCCATATCCTTCCATGATCTTTATTACATATAATAATGACAAAAATTAAGTGATACAGTCTGAACTAGATGTTACATCACATGGGGAAATGGTCAAACTGGAGGACTGGGCAGCCAAGTGGCAAATTTGATTTTAATGCCAGCAAATGCAAAGTTATGCATTATAGGAAAACAAATAAATATGTGAATTATACTTAAAATGGGTTTGTGTTAGGTAAATCATTAAATGAAAAGGACATGGCAATAATTGTAGACAATACACTTTGCAACAATGTTAAACGTCAATGGGCTACTCCAAGGGACAATAAGATACTGTCAAAAAATGGGTATTGACCACACCCTGAACATGCAGTGCAAGTCTAGGCACCTGTTCTTCAAAAGGCCATTATAGAGCTGGGAAAGTGCTGAATGGGGCTACAAAGTTTAAGTTGGGAGGAATGGAACACATAGGTATGAATTGAATTTCTTTACATTAGAAAACAAGGCTTCTTAGATGAGATGTGATATTATTATACAAGTATATGTAGAGACAATACTAGCCGCTCTCTGGTGACCTGTTCATTAGTAAGACTGGCTGTTCATTAATAAGAACAAAAGGGCATCCAGTCAGACTTGAAGAAAGGAATTTTCGCTTAAAACAGCAAAAAGGGTTTTCAAAAGTTAAAGTGGAATTTACTACCCACAGAAATTGTGCAATGAAAGTCAGTAGATGCCTTTAAATAAGGGCTAGATTTTTTTTTCTTTTATCGAAGAAGGATATACAGTGACATATTTGGTTAGAAAGGCAAGATTAGTCAAGAAGAATTTTTGGGAGACACAGCTGGATATCACTTCAATCTGTTTTTTTTAGACTTGTGCATTCGTATTTGGGCGAACATGAAAACGAACACGAACACGGTGGCGGCAAAACGTAGACGAAGACACACAACACGTCTTCATCTTCTAATCTCCCTGGTCCCTTCCCCCTCTAGTCTACCTTATCTACGCAGCATCGCAGGGGTTAACGGAAGCGGAAATCCCCCGTCAGGGGTTTAAGGGCCGTGCGAACAACTCTATTGGTTGCCTGCAACAGATGCCAGAGGAGGCCCCTGCAGGCGAGCAATAGACTCACTCGCACGGCTCTTTAACTCCTGACGGTGCAACTTGGCCGACAGAGACCACTGGTCTCCCTGCTCCAACACCTTTAACTGTTGGAGCAGGGAGACCAGTGGTCTCTGCCAGCCAAGTTGTGACACCAGGATTTTAAAAGTCTGTACGAGCCACTCTATTGGTCGCCACCAGGGTGCTTGTCTGACATCAACCAATGAAGTACAGGTGTACAAATGCACACATTTCTTCTACAGGTGAGCCTGCCTAGTTATAAGGGCAAGTCTTTCCACTAAAGTTGGAACGGTCTGTTGAGTTGTAAACTAAGCCAAAATAAACAACTTGAATACTAGGAAAACCTCATCAAGTTAAGAGTACTACTGAATTGGACATCACAAGTTGGGTCAAGTTGCTGTTCAGTTATTGTTATCCTTCAACTCCAATGCTCCTGAATTGTAATTGTTATCGGCAGAGTTATACTGTCCTGCTATCTGGGTTCTTCTTATCATATTTGCTGATTGAGTTGGTCTTGCAAGTTTATACACAAGTCAGCCAAGTCCACATGCTTGAGTTTCCCAGTCCTATTGATTTAAATTGAGTTCTGGGGTAACACCTTCCAAAAAGTTCAGAGAATATTGTTGATTTTACTGCACTTGGTTCAAGAAAAATGTTTTTTATTTATTTACCTATTGTAAAACACCACAAAATATGATGGCACTGTATAACTCCATAATAGTTAAGATTAATGGCGGCAAGCGATGAAAACCTGTGTTGTGCTTAGTAAGTGTTGCTTGTTACTGTACAGGACTCAAGGGTAAAATCTTGCACATATTGTATATTATCAAATTCTATGTCATACTTATTTCTCCATTCTTCTTAAGGTGGTGGTTTAGTAATTTTTAATCCCAACTACTATTGCTCAGTACATCAGTTACTATATAAAGTTCTACCATAGTGCACAAATGGCGCCGTTGTTTTCTTCTATTGTTATGATTTCCATCATGTATATACATAATAGCTTATACTAAGGCTGAAGGAAATCCTTGTAGACTAGTCTGTATGCACTTACCGCTTTGCACCATACAGGAGGAAATGCAAATGTGTATCGCTGCCATCACACTGTAGGAACTCTGACTTCTCGTGGTTTCCATTTAGATCTGTGTCTGACATTTTCAGTTTCCAGTTGGTGACCACAAATCCTGCGTTTAGTAAGAATCAGACTGTGCTTTTGGCATGAGATATAAGTGCAGTATCCTGCCAGCTTATACTCTCCCTCTCACGGTTTTTTTCACTATTACCTCTTTTTCTGTTTTTCTCCCTACCTCTCCATCCCTTTCCATCTCACACGCCACCCCCAATATGATACTCTTTTTTTGCATGCCAAATCCTTATTTAATTTTAATATAGGCCATAAAAGCCAAAATAATCAGTGTCACAATTATGACAAAACCCAATCCCTGCCTATGCCAGAAATATCATAGCTTTTCACATGGTTTAGCCAGTGATTCACATACTGCCTAAAAGGATAACACTACAGTTACTAAAATGAATAAAAGAAAACGTATAAAAAAGGAAAACCAGTTAAAAACGTTTAATGTTGCATGGGAGTATATTCTCACATAAATTAAAAAAAAACAATGCTGCACTTTATCAAGTTATACCATGTGTTAAAAGATAATATACCCTTACTTCTGACTAAGGTGAGAGTCGGAGAAACATGTTCATACTACAATGTAGCTGCGTGAAAAATGAACAGAACATGGTGGTTAAATTACTAGAAGTCACTTTGAAATAGCAAATTTCATAATCAGCAAACAACAAAATAAGAATATTTTATATATATATATATATTGAATTAGAGTTGTAAAATTATATGTCTTCCAGCATTAGGTGGTATATATGAGAACATTAAAATTATTTTACATTGTGTTTTTTTAGCTTGATCTTTCCCTCTTTGTTAGTTTACTATATGTTGAAAAACAGTACTGGAAATAGACAACATTGAAGTATGTATACTGAGCTATCCTCACAGTCCTTCTGTAGATATATCTCACATTAAAACAATATCTTTTTATTTATTTTTTACCAGTCGAAATTTATCATCAGAAAAATCTTTTAGATTGCCTGATTTAAATCAGGTATGTTGTGTCTTTTCCTGCTTTTGTTTAATGTTTTTCGCCTTATGGTGAATCCATCAAAATATTTTGCCCTCATCTGCAGGGATAATTGTTTAAATCGATCCCTATTGCTTGATAAAACCTTTGGCAGCCAGCGGTTTCAGTATCCACATACAGCAAGCTTATGTTCCCTGTTAGGTATGGAAAATATATATTCTGTACATTTAACCAGAATGTTTTCACAAGTTGTGGGCCTTTTAAGAAACAGGGTTGTTTTTTTTATACTTAAGAGAAAAAAAAAAAGTTAAATGGTGTTTCTGTTGGATATCAGCCTTTTAATTTCATGCTTTAGAACACTACATCTTTTTAAACTGTATGCACTAAGAACAACATTGGCTTCTAAAAAATACTTTTAAGAGTACGTGTATTTACTGGGTAGAGTTCTGGTCTAGGGAACTTGTAGACGGGTGGTTAAATCATAGGGCTGGATTGATATTCTCTGAACCACCATCTTCTTGGGTGATCTTTCCAACGTTAAAAGTTAATGCAATTTGTTTGAAAAACAGGGCCTCAAGATATGTGATCTTCAGGAAATTTCTGTTTTACATGCAAATATTTATCATGAACAGTTTACATTACCATTAGAAAGTGCAGAGCATTTAAGACAGCATTATATTCAAGGTGGATTGCAAAGGTATGGTTATGTTTCTTTTTGTCGCCACTAGTCGATATTAATTAATATATTGTAACATTATGACATTTTGTTCACAAAGTTAAAATCAGCTCTAATTAATCCATACTGCTATATGGATAAAGAAAATTTGCTTGTAGGAGATGTGGGTTTGGCTCTAGAGCAGCTGATACAAAGCTACACTATCACGATTCACACTCGTTGAGAGCTGTCTCATCAAGTAGGCAGATGAAGCAGACAGCATCTAAATGAAGCAGAGTTAGAGGGAAAAGCTCTGTTGTACTACAAAAGTAGTGGATATCTGATTTTCATTTACATCTAAATGCAAGGTTTTAGTTATGATCAAAACTCTGATGGGGGTATAGTGGTATGGACACTGGTGCAGAGGGTGGCACGGGGTTATGCACACTGGGCGAAATTAAACAGGGGACTTCATCAAATTGACCTAGTCTTCTCTCACCTTTGCTCATCATCTCATGTCTCCAACTCTCCCTTCTGTTTGTCTGACCACAGCCTGTTAACATACATTGGTCTTTCATTAATCACCTCTTTTTCCCATAACCCTAAATCTCTGTCCCACAGCACATCCCTCGCCTTCCAACTTCTCCACTCAAGAGCTTGCCACCTATTTTAAAAACAAAATAGACACCATCAGTGATAAGATCCTCCTTCGTGGTGTTAATCAGATGGTACCTCGACCTCCCTCCTCGCCACAAGCCACCCTGACCTGCTTCAGTCTAGTCACCCCTACTGAAGTTTCTGAGGTCCTCTTGTCCTCCCACCTCACCACCTGTCCCCCTGACCACACCTCCAATTCCTTTCTAGTGCCTTTAACCCAACCCTAACCAATATCTTTAATCTCTCTTTTTCCTCTGGTGTATTCCCATCCTCATTCAAACATGCCATCATCTCACCTATTCTAAAGAAACCTTCCTTTGATACCACATCTTCGTTAAACTGCCGTCCCATTTCCCTTCTTCTATTAGCATTTAAACAACTAGAGCGACTATATTATAATTAATTAACTAATTTCCTTAAACTATATGCTTGACCTTCTACAATCTGGTTTCTGTCTACAGCACCAGTTCTGAGACCACACTCACCAAAAATACTAACTAAGGGACTAGGGCTGCAGAGCACTGTTTACCATGTTCTGGGGATGTTTTTCACCTGTTCCACCTTTCCCACAGGAGTATAATCATACCCTTATGTTATGAGTCCCATTTCCATTGCCCTGTGCCTGACCAGGTCCTAGCCGAAATGTTCTGGAATTCCTTAATGCCAACAACCTCTACAGATCATCCGGACCTTATCAACTCACCCCCTTTCAAGTAGTCCTCTCCTATTGTTTTACTTCCCCCTGAAACACCAACAAGATTGTAAGCTTGCAAGAGTAGGGCTCTCTTCTACTTTTGCACCAGTTTGTTATTGAGTGTGATTTAAAATTATTCCACTGAATCTCTGATTTAAGGGTTTTATTTGAATTATTATTGTGGGTGATAAAATTCATCAATATTACCAAACATATAATTTGTGGTCTTTGGCTAGGAATTGGTATGGAAAATTGTGGGGTATGTTGTTTCTATATTACTATACCAGAGAATGTTATATTTACAAGATTACTTATTTTTTCCCCAAAGCTGTAAAGATAAAATTAAAAAAGTGAACAGGTTTGCATTGAAAGTGATATGTTGAAAAATTACAATATTTGTGTTAAATGTAAAATAAAAAATGGGGGAAATTGCCAAAGGAACACTTTTTGCATGGAATGGGTCACAAAAAAATAATTTAGATAATAAGGGTATTTGAACTTTAGAACCCGAACACTACTTTGAAATTCCAAAATGTATTACACACCTATTAAATTGTTTCATTCAAATCTAACAAAAAACATGTTGTCTATAAAAGAATGGGAACGTGGGAAATATGGCTTCATCAAGTTTATGCCAAAATTAAAACACAACACAATTTAAAATGGTTCTAAACAAATGATCCAGTAGGCATATCAAACATCTTTGATATCAAACATCTTTTTTTGGAGGGGTTAATTAAATTCATCATCATCTTGGTACTTGAAATACAGTTCAGTTCAGTTTTGGTACCTTAAAAATAAATTAGCAGATCCTTGGAAATATAATGAATCACACCATAGAACTCTGGTGTGTGTAAATAAAAAATGCATTCAAGAACATAATTAATACAATCACATTTATGTACTGATAATATATTATTATATAAGTAGAGGAATTAGCAGCAGCAAGAGAGGGGTGATTATGGCGCTTTACAGATCTCTGGTCAGTTTTCACCTAGAGCATTGGGTACAGTTCTGGAGACCTCATCTCCAGAAGGCTATTGACATATTGGAGCGTGTTCAGAGGAGGGATACTAAATTGGTGAATGGTTTGTAGGATAAAAATCCGGAAAGGCTAAGGGATCTCAATATGTGTAGATTGGAGGAAAGAAGAGAGGGGAGATGTGATACAAACACTAAAATATACAGGAGGGAAGTTTATTTCAAAGTAAGCCAAATTTTAGAAAAAGAGGTCATAATCTAAAACTTAAGGGTCGGAGACTTAGAGATAATGTAAGGAAGTATACTTTACCAAGTGGGTGATAGATAAATGCAATCGTGTATCAGAGGTGCTAGAACCTAGCACAGCGAAGAAATTTAACCATGCATGGGATAGGCATAAAGTTATCCTGAATCTAAAACAAGACCAAGGAATGATTAAGGTCTGAGTGTTTCATCAAGAAAAATTAGCAGAGTAGATGTGCCGATTGGTTCTTATCTGCCATGTTATCAACATATTTAGACCAAAAGTAAATACATATTAGAAAAGCTTCTCTCACGCTAGGCATTGCAAGAGTGAATATTGTAATTTAGAAGCCTGTGACAAAAACTGATTGCTTGGCTCAAAAAACTATACAAGGACATTTCTAAATATTAGCTATAACTACTGTAGTGACAATCAGCCGAAAATGCGTCATAGTAGGGAAGGCCCTGCCTACCCTATAGAAACTGGATATTTCCATCAAATAATGTAAATCCTTTTTGTATACTTTATCTTCTTCCTAAATTTTCTAAGTACATATAAGGATCAACATTTATTAGTTAATCATTTAGGAACAAAATTCCATAAGAAACAGAACATTGGCACTGTCATTGATATTTTAAATAAACCATTAAAAGAATTTATTCTTTTATATAATAGATTTTATATACTACTATAGTATTTTTAAACTTTTAAAACATATGTTATTGGTCCAAAGTCATATTTTAAAGAGACTCACCAGAACAGACACAAAGTGCACCGTATCATTGCAAGATGAGTGCAAATGTGTGACAATAAGCGCAGCCATGATCCCAAGTGCGCACATCCGGAGATTAGAGACACACCATGCTTGCGTACTCTGCCGTTGCTCAATTCTACAGAATATCATTTTTGTGTTAGTGACGGCCGTGGAATGTAGCAACCGGAACAAGAGGCTGCCGCCGTGGGACTGATAGGTGAAATGCAGGACTGTGGGACTCCTGGCAGCCCTGCTTTCATCTTGGATTTGTACCTGAAAAATATTGTATTAAGTAGGAATAAACAAGTCCATTTTTGTGTAGTCTAAACACCTACTTGTTAAAGTCAAAGAGGTTACAAAAATGTATCTTGAGTACAGTGAATGGTAACAGTGATATATTTTATTATTTTATTTGCATTGGAATGTAGAAGTGACCTTCACAGAGTATTTAGCTGGGATGGAACTTTGGCATGGAAGAGGAATAAACACTGCAATAAATTTAAAACATTTTTCTCCGTTTCAAATGTAAAGTTGGCATTGATAATGTAAGTAATGCTGCACAGAATTTTACGCATTATGAATTTACAGACCAAATGCTGTTTTATTAATTTATTTTTATTAAACTGTACAGTATGTTTTAACAATTAATCTATGCATCATCAAACTACTTGGGGCCACTGGTGCACATATACAATATGGACACTGCCATGTGTAACAAGTGGCAATACCGGAATCGGCTGTCATGGAAAGCAAATTTTCTATATCTTTCTTGCCATCGTCAGGCTTTTTGGTTGTACCAAGGGTCTATTGACCATTTTTGTTAGTTTTAGATGTGACTTATTAAGCGAATGGAGGACAAGAGGTATGCCTTTACTGTCATTGTGCCACTGCAGTGGTGCCTCTACCAGGAGACCCTTAAACACATTTTTTGCATTTGAATCCTTTCAAATTTTAACTTAGCTCCCATAGGGCTATTTTTCTGGGGAAACAAAAGTTTTTTTCTTTACTTCATAAAACATAAATAATAAATATTTACAAAAACACAGTCTTCACTCAGAATTCTCATTCCGGGACAATGCATTGTCCTGATTTGAGGCTGCCCGGGACCCAGGACTTAAAGCTCCATTGTGGGACTGTCCCGGAAAATCATGGGGTCACCCTAGACCAACTCTGTGTTCCTGTGGCAGAACTATCATATAAGCATATTTACCATAAAGACTTCTTGCAATTGCTCCCACTAATGGATGTCAAGATGGGGCACCAACAGATAAAGAAACCATGAAGCACACATGTAAAAACCAGCAGATTCATGCTATCTATATGAGCTTGTTGTACATCCCATTCCAAACCCATGGGCATTAACAGGGTAGGGTATATGGCACCCAGGACCCATCCTGTATGTGTTACTCCACCTACAAAAAAATATCTTTCAAATAATATTTAGTTCACAAATTTGTAAAGTGTATATCAACTGGAAAAAAACTAGAAATCTAAAAAAATAATGATCCACTTATAAATAAATTAAATGAGTTTAACTAAATAACATTTGCTGAACAGATATGGTACAGCATAACTCCTATCAATATACACTGAGCATAAACCCTGTCATTATACGCTAAGCCAAACATTGATGTTGTAGGCCTCTGCCCCTAAAACAGCCTGTCTGTGCCACTGCTGCCCCTAAAACAGCCTGCTTGTGCCAACTCTGCCCCTTAAACAGCCTACCTCTGCCACCTCCGCATATATTTCGTCCTCACAGCATTGCCCCATTGATTAATTGGAGGTCATGAGAACCACCTTTTTTTCTGAAATATTGTTAATTTTCTTTTTTAATATGGTTGTGTTACTTTACAACCCTCTTGGTATGCAATGTCAATTTTGTAATTAGAGCTTGTAATTGTTGCCAACTCATAAGCACTCACAGCTTAGTGAATAGACCCCATAGAGTGATTCATCACATATTCTGTTCTATCCATTAACCAATATTATTCTATATACTGTACTATCCTTTATCTGTTTTCATGCAGCCTAATCACTCTCAGATACAGATTTAGATCACTGATGCCTCAGGTAAAAAGACCGCAGGTGTTTCCTACCCCCTTCAGTAGAATGAAAAGAAAAACAGATGGGACACGCTTGAACCTTCTTGACTCACCTTTGAATTACAGCAGCAGCATTTTATGGCTTAAAGAAATTCAGACTAGGTTTGGTACTGTAGGACCACCAACAGTAGCACTACACCAATGGAAAGACACACCTAGCATCATGCTATGGGAGTAAATTTCTCAAAAAAATTACACAGTTTGTATGAATTGATCCCTTAGATAAAGGAAAGTAATAGAGCCCCGGTAACAGAAATGGGTCACTGGGCAGGTGATCCCTCAGAGTAAGGAAGGTGATAGAAGAGCAACAGTAGCAGTGGTACACTGGGGAGACATTGAGAGGCAGACATATCCAGTCACATGGTATGGGATTTAAATTCTCCATAAATTAGACAGTTAGTATGAATTGAATCCTTGAATAAGGAAGGTGTTAACATGGTAGCAGAAGCAAAGCTCTCAGGTGTCACTTAACATTGAAAATTATTGAGAGGACTGGCTCAATGCAGTTTCAGATGTACTTAAAGTTTACTTCAGAAGAATTTAGCCCACCCACTCAATAATCTTTGTGGGCAGTGCACAGAACGGCAGCGGGACCCGAGAAGATCAGCAAAATGATAGGCTGAGCAAGATTGGGGACAAGGTTGGCACTGATAAGCTGTTAGGGGATAAGGTTGGCTCTGTGAAGCTGTTTTTGGGACAAGATTGGCACTGATAAGCTGTTGGGGATGAGGTTGGCACTGATAAGCTGTTAGGGGATAAGGTTGTCAATGAAAAGCTGGTTTTGGGATAAGGCTGGCACTAGAAAAGTTTCTAGTTTGGGCAAGGTTGGCAATGGGAAGCTGTTAAGGGACAAGGGGACAAGGTTGGTACTAGAAAGCTGTTTTGGGGACACAGGTGGAACCTAGAAGCTGTTTTGGGGACAAGGCTGGTACAGAGAAACTGTTTTGGGGGCAAAGTTGGCACTGGATAAGCTGGCACTGGGAAGCTGTTTTTGAGACAAAGTTGGCACTGGTAAGCTGTTTTTCGGGACAAACTTGGCACTGATAAGCTGTTAGGGGACAATGTTGGCACTAGGTAGCTGTTTTTACATACATCTGAAAAAGAACTGAGCTCGCCCACTCAATAATTGCCATGGACAGTTTGGGAGTTGCATAGCAAGATGACAGGTGAAAGGGAACTGAGCTCGCCCACTCAATAATTGCCATGGACAGTGCATGGCAGTGGGAGTTGCAAAAATCAGCAAGATGACAGGTTATGTTGAGGGACTAAGCAAGGTTCGGGACATGGTTGGCACTCGGAAGCTGTTTTTTTTGGAACAAGGTTAGGAATGGAAAGCTGTTAGGGGACATGGTTGCCACTGGGAAACTGTTTTTGTGACAAAGTTTGCACTGGAAAGCTGTTTTTGGGACAAGGTTGACAATGGGAGGCTGTTTCGGGGATAAGGTTGGCAGTTGGAAGCTGTTGCAGGGACAGGATGGCTCTGGGAAGGTTGTTTTTTGAAATTCAGTTGGAACTGGGAAGCTGGTTTTTTTGGAAACGCTTGGCGATGGGACACTGTGTTTTTAAACAAGGTTGGCAATGGGAAGAGAGATTATATTTATAACTTACTGTATTGTTAGTATTTTATTTGCAAGGATATATTTACACCAATATATATTTTGCAGTTTTTGCAAAACTTTTGCAGTTTATCATATATGGTTAGTAATTTATATATCTATTAAAAGTTTGTGCTCATTGAAAAACAAAAAAGTGATTGAGTACATTTTATTTTAGTTCTGTACATCCCTGTATTAGAATGGTTTGGCCTGCTCTGTTCCTCTCCTTCATGTTGTTTTTTCCCCCTTCACTCTGGCAGCACTCTGGGCAAAGGCAGAGTTTGTATGCTGCAGACACAAGGTTGTTTATTTTAAACATATATTGTAGCCAGGGTGGGTTAATGTAATCTCATTTGTTAGCCAAGTGTTTGCCACAACTGCTGCAAAACTACCAAGTGTACTATTTTGGCTCCAAACCGTTATGTCCCTTCTTTACTACTCTCTAACTACCCCCTTTTTTGTAATACCTTAGAATGCTTGCTGCGCATTACAGAGCTACACTACACTACCCAACATTAATGTTTCTTGACTGCAACTACCATGATGTTGAGCAAGCAACATTACTAGTTGATTTTTATGGGAATAGTAGGTAGTAACTGTATATTGTACTTTGGGGGCTACACTAAGTCTATAGTACAAACTTTTGTTGACTGCATCTACAATAATATTCAGCCAGGTATATTGCTAGCTAAACTTCATGAGGATTATAGTTATAGACTGGGGTTGAGGTGGCCTACACTACATACAAACATTTATGTTGTTGAATGCAGCTCCAATGATTTAGAGCAGCTATTGCTGGCTGAAAGTCGTAGGAATTGTAGACTGGGGTTGTTGTGGCTAATCTTTAAACTCAAGTTCTCCTGTTGCACGTACATTCTGGACTGTTAGCTACTACTACCATGGTCATATAATTTTTCCTATGAATGGGTAACTATCATTTGTCTCCCACCAGGAAACCCTTCTTCTGAACTCACAAAGGTAGGCAATGGGGAGGAAGTTAGGAGGTATTGAGGTGGGAGAGAGCGAAAGGGTGGGGAGGATATTTCATCTCCCCTGGATAAAATCTACCTTACGTACATGTGCACAGGCCCTGTTTTCATTTTCTAATTGAGTTGGCTATTTATTTTACACTTCTTTTATAGTGCCTTTATCCAGGATGTTTTACAAAGGTTAGAGAGACATCAAAGCATAGGTCAAGAATTGTAATAATGAATGATGAACAAGAAATAGAAATGTATAGTCTCACACGATACAGAGAAACAAAAACATTAAGGATAATGGCTGTTTTGTTTTTACTTAGATTAACTATTTTGTAGTCATAAAGCACTTTCTCTAACATTATTTAAAGATCTAAATTTTGGCCGAAAGGTTACACTTTATTGGAAGGAAATTGTAAAGAACACAATAAAAAGTGCAATCAACCAAGAAAGTTAAAGCAATGCAGTAAAGTCCCCCAGGCCTATGTCCCCCACTGTTGAGGACTTATGTCCAACAAGATCCCTAGTGCTATAAACAAAAATAATGAGAAGTAATGATCAAAATATTCGGCAAACGGAGCCACGACAAAAGTAGGTAAAATCATTACTAGACGTATACACTCCAATCCCCACCTGTTTAATTTTTTTACCATTTTGCTCTCCAAGTACAGTCTTTATCAGTCAAGCACTTAAAGTGTCTGTATTCACTTTAACAACAGTATATAGTGATGTTTAAGGCATTTCTGTTAAAACTGACAATTGTGATCTAACATGAAAATGAGGGCAAAAAACAAATCCATTATTAAAAGTTATAAGCAATTTATGTTTCTAAATCCTTTCTAAAAGTGGATTGATGTTCAGTTTCAAATAGGTTAAAATTTCTGTACAAATATTTTTGTTTTCACAAATAAAGGTGTAGTATCACTCGAACACATTATGATTCATTTGCAACTATAAGAAATTATCAGTCCTTAACTAATGCAGTACTATTATGGGACAATAGGGCATATTTATGGAGAACATTCAATGAAATGCTAATTGTGGTGTAATAACGCTAAATACTGATCCAGCTTTAGGTGTTTTTATCCAGTGTTCTCTGCTCATAGAAGTTATTTCTGATCGCTCCGATAAGGCACAGGCACTGTGATCTCTATGCAAGTCTGTGGGGACTTGCATAGAGATCAAAGTGTGATCGGTGCAGGGGGATCGCAGGGAGGAGAGTGAGAAATGTCACTAAAAAAAACCAAAACACTAAAATAATCAAATAAATAATAATTACCGTAAAAAAAAACAATAAAGTGAGCTAACTGATGTCATTGTGACATCACTGGCATTAATGACATGTTCAAGAGGTCCCTAAGAGGACCTCTAAACATACTGAACTGATAATAGTGCATTTAAAAAAAAAACCATAAAAATAAAAAAATAAAATAAAAAAGATAATAATAATAAAAAATGAAAAAAACCCTTACATCCCATTGCCCTAACACAACACCTAAAAGGTATAAACCTCCTGCCCCCGTTCACAACCCCCAAACCCGTTAAGCCATAAGCATGAAATCAGGACACCTGAATTGATAAACTTGGAGTGGATTTTTCCATCACTTTAAATAATTTTGCGATGATTCAGAGGGAAAATGAATAAAAAAATTAGGGTTTTTTTTCTAATTTTCGCTAGTTTTTACTAATTTCTCATCCTCAATTTTCAGATAATCATCTAACTATGGTATCAAAAGAAAGCTCTATCTCTGTTATTTTTGTTTGATAATTCAATTTAAAGAGTGGCCCAGGCTACAGACAAAATGTAGTACATTTACATTTTGTTCTGGGTATAAGTGAAGCCAGTTGAAGATGCCTAGATGTAACAATTAATAAAATATCGGTTTTTGGTCATAATTTAACAGCTGGGATACTGAAAAAACAGCCATAGTCTCTAATATCCATACAGCGATACTATAAAACCTAATTGTGGTGAAACTGTCAAATATAGCAAATAAATTGTAATTCTGTCATGAAAAGGTAAACAGTATCCAAAGGTTAAAAGAAAATAGCAAACAACGATTAGCATGTGCCAAAAATTAAAACAACTTCACCTTAAGCACCTTTCAATGTTCATTGTTCAATAAAAAAACAACCATAATTGAACTGTAAACCTGTGTGTTTATCATCATATACTATTCTAAGATGTTAAATGCTTTGTGTGAAATATATATTTAAATTACATTACATTGGCTAAAAGTATATGCAAGGTTAAATAGTTAGGGTTTGCTATTTGTTGTATGTCCTCTGGATGTTGAATCACTTACTAGTGAGTATGGTTTTTGCATGCTTTTTTAAAAATAATCTAGATTTTAGGCGATCTACTGAACAGCATATTATTTCTGCATTTACCCTTGATTTATTTGTCAGCTGTAATGACATAACACTTACCCACATTGAAAACCTAAGTAGAACAAATTACGAATGGCTTGAGGTTGGCTGCTTACGTGTCCCCTTTTAACAACTAAAGTTTCAATATCCATGGGGTAATGAATCTTCAAGTTGCTTGCATCTGTATGTTCTCATATACACGTCTTTCGTAAAATCAAGAGTATGCAAGTTGATTTGGCTTTCTGCAAGTACAAGTGTGAGTTGGCAATAGTGAAATTCTAAGTGCTGGTCATATGTACTTGCATTTTAGTGAACAGACCTGAATGAGTCTTCTGATATGCATGACTCTATTACATGCTGTGGGTCATCTACATCACCATAGTTTTGTGGTTTAGGCCACCTAATGATAATCCCAACCTACTCAGTGACCTACTTGCCACACCTGTTACAATGCTATATATGTGAACAAGACCCAAGAATTTACTAAAATGCCACCATTTTTAAAGTTCTTGACATTCAGAGAACATGAAACTAATTATTAATTGTTGTGCATCAACAGGTCTCAAGGATCGAGTGCAATACATGTTGCTAGAACCTCCCCAACATGCAACATGTCAATTCAGGTGACAACCCAGTCTCTTTCTACAAAGAATAAGTGGAGTTCTCCTCAGGGGCAGTTTCTTTGTGATCTCACAACTTTGGAAAACATACACTGCAATAAAATAAATCTTTTAATGTAAATATAATTGTGGTTAGATACCATTTTTTATGTTGAAAATGTATTAAAAATGTTCTAAGGTTACAGAAAATGAAGTACTTGTATATTAAAACTAATGATGTCTGTCTAGCTTTTTGGGTGGCCATCTGTAATTGTTTATCACCAAGTATTTCTCTATAGGTTCTTCTCAGATGTCAACTGTCTGGATAAACAACACCCACTCTGTTCTCTAACACAGCTACGCTTGAATAGCGAGTCAGCCACAAGTCATTTTTTTTTTCTGGAACACAGTCTACCTTGGCATTGAAACATGAAATGCACCAAGTGACAAAAAGACTGGATAGATGCCTTGTTGAAACCTTTTGATCTAACAATCTCATGAAAAATTACAGCAGAACAAATTCACATGAAGGACTTGCCTATAAAAAAACCCATCATGTTTTCTTTTTTTGCTTGGTTCATTGTCATGTTAGTCAACATTTTTGCCAAAATGGAAAACTACAAATACTTTTTTTAATACTTACTTTTCCATGAAAAAAAAAAATCAATGACGCATCTTGAATAGCTAAGAAATGTTATTATATTCAAACATTACAGGGAACAAAATGAAATTCACAACTAGATGAAACCCACAAATGTTTCCTTGGCCAGTGAAAAGCTGTGGAGTGAATATCTTTTTTTCTCATAGGCCCACATATGACTACGTTCACTTCTGTAAGTTATACTCCACTCTAACATATGTAATATAATTTAACTTTATAACCTTTTTACACCCCTCTATTCAACTCACATCCCGATTTCTCTCTCCCTATGCCAGGGTTGTCCACGTTTTTCTGCAGTGGGCCACTTCACCAGAAATGTATGTGTACTCATGATTCACAACAATGTGCAGTATTATTAATGTGCAGTTTCTATAATAAAATTGTAATTTAAAAAAATGTGATCACTTGTGACAGATTTAGGCCACTGAAATTGACACTGACATTGAAGTGTCACTAATAATTGATCAGGTTGCAATAATTATTTGTTTAAAAAAAAATGTTTTTATTCATACTGTTCCACAAATATCCACCCTGTCCCCTAATTTGCCTTATAAGTCTAAGGTTGATGCTTCAGTGGAAGTGGTGGTTATGATCCTGTCCTGGCTTTGAGTGCTACCGGTCCTTCAATCAGGAAAGACGGTTTGTGCCGAGGCGCCACCCTCTTGAGAAAGCATCCCGCAGCCACAAAAAAAATATCGTCATCGTATTGCCGGTATTTCACTTATGCCAGCACTGGGTTTAAAGAGCTGACGCAGGGGCATAACTAGAAATCACTGGGCCCTGGTGCCATCATTACCACCAAACAACTCGTCTGTGCCTTCTTTGCCCCTTGCCCCCTTCAAACCCTAACACCCAAACTCAGACCCAATGTGGTCTTTCATAAGACCGAAACCTGACCGATTCCCACCTGCCAATATTTCTAATCACCTCCTCGGGAAGGCCCCATCTCGATGCCTCGATCGCTGCCCCTATTTGAAAAAGAGTGAGAATTGAAATCAGATGGTGTTACATTAAAGTGACAAGGCATTAAATAATTTTATGAACTAGAAACAGGATAAGGACATCATTCAGCATGATACCTGCAGTATCCAGATAAACCAGCAAGAGCTCCTAGGCGTACGCCCCAGCAAGTCTGTTTTTCAATACCTGATAAGCAAGCCCATATGATTTACTCCTAATGTGACTGTAACTGTAGCAGAGGATCCCTTAAAGCAGGGTAGGCCAGGCTTCAGTCAATAACACGGCAAGAAACAAAGGGAGGAGAACTGCAGGTCAAGTGAGCCGGGTCAGAACCAGAGGACAATAGCAGAGCTGAAGAAGAACCCAGAAGCCAAGTCAAAACAAGCCGGGTCAGCAGGAACAGGAGTGGAGCCAGATCAGGAACTAATAAGCAAAGTCAAGGGCAAGCCGGGTCACAACAGGTTAAACACATCAAAATCAAGCAGGAGCAATAGCACAAACTTACACCAAGCAAGAGTATTGGGAGAATGAAGGTGCAGAACTAATACAGGCAGCCTAGTGCGAAACAGAGGTAGTTGAGGTCAAATATGTGCGTTATCGCGCACAATTCCAGTTGGGAGATGGAGCCCATTCGTGGCGCATCGGGAAGGTCACTGGAGAGGGTCTCGCTGCAGTAGACCTCGGAGGGCAGTGGGACTGGATCAGCGTGGGACGGCCATGCAGATACGTCCTGACAGTGACATCCTCCTGTAATAATTCACATTGTGTTGCTTTGTTCATGTTGCCCAATTCCCCTATGCAAAGAGCCCCAAAGAAAGTCAATTAAAAAGCTTATTGAAAGGACTACTGCAGGGCTTGACAAATTTGTTTTGAATCTAGGAGGCAGCTAAAAAAGTTAGGAGCCAGGATTTTTTTTTAAACTAAAGTTTTATTTTCAACAACAAAAATAACAGATCTTAAATTTACACGTAAAAAAAGACTAGAACCAAATATCATGGGCATTTAGGATATGCAGATAATTTAATACATTCTTATGTGACACACCACATTTTCTATATAATATCTTTATAATGGCTTTTTCTGGCCATGAACATGCCTTGTATTTTTCAAACTAAAGTACCAATGGTCCACAGCCTTTGCAGGATCAAACTTTTTCACTGATAGCCCATTCATGCTGCTCATTAAGAAATTACCTAAACTTTCTTCTTGCTGATCTGAACTTATTTTTTATCAGGTTCATTAAGCTAAACCCTCTTTCACAACATGTGGTTGAGACAGGTAGCACAGACACAATGGATAACAAGTTTCCCAAAACTGGAAACCTCTCAGTATTGGAGAGTGCCACGCTCAGTTTCTTTCCTTTTCCAAGGACCTTAAATTCACACCACTCATTTAGGAGTGTATGCATGCATTTGTCATGCATTTCAGGTGGTGATAGTTGTTTCTGAAAATGCTGAGCCAAGGCTGTAATGTCATCAACACCATAGTCGTGTTATGCTGTTCCTGATGGCCAGGCAAAGGTATCAAACAATGCAGTGGAGCTTTTAATACTCTTCCCACCCAGAAATTGCTCTTCCTGGTATTTAACAGCATGTTTAATCAAATTCTCTTTTTCCTGCTGGATAAAGTCACAGTATTGCTGAGCCCATGTAACTGTACATTTTGATACAGTCCTTTAAGTGATGTTCTTCCCGTCATAAATCTCTCCTCATGCTGTTTTAGTGCATCTTTGAGCGATTTTAATGACGATATCGTGTTTTTCACATGCCACTCGATTGTGCTTAAGAAAAGTTCTTCCCTTTGAAATAAAAGGGAGAGGTTCCTAATAATTTCAAGGTAGTCAAGGAGAAAATTGAGCCATGGAACAAATTTGAAATCCGTGAGTTTTCTCAACAAACCATGGGCAACTGCAGAAGCGCTGTCTTTTTCTGCAGCAAGTTCTGAAATTTCAGAATTTTATTCTGAAGATTTTCAGCCACCTGCTTCAGTTGTCGCATTCTCTTGGGTGTGTACTGGTAAAACTGGTACAGTTTCTTTAAAACAGAGTCAATGTCATCAATGAATTTTGATTGTTTAACTGAGCTTAACACACTTAAATTGAATTTGTGTACAACACAGTGAATGCCAATTATGTGGGTCAGGTTTTGGTGTATTTTCTGCACCAGTCCATTTTCAGCTCCAATAATGCTGGCAGCACCATCTGTACCAATGCCAATCAGGTGGCTTGAAGAAAGCCAGTCTAGGAGACCATGCATCTTCAGATCTTTAGTAATAGTTTCTAAGTACCCATCTGCAGTAGCCATATCAAGAGGTAGGACTGACAGAAAGACTTATTTCACCCCATTGTTCTTGATATACCTGACATACAGCATTAGTTCCTCTACTCCTGCTTTATCAGTTGTTCCATCTATCAGCAAACTAACATATTTTGCCTCTTTTAGCTCACAGGTGAGTTCTTTCCTGATTAAAGCTGCAATATGTGAGATAAATTCTTTGCATCTCTTATCATTCGCATACTCCTCTCTCACAGCAACTCCTAATTCCCCTGTCAACTCTAACAATCCTTCAAAGTCTGTATATGGCCTGTTGTTCTTTGCAATATAATAGGCCACATTAAATAAAACCTTCATATGGTTGAACATGCCTTTGTCCATTTTCTTCAAGCATGCAGCCAATGCAACAGTGCATGTTTGGCCTGTAAACATTTTTCATGCTGGAGAGACTTTCCATGCTTTTTGAAGGTCTCAAGTTTAAAAGGCCCTGAAAACCCTTTCACAGTTTTAGATGTTTGGTCAGCAATGCCAGGGAAGGAGGCACAGACCTCACATATGGATATACCTGTGGTTTGATCAAATTTAAGTAATGTGATTTCCTTGCATCAGTCTTGCTTAAATTTCCCCTTTCCAGAATTTTGAGAGTGGCTTGTCGAAGGAGACTCTTCTGCTGGTTCCTTTTCTCTTGTGATTTCTTGTACGCTTCATTTTTCTGAATCCATTAACAAAGATATTTGCATTTTAGTATACATGCTATTACTTACACTAAATTTAGACAAGGCTGTTTGTTGAGAAGGGTAGCATGTTCTCAAAAAAAAAATTACTACCGTATTTGCTCAACTATAAGACAAGGTTTTTTTTTCAGAATACTCCTAGTCTTATGATCGAGGTCATCTTAGGCATTTAAGCATTGGGGTAGGCATAAGGCCAAGCTAGATATAGGATAAGGGCAAGTACAAAAGGAAAGTACTCAGAGGTTGGGTAGACTGGATGGCCTACTGGTTCTTATCTGCCGTCACTTTCTATGTTTCTATCTTCTAATCAGACCTCAAATATAGGTCTGACTATGAGACTAAGAACCAGACCCCCCACAGCAGACGGTGTATGCCCGATGCGCGCAGGCAACGGCCGCTGCTACTGGCACTTCTATGAGTCATAGAAGCTCCAGCAAAAGTTGCCTACACGAATCGTGCAGACGTCCACCTGCTGCCCCCACTAGATACCAAAGAGTCAGTAGCACTGGTTAAACGAAGGGCATAAGGCATTTCTGTAGGCAGAGTGCCCCAAGATATGCCTTTTAACCCCCTTAATACCACACTGCCTCCAGAAATGCTTTTTAACCTCCTTTATGCCACTCTGGCTCCAGATATGCCTTTTTACCCCCTTTATGCCATGCTGCCTCCAGGGATGCCTTTTAACCCTCTATATGCCACTCTGCCTCCAGAAATGCCTTATACCCCCTATATGCCACTCCTG
>VKOC01000002.1:24038133-24057631 GCA_009364415.1 Spea multiplicata
AAAGTGATAGGGGAGGGAGAGGGGGTAGATATAAGTAAAGAGTGTGCATTAATGTGTGGATGCATTGAGTGAATGAGGGAGAGCATGAGTTAATGTGTGGATGCATTGTATATATATATATGGGCATCAGGGGCTAGTAAATGGGTTTTAGATATTTGGGACAGGGGCGCAATTTCAGTGCTTGCCATAGGCGCTATTTTCAGTAGATACGCCTCTGCAAAAGAGTAACTTAGTGTGGTGGGGGTACCATTTTAACACCAGCTTAGCTCAATATATGTAACTCAGTATGCAATATGTTCTAAGGATCATCCTAAAACCCTGTGGCTCTGTAATACCGATTAACAGTCCTTTAAATGCATATACAATCATTATTGCCGACACTGAAGACCTTCAGGTATATATATATATAAGTATATAATATATATATATAGTATTTTGGCGTATTCAGAGCTACTCTAAATTTAAAGTACTTCCATATATTTGTAACAATATAATGTCATACACTGTGTTAACTTTATATAAAAAAATGTACATATACGCATGAGGAAATTGTGGCGAATTGTGGCGAATTTCCAAACGATGATTCAACAGCATAATAAAAACACATATTGATTAAAGTGCAGATATTGGCCTATTTTTATGTAATTGCAGGCTTTGCCATAAACATATTCAATGAACCATGATATATTATCATATATGTGTATACAATATTAGTCACTTTCCCAGTCCTGTACAATCTGGAGTTCCCAATGTTAGCCCAGCAACTGTGGTTAGGGCCTCCGGGTCAATACCTTGAAATTCCCCAGACGTAAAAAAAAACATCCATTACAGAAGATTGGTGGTTTTATGCATCTTGTAGCCGTTGTATTGAAACGAAATAACCAAAACCAGAAGCAACAACGTGCACAAAAATGTGGCCGCTGAACAAAGTTACATTTATTCAAAATTAGGAGAATATTAGCTTGTCTGACTTTCTCCTCTGGTTAGTTTTGGAATATATCAGTCTGACATGTTGCTGCACTGGAAATTGATGGAGTTCGAGCTCTCAGAAGCAGTCCTGTTTTTAATAGAAGGGGTATTAAAGTTTATGTTCCAATATTAGAAGTTTGTCGTTTAATGAAATTTCCTGATGCGTCACTGGAATCGGTGTACTGTTCTTTGGTCATTAGGTTTCTGTTAAATATGGGTATGCGTGCAGCTGACTTGAACTGTGACGAGGGGGAAAAAAAATATTTACTTGGAATATCCTTATAGATTTCCAAGCAGTCAAAATACTTTGGTAAACGGCATTTCAAATTACTTGCAATTCCGTCACATACTTCAATTTATTAACATAAGTAACTTTTTGCAGGAAATTGTGACAGTAGACAATGTGACAGTTCACGTTTACTGTGTGCCTTTATATTCAAACTCTATATTCAAAGATTTTTACATTTCTTTTCAGAAATAGTAACATAGAAACTTTGATGGCAGATAAGAACCGCCTAGTCTGCCAATTCTTTTCTGATGTAAGACTCAGATCTTAGTCAGTCCTTGATCTTGTCTTAAATTCGAGATACCTTTATGCCTATCCCATGCATGTTTAACCCCTTAATGAGAAAGCCCGTACATGTACAGGCTCAATATGCATTGTTTTCAATGGGTTTAGGGACCACCCATTGTCCTTAAGGGGTTAAACTCTCACACTGTAATAGCTTCTACCACTCCTGATTGGAGGCTGTTCCATTTATCTACCACCTTCTCAGTAAGTAAAACTTCCTTACATTACATGTAAACCTTTGACCCTTTAGTCTTAGAATATAACCTTGTTTTAACGTTTCTCCTCCTTTGAAATAAACTTCCCTTGTGTACTTTGTTAAATGCCTTTTAGTATTTACATGCTTCTATCGCATCTGCTTTTTTTTTCTTTTCTCCATGCTTCCATGCTAGCACACGAGCATTGCAATGCCCGCTTAAATACAACTAACTATACATTAGATGGAACAAGTAAATGGTTACATGAAGGTCATATTTAGAACTATGCGATGACCAGTTTTGGTAAGTCAATGCATTAAATCTTCAAAATTTGCCGGGGTCTCTTTAAAGTTTATTGGACCTCTACCCATTTTGATTTCCCTTTCTCCACTCCTCCATCTCTGTAGCACTTGTCTTCACCCTGACATGCCTTTCCTAATTAGGACACACCATCCCTATCCCTTCTTCTCTTGCCTCTGTCCACCCAAGTAATAAGGGTGATCAGTTGAGTATAGAAATGACCTCTGGAATGCTTTGGTAGTGCTGCCCTTTATGCCTAGCCTTGACCTTGAAGATGACCCCTAAGTAAGGTTTAATGTTTTCTATATGCCTGTAATTCATATTTTTGTTCCCCATACTAATTAAAAATTTGAATTAAATCAGCTCCTTTGTCCATTCCTCATATATGAACATCCTTCATTAGAGCAAGACTCCTTCACTATGATATCAATCAGTCAACTAGGCCAAAGATACTTTATGACATAATCATAAGACTGAATGTATGGAAAAATAAAAAGGTTTAAGCAGCTTCTGTCAAGAGCATATTATAGCATATGTCATTTAATTCATACTTTTTGTTGATCCAAGCCTGTGAAATCAGTAATATTTTCTCCACTTATGCTTGGGAAAGATTAAAAGGGTGACAGATGGGGTTGGAGATTGTATTGTAAATATGATTTGTTTATCTCTGCATTCATCTCCTATAGCAGATGAAGAGAATGTTCTCTGTGGTATCTGCTTTTGCATCCTCTAAAATTCTTCAACACATGATCAACCCATTTCCCAATTAAAATGTTACTTCATCTATATCAGGAAAGATAATGTTTCTACTTTTATTGGTCATTTGTTTTACTCCCCAACATTTTTTTCCTGATGCAAATCAATGCATTATGTTTTTAGATGGTATCTGGGACATGTCTGACTAACACATACAGTATTGCTTATAAAGTTTTTTATTACTATTTCCTTAGAAAAATGTTTTAGCAGTTAATATTCAAGCCTATGACAAGAATTAGAGGGTGATGCTGCAATTAGCATTGTAAATACCTTTTACTAGGATATATAAATTGTGAATTAGTGTAGTCCATGACGTTCCAGGTCCTTGTGTGCTACTTTGCTTTGTGCTGGACTTGGCCTGTCCATGTTTGCCTATGTTCTGTAAATTGTATGCCTGTGGCCCTCCTACAAAGCAACATCATTTTTTTATGCATGGAGATGCTAGTGGTTTTTGTGACTAATGGCACATGGACTTTAAATCAGCCCTGGTCCTCAAGGTCTGAATTACGCTTAAGTCAAGCAGGGGAGGGCTGGCAACATTCAGCCTGAGGGGCTGCCAAAAAAGCACATTTGGAATACAGCATGCTCAATGTGTACTATCCATTCTTATCCAAATCACATTAACAGAATTGAAAAACACAGAAAAGGAATACAGAATGGCTTGGGAAAATTAATATATTCCAAAAGCTTGTTACTGGAGACATCGTGATGTACGTGAAATTGCAATTTAAGCACACAAGAATGCTTCCGGTAGTGGCCCAAAGGCTCTATATTGGAGCATCCCAGGGCATAATTGTCCGTCTGTCCCAATCCTCTACTAAAATCAAGATGACCCACATAAAGATTTGTTCTTAAATTTTCAATAAGTATTTACATAGGACCATAATACAGATACATATGTAAATGTAATTGTTTTTACTATCTAAATGCATGTGTATATGTGGTTAATAAAAATGCAGAACTAATTTTGATATGCCTGTTGTGGGATAGTGCTTCTTAAAGGTATTATTACATGTATACATTTTCACCTGCTTCCCTAAATACTTCAATTATTGTGTACTATTACTGTATACATCTTAAATAAAAACTTAATTTCTTCCCTCTCCAATGTTCTGTTCTGCCTGCTTGCCTGCCAATTTCTGGCATCACAGAAGTTAAGTTTGCTTGAAGGTTTAGTGGTTTAAAGAGGACTGTGAGAGGTTTTAAGAGGTCTGACTGCCGTGATGTAATACATAGAGGAGAACTTTAGAAGAAAGACAGGAGTCTAGTATCTCAATAAAGCTTTTAATGCAGTTTTTTAAGTGATAAGAAACATTGAGGAGAAAAATAAAACGACAGGTTTCTTCTACTTCTCTTTAAACGATGCATCACGTATCTAATAATATTTTACAAGGCATTCAAGGTGAAACATCTCCTTCAATGGTTCTCTGTCAGTTCTGTATGACTGTCCTCAAAACACCAGTAATCAGTTGTATTCTGCAAATAAAAGATATTATAAAAATAATCAATGTACTTTATGCATTGTTGCACTGCAGATGATTTTAACCGCTTTGTTACTCTATAGATGTACAGGTACGTCCACAAAAGCTGTGGCAAAATTAACCTTAGGAGGTACCTGTACGTCATGCATTCTTCACAGCAGCAGGGACTCCCTGCCACTGCACAGCCTGGACACTCCCCTGTCAGCAGACACCAGCATCACTGGCTTCCTGCTGACCAATTGTGACAGCTCTCAGGGCAAGCGTGGGTACACTGTTACATAAGTAATAACCAATCAGGCATTTCCTTCCTTTTCACTGCTGACACCCAATAAATAAACATTACTGTGAGCTCAGTGATGTCATTGTGACATCAGAGGCATACATAAGAGGTACGGGATCTCTGTCCATATTGCAATGATAACAGTGCAAATGGATTAATTGATATAAAAAAAAAAATATTGTCATGACACATACCTCTTTCCCCTGGCACTAGATGTAAAAAAGTAAAACAACCCCTGTTTACTACCTCCAAACCCCTTAAGCTGAAAGTAATAAAAATACTGCCCTATAGGCGGCCTTCTAGATAATAAAAATATATATATGTGGGGTTTGTTTGTAATCAGGGGATGCTGCCAAACATAAATTGAGTAATTATTCTAAAGTGGCACTTACTGTGTAGAAGAAATTCTAAGCGGAAAATTGTATTTTAATATAAGTTTTACTTACATACTAGCACTCACAATTATTATTTTTTGTGTGTTTTTATGGTTGTCAACTGAAAGCCTTCTTTTTTCCTGAAGAAAGGATGTATAATTCGTGTGGGTCCATCAAACATGGAAAAGGGGAATCTTGATTAAACCAACACATGGTAACAATGACTTTAGGGTATGTAGGGTACTAAAAAGGGTTACAATGCCCTACTAATCTATATAAATGTAAAAACACATGAGATTAGGTTATTTAATAATATTCAAATGATTATTATTATTATTATTTATCAAAATACAATAGAACACTTTATTCTGAGCGTGTTGGAAATTATGTCTTACCTCCAAAATGTACATGTTTCCAATCTTGTTTCTCAAATTGAAGGCATGATTATAGACAGGGCAACCTGCAGTGATCTACAAATACATTTTTAAGATAAAAGCACCATGTTTAAGCCAGAGTTGGTTTTCCTTTAACCTTTCGTGTTACTTTTACGAGCTACAAATGAATTGTAGTTGTGTATGCCTCTGTGTGCGTGTGTGCGATCAATTAACAGGCTACTACTTTTGCACGTGAGAAAAGGTGACCTTAATCTTTTTTAAGCTATGTCACCTTTACGGTGTTCCTATGAGTGTAACAATCATATCTCTTAAAGCTTACATGAGTAAATATAGTCATACATCTTTTGAATAGCGTATGTTTTACTATAAGGCACAACACAATGCAAAATGTAAGCCAGCACTTAAATAAAAGTGCAAGTCGACAGTGGGTTCCTTCTTGTGAATTGTTCAAAAGCCAATGGAATGCATAAATCACACGTAAAATACATTAATCTATGCCTTGGGTGCACAAACATTGCCTGTTATGGATTATATTGAATGATGTTAGAAGGTATTTTCCATCATTAGTTTTAATAGTACAAAAAAAAACTTTTAAAACCCCGCAGTAGACTCCTATGTTTACTTTTTAATAATTCATCTTTGAATGGCCATCAAGTGGCGGCCCCCGAAATGAATGGGTCTGTGATGATACCACATCATGGCAGCTGTTCCTGGCGTTCCCTTTAAGAATGAAGTCAAAAAGGAACAGCATTCAGGGTCCTTATCAAGATTTCTAAAAAGAAAACAGATGTCGGGCCATCATTATCATGGAGGTGAAATGTTTCATTCCAAAAATGTAATAAATCCTAATAAAGAGAATTAATGTGGGTCCGGCCCCCGCCTACACACACAGATACCTTAGATAAATTGACTGATAGATAAATTCACTGCTTTGTATCATTATATATCTGAGAGCGTGAGTGGGGGTGGGGTGGTAGATTAGAGTTCTGTTCAACTCCAGTGCAGTTTAAGCTTTTTGTGTGTTTGCTAGACTGTCTAAGCAATTTGGTATATAATGTTCTAGATTACCAATAAATTGCCACACTGATACATATTTTAGATTTGTTTAGTAACTTTAATTGAAGCAGGAAATGATGGAAACCTTTCAACTCTTTCAAGGATTTCTTCTTAATTTTATTTCTGCTTAGTGCGACTAAGTCGTCTTCATTTTTTTTTTTTCAATTCTTAATTACAGCCCAGATTTGGCCGGAATCAAAGGACTACGTGTGGAAACTCTTAAAGCTGCCTTTTTGAATTTTCAAAGATATAAAATGGAATTTGGCCAGAATCGTAGAAATCCTTTAACATGCCTGTAATCGGTACAATATGCATAAACCTTTGAATTTGTTGTCAGTTTCTTTTGGAGTCTTGGGAGTTATTTTGAAATAAATGTTAAACAAAATCATCAAAGTCATACGGAAAAAAAAAATATTGTTTAAACTTATTATATAGTAAGACAGGGAAACAGGGCGACCCATCTATGTATTATATATAAATAGACAAATATTCCAACATGGCAAGCCACCACTTCCAATTTTAAACTAATCGATGAATCAAAAAAACTTTTCTTCCTTAAGTTTACCTTTATTATGACTTGGACCTTGATAATCTGAGGGTAGAATTAACATTGGCCATAACATCTTGTTTTTTTATTACCGAAAGTTAAATATTGTAAAAATAAATAAACATATAGTGTTGTTCTACCTTTGCATTTAAAGGTTTAAGTAAAAAAATGGATATACACTAATGGTTAATGGCTAACCCTCAGTGGTCAAAATGATAGCTAAATAGAAAGAGAAAAATGAATTATGGATATTAATATACATGTATTTATGTTTTATTACTATTTCATAATATAGGCCCTCAACCCATATATGTTTGTTTAATATGTGGAGTGATAGTGTATTTAAAGCAACACTATATAATTTTCCAGTTCTTATCTTAGACATAGGTCACATAAATATACATAAAAAAAATAATTTTGGTGAAAAATTACTGTATTATAATATATGGAGGTAATTGGGCGGCAGAACATTGTGGTACAATTCTAAATGGCTATATCAACCCATTCTTAATGTTGCCCTCTCACATACCTCATCTGTGTTTGTTCTCTAGGCCGTTGCCAGAGATGTATTGGGGAAAACTGCTTATGTCATCCAGTGGATTTTTGAGTAGTCCAGTATAAATTTAGTTTGTTTTCTGAACGTCCGCTGTAAAAAACAAAGAAGAGAAAAAAATGAAGCATACAAAATGTCATACGCAAAGGCTAATGATGCACATGCATTGAAATACACCTAATTCATTGATGGAAATGCAGATACCCTCTCTGCAGTATAGACAATTTCCTTAAAACTGATATTGTGTTTAAATGTAATAACTTGTTTTAATTAAAAAAAACCAAAACATTTAAGGCAATCAAGAAAAATAGCAATGTTAGCAATGGTAAAGAGCAAAAGTGACCAAAAAAGTAAAAAAAAAAAGCTGCATTCTCATTTTTTTTACTAGAATTGCATTTTATTTGCACCAGAATTGCTCTTTATTCGTCGTAGGCATTATGTTTGTTTCTAAGCATTTTCTAAATGCAGGAACGTTGATTAACTACTTCAAATCCACACCTCTCATGCCGGATCCAGCAGGAATGGTCCGAGATACATTTGACAACGTGGCCTGAGCTGCTACTGACCCTAATTAACACTTTAGTTAAATATTGCAGGGGTTGCACTCTGACATAACCACGCAATCCTACACGTTACCTCTGTGCTATAGGAATGCAACAAATGTAAAACAGAAGGACAATTAAACACCTAATAATTATTTGTCTGGTACGTGGTATCCAGAACTGGAAGCTATGATTAATGATTCCGTCAAGTAAGAACTAAATGTCTCAAATTCACAACTGCAAACAATTAGAGTAAAGAAAATTGAGAAGAAAACTATTATGATGTTTCACTTTTTTTTTTTTACTTCATTTGATTTAATTTGAGGGTTAGCCATGGGTGAATTGTTATAAATGTTGCACTATATAGGACATCATATTTAACAACTCATTTGCAGAAACCTTCGTAAGATCTTATTTGGAATGTGGAGTATTAAGGAGGGAATACGTTGATACAAATTACGTTTCGTATTCATATTCACCACTTGGGTATGAAAGTAAGCGGCACTGGCAGCTGCATTAAACCAGAAAATGTCAAATACAGGGAATCATTCATAACCAGGACTTCATTAGCTTTGCCGTCCCTCCAAAATATAACATGGCTGCCTCCAGGTCTGAAGATACAGATTTACTGTAGCAAAATTAAGTAAAAGTACATTTTTTTGTCAATGCTAACCTATATTACTGTGTATTTTATGATCAAAGAGAAAAATATTTCCCCATGGAACTTTTGCCTTAAATTTCATAAGCAGTTTTACCATGCTTGGCCCAAGGTTTGCACTTATGTTAATTAAAATTAAAGGTCAAACTTTCATTGTTAGACCGTAATAGTATCAAAAGAGTAGATTATTAGTCCATAATCTAAGTATATTTAATACACTTAATGGAAAAACACAATGCATAATATGCTTGCATCCTAGGACCAATTAGTCAATTGTATGGACATTAATCCCCACCTAGAGCAATATAATATAATTGGTTGCTTTGTACCTGAACTACACTCTATGGACAAAAGTATTGGGATACCAGACCCTTGCTATTTGAAGCATAGCTTTGTTCACAATATCTTGCTATGAAGAGCACATACCAAGATATTTTGGACAATGCTATGTTTCCAACGATGCGGGAACAGTTTGGGGAAGGCGCTTTTCTATTCCAGCATGACCGTGCCCCAGTGCACAAAACAAGGTCCATAAAGGCATGGTTGAAGAGTTTAGTGTGGAAGAACTTGACTACCCCACACAGCACTCTGACCTCAACCCTATTAAACACCTTAGGATGAACTGGAAAGGAGATTGTGAGCCAGGCCTTCTCATCCAACATCAGTGCCTGACCTCACAAATGATCAACTGGATGAATGGATAAAAATTTCCACAGAAACAAACTCTTGTGAAATTTTGTGGAAAACCTTCCCAGAAGAGTGGAAGCTTTTACAGCTGCAAAGGGGTGGGGGTGGGGACTCCATGTTAAAGTCAATGCATTTAAAATACAATGTCATAAAAGTCCTTTTTGGTGTAATGGTCAGATGTCCCAATACTTTTGTCCATATAGTTTATATTCCATTATTGAAAATTCAGCATACCCAATGATTGTAGGATAAATATTGCAAACAATATCAATGTATAAATATATGTACAATATAAGGGAATCCATAGAGGATAATTAATTAAAAGATACATTTAGAAGTTAAAAAAGAATGGTGTCAATAAAAAGACATCAAGCTATTCTGGGTAGAGTTCATTAACCAGTACAGATGATAACATCTTTAGGTCGCAGGCCATTAAGCTAGAGGTGGCTGACTGATTTCAGTCTGGATGACAAGCCAACCCAAGTTTTTTAGTAACACAATGACCTTCAAGCAATGTTTGATCCTCACTATTCTGTCCTACAATCCGTAAAAACGATTTCTATATATTTTAGGCATCATCCACGGTTTTATGTGGAAACACATGAAACACGACTGCATATTAATAAAAACTTATGGTAGTGGTCCACAATATTCAGAGATCAGAGAACCCCAAAAGAACAATTGGTGCCACTACCAGTCCTTCCCTGCCTTCAAACAGATTTGTCCAAGATCCACTGTCATTGTTCTCAATGCAACAAGTAAACTGTATTCACACACAGTACATATATTAGCACTATATAAATAAAAATATACATACATACATACATACATAAAAAGTTGCTTTACACTACTTTAAGTCACAGAATATACCTAAACCATAAAATAGCCTTTGCATTTAAGGTAGACCAGCCCAATGTTGATATGATTACATGCTCTGTGTGACTGTGAACTAAGCAGCAGCCCTTGTGGCATTTGCCCTATGTCCACTATGGTCCATGTAGACCTATTATAGGACCTGTAGGTCTCTAGAATCTCACTTTTGTAACTAGGATTCAAAACATATATACGTTTGCCCATATGATATAAACAACATAGTTTAGAGACAGTAACCACTGGTTTCTTCACTTTGTTGTCTCAGAATATCCAGTGAATTGAAACCTAAGGTGTAAAATCTGGAAAGCATTAACCTCAGAGAGATCCAATTTAACTCGTATCCAGACAGTGTCTTGAGAATCAGACAGGAGCTTCCTTTAAAGATAAAAATTGAGGGGGGGGCATTAGTTTAGAAGTATCGTTGTCTGTTAGGAAATCTTTCTTTTTTTCAGAACAAAATCTCCCAAAAAAAAACAAAACAAAAGATTGAATGAATTTTCCGCCTCTCTTAAAGGGCGCAATTTGACCTAAAACAAAATATAGATTTTGCTGTATACTAAGCACCCCTTAGTCGTGCCTCTTTCTTTTGTAATTTTCCCACATGGGAAAGCTTGGGAGGAAGAGGAAACCAAAGTTTGTGCTAAGGACACCTGTAATCCTTAGTGTGGAATGTGAATGGGGATTGGTTGGACAACCTTTGCATTCCAGTTTCAGTACAATACAGTGAGTATGATTCACAACCCATTTAGACAGCAAATCCTAGAGCCTTGAAGAGCGCAGGGCTTGGGAGAAGAAAAACCTTCTGTCTATTAACAAAATGCTTTAAGAGAGAGCTAAACATTGAAATAGTCCAGAGAGAGAAACCGATTAGGAAGAGTTGTGTTGTTGAAACCAGGTTTGAAGGGATTAATTAAAAAACAAAATAAATAAATAAATAATAATAATAAAAAATCCCAAGGAACAAATATATAAACAGAATTTCTTCAGATGCATAGAGCTCATCAATCGCTATTGCCCCTACAAACATTTTGGAAACATGCAAGCTGATTTAACCTTAAAACATAGCAGACTATACAAAACACGTTTCATATATGTGTGGGTCTTTTTACACGTAATGGCTGTATAATATAGACAGTCCTATCATACCAATTTTATTGTTAAGTTTTTCGATGTATGTTAATTGATAAGTGGTTGCGTCGTATATGATTTATTATATTTAGGTTAATACTCTGTAATGTTTTGTAATCAAGCAATTAGTTCTTGAATTTTTTCAACTATATTGAGGGTGAGTATACAAATGTTGTTTTAATCACTCTTTTAATTTAATGAGAAGGGTTCAATACTACAAAGTATTGTACTGTTACAGGGGCCTGGACCAAAAGAGAATGTTAAAATATGGAGCATATAGGATATCAGTGGAGTCAAACCATCCCCAGAATACATGATTTAAAGCATTCTGATCAGGAGAGACATTCATAATTGGGACAACAGAAAGATATAGGAGTTAATCCAAAGAATCCTATCACAGTGTTTTATCACAGTAAAATGCATGCATTACCTATGTAATAAAACCTGCATCAAAAACTTGATTCCTTATTCCTTATACACTGTGGCTGCAATTCATATGTATGGCTGATTTTAGATATATGAGAATGTATATTTAAATGCATTTAATTGCTGTTAAAGGTAATATTAATTTTTCCATTTTATGCAAATTTATTTTAAGTGATTCTAAACCTGATTAATTTGGATTAGTTTTCGTGCACTGTATGGTTTATGAATAAAACAACTTTTTATATGAAGTCTGTGTGTGTTAACAATTTGTATATCAAGGAAGCATATGCCATTTTGATATAGGAAGTGTTTTTCTTATCTTCTTTTAATTATTCATATTAATGTTGTACATCCATCCTCAGAAGTATAAGTACATAGAATATATTGTATCCTGACTTTCTATGCATTTTTTTGTCTTTTCAATTAACTGCACATATACCAAACCCACTGATTTGCAATTAGATCTCAATATCTATTGGCCTAACAAGAACTTTAAATTAGGAAAGATTGGTAAAACAAATAGAGGCAAGGAAAGATATTTATGACTGTTAGTTTTCCCACAAAGTGTGGCATAAAGTCACTAAAATGCAATTCTGGAAAGGTTTATTACACTGTGTTGGCTGGGAGATTAGTACATAGTAATGAATGACAATAGGTAGTTTATTTTAGGAAGCAAATTAACTATTTCAGGGATAGGTTAAAGGAGGGAATTTTTGAAATGATATAGTAGACAAGTCTTTTTTTAATTAAGAAAAACAGTAGCAGATTATACAGGCAAACTTATTCCCAGCAATAAATGCAATCATTCTCCTTTGCAAGTTAGTATCCATGTATAAGGGATCGTTTGTATTTTAAGTAAGTTTGGGCTGAAATGTTCCTAAAAGGCAATTGTAATCACCTTCAAAGCAAAAAAAGCTAACAATAAGAAGGTAAGATCCTTCCATTTATTTCTTCCATTGTGACTCCTTGGAGCCAGTGGCACTACAATGGTGTCTCTATTCTGGGCAGTGATCACAGGCACACCTGACCTGTCACATGCTGAAGACAACAACATCCCTTGACAAAGAGCCTTATGCAGGACTTGAATTCATTCGCTGAAGAGGTGGTAACCTCAACAAGGACGGAAAATTCATAAAAGAACGGAATGCTCAGCATCTAATTGAACTTTCCGCAAAACATCTAGAGCGATCTATTGTCACAAACTTCGCAGAGTTAAGTCTTTGGTTCCCCACCTGAGCTGTGATCGCACACACAGACTCCTGCATCGTATCGATGGGGAATACAATGGCTGTTATTATTGTTAACTTTGGTTGGGAAGAGAAAGTGGGCATTATCACATCCACGTTATCTGCAGTCAGTGGCCCGAATCCGACTAATAGAAGCCATTCACCGTTGTACACCTGTCCTCCCAGCTGCAGGAAACTGGTCTTGGTAGCCAGGGGCTATAAGACCCTTTTTGGGGGGGAAATTGCATGTTCCACCGTGTAATTTTGCCCGTCTTTCGTCATCTCCCCTTCTGAAGCAGAAAATAGCCCAAGAGGGACCAGAAATTGAATATATAGAATATTACATTTACCGTATATATATATATATATATATATAAAAATATATATATATATAACAATATATATATAATATATATATACTATATCTATATATATATATGTCTCTCTACATCTGAGGAGATCTGAGGAACACCTCCTATTACAGTAAATTAGCACATTTATTAGGTCTAATAATTCATATGTTGTGTGTGATCTCTCCAAGTCCTTTATTGTTTTTATTTTTTTTAAACAATAATCTGTCAGATAATGCAAAGTATTTTCCATTCTGAATCCTGTTATTGTGGATGTAGCGAAAAAGGTAGACACCCCGATTTACTGCTCTGCATCCACTTATAGATATATATATTTTTTCCTTTTTAATTCACTTTGTTTTCACAGGGTGGTCAGCAATATTCTATTATAGTGTTGATCTAGGGCGGATTAACCATTTGCGTACCGGAATGCTATATCTATAGGTCAAGATCGAGAATCTCAGGGCCCATCCAAATAAGGTGGAAACATTTCCTAATATTCAATTGTGATGGATATTATGTATTTGATGTATAAAAGGATACCTTGGAAACGTTGCGCTGGGACGGGATATAAAGTTATAAAACGGTAGTATTGAGTGTGGTATAAGGTACTGATCAGTGTATATTTTTAATATCATCGCCGTCTACTGAATAGCAATTGTAAATGTTCTAGATGTTCTATGGAACAGAATTTTCTCTTTTTAATGGTCAATTCAGGAATATTGCTACTATTTACAGAATTGCTATCCAATATCTACATGTCGTATTTTAGATTTATTTAATATAGATTTAAAAAAGTTAAGTAAATGGAGAGAGTGACTTAAGTATCCATCTCACCAGATGTATGGTATTAATAATTTTAATATGATGCATGCGGTTTAATGACGTGTAAACATCTATCTATCCATCTATCTATCTATCTATCTATCTATCTATCTGTCTGTCTGTCTATCTATCTATCTATCTATCTATCCATCTATCTATCTATCTATCTATCTATCTATCGATCAATCAATCAGTGGCCACATTTAAATTCACATGTCTAAAAAAATACTTTCATCTTAAAAATAAACGTACCTGTATGTAAGACTATATACACAGAAACCGTACATTCCAGGGCCGTAAGGGTGGAAATTCCCAAGTCTTAATTGCATTAGCTAAAGAGTATGGAGAACAGGGAAGTTTGATCCTCAAAGAGGAAGGAAATGGAAAGTGATTGAAAATAAAGTTGAAACTGACCCTCACAGTCAAAACACCTGTATCTATTTACCTGATTATTTATTCTTGTTAAATCAGATTGGCAGCCTCCCCATCTGGAATTGCTTTTTTATCTAGTTTTTCTTTTTTTTTGAACGCCAAGGAAACAAAGAGTTAAATTCATCAACTTCATACTTTACTGATTACAAAGTCTCAAAAGGAAAAAAAAGAGACAGAAAGAGAGTGATGTTGACTCTGTTTTTTGCCTTCTAGAAAGAAATAAAGCAGGGCACTCAATCACCTTGGTCATCCTATGTCTGGGAACTTCTATTGGCCGTGTGCTGCGGTTATAGGAATCCAGGGGGTGGTTAGAGTGCTGTTCTACCCCAAAAGAATCTAAACTGTGAGTATTATCAGTTACCTATTATTGGTTATAGCTGTTAGCTCTTTGTAAAATGTGAATAATCTTCATAAAATTAGCAAATACATTGAGAGAGAGAGGGGGGGTGGAAAGAAAGAGAATGAAGAGAGGAAAGAAAGAAAGAAAGAAAGAAAGAAAGAGAAAGAAAGAAAGAAAGAAAGAAAGAAAGAGAACAATGTAACATATTTTGGAAAGGTTTGGTTGTTTGCACAATCTGATCCTACTGTAACATAATCTAGAGGCGTCGTGGCGACCACCCTAGTCATTGCAAGCAGTTATTAAAAATAGGTACACCTGATTTAAACCTTTCTGTATCCCTGCGATCCATCCGCAAGGCTTAGCAGGACTGATTTTCTATCTTCAGCCTAATCCCTACAAAGATGCAGTGAAAACAATTTTTTTATCAAATATTAGCTTTAACTAATCCTTTTTATTTAAGGGATAAGGTTGCAGTAAATAGAGAGTTTGCTTTTATGCAGTCAGTGACTCCCAGGATTGTAAATACATTTGTCTAAAACCCTTAAAAAGCTGGTGGGATGTAGTGTGTGTTTGTGTGTGGCCCTTGGTGCTTAATAAATATTTTCTTCCGTATAGGGTAATTGACTCACACCAATATTGGAAGAAAATACTCAACCGAGTGTGTGCAACAAACATACAGTATCTAGTGTAATAGTTTACATATAAACTCCAACCAACCTAGTATACTTTCTTTAGGTTGGCCATCATTTTCCATTAATGAGAAACTTCATTAATAATCATAATAATAATAATACAAGTACAATTACACAAGTTGACTAATGGGGAGTCACAATGTGACGTTGCTTAGGAACATCATAAAAAAAAAAAAACACTCACAAGGAAAATAAATCCAGTTTTAAGCTCTCTCCCTCCGGTTTGGGTCTGTTGAAGTAAACAAGTTCAATTTTTCTATCTGCATTTTGTGGAATTTAGAATATATGAATAATGAGTAATTTACCAAACATAGATTGTTGTATCTCCGTATCTAGCATGGTTTATTAACAGCACTTTTTATTCTATTGAATATAGGTAGTTATTTGCACAAAAAATGCTTCCACAAATCGTATAATCTAGTTTTAAAGCAATATCATTTTGTATTTCCTAGTAAATAGCTTCCTGGGATAAAAAAAAAAAAAGTAGTAATGTCTTTTGCTGGGATGCCTGGGGGAGTTTAATGATATCATAGCACTCCATTAACAGTTTGATGCAGAAATGCACCCACAGCACAAATCCCGCATACACACGAAGGGTTAATAAAGTCCCAACTCAGTGAAGACTTTGTAATTGAAAATCAATCAACCTGCTGGACTGTTGAGAACAAGGTCAGAGCTCAACGATCAAAGAAGAGAGGGAGAGTTGGGAAAGAGTGGGGGTAATGTGTACTCAGAGGAGTGTGGAAAATAACGATTTTATACTGCCTGCTAGATGTAGTGCCAGCAAAAATAATAGCAGAAAATGTATTTCTATTTTCAGACTGCTGTGATCATAGCAAGATATAATCAGCGATCTCTGTAATTTGGTTTCATATATTAGTGTTGTGGTTCAGAGTTCATAAGATTAACCCTTATGGCGCTGCAACCATCTAGTAATGAGTATTTAATGTCCCAGGCACTGTACTTGGTCTTCGGTGAGTACTGTGAATGTTGGTCCAAGTGGCATGCCAAAAATTGGGTTGCCTTTGGCACAGCTTCGACCTGGTGTCAAACATAGTTCAGGTACTGGTCATCAGCACTCTGATATAGTTTTACTTTCAATTTGTTTATCTATTTATTTATTTTTTTTACAAACTTTAGACAGTCTACTGTTGGCTGACTACAATTCCCATCATGCATTGAAAGACGAGATGTAGTCTGATGTCTTAGTTTGCAAAGGCAATGTAAGACTATGTAACTATGTAACTAAATGTGATTTGTTCAACTTCAATTGCTGAGTTAGTAGAGATGAAAGATATTTATGAATACTGTTTATTTGTCTTGTATATGGGCATGTGAGATGCCCTGTTTTGTTTTTTTTTGTAATAATAATCCCATTTCCAGTGATATAAGGAGACATTTTTTTTTTGAAATACCTATTATTAACCATGAAGATCTTGTAGATGGAGGCAACAGGATGGGGCTGGTAAATATTTCGGGTGACTGGTCTTTTTGAGGTGTTTTTTTTTTTGCTGAAAATCAGCTTTCTCTTCGATCTGGAGAACTAAATATCTAACATTCTATAATGAATATTTTGCAATTTTACACAAATGTAAGAAAAAAAACAACAATGTGGTTCCCTATCAGCGTCATTTATGTTGCTAATTAATAAAGAATACGATAACGGCTAATAAAAAAAATCTGGAAGAAAAATAAAATTCTCGAAAACAGCACAGTTTAATTTGCGCACTTTATGGATACTAGTGTAGAAACTTCTTTGTCCCGAAAGCATGTAATATAGCAGTCTATGTAATATAGCAGTCTATGTGCTATTTTGCTAGATTGCTAGGGGAAGAATTTTCCATTGCACCATATAAAGCACTTGCTGAACTTGAGAAATCTAGAACAGAATAGTGAATATATATATATATATTATATTAGATATATATAGATATATATTCGATATATTATATATATATATATTAGATAGATATAAGAGACGTGCAATAGCAGTGTATTACTACTGTATCCAAAGCATTAGGGTACAATAGCTAGACAAAAATCTTATTATTTTTAAATCATTTTGTAGTCCTAGTTTTTAGTAAAAAATCTATATAATGTAATAGTATTTTCTCCAAACTAAAATTCAAGGAAACGTGTATATTTTAGATTTATTTCATATAGGGTGACATTCACCCTGAATTGGGAAATGTTAAATAACTGGGGAGAGTGGGCTAGGCATCATCTAATTTAGTAACATGCATGTATCTATTATCTATCTATCTATCTATCTATCTATCTATCTATCTATCTATCTATCTATCTATCTATCTATCTCTCTATCTATCACCTGTCTATCTGTATTATTACTATATTACTATATAATTACTTCATAAACAATGTTGACTTCGAAACAATTAAAGCAATGGCATATAAAACGCCCCAAAATAACCCAAAAAAATCTCTTAGTAAATAAAAGAGGTCCGAAGTGCATTCAACGAACTAGGCAAGCTACACAGTACGTGCTAATCTTAGCTTTCTAAGTGTTGCTCCATTTCCCATTTTCGTGTGTTAGCGCCCCCCTCTGACCAGAGACGCACAAGGAATCAGCCTATAGATCTGTTGAGTCGCTGCACTGGACTACCTAGTCTGTTGGCCTTTACATCTGCTTAGATGTCTACCTATACAGAAGTTACATGTTTTAAAAATGCTCCAGACTCGCTGGCAATAAATAGGGGAATTAAATTAAGCGACCTGACAAAATAATGAACTAATTAGCTACTGAAAGACTTTACATTATCTTACAGCAAATGAATATATTTCACATCCCCGACCTCCCTTCTCTTCTATCTGAGCAGATAATGATAGTGAATTAGGTATAAAAAAAGCATGATCTTCACAAAGATGATAATAAAAAACTAAATTAATCCATCTCATCAGCAAGCCATCACTATGAATCACTAAGAGCAGTTCTGACGCAAGTCATATCCTGAAATATCACTAGTAGTTTAAAATCTTCCCTTTTTTTCTCCGTATTTTATGTTTATTTTTTAAATGTGAAAGAAAGGAATAATTAAATTGCGGCAGTCTTCAAAAATCATTATTAAATAGCAGAAAATAAAATACCAATGGCTGTATTCTACAACCAGGAAAAGGCAACTACGTTACATTACATAACATTTACATACAACATATAGAACATCTGTTCTAATCTAAGGGAAAATAATATTATTATTTTTTTATGAAACAGAATATTAAATTCTTGTTGAAAAAAAAAAGTGTTGATTTGTTATAATACTTCACATCTATACAATTATTGTGTTTATAATATGTAGAAATATTTTAAATGAGGCATTTTATATAATTAAAAAAAGCTAACAGTAAGACATGTACAAACATGATAGATAGATAGATAGATAGATAGATAGATAGACTGTGCACTATTATGGAATGTTTCATGTATAGTTGATTTAATACATTTAATTCGGTATAAATGCTAACCTTCATCAAACCCATAAGTCGCATTCAGCATCAGAGAAAGACTCGATTCACAGAAATTGACACCTGCTAATCAGGGTCACACATCCCCCCCCCCACCTTAAAATTGGTATGGATGGCTTTACAAAGACTCATTGTGCCTCATTGTCTTGCTATATTTCACATTGAAACACAACAATGCTATGATATAAGTAACAAGCCTGACAGGCAAACTTAACTGCACCTGTTGCACTGGCTTTCTCTGGCTGTCCCTTTGTACACATCTCAAACAACCTTCTTCCCGGGGACTCTGTAGCCCCCAGAGGCTCGGAAAGCAGAAGTGTATGTGTGTGTGTGTATGTGTGTGTGTGTATGTTTGTGTGTGTG
>VKOC01000002.1:24080087-24094632 GCA_009364415.1 Spea multiplicata
AAAGAAGACTGCCAGTTACAGACACGCTGCCTGGACTTTCTGTAATAAATACAGCCTAATTATATTTCTCTTCTACAAAGAGGAATCAGTGCTATTCCTTAACTAGATTAGGTTGCCTTTTGTAGAGGAAATAAACCAAATTGTGGTCAGCAGCCGCCATATAAATGTTTGAAGCTTTTATACATGTGTTTGTTGCTTTGCAGTGGTGATATTTGCTTTTAGTGCCAGCACTCTGCAGAAATAATACAGTTCACTATACACAGTTAGAGCTATAATGTTGGCTAGAAAAATAATACGCATATTAGTGACCTCCAAATGCGTAGTAGTAAAGCACTCCTTTTATCGATATATAAAAAAATAAATGATAAGTACACATTATAATATAAGCAAAAATATAAAATACAAAAGATAAATTACTAGGCAATAGGACTAGTGCCTCGCCAGTCTGTTAGAACACACAGAAATTAGTTGTTCTGCTGGATATATTAACATTTTCCAGATACAGGGTCCGCTGCTCCAGAGCTAGTTGTTAACCTCACTGTCTGCGCGTAGACTGGGTTCTTTTGTAGCTAATGTGATGGTCTTTCTGAACGAAAATGTAGATGAGAGCCTTATTTTTACTTTTCACAGCAATCAGACAAGACAGATTTAAGCAGTTTGGGTAATTTTAGTGGAACAGCGGATTCATGGAATACCCACCTCTCCATGGCAAGTAGATCTGCGTAACAGTAATACTAGTAAAGCATTTAGGATAGCAGTGCACGTGTAGTTTGTCCCCAGAGCTTTGAAAAACTTCTGTTCTTATAGTAATCTAAGGCAAGAAATATTACTGAACACATTCATTCTTCTTGAATTTTTCAGATATAGAATATGTTTTTGATCGGTCTGATTCCTTTTGAATGATGTCCAGTATATGTTTGTTCCACAGCATATGTTGTCAGACAGCTAAGTGAGTGGGGCATGTTGGCTTTTCTGTGCTATTGGCAAATATAGAGTCCTTGATATCCTTCCAGAAGTGTATGCCATGTTGTAGGCAGTTGAACGTACTTGGATGCTAATTGTGTATTGAATGAAATGGATGTTGGTTGATGTAATGATGTAATGATGTAAGTGTATGTACGTTCACTCTAGTGTTACTTTGCGCGGTTTGCTTTAATTGGATGCTTTGCGGATGATGGCTTTGCCTTTAAGTTACAAACAAGGGAAAAAATACCTTTATCTAAAAGTTTGCAATAATTAAGGGAGTTCATGTTTACAAGTCTTAATCTTTTAAATCTTTTGATTAGTGTATGCTGTGGGTTGGTAATAAAGATTCTGGAGGTCATAAGAGGCATTGAAATAGAAAATGAAGCATCTCTTTGAAGGCAGGAGTATCATGAGATCAATGCATTATGTACAAAATTTTGCTCAAGACCAAGTAACATCTAAAATGTTTGTAGAGCAAATGCTCTTAGCCTTGATCCTTCTACCTACATACAATATACTTGCCCACGCTGGGTGTTGCAGCATGCAGCCAGTGGCTGGATATGCCTGGCTACATGCTACGTGAGCTTACAAACGTGTCGCACGGCTCGACATATCCAGCCGTCACCTGCATTGATGTTATCAGGAGCCGTGGCCTTAAATTGCCAGAGCCACCCCACCATCGCCATTCCAACCTTGCCAGAGCCACCCCACCATCGCGACTCCAGCCTTGTGCCTGTCTCTATTGCTTCCCACATACATTTGTAGACACTCACCTCATGCCTAAATCTACGTAATAAACCTTAGCATATTTGGTCCTCAAAGAAGTTTTATGATATCCATATTATTCGTGCTCGTGGGCACCAGGTGTGTAAATCTTGCAATGGCCCGAAACCCTTTTCATTTTCTCTACTCCGTGGAGGAAAATTGTCCATCCATCTCCATTAAGCAATTTATTAAGAGTAAAGGCTCATTATTTTGAATTTCAGACGTTTCTTCAGAAGTGTAACAGTTTCTTCTGGTGCCATCAATTTGCTACAGTCCCTTTTAAATCATTTATTTTATTTGTATGACACCAAGTTAATGATTAATAGCATCACTGATGTCTGTATCTCAGAATCACTAATAGCTTCCATCCATGAGAACCAGTGTTCCAACTGCATTGTCTGCCCCTGGCTTCCATAAGAAGACTTAGCTTCGCGTAATGTAATTGGGTGGGAGGTTGAAGATCTATAAACAGATTAGAAAATACATGTGATGTGCATCAAAGATCAAGGAAGGGAGCTGATAAATGTTGCAGCAAAAGACTTGTGTAGGAGAGGGTGGCCACTGCCCTGCGTGTTTAGATCTGACACACTGAGCAGGGTCAGCGTCAGTTCAGAAAATTCCTTTGAGGCTTGCATTCATAATGAAGACGCCTGCGTGCTGTAATGCTCATTTTCAGCACAAACCCGTAATAACGTTAGTAGCAACTGTGTAACTGGCCGTTTATTTTTTGATTCAGGTATGAGAAGACGGCAACGTTTGTTAAATGTTCGAAAATATGTAAACGTTTCACAAATACAATCTGGGCTTCACATTATAGGTATAGAGTAATTTTAGCCAGCTATATTTGCTCTATTGTTTAATTAACACTTTATATCATTATGTGTAACTGGTTTATTAACTGGAATGCTTAAATGAATAACTGGGACTGCAGCCTAAATAGTGTTTAAAGGAGCATATTATTTTTCTGTATAAAAGTTTTCAGGGTGACATTCTCACGCAGAAGCCTTGTTACTTGTAGCAGTCCTTAATACATCTAAGAGGGGAATACGCATTGACAGTGCATGTAATATACATTTTGAGCATGAACTAATATAATAAAATTATTGATTGTGTCCCAAATATGTTACTTGCCTGTCCCTGTGAGTCTCACAGGCCTGGAATAACCTCTTAACACCAAAATATGCTACAACAGCTCCTTTATTGCAGGTGAGAATAAGGGCATTTAAAGGCTATGAGCAAGAAATTGTATGGAATAAAAACAAGTTAAAATATCCAATTTTTACCTCCACAACATTATGTATATTATATTTGAAATACGGTACATTATATATGATTGTATTATGTCTTGATAGAATTCAAAGAGGGTCTACTTGATAACATTATGTATATTATATATGTAATAAATTCTCTGTGTGTGTGTATATATACATACAATTTATTACATATTTAAAGTATCTATTGATCTGCCTTTCATCTGTCTATAAATACTTATCTCCAGATTAGCTTGTGCCAGACATACTAGTTGTTACTGAAATATTTTCCCAATTTCATTTTCAGCATTTTGATAACTGCCAAACACATAGTGTAATTTCATTGAAATCATGTATGTACATTATTTTCATGCTCAGTGTTGCAACAGGCTTTATGTTTTTTGCTAGTTTCGTACTTAAACCTTGGCCGTACGAAAGCAGCCTATCAGTGGAAATCAATTGAAATGCAGTTAGAAGACGTCTGGGTGCACTATGCGGAAGGCTTAGCCTCTGTGCAATAAAATCAATTAAGGCATTTCAAGCTACATGCTGGGTTTAACCCATCCAATCACTTTTCACACTTTACCTCCATTAGCTTGGCTACGGCAAATTATAATAAATGAGATATTCCTTCTGAATTCATAAATGGGACACTTGCCTTCTAGAATTGAACGGGGGCTTCTGATTATGCCATTCAGGCCCTCCTATTAATACTGTGAACCTATTTACCTCAAACTGTAATAATGACTTGTCCACTGTTGAATGTTATATTTAATGTGGGAATTCAAATTACGTAGCACAAGAAAATAAGAGCCTCCATGTTTTCTGACCCAACTGCCTTTTGTCATGAACTTGCTTTTTTATTGTCTCTGTGATTCAGGAAACCCAAGCAGCTGAATTTTACTACAAGACTGGAGTTGCCATATTGAGCGTTTTGTTTGGTTCTTTAATGCCGTCAAGCAGCACGTTTTTATAAGAAGGAAAAGGAAGGTGGAATTTACTAAAGCAGCCATATTTACTCCTGTAAATATATATAAACAATATACGCTTTGCTTAGATTCCAGACATTTGCTTACATTTCCTCTTTTTTATTTTTATTTAAGAAGCCATGAGAACATATCATTAAGTAACTTATTTTTCCTGGAGATTTAAGCACTAAGAGTCTTTAGTTTAGAAATTGATATATTTTTATCGGGCCATCAAAGAAAAATATGTAAAGTTTTCAGGTTCATAAAGGTCGACTCTGCAGTTGAATTTTCTTGAAATAAAAGTTATTTTATCAAGAGCATTGTAAAATGAAAAAAAATGTTCATACTACAGATGATAGAGTTGACAGCTGGTAGTTGAGTACAATAAGCATTTACATACCTTCCTAACAGACCATTTTGACTATTAATGGCACATTTACTTTGAATCTAGTTAATTAAAGTTAATAAAAAAATAAAAGCCCTCTTAACCGACAGCATTTGTCAGGATTTTTGTTCGAGAAAGAATGGAGAAAAGAACTGGTCTTTACATGCTCTATGCAAATACATGTTTATGTGCACATGCGGGCAAATTGAGTCTAAAATGATCAGTTTATAACGTTTCCTAAGTTAATGTTTAAAGCTTTTGGAAAAGGTAATCGATCAGTGAAAATGTAGTGTATGTATGCAACTGGTGATATGTAAAAATATGGTTTTAATCTCATTTTAATCTCGTGAGTTTCTTTTTTAGAATGCACGTCGTCGTGAGAAAGACTTATTCATTGCTGATGCTTAAAAGGCTGAAGTTTAAAGTTTATATAAATATTTTTAAAGGCAACACTATTCTTTAAATACACCTAACAATATTATATTTACTATAGTAAATGGCATTATAAAAATCCCCACAAGCCAGTATATACTTTTATTGAATATTAGTGACACCGAATGTGCTAAAAAATATTACGTTTTCTTTACAGCTCAGACCAGAGAAGCTTATTTTTTCTGATCCTTCCTTTATTGTGGATACATTTTATTTTTTATCTTACCAGGTCCAATATACTTCTTGCCGTTTGCCTATAACTTGTCGACTTCATGTAAATAAAGAATAAAAAGATTGCTTTTAAATGGAAATCAGCGTGCTAAAATACGCTTGTGCTCTGCAGCTCCTTTAATTCAGGATGAAGGCACTCTCGGCTAGTAGAGGCAGGTGATCGGCTCCGAGTGCCTCGGACCTGCTCTTGTTGTACGTGCGTTCCTGTCAGTGAGAAAGTGTAACATTAGTGAGTGTCAGTCTGCGTGAGTGTGGGGCCACTCATCCATAAATGCAGGCAGCCGAGTTGTGTTTACACTAAACAAAGAAGCGTCCGCGCGATAGGTAACGTGGGCACAATTGAAATTTTCAAAGGCACCATCTTATTCCCTTAAATATTCCAGGAAGTAATTATTTACCCCTTAATTCTAACATCGTGATAGCTGATAAGCTTTACGGGGCAGAGGACCTCGGTTTAATTGCTGGCATACGTACAGCGGCTTCTTTAGACCCTACGCTGTAACTACGGTGCACATAAACACATAATATGGCATATTCATTTAAAATGTGCTGGTTTTATTATATTTTATATGTTTAAATCATTTTTTTATGGACGTGGACTTCGTTTGCACGTGTTTACAAACAAACCTGTTCCATTAAGGAGATGAGACAATCTAGCACAATTAGAAGAGTGGCCGTGCGTCGTGTAGTGTATGCAAATGAAGCTGTTAAAAAACAAACAAAACAGAGCTCCATGAAAATCTGTCTCTTCAAATTAGCGGAAAATGTGCCGCCGCAAACAGCTGTTGCTTTTTTAATCAAGCATCGGCATAGCTATATTTGAATTGTGTTTAAAATAATAATCGCGGAGATTTTCATCTAATGCAGCTTTTTAGCTTGTGTAAACGAGTGACTGTGTAGCGTGGATTTTAACTCTTTGAGGGCTGAACTGCTGTGCCATGCAGGAGGAGCGCAGAATGGGTTAATGTATATTGAGGATGCAGTGAAACACTGGATAGCACCAATTCGCGAGGCTTACATCTAATGATATTTATGGGTGGCTTCTGCAGTTCGTTCACGTAGAAGGATTTGGCCAGGGGTCATAATGAACATGCAGCCTTTGCTTTTGGTTGTTTATTTTGATATGGACTTCAATCAACAGTATCAGATATTATTTTAATTGACATGACACTGTCAACTTGTAGTCTTTTTTTATTGCTATGTAAAGTGGGATAATTTATGTATTTATTTTATGTATTGGTGGGATAATAAGGTGATATACGCATATTATTGTGTGTACCAGTTGGTAATATTTCTGTTGATTAGTACATATATGTATATTAAATATGCTAGAATCTGTCACAAAAAGGCAGGCTGACAGGAGAGAAATCTGATAAAAATTAGTATTGGTGCAATTTGCTTAATATGTAAAGTATATATTTTAATGATCATAGTCTCCCATATTTGGAAATATGTAACAGGTATCTCAAGATTAATGGGCATATGTACTTGAAGGGTTAATAAACATCCTGAGCCGTGCTGATCTTCTAGCTTTGGCAAGTCTTAATCTGTAAGCTTGATTACCTCCTAACCCCCAGTCGCCTGCCTCCCTCCTCTCGCAGCAGGAGTTTCACGGCAGTATTAGTGGCATTTTGCCCAGTGTTGGCTTTAGGGAAATCATTCAGTGAGAAAAAAAGCAGAAGGACAGGATCTGCCTAGTGCTGTAGGGTCATTAACACAGCTCTATGGCAGGACATCATTCAAAGGCTTAAATGAGGTGCCAGTGCCCGCAGTTTTAAACACTGGCGTCAATGTGGCCAAATGAAATGTAGGTAGCCTGATTGGAGCGTCATCCTAGAACTCGGTACCTGGTGGTACCTGGACGTAGGTCTGTGTGGCACATGAGCCATCGATGCTGTAGCCGACATTCCAAGCTAAAGATTAGGTCAGCAAATAAGATTTGTTCTTAGTTTCACCTGCCATTGTCGATATGGCACCAATCGTAGGTTTTCTGCTTTCCGTTTCACCTTGAAAAGGATGGATAATTTAGAGCTCCTTTCCTGCAGTCTCCCAAGGGCCTCCTTTTATGAGGTGTAAGGCTTTCACAACTTCCCACGGACTTTGTTTAGATGAATGCAGGTTCCAGCTAAACATTCTTCCCCATGGCCCCTCAATTTCTTGCGACTGCTCTGTGATTTACAAAAAAAAAACTTTCCTTGCCTAATTGGTAAAATATAAATAACTAACTCTGTAGATGGAGCATGAATGCGAACTGTTTGAGATGCAGGCAATGTGAAGAATATGCCAACAATTAGACAGATTGTTTGAGTAGCTGGAGCTAATATTAACCAACGTGGATCCAGGATGCCAATATGTGGTGGCAGGGGAAGGCTGGCATCTTCTTTGTCCCTTTACTACACCCCCTCTGTAGTTAGCATACACACTAGCACACAAACTTACACACTAACACCAGAGTACCAAAACGTAACGGTACACCTTGTGATAAAGCCCCCATTTACGGTTAACCACAATGGCTTCCTCTGTAATTATTGGTCGTAGACTGGTCAGCAACTTATCAATAAAAAAGTAAAGATAAAATCTTTAATGATCTTCCGTGGACTACAACTCCTATCACGCTCAGTTTTAGCCTTTGAAATTCTGTGCAACAGAGGTGCAAACATTATTATTAGCATATGTTTAACACTATATGATCATATACAGTTTCAGATATGATAAGTTTACTAAGTTATTGATGTGGGGAGGAATATTTTACTATTTGGATGCTCATATATAGGAAAATAATGGGGAAAATGTGTTTTTATTTTAACTTGTCATTCCCAGGTAAACTGTCTGGTTATCACCCAAATCTAACTATAGCGAAATTACAAAAACTACCATGAGAAGAAAATGTGACCTAATCCCTGGTACTTAAAGAGTTAAGCAACGGTGTGTGGACCTGTGTCTTTGGGTATGTCAGTGTGTGTCTGGATATTTTAGTGAAAGTGTGTGTGTCTGGGTATGTTTGTGTGGGTGTCTGTGAGTGTTAGTGTGGGAACGTGTCATTGGGTGTGTGTATTTTTGTGTTAGTATGTCTTTGGGTACGTTAGTTGGGGTTTGTGTGTCTGCATGAATGTGAGTGTGTGAGGGGGAAGAAAGAAGACAGCAGAACAAGAAGAGTCAAGAGAAGAAGCAGAGCTGTGGGAAAGTAGACAGAACCATGGAAGCAGTCAGCATAGAAGGTAGGAAGACACTGAGTGAGAGTGTGAGAGAGCATGAACGTGGTTTTGGTGTTTGTGGGGGGCAGCATTTCATGCTTGGACCTAGGCAGCACAATGTCTTGGGCCAGCCCTGGGTTTTTCGCATATTCTTAGTACCTTAGCCGGACCTAGCTCTGAATGTGCCTAGTGTTGAATCAAAAATGTAGGAATTCACTAGGATACACATTTAACAGGCCAATTTTCGATTTTTAAGCTTTACTGTGCAACAAAGCAATGTTAATATACGTCTCTTCAGAAAAGTGATAGTTTTAGCAGACAAATTTACATCTGCATCCGAAAAACTCTCCGTGTTGGTAGAATTTTCCTCACAATTTTCACAATGTCCGTGGCCAAGTTATGACCTTTTAGAATAAAAATTAGGGGTCAGATGCTAGCTGACTGACAGTTGCTGGAGTTGATATACTCTAGTTGAAATAGAATTGTGCTCAGTTAAAAGTATGGTTCATCCATCGGTCAAACAGTCCTTATTTTCCTTAATTTAATTAAGATAGCAAATGAGGGATGTAAGCAAGGGATGGAAGAAAATTCTTTCACAAATCGCTGGTATCCTTGCCTTGGACAGTGTAAATCGAATCAATTAGAGTTGTCAAAGCTTCTTTTACACATACATAATTCTGAAGCAGAGGCCTGCGCCTGCAACTTGAAATTTAAATCAGAGACGGAGTTATGAACTAAATTGTGAAATTACACGTAATTGAATTTGTGTTTCAAAGAGATGGATGGACACATTACAAAGTTCGATTGTATCAAAGTTTTTGCACCGACAACAAACATTTGAGGACATAAGCCATAAGCTAAATGCATGGCGCCCTGTTTTTATAATTTGATTGTCTCACAGCAAGACAGAAACCACATGAACTGAAGAGGCCCCGTGTTATATTTGAAATAGAAAAGGGAAAATTACTTCAGCTTTTTCATATTTCTTTTATTCCGTTGTTTAAAGAGCTACATGTAACCGTCAAACCCACTACATTGAACTGTATCATCTGACCATACAATTGGCGTGGAACGGATTGCAACAAGTCCTAATCGGTACTAATATGTATTCTATATGACCTTGCATTTTATTACACAGAAAAAGTGAAAATTAAAGGCAATTTCATTGTACATATTAGTTGGTTTTTTTGTATTTATTATTTTAATATTTGGCCATGCCGAGTGAAAATGTTTACCAAAAGAAATGACTGCAATAAAGCCGTTTTGTAAATTTGTGTCGAACTGCAACTTAATCCCTTTCTCCACGGTGAGAGATTTTACAAGGTTCAGTAAGGGTTTATCGCGGTGTTAATTGGCTCTCAAAAGCTGCGCATTGTATATAGTAATGCTATAAAACTAGTAATTAGTCACTATGATTAGTTAATAACATTAGTCATTTTCCCCTGTGATCTAAAAGCTTAAATATTACGTTTTCAGTTTGCTGATAAATGCATTAATTTGCTTTATTAGGTTTCCCTTTTGCTGTTCAAGGGGTAGACTGTAAGCTCTAGGGGCAGGGGCCGCCATTCCATGTGTATTCATACCTATTGCACGACAATCTAATTGTCTGTATGACTTCTGTGCTTATACGTAGACTATAATGCGCTAAGAACGCTTGCTAAATAAATTAAAATATGCATGTGTTCATTAATGATGTAAGACAGCTGTATTATATGAGTTATTTTACTTTTATATGACTTTGTGACAAATTGGTAACTATTGTAATTGAAAGAGGCATATAAAAGGAGCATATCATTTATTTACACAATTTAAACAAACACTGTGATACATCCATACCAACCAAACGTGCTGTGGGGCATCCAAGGAGGACAGCACACCACACAAATGTCCCTATATGCAAGAAATATTTATGCTGCCGTACCATCAGTACCTCCTGTACCAATATCCCTCGTGATTAGGGCCACTTCGTCATGTTTGAGAGCTGTGGAGTGCTGGGATATGACATCATACCTGGTTCTCTTGCCCAGATGGCCCAGCAGAGGTGCATAGTGTGAGAGAAGTGGCCCTAGTCACAAGGAATAGTGAGGGCTCTGACTCGCTACCTTGTTCTTGGGCAGAACTTGGGCTAGCCAGACTTTTTTTTTCGTTCTCTGCTCCATTACTGACTGACCTCCAAAGATCTCTGTAAACGCTAATATTTTACTCTGTCCAAATCCTTTTTTCTCACTACTAATCTGGAACTACATAGATTATATTAAAATTAGGTCATATTTCTACTCTAAAAAAATAAGCCAAATTTCTACTTGTATATTGCAGGGATTAAGTAATATATGGCGGAAAACCCATGTAGTGACTGTACTCTTAACATTAAAATTTGGTTATGAATTAGAAATTAAGAAAGTTTACATATACTGTATGTAAGTCAGCAACTAAAAAAAGCAAAAGAATGCTGACCATCTTTTGTGCAAAATACAATTGTTATTATCAGATAATACACTTTAGCTATGCCAAAAAGCTACGACAACTCTGCACCCAGTTCCTAACTGATGTTAGTGTTTAGCATTTGCATTGCCAGGAGATCTCTGTTGACCCTTAGGGCTTGCATTTCTGGGTAAGCATAATTTTCTCAAGCCTCCTGGGATAGCACCTTTGAAGCAGATTAACAGACAGGTTTGCTCTGATTTATTGATGACTTTACCCCCTGGCAGTGTAAAATGGGAACACTTTGGAAAACAATCTTGCCTTGAGCAGTGAGATGTTTAGCACTTTTTGTTTCCTATATTTACACCAGTGGCAGCGTGCTCCTAAAAGAACCATTGGTTCCAAGTCAAAGGTCACCGTGTTAGGTCACTAGCAGCTTGCATCACCAGCAGCTAACCTAAACACAACAGCAACTTGTAACCTTCCAAGGCCTTCTAACACCAACGTTTCTTTGCGTTTTCATGTGTCTATCAAAATAGATGTTTCCTAAACTTAAATGGCCTCCAGGTAGACACATATTGACCTCTGCAGCCTACTGCACACTTAAAGCCTCCTAGCTAACATGTAGTTTGTTTGTCCTTAACCTGTATGCATTCACTTGTATCTAATTTATGAGTTCAATGAGTATTAACCCTTTGACTGCATGCCACAAATGAGATACTGGGCTGGGGAGGCCACCCACTTTAGGTGACATGGCTGCCAATCAGCGGCAGCACCTGAACTTCCTTCTGAGGCCCTGAATACGGATGTGACTCTGCATCTTATTATATGACTATTGGTCAATTAAAAGTAAAAAAAAATGCCTTTTTCTTTTACCTTTAGTTTCATACTAATGTTTAAATGTATTTCCACTAGCCAGTGTTACTTTGGAAATAAACAAATTAGCATTATCTTAGTCACATCAGTAACAATGGCTTGGTAAAGCTTAGGGCCCATCTTATAAAGAATTTAACCTGGGGTGATAATAATTGATATATTTTAAGTATAGGCACATAGCAAGCTCACCATATAAAAAAAAAATAAGGGGAGGGCTGGCACCTTTTGGCTTAGGGGGGCAGGTAAAGCCTAGTGGATCCATCACCACTCTCCCTTCCCCGGTAACTAACATATGCATTGGGACACATATTTACACACACAGACACTCTCACACGTCCACATATTTACACAAACATGCTATACTCCTTCTAACGTATATTTACGCATTTACACTCATGCTAACACACATGTACATACTCACTCCAACAAAAATGCATACATATATATTCCTGAACTTACTTACCCCCTCACTCTTTCACTTACTCCTTACCCCCTTACCTTGTCAAGAGCCTTCTTTATAGCTGCTCACTCATGTGCACTTAGCCTCACTTTTACCATGGGATCACATAACATCATGACTCATTGTATTCCCACCTCCATGAATAGGCCTGTCCAAGTGAGACCAGCCCTTTTTGTGAAATTTTGGACCGGCCTGGGGGCAGCGCCTGCCCCTCTATATATTGTTAATTGGATATAACGCAAAAAATAGCTTTTGTTGTTGGCCATGTTGGACCACTTACTATAAACTATATATGTAGATACAACTGAGCCATGTTGCACATTTTATGTTGTTAAAATAATATTTTGTTACTTACCCCCTTTGAGCTTGAAGATCGGTACCTTTACATGCATTATTTTGGAAGCTGGACCACTTTTGAGCTAAAGGATTGATGTCCAAAGAACATCCATCATATAATTTGCCTATTCATTGTTAAAACTTATACACTATGCAGCTTTTTCCCTCCTTAATAATGTATATCTTTGCACTCTGTAATGTGTATGATTACGAGTTCAATAATTTGCATCAGATCAATTGCAGTGTCAGTTCGAAATGCTTTCTAGCCATTAAGAAAGCTTGCGTGTGCTTTCCTCTTTAAAAGGTGCTGTTCCACTTAGTCCAATTCTTTTTAATTGCTTCTGCATTTTCATTTCTGTCAGGTCTGTTATACTAGAGTAATATTGACTTAAGGAAATTATATTCATCCATGTCTAAAATTGCTAACATTGGAAAAAAACACATCCCTTTGTCTTGAACACAAGTATCCATGGGATTTTTCCCTTGAAAACGCAACACATTATAATAAATATAATTTACATGGAAGTTATATACCGTGAAAAGTCTACATTGTGTACTTTTTAATTTAGTCTTTTATAAGCATCTTAGATCTCTTTTCGTTTTTTCCTATCATTTTATTATTATGAGCGCCGAGTTTATTTTGCAGTTTTTGTAGTAGATGAGCATATTTGTTTTTATGAAAATTATGTGTTTCCACCATTTTCACTATTACCTATCTCCATTTTCGTTCTTGTGTAGGAGAAAGAGAAGGTTGATAAAATTTCATAGTGTGATGATGAGCTTATGGATGTGAATTGGGTCCCGGAGCTAATTTGATAACATTTTCTGTAGTTTAGCTTTTGAGCCTTCCCGTTTTAGTAGTCAACAGACTTTTTCATGGGGAAGCAGAGAGCACAATTGGTACTTAATCCTTGTGAACACAAAAAAAAACCATAAAAAAAGATTTTTGTACTCTGTGAATCTGATACACCTGAGAGTAATTGCTAGTGGATGGGCATAGTACCTTGACTATGCACTACTTCTTAGAGGAATACTAACCAAAATACATGTATTTAGTACCAACATGTCTGGTTCATCACCACCGTTGAAGTGTATTTACTTTATTTTGCTTTAGTTTGGCAGTGATATAGAACACAATTTGGTCAATATGAAATTCTGTATTAAGAGAACTTCATATGCCAGTGTACCAGTGTGTTCTACTTTGAACATATTTAAAGTGCACCTTATACTGTAAAGATTACGTGATAGAATGTTACCTATACATTGTGCATTTAGTTAGAAAATACCGGTATATAGGTAAACATTTGTAGCAAATATACTGACCTTTGGATGGAACTGAAGACATGTGTGTCCTCACAAACTTTCCCTGACTTACAAGTGCAAAAATGGCATACTTCAGCTTTGTGACAGTTGACAACATTTTTTAAACCTACATATATCTTTCCCTTATTACTTAATTTTTTAACAGTTGGACTTTCATATTTAAAAAATAAGAATACGGCGTATTAGATTGCTTTTCTGTCATCAGCGTCGCGTGATGCCTCTGTACATGCACTGATCTGTCCCAGAGTACATTATACATTGACCCTTTAAAGCACATATTGAAATGGTGCTATAATTCCACACAGTTGGTGTGGCCACTAATTTCCTGGCCCCGACCCTGCTGAAGTGCCAGATGGTTTGGAAGTGTCTCTTATCATCACCCTCACCAGACACATGCAGTCTGAAAAAAAAAAAGAAGATTGAATAGTGATTTCACAGATTTCTGTCTTTAGTTAATCTGGGTTAGTGAGGCTTCAAAGATCCCATCAGTTAATTCGCTCAGCACTTGTGTACAGTTCTGGCGTGTTTGTGCTGATGCTGGACACAAAGCCAAGCTGCAGAACATGCTCATCCCAGCATCTGTTCCATAACAAAAAAAAGTAATCCGATAGATTGCAAGCTCATATGAACATGATCCTATACATCAGTAAAATCAGTGGTATTGTGTTTATATTGTATGTGTGATGGTTTTATCCATTTACCAGGTAGTAGATTTAAATAATAGAGCTTTTCAGCTATTTTTATATTTTTTATATGCTCTTAAAACCTGCCTAACTCTCCCTGGCACTGGATACAGATAAAAGTGTCTATTGACACCAAAACCCTAATACAAAAATTGTATTGGTCAACAGCACTTTTTAGTTTTTTTTTTCCTGAAGTCATGCTGAACTACAAGATGTACGGCCTATAAGTCTTTTTTTTTTAAACTATATTTTTTT
>VKOC01000002.1:24105503-24120322 GCA_009364415.1 Spea multiplicata
GGGGAGAGAGGAGTGAGAGGAGAGAGGAGTGAGAGGGGGGAGGGGAGAGAATGTGTGTGTGTGTTGTGTGTTGTGGGGGGGGTAGTGCATTTCTGGAATGCCTTATACCCCTATATGCCACTCTGGCATTTAGGGGGTTAAAATGCATATTATGGGGCAGAGTGGCATATAGGGAGGTATAAGGCATTTCAGGAGGCAGAGTGGCGTTAAAGGGGCATTTAATAGAGCACTCTGCCTCCTATATATCTCCCTATATGCCACTCTGCCCCATAATATGCCTTTTAACCCCCTAAATGCCAGAGTGGCATATAGGGGTATAAGGCATTTCTGGAGGCAGAGTGCTCTATGAAATGCCTTTTAACCTCCTTAATGCCACTCTGCCTCCTGGAATGCCTTACACCTCCCTATATGCCACTCTGCTCCATAATATGCCTTTTAACCCCCTAAATGCCAGAATGGTATATAGGGGTATAAGGCATTTCTGGAGGCAGAGTGGCACATAGGGGGTCAAAAGGCATACCATGGGCACAGTGGCATATAGAGGGTTAAAAGGCATATCATGGGCCACAGTGCCATATTGGAGTGGCAAGCCTGGGGGCAGATGTGCGTAACTGGGGGACAGGTTGGAAAATACAAGGAAATAAAAACAAAAAAAATATTTTTCTCAATCATAGCTTTTATTAAAAAAAATAGTTTACATGAATTAACATTTACTGGTAAAACTTTTTTCCTTTGGGGTCGTCTTATATTCAGGCTTTTTCTTTTTTTCCTAAGTTAATATTCAGATTTTGGGGGGTCGTCTTATAATCAGGGTCGTCTTATAATCGAGCAAATACGGTATTCTGGCATGCCATGCCATGTTCAAAGTCACTTAAATCCCCGTTCTTCCCCATTCTGATGCTTGGTTTGAACTTCAGCAAATTTGCTTGACCACGTCTACATGCCTAAATGCATTGATTTGCTGCCATGCATTTGGCTGATTAGCTATTTGTGTTAACAAGCTATTGAACAGGTGTACATTATAAAGTGGCCAGTGAGTGTATGTACTGCCACGCAGACAGGCAGATAAACAGATGGATGGAAGGATATGTATACAGGCATTTAAAAGGTAAGCTTGAAAGACTTCCCATTATTTATACTAGGCACATAACATTTTTCTGCCTATGCCCCACCCATTTTTCAGCATGTTGTCTCTATTTCTGACTAAGCTCCACCCACTTTCAGCCCATTCCCTTACATCACATTTTTCTTATATTTCCTTGGCATTATTAATATTATAGTAGTTGCCATATTTAAAGGATCCTATGCAGTCATACTAGATTAATATGCTACTGCTTGCCTATTCAAAATGTAACCGATCTGCAAATTGATTATTCAGTATCTTTAATGACAACAGACGTCCATCTGTTCAAAGACAACACCGCAGCACTGTAAAGAACCTTGCTTAAACAAAATCTATATTTATATGATTACATTTCCTACGGGTGAAGGGAGATATAATGAATGGATTTCCCTTGCCCTCTAATGCAACCATTTGGCAATTAAACCTTGGAATAGCCAATAAATGTTGATGTATTTAGTAAGTGTGTGAGTTAATATATTAGTTCTTGTAATTGTCTCCTTTCTGACAGGAGACTTGGAATGTAACGTAACTGATATTATTACAAATTTAGGTTTCATGTTGAAATTAGGAATTTTTTCACCAATGGGGTGGTTCATAAAAATCAACATGCTTGTAAAAATGTATATTGCTTAAGTATTTGTAAGCACTTCAAACATCTATGAATATAAAAAATAAGAACACACAAGTGCGCCAACTGATGTGAATGGGAGTGTTTTCTGCTCGCATGCACAGGGAGTCTGGATAGACAATGTATGTAAAGACATGGTTGGATGAGTTGGTGTGGAAGAACTTGACTGGCCTGCACAGAGCCCTGACCTCAACCCTGTTGAACACCTTTGGGATGAACTGGAGATTGTTCTCATCTAACACCAGTGCCTGACATTACAAATGCATGGGCAAAATTTCTACAGAAACACAAAATCTTGTGGAAAGCTTTCCCAGAAGAGTGGAAGCTGCTATAGACCAACTACTGTCATTTGAAAAGTACACCCTCTTTGAAATCTAAGGTTTTACACATCAGGGCATAATAATCTTCTGTTCCTTAGCAGGTCTAAATATTAGTTAAATATAACCTCAGATGAACAACAACACATGACATATTACACTGTGTCATGTGTCATGATTTATTCAACAAAAATAAAGCAAAAATGGAGAAGCCACATTTGAAAAATGTAAAAGTACACCTTATGATTCAATATCATATATAATAGAATCCCTCCATGTACTTGCACAGAGGACCACACAGAATTTTAAAGGGACCACTCAGCTATCATATAGATACATATCATGGCCGCAGCATTGACTTTTACACAGGCTTCAATATATTTTGCTGTATGCAAATCAGCGCGTGGAATTTTTTTTATTGAACTAGAAAAGAGGAACATCTTTGTTTTTTATTCTATTGAAGCATGGAGCTTAATTAAATATACTTCCAGTATATGCACTGCAACTCTCCTATTAAAATCAATGGAAGTCATACTTTTGCTGAAATCAAATGGAGTTCAACCATCATACTGGAAAGTTGACCTGCATTCAATTCGCCTGAATGCTAGTTAAATGCTGTTTCCTAATAACCTTGCTAAAGCATTACAGAACATACGCAGGGAGCACTATGAAGGATATGTGCAACCTTATTTAAGTATGATTAAATAACCTTTTAGAAGAGGCTTGCAGGTGAAGAGAATAATATTTAATGTTCTACCTCCAACAAAAATAGATTGCATAAGCTGATTTACATAAAAAATTGGTGGGTAAAGGTGATGGAAAACCCTTCCACTTAAAATTAAGGGGGTGCAAATAAGGTGAACAATAATCACCTTTTGCCTCTATATCCACTTTATACATGGATCCCTTGAAAGTAATTATTGTTGACCTTATTTGCATGTGTCTACCCAGAATCCTTTGTGGCAGCACAATGAGGGAAAAACAAGCCTTCTGGTTTGTCTGGTGTCTGTAGATGAGTGATTAATAAAACTTCTACTACCCCCTTAATTTTAAGTGAAAGGGTTTTCCATCACCTTTACCCACCATTACTTACGTAATGGTATTTCTCGTGCTACCCCAAGCCTCAAGTATTAAGCCAGTATCACAACCTCATGCTGACGAGTCCCATTAAGGATGAAACAGCTGTCCATGAGTGGTGATTTGGCTACTGCACCTCTTACCTGAGTTTTGTCTAAAGGCTGTCTTGTACAGCGGGCAATTACGTTCAAGGGATCCATGTATAAAGTGGATATAGAGGCAAAAGGTCATTATTGCTGACTTTATTTGCATTTGCCTGCCTAGAATCCTTTGTGGTTGTGGCAGCACCATGAGGTTTCTGAGGGAATCAAGCTTTCTGGCTTGTCTGGTGTCTGTAGATGAGTGTTTAATAATGCTTCTATTACCTCCATAAAATAATGTGCATTATAATCCATTTAAAGTCTACTACAATATACACTAAAATAAAGAAAAATCTTATTTACAAAAAATGGGACGTCGACTGTCTGTTTAATGAAAATCAATGAATAAAGTGTATTAAGCCATATTTTATTTAAGTCACAAAGCAATTTACATTTGTTGTATGAACACTTAGGTCAGATTATTCTAACACATGTGAAATATGCATTCATATTAATGAACATATTAACAGGTGCATTTTGACATGTAGAGAAAAGGGAGACAAGCTCAGATTAGGGTAAAACACATCAGCCATGTTTTCTAGGACACACATATTTTTTACATTTAGCTGACCAGCCCAGGTACAATGCTGCCCTGCAGTATGGAGGATGTAAAACTGACTAATTGGTTACTTTCCATAAGTCTATACATCCCACATACTGCACGGCAGCATTTTATCTAGGCTGGTCAGCAATATGTAAAACCCTTGCTCAGATACTTACGCTGTTCTGTATACTCTGATACACGAAGCTCATAGATTTTAGAGGATAATATAACAATACAGATAAAACACAAACAAAAACATGAAATTGGAATTGTTACAGCTAATACTTCTAGCATAACTATTCCTTGGGATTTTTGTTTTTCTATTAGTTTAAAAGGTTTTGAAGATATTGGTTTAAAAGGGAATATTTTCATTAATGGAAGCTGATAATTGTGAAGAGGCTGGGAAAAAAAGCAGCACATCTAATTGATTGACATACACTTTAGTTCCCTTCCTTCTGTTCATCCCACCCTACCAAGGAGTTTCTGATCCAATTAAAAACTTACAAGAGGACAGAGATAAATTAATGGGGAGAAATAATTATGCAGATCCTGATCCTCCTGAGTAATGCTACAGATGACAGGTGATGTTTACCGGTTACTCTTAGATGCTTCCACTTCACAATAAAATTGCTTATACTGGACGGGGACGGGGACAGGACTAGCAGGGCAGACATTTCACAAAATGACTTGTGGCAAAGGTGGCAACCTATGACAGTCCCATGTTTAAAATCACTGAACTCTGCAGTACAACCCATTCTACTGCCAATATGTGTCTATGTATGTATACATACAAATATATATATATATATATACATACACACACACACACATATTTATACAAACATATATTTATTTATCGAACTAGGATTTCAGAATGTGACACAAAATGCTTTAAAAGTTAACAAAAACAAGTCAAACAAATAAAAAAGACAGAGATTTCCTTAGGTTAAGCCTTAAGTAAGTATAAAGATATTTTTTCACAGTGTAGTGACAGCAACATATGCACAAATGCATTCTATTAATCAATGTTTATATCCCAAAAGCAGCAATACTTTGCTACAAAGAAACACAATATTTTCCACTGGAAACCAAACTTGCAACACTCAGGGTAGTTGGAAATGCTGCAGGTGAGTTATATTTATTATGCACAATATAACTCTTAAACACTTAAAAAGACATTAGAACTATCTCTAGGGTGAGTCTTACAACGTTCACAGTTACACAACACATTCATTTTTCATCAACACAGAGATACATTTTAGAAATCGCTTCCATGTTTCCTTTTTTAAACAACCTGGATGCAGGTTCCCAAAGAAGCCCAAATGATGCTTTTCCTAACTACCTTATTTTAGCTGGTGAGCATTCTCATTATTTTTTCTATAATAACCGTCTTGATTAGTACAAATGTATTGTTTTGCTACCATAGAGGGGCTGATGGAAAGACAGTCCAGATAGTAGACATGATAGGATTTGAATCCAAGATACCCCTAGGTGCAACAAAAAAATCTTGCCACCCTAGCTCAAAGACCTCACCACCACTTCATCCAAATACATAGGGTCTCTGGGTCACTGTGAGGAAACTCTGGGTCATGGGAGGGGCATTGTGGCACAGCCCACTCCCCATCAGCACATCAACGGGACCTCCACCGACGTCAACAGGGCCGCCATCCTACCCACATCCTGCAAGGGGGGCTCTGGGTAGCTGGTATGCATATAGGTCCTTTCCACAGAAACTGAGAAAGCTTCTTGAAAGTTTGTGGGGGGTTTTATATGACTAAAATGCCCTACAGTTGAAAGAACCCTTTGTCACGTATAAAAAAAGTACATTATTCAAAGTATTTGTAAAACAACCCATCAAGTATCTGCATGGGTCTAAAAAGGGCTCACAATTATGAGCAGAGTCCCAATGGTACAATTCTGGGAATATTCCTTATACCCACAAAGGCCCTGCAAGGGCTAGAGTACAAGTAGTTAGAAACGAACAGGTAATTTATGGGACTTATCAGAAGGAGGGACATATAACAAATGCAAAAAAGAAGAAATATATATAAATTATAAGCTGTGACATCAATTGAAAGCTGATTATCTGAAAAGTCCAGAACCTTTTGTTATATGAACCATATTATTGTAATTACTACAAATATGCAATCCTTGTCCTTCAAAAGAAATATCCCTTAAACCTGTTAACCCTTAAAGAGATACTCTGGTATGATGTTGAAACAAAGGGAAAAAAGCCCCCCGCCCCCCGGAAAATTGATAACAGTATAAAAACAAAAAGTAAACATGTGAGTAGGGACCTTAGTTTCCCTAGAAACACCCATTTTGCAGATCAGTACAATCTTTTACCGGGAAACCCAAAATGTGAAAAAAAAATAGACAAATATTGTTTCAATATTAAGCTGTCAAGCCATTGGAGTGGTGCCTGGATTACTTACTTCAGGACATACTTAATGCGGCATGCTAAAGAGAAATTAACTAGCCTTTTGATTGCTTGGAAGTTCAAGATACCATCTAAAGCTTCAAACGCATTATTAAATGTTACCATTTTGTAATCCGGACCTTTACAGTATTACTGTTTTTTGGAGGTGGTTCCAGATACCTTGCATTTCTATAGGTCCCCGTTAAAATATTTACATACGATTTTAGGTGTTGCTAAAAGATTGATGAATACTCTACTTAAAATAAGTCTTTTCAGACCTCAGACCGGAAATATTAATTCAAAGCACGCAGATGATCCAATTTTAAATTGATTCATTCTCTGCAGCTGTGTGTTTGACATAAAGCTGAGTTTCAAAGTCTTTTTTTTAGTGGAAACTTCTCATAGTTCATCCAGAATGGAATCTGTAAATTGGAGGCAGAGAGAAGTGTGGTCATTCTCCTGGCTGGGACAGGAGGCTTTCTTTCTCACAGGTATAAATCTTTTTAAAGCCTTTGATTTGGTGGACAGCAAATGTTTTTTTTTCCTCTTATAATATTTCTAGTGGGAGAGCTACAGGATAGTTGTGTAATTGTTTTATAAATATTTTTTTACATTTCTTACATTTCCAATTTTTTTCCTTACTTTTTACTTATTTAACTAGAGATCTGTATGGGATTTTAATGAACCACAGATCTTCTGAACAGACAATACTCCTTATGACGTCATGGTGACATCACTGGGGTTCGTATACTATATACTAACTATATTCATAAGTTTAAATTGTGCCTCTACTCTTCTTCTCATTCCTTCCAGCAGCATTAGTAGTGTCCATTTGTAGGGATGGTATAGTAAGTTATTCATATTTATGTGTCCCTCTCAATAGCCATCAAAGGGATAGCTTAAAGGATGTTTCCTTCATGTTCCATGAATCCTTCATTTACAACTTCTGGACCAGGCATATCACAAGTGTGGGTTTGCCTGTAGGTTGATTAGCCAGTATTGCATGCACAAACTGCCATGTAAAGCTTGTGCTCTCATTACATTTGGTGCGTACACATTTGAAGAAGACATTATCATTTTTCTACAATCTCCCAGAGAAAGAACATATGAATCAAGGCTACAAAGTAACAAGGGGCAAGGATGCAAACGGAAACTACGACAGGTACCTCCAACCCATCAACCCATACCTATCTCTCTATTATACAAAGAGAGATACCTGTTTTGGAGGGTATGCTATGAATGGCATGTTTAACGACCATAGATTCTTTTATGAACACATTTACAGCTACTGCTATACAGTTTATTGCGAATGTTAGGTTTGTAGAGCACTGTGATGCACTTGATGGTACCCAGCAAGACCTTTGGAAAACAACACGAAAAAGAAAGAACAACACTGGGATTTGGGTGTCAAAGAGATGCACTTAAAAGGTATGAATCAAGAAGTTGTAACACACTTCCAAACGTCAACTTCTGTTTTAGCAGAGCTCTATCACTAGACACCAGTTACAGTAATACAGACACCCTGTAAAGCTTTTATAGATAAATGTCTAAGGGCTAGGCACCAATTTCAAATATGCCGTAACAGCAAGGTGGCTGCATAGCATATAACACAACAGAAATTACCAGTACTAAAAAAACACATGTACACCAATTGGGATTCTCAATGGTCTGGGATGTGCTGCTTCCTCTTTACGTGTTACAATTACTAAAATTACAGTAAAATTACAGAGAATAGTCCAGAAAAAGTATGTGAATTTATGCTACGTGTGAGTTCTTGTGAATGGGTATTAATAGAACAAAAAAACACAAATCTGTACACCATTTTGTTATTGAAATATTAATTATAGATAACTACTGATAAATATTATGTCAGGACTGCAACATAACAAGAGACTTATCAGCTGCAATCTTGAACCTCGGAAACACTGCCTGAGATTCTCAAATATGCCTCCTCTGGCCAGCAGATAGCACTGCTGAGTCCTACTTCATTTGTAAAACCCCATTTATTTCGCTATACAACATCTGACAAGTGTACTTTCTTTACTTATGTATGTTCTGCACAGGGAGCACATGACACAAATCTCCAACACGGTATTCTAATTCATGGTGGAAATGATTTAAGTCCACGCAAAATGGATACAAAAACTAATACCAAAGTCCTCCAGGGTAGAGTGGCAAAATCGAGACTGTACCGCACAAAGCGGGACAGTTGGGAGGCATGTTATTGAGTCATATTATTCAAAGAATAGGATTATGTGTTTTTAGTTTGCAGGTTACCACTGGCTACACCATGGTGTAATGGACAGCGGAGAAATGGAGTCTGAAGCAAAGGAAATGTGTTTCTCCTGGTTGGACTGTACCTTGGACTCTGCAGAGTTCAGTGGCATAATCACGAGAAAAACTTAATGAGAGCTCAGTTCAGGCCACCTGAGAAATGCTTGACCATCAGTCTCAGGGTTTTTGCCACCCATCCCAGGGTCTCAGGGTGAAGGGGCAGATTCTCAGGGTCCTACTGTCCAGAGCTTTCTCTTTCCTATTCTACACAACTGTAATCATATATAGGACTCCCAATTAGTGCTTTTGCTATCAGTATGTTATGGTTGATAATCCTGCTTGAACACAGGTGACTCAATTAAGTGTATCTTTAAAAAATGAAATTTTTTCCTTGAGGAGTAGTAGAGCCACTTCTTTAACACATTTGGTATGTAACTGCATAGAATCTGCACGACTGGCCTTTAATATTTCAAGAGTCTCAGGGTCTGCTCAGACATGGTAATGTACACCTGAAATGTATGTTAATATCTTTTAGTATTAGCTGCCTAATGCCACAATTTGTGCTTCATACCTGGTACCTGTATAACTTGCAGCCTTGTGTTTTTGTTCAACAATTTATATAATTAAAACGAGATTTTAATGGGTCTGGTTGGTCTTGGTTGCCATCATCCTACACTTTACTGGACATGAAAACTAGACCCTATCACACACTGGTAGGTTCAAATATAAAAATTGATAATTGTGGTATTATAGTGTGCCATTATTAAAGAACTCAATTTGTGAATGTCAAAAGTATTTCTTTTTTAAAATATGTTCTACTTTATTTTATCTTTTAGCACAGTTGAAGAAATCGCCTAAAGTCCAACAATTATTATTATCATGGCTGCAATCAGTAGCATCAGGGATAATTTGAAAGCTGGAATATACTGCAGCACAGATGATGGTGACTTCAGGATGGGTCACAGATGGGAAAGAATGTGGATCAGAAAACATATTGTTCTTATGTTTTACAGAAACTGACACGCGTGCTTTAGAAGTCGTCTTGGATAGGTGTGTGGGGGCCACACGACATGGAGGATTTCAGAGCAGATGCCAGGGATGACCTCCAAAATAACTAAACAGCTGTGCAGCACCACTTAACCGAACCCTCGGGAACAAGGTATTGAACACTCACACACCAAAATGGTTGTTCAGACAATGGCCCCTTATTAGCTCCACAACCCAGACAGTTTCCAAAAGAAAACTTTGAATAAATTAAATATCGCTAAATATAATAATAAATATACGCATATTGAAATTGTTTGCTCTCAGGGAAAAAAAGGAAAAGCTTTCCCTGGCCTTCACTGACTCTTGAAAGATTAAAGAGCAAGGTTTTGCTTAAGGGGTTTGGCATGTAACCTCATATTTATGAAAACCTGCTAAGTGTCCCCTTCAATCAGACAACCAGACGGTTCATTGTTTAGCCGGTCTGCTGATGGAGGTACCTAGTGTTAGAAGAGCACACTCAGTATTTTTAAATGACCCAGAGGGCAAAGGTTACTTATTATAAATGGATAATGAGACCTAATGCAATGTTCTGACTGTGGACAAAGAGAGGGTCTATATGCAGCCCCTTGTGGCTTGGTCATTGAGGCTTTTATTTCCCTTGCACACTTAATGGAGCCAAACAATTGACAGAAATGCTATACAAATGACTGAAACTGAGAGAAACTGCTGTGTTCTAACTCTGATAGACAGATACTAACACTGACCCTGAAATGGCGCCACAATTCTTCTCACCACTAACATGGCAGACAGCTGTAGCATTTGCCCTAAACTCCCATTTAGCCATTTGCTAGCAATTAACCTTATTGACGGAAGTGATATTATATCGAACTGTAACTTACTGCTAATATCAGCCCATTACATTACTTCCGGTAAACAGAGCACATACTGGATTTTCATCGAGAAAGCTTGCACAGAGCTTTGCAATAAAACAAAACAAAAATAAATAAATAAATAAATAAACTGACGCCGTGGGATATCATCACCTTCCCTGTCACAACATTCTATATGCACAGGGATGTGATACTTGCAACTGAATGTTGTTAATTGGTGGATCAATTGCAGGGAAACACACTAATGAAATGTAATTGTTGCTTAAATAGACTAACATATCTTATGCCTCTACTTGGAGAACAGTTGGGATAAAGTTAAAATAAAATTATTAGCAGACGAGTATAGATTTGTTTGGTAGAAGAGAGAGTTCATGTGTTCTCTAATACCAAGAAAATAGTCCCAGGTTTAGACTGCAGTTTTGTTATGCACCCATGTAGAATGAGTGGGTATGCATGTCAGAGTGTACAAAATGTATGCCAGTATATATGATACCGGGGGGGCTGCAAGGGACTGATGGGGCCACTTGGTTGTTTGGTGGCAATGACAAGCTGCTTGGTGGCAAAGATGAGCCAGGCAAGCTATATGGGGGCATCGACAGGCTGTTTGGGGACAAACTGTTGAGGGGCATAGGTAGCATTCACATGCTGTTTGGGGTCAAAGTTGCCACTGTGGGAAATGCTGCTTAGTGAAATTGGGGGGCCCCGGGTCCTGTGGTTTCTAGTTGTGCCACTGGCATTGAAACTAAGAAAGAAAAAAGGTGGGATCAAAATGTAGGCATCTAGCTGTCACCATATTTGTGTGAATATAGTGTGAAGGACTAAGAATGACCACCTGGACCTGTGGGCAACTTAAGTCTGAAGACTGTTAGCTTTGGTAAGCAAAATTTGCTTAAAAAAGCATGTCCAAATAAGTCAACTGTGGGCCTAGTAGACAGCATCTACCATTTAAGGGCAACTTTGGGCAGAAGCAATCAATTTTTTTAAGCCCTAATTGTTATGTTTTGCACTACTTTTATATCCTGTTTATCTATTGCACAGTGTTGCAGAAAATTATGGGGTCCATGGGGATATATAAATCAATAAACAATAATAATAATAATGAAGTCAATTATTCGTGGACTTGGAGCATGTTACTGCATGCTAATTAACGCAGGCATTCTTTCGCTAGTTGAGTTGGAAATTAAAGCTCATGTAACTCACCCCCTCATTGGCCAATAATTAAAGCAGGGAGCATATACCTCAATATGCTTGTGACAGAATGACCTGTCATACAAGGCCCCAAGGTAGTCGGAGATGGCTCCAGCCTGGCTGCCAAACAGGCAGGAACTCCATTGTTTAATTAATCCCATCAATAGGATTGCTGATTGGGGATTAAAGGTTGGGCTGTATGCATGTATCTGTTAATTTATGTTAATGAAGTTCTGTGGCTATATCAGTCTATGTTTTACTACAATAAACGGTTCATTCCTGCTGTACTCAGTTCAAGGTAGTTGTGTCTACTTATTGGGTACACATAGCAGGGTTCCAAGGTGCGCATGCTGACTGGTGCTGGAAGTGATTCCGGGGACAACAGGAGGATACATGTGGGTGATCTCTGGGAGTTACTACAGCTCTCTTGGTGAACCCGTTACAATGCTCCTTGTACATACTCAAGTTGAATTCTTATTTTAGTCAATAGGGGCCAAGTCCCCACTAAAATCAATGGGAGTAACAGTATCTTACATGCTAATGCTTCCTGCTTCCCAGCAGAGGAAGGCAGGAAGTGAGTTAAATAAGACAGAATAACTAAAGAATTCATATTCCCATCTGCATGCTGTAAACGTGCATTGGAAAATACATTTTTATGGACTAGATTGTTTGTTTTTTTTTTAACTTATGGGGCCGTTTGTAAATACCAAAAGTGGCAAATCTGCAAATTGTATGTGTTCAGTACAATAAAATATATTTATAGCAAACCATTTGGGGTGGCATTATGTTCAAATAAAAGATATAGGCAATTATCAAACATGGATAATTCTAGATGACTTGTGTACTACATATTGTACTTTTACTTTCAATATGCTAAAGTAATATTCAGCTGCTGATTTAATGTATGACATCAGTTTGGGTTTTTTTAGCTGCTTCCAAGATTTAAGATGAAATGGGTGCCAGGATAGGAAATCATTTTTGACAGCAATAGAAAAATTAAGAATTATATGAACGTTAGTCTGTCTAAACAAGAGAGGGAAATGTTGATCCTCACATGCTACGAGAGGTTTTAGCTTGCGCTGGGAAACGTAATAGATGGAAGGGTAAAGCCAATAGCTTTAATCTGGCGCCACCAATACAGCATTCACTAGTCAGACTCAAAGCAGCATTTCATGTTTGGGAGCACTTTTAAAAATACACAGTACACATAAGTGAGACAATTCTCTGCAGCTGCAGATAAATCAGCAATGGGCTATGTGCAAACACAAAAAAAAAATGTGTAGACATTTAACCCTTTAAATACATCCAATTTGCATTCAAGGAAGGATTGATAGATACAGAGACATACGGAATAGATCTTACTGTGTCAATTAGTAAACACAAGGAAATGAATGTATCCGAGAAACAAGGCATTGAAGAAGTATTAGCTGTACATGACTGTACTTCAAGAAACAAGTAATTAGTCCAGGCTAGGGTTTATATGAGGGAATGACGTGCAACACAAATTAACAATAACTAGAACAGACAGGGTCCATCTTTTGTAAGCAGCCAAGAAAGTTAAGATTTAGAGAAGAGCAATGCTTCATAGAGATGACCAACATGTAAGAATTTCTTCTGGTATGTGGCCATTTAGCTTTATCCTTCAGACTATTTTAAGCCTAAATCTTCTAGAGTAGTTGATTAAATCACTTTTTCATTTCTGAAAACTAGCCATACACTCATGTCTTTAGTATAGTGGCTTCAGACATGCGGCCCGCTGGACATTGAGGTGCGGCTTGCATGAGATCTGCGGGGGGAACCGCCCCTCCAACCAGACCCGTGTCTAGGCGGGTTCACATGGTGCACCTCACAAGGCACTTCTTTCATTGGGTCTTCTTTCCTGCAGCTCCGCTCTTGCCTCATCTTGGTCTTCTGTCTCCTGTGTTCTTTCTTAATCTGCTTCTCCCTGTGTCTTCTTCCTTCGTCCACCTTCGTCCTCCAGGAGAAGTTCCGCAAAAGTGCAGGGCTTATGAAAATTATTATAGGACATAGTAGCTATGCTGTACCACTGTAAATGTCTGACTCAGTATATAGTGATAGGAGTTATCCTGTATTGCTGTCAATGTCGGCTCAGTTTATAATGATAGGAGTCAAGCTGTACCACTGTCTGTGTATGGCTCACCATATAATCATAGGAGACATGCTGCACCACCTTGTGTCTGGATCACTATATAATAATAGGAGAATGCTGTACCACTGTCTGTGTCTTGCTTGCTATATAATGATAGGAGTCATGCTGTACCACCATCGGTGTCAGGCTCATTATAAAATTATAGGAGTCATGCTGTATATTTCCTCTCAATGAAAAATTAGGGTGGCCCACGCACACATAAATTTCTGAAAAAGTGACCCACTGCGGGAAAAAACTTCGATAAAATCGATAATAATCGATGAAAATCGTTGCCAACAAATTTCATTATCGATTAGTTGAATCGATTTTTATCAATTATAAAATGAGGGTTTTTTCAGAGGAAATGCTCTGAAAAACACCCCTCGTTTTATAATCCGTTTGACTCACAGCAGCAGTTCCTACTTACCAGTCCCTCCCTGCAATCACTGCCGGAGAAAGAAAGGGGCGGGGCCAATCGGCAGTGACTGCAGGGAGGGACAGGGAGGAAGAAAGGTGCGGGACCAAATGGCCAATTGGCTCCGCCCATTTCCTGTAGCATCCACATGGCTGTGACACTCATCTAACTGAGTATAAAATTAATATTTGGGCTGCTGAAAGTTAGGGGAGGTGGTAGGGGGGTAAATTTAGGGGAAGTTGTGGTTGATGGGGTCTTCAGGGTTAATTTAGGGGCAGTTATGGTTAATGGGGTCTTCTCTTCAGGATTAATTTAATGCTGAGGACTGAGGGTTAATTGAATTAATTTAATAAGGTTAACTTAAGCTGCTAATAAGGTTAATTTAAGAGGTAAAGAGAGGTAAGCTAAGGAGAATCTAATTCCTGGGAGCAGTGAAGATTAACCCTGTATTTATTTATAAAAGTATTGTGCCTGAACGAGTCTGCAAATCTACGAGTGCACTATGGGATATCAGGGGGTATACGGCATACCCGGGGAGGACGGAGTGACATATCAGGGGGGATAAGGCATACTGGGGTATATAAGGCATATGTAGGGAGGGTGGAGTGGCATATGTAAAGAGGGTGGAGTGGCATGTCTGAAAGGGCAGTGTGGCATGTCTGGGAGGG
>VKOC01000002.1:24140323-24238581 GCA_009364415.1 Spea multiplicata
TTATGAAAATAATCGTTAGTTGCAGCCCTACTTTAATGTACTAGAATGAAGACAAAAGGGCATTAATGTAAAAATATTCATAGCCTCACAGAATTTAACAGCATGTACAAACACCTTCTTTTTAAAGTGTCCATGAAAACAGACTCTGTTGGCCGTGGTGCTTTGGAGCTAGTTAAAAAAGAAAGCTAATCCTGCAATATAAAGTATAGTGAGTGTAGTAATTCATGTATTAAGTCCCTCTTCATCAATCCACAATGTTACTTCTTAAGCACATATGAAATTGGTGGCTTCACTGATTAATTCACTTTTACACAAGCTGGGATACCTTATAAACTGACCAGATGGAAGGACCTGAAGGCTTCAGAATGGCATCAATGGCTTTAAGAGCCTTGTTTGCTCATTAACCCATGTGTGTCACAACAACAATAAACATCTTAGGAGGGATGGCTCTCCAGGTTCGACTCAAATACTGTGGATGGAGTCCCACCTAATACATCTCGTTATCTTTGTATACAATATTTAAATGAAGAAAACCCAAATAGTGTGCTTTGTTGTAAAAATAAAGAAATAGCACTGCTGTGTTGAGCTGGAATATGTTACAAAGGAAAAGTATTCTTAATCATATCACCTTCAAAAACTGACAAAAAAAGAAAAGAAGTCAAAAACACAATTGCAGAAAAATCACAGCTTAATTTGGTTTTCTAATACAGGCTAAAGTTTTGCCACAGACTGCCTTCTATACTGATATGTACTGATATCAATTTATTGAGTATTCATTTACAAAAGTTATGGTGATGGAAAACCCTTCCAGTTAAAATTAAGAGGGGTAGTAGAAGCATTATTAAACTCTCATCCACAGACACCAGACAAGCCAGAAGGCTTGTTTTTTTCCCACAGAAATCTCATGGTACTGCCGCAAGGGATTCTGGGTAGGCATCAATGGTTCCATTTATTAAGTGGCTATAGAGGCAAAAGGTGATCATTGTTGTAGGTTATTTGCAGACAATTCAAAATGGCTAGATGAACTTCTAAGAAAGGAGGTGTTGAGATGGCCTTCAGAGAGAGCAGGGTTAGCCGAATAATCGAGAAATCAACTAATAAGTAAATGAAAAATAAATAATGGACTCACGGCCAGCCAGCAAGAACTGGTAGTACTGAACTACATCGGAAGCCAACAGCAAGGGATGGTTTGCATTAAATGGTGGTTGGAGTTCATTCCATTGAGGAGTCCTAAAGAAAAAATATCAGTATTAAACAGCTGACAGGCTGGTCTGTGATACATTTCTTGACTACTGGTTCTGGTTTGTTTGAATAACGCTTGTGAGATCACAAAACAAACACAGTGATGACAGAGTATGATGCCAGTTATTGTTCTGGTATACTAAATAATTTCCCTAAATGGCATAGTGAGAACTTTGAGAAGAGGTCTAGTTTGGTGTTACATGCTCATATGTATTAAAGTTTAAATATGTTTTCTCTGTTCCTTTAACTCAAGGAACACAGGGCTGTGCCATGGCAGTTGTCGTACATTCTGTCATTCAAAGTTCCCTCATGGTCCCGACCTCTAAGAAATTACAACTTTGTCCAACATGAGGTCATTTTAATTAAGGGATGTTCTTCCAGATAGCTTGGTACTTTCATATTGATTATACCAGTCCAGGAATAAGCAGTGCTGCAGGACAATGTATCCTGAAAATCAATGGCAGAATACTTTCCAGTGTCCAGAAAAATAGACACCCTAACAATATTTTAAAATTGATTCCTGTTTGTTATGATTAGTGCAGTCCACTTATTAAGAGTCATCTGCGGAGAAACCCAATCTATACAAACATTTATTAGAGAAGCAATGGAAGCATGCTGCACTCATAGACAATCACGTTAATGCAAACATATTTTAGCGGGTATTGCTAAACTTATATGTAAACTGCAGAACTGTGTATGGAGAAAAATGATTTATGAAAATATGTGGGCAAATCTATACCAATATGACAGACAAAAGGGCTTATTAATGATCTCTCACATCAACTGAAGGAAAGACTAGAGACCAAACAATCTGATTGTAATGTGTTTCTCGATTTCTTTCTAACTGCTCAAATTGTATCAACAATTTTAGTGTAATAAAAGTATACACAAATGTTTAAAGGAAGACTGACCCAGATAAAAGAACATGTTTAGCAATTAGTAACTCCTAATGTAGTTGTAAGAATAAGATGTACTAAAGTTAACACTGATTTTCCAGCCACTACCTGTCATTATTATCTACCGTCAAATAGTCCGGTACGTAGGGCCCACAGTAATGTCTGGTATTTTGCTTCAAGAAAGAAGAGGCCTTACTGCTTTTTTTCTGGTTAAGACTAGGAAAAATAAAGGAGCCTAAGAAAATGTCATAGATTAGTCCTAAAAGCTCCAAACTATGTTTGGAAAGACATTGAAATATTAATTCTAATTAATGTTCCAATACTGTTCAGATAGCTCTCCAATAATATCAATTACAAAAGCAATGAATATTTAACTGTTAATACATCAGCTGGCTGTGTGCGGAATATCTATTTGAATCAATTATGGGGGGGTTTTCTTGCCATTCTATGAACACAGAGAGTAAATTACAATTATATTCTTAGTACCTAACTAAAGTCCAGCTAGCCCGAGGTGATGTCCACATCTCCAGAGGAGTGTCATCATTTATCTTCTGTGCTGTGCTCAGGGGTCGTGGCTCCAACACATGCTCCACCAGTGTTCCATAGCAGCTAATGATATACAAGGATTCCACTACACACTGCTTGGATTGATCTGAAATTAAAGAAAAAGACATTTAGGGTCCAATAAACTCTAGATGTTGTTGCTGTTTTGATATTAGTGGAAGTATAGGTCATAGGGAGAAAAATATACGAAGGGGGGACACTGAACCAGTTAGTCCAGAAGTCCACCCAAGTCGGAAAGAAACCTCATTGCCAGTACTAGATGTATGCATACAGATTTATACAAATTGCAAATGTACAGAATTTTGGTAAATTTGGCGATTCATACTCTTACTCACTCTCACACTCTCCTTCACTCTCTCTATCACACTCTACAAATGCTTCCCCCACTTCTACCGACCACTTCCTCCTCCGGATCTTATCCCTTATTTCTCTCTTCTCTTCTATCTTCTATATTAGTCACATCACCACAGATATAACTTGGCAGGAAATTCTGCCAAAATGGCAGCACTTTCGGTTACCACCTCGTTCCCGATTGGAGGATGCTCATTTTGCCCTAACTTGCCCTCAGGGCAATATGGCGGTGCTGTGGTGACATTATGTCCACAGAGATTCAGGCGAAGATAGAAGATTGAAGATAGAAGAAAAGGAACAAGATAAAAGACAGAGGATGAAGAAGATGCAGAAGTGCTTGTCAGAAGCGGAAGTGGTCAGCAGAGAATGTAGGTAAACATTTAGAGAGACTGAGAGACAGTGTGAACGAGAATTAGAGTGTGAGAGAATGGGAGTGAATGCAGGCACCGGACAATAAATTTGTTCCAGAATTAAAAATGTCCTTGAGTTTTCGACCAAACCAAATGGGCAAGGAAGAAAATTTGTTGCCAAAAAATGAATGTGCCAAAAATGAACTGAAAATTGTGTTTGTTTGTCCTGCAGACATCCACTGAAAATGGTTACATAGAAAGCCAATTAAAGGGAAATTATGGCAATATGTAAATCTTCACCTAGTGGCATTATGTGGAATTGATTTTAACATTAATGAACATGCTTTTAAACACGTGTTTAATTGAATTGGAGCAGCCAATGTAGTAATTGTGCCCCTTCCCAGGCCCCCCCAGGTCATAATTGTTCAGTATTGTGCGGTAAATACAGTGGCATGGGTAGAACTAAATCTTCCTGAGGAGGTGGCCGTGTTTCCCTTAATAATATCACTAACCATACTGTGCAGTGAGAGACATGAAATCTATCACTACACGGCTTCATACACTACATTTTATGAGTCACACCAACATATGTTACTCTATCTTTAGACCTGACGACTGCACTAAGAGCCATACTGAGAAGTCAGAAACTATTACAGTTATGTTGTGATCTCAGCCAAGTCCATAGTGGACATATGGCCAGAAAACACAAACCAACTAAAAACAGATACATCTGTCAATGACTGCAAGGCAACGCATAAATCTATATTATTTAAGTGCTAAGGCTAGTCTGTAAAGGTGCAATGCAGTTAAAGAAAAAAAAAATGCACAGACCTAGGGGCTTGTAAATAGAGGGGGCATTCAGCAGGAAGGAATGTACTTTTTAGATAAAATATTTCCATCATGAAATTATGAAATGCATTAAGTTTATAAAACTCTTCTGGAGAATGGTCAGAGAACACAACAATAATAAAACAAAAGAAAGAAAATATATTTATATAGGTGTTTAACAGTACTGGGTCAGAAGCAGGAAAAGGGAAAAGAAGGGGGCACTCGGGCCATTAAGAACCACAAACAAATCTTTTTGGTTTCTTGAATTTCCACATATAGCCACTACTCTTTCAAATATTCATATAGACACATTTCTCAGTTGGTGTACATTTTGGGCGAGTTTCAATACATAAATATACATTTTAATCTATGAACACAATGACATGTGGAATGTATAGAACAATGAGATGTAGAACTTGAGAAAGACACTGCTTTTCTCCAAATGAAAAACTACAGACCAAAAAGGCAGAATTTTAACAAGCTTTAACATTATCATGAATAAAAACAGGGTATATACTGACCTTTGTCTCGTTTTATACTTTGGTTGCTGGCAAACCAGGACCTTGAAGATCCAAAAACAGCAGCGACACAAAACTCTCCTCCCATGGATTTACTTGGGGAAATCTGCGGAGCTGGTTTGGCTTTGCTTTAAACAAAATAAAAATAAAAAAACTGTTAATTCTAAAGCTCTCTCTCCAGCTGTGAATGAGATTGTGTACTGAATTAGACTGTCAAAAGTCAAGCTTTCTGAATTATAGGTCTCTTCGTTTCAGTTTTTTTTTCATTGCCAAGATTTCATGATTCAGTTGACAAACATTTGAATTTAAATCTCACTTTTTTAACAGGTTAACACATATTATGATTAATAAATATACACTATATACAAAAAATCAAAAGAACATTCTTGTTGACCATTACAAATGTCAAATCTGTATTTTTATAATAATCATATTATTCTTGCACAGTACTTTTATAAGGCTTTAGTAATATTTAATACCAGTATTCCAGTAAAGTATTATACAGATGGCATCTCTATTGAAGGGTGATCAGATGCCTCCGTTAACCAGGGACCATGTTTGCTTTATAGTCCCTGTCCAGATGTCAATTAAAACACTGCTCTGATACTTACATCCTGACATCATGGCCTTAATGAATGTATTTCTAAATCAGCAGTTCCAGCTTGTCTTATATTTCTATATCTCCAAAGCACTCTCTCTAGTGGATGGGATCAGCACTGAACCCAGAGTACTTCTATCCCTGTCATTGGTATGGAAATCTGTTTAATAGGGTGTTGACAACACTAAAGAAGCTTGGCAAACAGAAGCCGGAAAATAGTGAAAACTTGATCAAAGCCTAACTTTTCTTAATACCACTGACTACATAATGAAGCCAGCTGTACCGTGAACACAGTGGACGGGATGATTGTTTTTTCCCCTTCCTCTCACCCTCACTGTGGCAAAGGCTGGCGATATGAGGATAGTCCACCCGCAACCAAGCAACTCCCACATGCCACCTTAAAGACCACGGTACTGCAGACACGGGATGAAATTTATTATCCCTTTCTCTTACTCTCTCTGTGGTAAAGCATAGAGATACGGGGACAGTCCACCCGTAACCAAGCAGCTCCCACATGCCACCTCTCACCATAGCCCTTTCTATAGAGATGCCTTGCCTGTTTTTAGTAAATAGGGGGTAATGATTTAATGAATATCGTTATTAAGTAGACTTCTAAACCAACCCATCTGACAGGCTGTTGTATCCTATACATGACTGCTAGGGCAATATATTTCTATGCATTTTAGCAACAGTCAGAATTCTAATGACTGCAAAAAGTGCAGACATTTTTAAATTTACCATAATTCCGATTTACATGTTGATGAAATGGGGAGGTCTCTAATAAGTGTCCAATATGTGGGCCAGTGATCTTTTTTGTTAGTTTAAAGTTGCTGTTCCACTTAGCCAAAATATCAATTTCTGTCTCTTGTATGCTACTTAAATAAACCTAATGGTTAAATCACATGAAAAATAACATAGAAGCTTTTAAGAAAGCCCCCCCCCTCCCAGTCTTATAGCCTAGCAGTGCTTGCTTATGTCTTATATGACGATTAAGCATTCCCTGAAAAATGAATATGCAATAATCATTTGTTTTCGAAAGAGTTTTGGTTTTCATAATAGTAATCTTGTTTTTACTAGAAAACAATGTTATAAATGTCGTGTTAAATGCAGCAGAACAGTACAATAATTACCATTTAATTAAAACATTTACCATTGCTAGTATTGTGTTATTTCTATATATTTATCACAACCGGTAAATAGTGATCCAAATGCAAAGTGTGGAAAGTGGTCTTATCACCATAACATCAATGGAATTTACAATGGTGGCTGGACCATTCCTTTGGTTCCTGTGTTGATGAGAGGGTTCTACTAGAAGCTGGATGACCCAACTAAATTCTATTTAGGTTTACAGTCAGCTTCTCTCCTTGCCCACCACAGTAACCTAATTTTGTGTACCCAGGCTTGTTCCTTTCTCCATGACATCACTCCTTAACAAATGTTACTGTTTGTAATTAAGACACGTGCCCTCTGTACACTCTTGCTAGCATTAGAATATAGGCAGTGCATGTGGGAAATTGATTTATGATACATGTCTCTCAGCACATAATTGGTTAAAACACGCACCCTGCAAAGATCTTATTTGTAAATTGAATGCTCTATGGTAATCTTTTAAGGGCTAAAGTTACCCATCTTGGCAGCGGATCAACATAATACTTGGTTTGTAATAACCAGGACGGTTTACAAGAAAGGATATAAAAGCATTATGAATCATAACACAGTGATGCTGGGGTGTTCCATGTAATCAATCATTGTTACATGCTCATGTGTCAGCCTAGTGTTGGGACACACCACAGCATTAAAAGGCTAGATGGGAATCATAAAATGCATTTCATTTTGGAATGTTTCCACTGGAACACTATATTAAATTATGAATTCCTCAGTCTTTTCTTTCCAATTCAAGGTAATGGATATGTAATTTAGAAAGTGGAGATTTAAGCGTTTGTCATGAACTGGAATTAGTGATTCCTGTACCGAATGGCACTTTCTCATACCAATACAAATGTGGCTTTGATTGGTCACCGAGTTCTCTCAATACCTGAGAGGGCCTTAAATTCTCACGCAAGACAAGGCTGCTATTTCCTGTTTTGCTAAAGTATTTAGTTCAAGGGTAACGTTAATATTAGCTGCATTGTCAGTATCGGAACACCAGCTCATATGCTCATCATTGCAAAAAAATCGTATTGTCATGGGATGAGTGAGGGGCTGGATCACCTTTTAACAGATGGCTCAAACCTAAGGAAGATCTACATTCGCATAGAGCAGGACCGTTTATCTACAGTCCTCAAGGACTGCAAAAGGAGTGATTTATAAAGACGGCGTACTCACAGAGCACACATTACACTGTCCCTTTACAAGAGTCCTACATCTTTGGGTAGATTGCTTGGACGTGGCTATATATATATATAATATATAATATATAGAGAGAGAGAGAGAGAGAGAGAGAGAGGAGGGAGAGGGAGAGGAGAGAGGGAGAGGGAGAAGAGGGAGAGGAGAGGGAGAGGGAGAGGGAAGAGCAGAGAGAACAAAAAAATATAAAATAATAAAAATATATATATAATATGTAATATATATTAACATAATATGTATATTATGTACAGAGAATAGAGAAATAGCACAAATCCCTTACAGAACAGATAAATTACTCTTTAATTAATTACATTGCTACAAAGGGTTTTCTCTAACACTCTAATGGTTGCTTGCATAGTATAATAGAAGATTTTAAATCATTTTATAATGAATCATTCATGATGAATTCAGGAATGTCTGTGGTGGGACTTGTTGCTAATAAAAGTGTTTATGCCCAAAATTACAACTTTGCTTAAAAAGGTTTTAAATGAACCCTGTTTCAGTCCACTGCTAGCATTCAGTGCTTAATGCCACGCTGTTAATGTCGCAATTGCTATTATAAATGTATCATGAGGTAGTCAGCAGGCTAATGCTATTCACTCATTAGTAGTCAATTGGTGCATCCAATACAAAAAATACAGTACAATTAAGCTATACTGTAACACTGATCTAAGCAGAAATATTACTCGTGAACACATAAAATGTTTTTGTTTGCTTTCATTTTTTTTTTTACAAAATACCAGTTTACTCTCTAGACCGTGGCCCATATGCACCATATAATCCGCATTATATTTTGGGAATCTCAGGTCCTGCACAAATTCAGATTATATTAGCATAAGGCAGGGGTGTCCAAGTTTTTTTCTGCAGTGGGCCACTTCATCAGAATTGTATATGTGCGCGGGCCGCACTCATTTTTCACTGTGAGAAAATATAGCCTTTAATAAAATACGCAGATTAAAATAAAGTAAATGACACAAAACCTTTACTTTTCCTCTCACTGATTTCTGGCCTAGAAAGTGTTGTGACTACAAATTCAGGATAATTAAAAATGAAATAGTTCTATTTATTCTACGGATGCACCAAAATGAAAATTCTGGACCAAAACATTCACGGTTCACCAAAAATGACCCCCACCTTTAAAAATAATAATAAAAACTCACATTTTTAATAAAAGTAGGTAACACACCACAATTGGACAAAAAAAATAGTAATATGACTTGGCATGATAGGAGTGTGATTGCTAACAGCAATCACACTCCTATCATACCCAGGCGACCAGTAAATGCTGGTACCTAGACATGATGGGACTGTGCTTGCTGTGATTGCTGTTAGCAATCACACTCCTATCATGCCAAGTCAGCCAGTACATGCTGGTACAGGGTGGCTGTAAGTGATGTGCAGACCCTCATACTGCTGGCAGCATCAATACACAAGGGGGGCAGCTAGCCAGGTTTCATCATGTACTGGCTGACTTGGCATGATAGGAGTGTGATTGCTAACAGCAATCACAGTCTCATCATGCCTAGGTTCCAGCACTTACACATCCATGCTATCACACACACACACTCATTCATTCATATACTCATTCATTCACAGACTCATTCCCTCAATCACGCATACTCATTCAAACAACCTCCCCACCCCCTTACCTGCACTGCAGATCCTCGATGCCGCTCACAGACTTCAGCAGGGGGCGCGGCCTCCCTCTGTGTTCTCTGGTACTGAACAGAGGAAGGAGGACTGGAGCAGAGTCATGTGATGTCACGTGAACTCTGCTAGGTTCCACTTCCTCTGTGCAGTACAAAAGACCCTCCCACAGGTAAGTAGCAGGGCTCGAGCATGTTGGACGCCCCTGGCATAAGGTATCACATACGGGTGTCCACAATGCTCAATGCCATATTAAGGATTACAGGATACCTTGTTCTGCTAGTGACCTTCTTCTGTTTCCTCCCCTTTAATCTGTAATTTTGTAAACCATTCCCAATGTTAAAACCAAAGGAAAGGTTAAACATCACTTCTGAAAACAACGTCACTGAGGTAATATGCAAAATGCCAAACCCAGGACTTTAATCAAACCTCACAAGTTACACACTTTATTATAATGACTGACCACCCACCAAGTATTTTGCTTATATCATTATTTTATAATCAATACAGGCTTCAACGCTCTCCATACAAACACCAAAATATAAGAAGGTGCAAGCTGCTGCCCAGGCAGAAATACTTAAACTGTGGTCTGTGAACCTTATAACTGCCAGGTATTCCAGGTATTTATTGTGGTTTTACATTTACTCAACTGGGCCCTGATAATCCAGTGCCATTATATATATCACAAGTTGTTGGTAGGGGGAAAAAAATCACATTTATGCTGTATTGTTTCATATCTTAATGACCACTATCATGTTATTTAAGTGATTTTGGTTCATATCTATACATTAGTCCACTATTTCATTGTACATTTGAATGGTCATGACCATGCTACAGATAAGACAAGACTGGTAAACTCACAACGTGCAGTGGAAGTGTTAATGAACCAAGCAAACCACAAAATGCCACTGTATAAGGGATCGAGGCATGATAAAGGCACCAAACTGTGAGATTGAACAACCATACATACTGGTTTTCTTTCATTTTATAACAGCATCTGATACATTCTTGATACTTTGTGTATAGTGCATTATTATCATTTACCAATGCATACAACTTATTCTTCTGTTGCATTGTTATATGCTTAATCAAATTTCTTTTTTATTTATATTGGGGAAAATATAGATCTTGTCCTAAGTTTCTCTCCATGAGATTTGTAATACTGGCTTACAGAGAGTTCTTTTGGATATGCTCAGAAAATGGCTCGGGCAAACCATGTGTCAGATGCATTGATTGTGACTTAACAACATCCACAATTTTTAAATGCTTTCTGTGCAAAAAAAGATATTACATTTTTTTTTAATCCAAAATCCAAACATTACACACAACTCTTATGTCCCCCCTTATTTTCCACAACTTCTTGTCTTAATCTATCCACTTGATGTGATGTCATGGCCAGGAGAGGAAGAAGGTAATACCTACATACAATTTGTAAATGGCATACACACGCTGCTCAGTGATACTCCTACAGTCCCACTAAGCCACCTGACACACCATGTAAGACTCAGTGAGGCAAAAATGTTATGCTCTAGCATAATTTATTGAGCATAACTTGGGAGTTGAACGCTCTGCATGAAAGCTCTTTCAAAAACAAAAACTGCCAAGGACTCAAAGGGATTAGCAAATCTATGGCTAACCTAAGTCAACGTTTTCAAATTGTATAAGGCTTCAGTTTTTTTGGTAAGCCATAACATAATCACATTTATTTTGGAGTTCTAACCCTTACATTTCTTAAAATTAGTTTAGATATTATTAGTAATTAAACTCTTACTTGTTATTTTTAATACATTTAGGTTATAATATGAGCACGTCAAAAACTAGAAAGATGATCCTATCGCAAGGCATTCATAATCTACTAATGCTTAGTTTTGTTTCATTTCAACAAATGAGTTGTGATTTAAACTTATAAAGGCTCAACTCTGGTAAGTTTATCTAGCATGAAGGGCAGAACTGGCCTTGTATAATGTATAATTAAATGATGAAGACTTTTGGCAAAGTCTCGTTCATTTTACTATACATTATACAGGGCAAACCAAGCTCTTCCTACCGCACTATAATGAATAGGGAAGTCAAGTGAGCTAAAACGCAACTCTAGTACTGTACTACTCTGGAATTTTCAAATCTCACTTTAGTGAGTAAACCCCTCATACTGCAGCCCCTTCGGGACAGTCCCACACGAAGGTCGTTGCAAGTACATGCACTGCTTGCTAAAGCAACACTGTGTACCCAAGACTTCTGCATACCCAAGGTACAAACTGAGTTTAGGATGCAAGCACGTTGATCGGATTGAAGTGCCACTCTGTCACTTCCAGAGACATCCATCGGGTAAAAAGGTTATTCCTTGTCTGTGGTTATTTTCATATCTGCCATTGATTTCACAGACAGAACAATATCCTTAATGGATAACTTTAGTTTTCATTTGGAAACTTCATTTGCAAAATTGAACCCCTACAATGCACTTAGGAGCTAAAACAATGTTCTCAAAAGATTCACCCACTTTCGGAAAGTCTGTTAAAATTGCATGCATACAGATGTGCCTGGTGTTACAACCAAACCACTGAACAATGGTCCTCTTCCAGTCCCCTGGTGGGACATCAAAGAGATTCTTCAGCTAACATTCTGTGAAGGCTCATGCACAACATGCAATAAACTGTCAAATTTCCAGTCATTATGCCGTCATAATCACAGTTCTTCCTAAAACCATAATGAAAATAACATGCTCTGGGAGGCGAAAGGACACAAACGGTTGTTTCCTTCCACTATAATGTCTGTGTAGGCGCTTTAACAGTTATCATATTTTACTCCTCAGCCACCCTTAAGTTTAAAAATGACCACAAAACCATTTTGGGAGAGCAACCCATTATTGAAAATTCTAGCATAGTACACTCATTCATCTTTAATTTGTGCCTTTTAATCTTGCTGGCTGACAACTTGGTGTCATTGGCACATGCTCATGGGTCAGTTGGAGACGCTTGTGTGGGGTTAGGCCGTTAAATACAAAAGACCATAAATCAAAGTACGAGGCTATGAAAACTGTTTCTCCGATGCCACATTGCAAGCAATACTATATCTCCTGAATTTGCCCTCTGTGTAACACCAACATTTTAACGATCTTAAGTCAATACGCTTTACCTTTACCTTTTTGCCCGTCAACTAACATTTGAATAAAATAATTTTTAAAAGTCCCTCCGCAAAAATGTGTTTGGCAAGAAGTAATAGACCACTACTTGAGGTGTTTAGTGGAAAGATTCTAACATATTTTGACTAAATGCTCCAGCAGCCACATATACGTACCCTGATATTATGCTGGCAGCAGTGAACTACAAAACTTACTTCAGTGAAAAGAAGTTATCAAAACACAACATTTCCAACAAGAGTAATGTTACATATGTCTATATCGCTACACAGCGGATTAGTCTATTTTACCATTTAACTTTGCATTGTGCTAGAGCTGGGTACAGCAGTTTCTAGCACTATGCCCAGCTTGTCAAAAGAATTGTGAGCCACAGCCAGGCCGGCTAAATGCATTAGATGGATCCAAGGGTATTTGGTATTTGGGGGACGAGTCCGGCTTGACAAGTAGATGGATATGAGTAGCCCCCAGCTTGGCTTTGTTCCCTGACAAATCTCCATCACTCTGAATGCATATTTACATAAGTAAGGCAACTGTTAAATTAGGTGGATTAAGTCCTCAATGTTTGGTTTATTGGGGAACATTGAGCTGTTGTTGGCAAACATATAAATATATTTGTGTGTGAATAAAATATGTTGCATAAACTACCAAATACAAATGAATAATTAGTCATAATCTAAAAGTGTGTCCCTCTTTGGCCACTGTAAATCCTGTGAAATTTAATAGTTTAAGGTAACAGATTATTGCATATCATTCCCTTTAAAGCTTTTTATTTTGAAGCAAATACAGTACATTCATGCGGGCATGCAAAAAGCTAACAGATCATGCTTTTGATGTGGTACATTGCTCTTTCAAACTCATGTATAATTTGTTAGACTGTCAAAATATGTTGCAAGTTAGAAGCTCTATGGTAAGCAACCGTCTTATTTGATTGGTTAGTTATTTCTGATGGGTGAATGGCCCATAGAGTCATGAAAATTGACAGTCAATTTTAAATTCATAGTGTGATTCAGTTTGGAAAACTGACCAGTCTTCAGAAACTTACATCAAGGCCAATTCCCAATGACTTCTATAATTAAGACACTAGATAGTTGTCAATCAAATAAATTAAATATGGCGCTGTTTTATTTTAGGCATAACTATATTTGTGGTATGGAAAAAGCCATGAAAACAATGGCTTCTGGCTTACAGCATTGGCCATACGGGTTTATCGCTGGTTACATAGTAACAGTTGTGGAATAAATTATATTCAATGTTATGTGAAGATGCTCTGTGGAAAAGCACCATTGGTCATGGAGATGTTCCCATAGCAGAAAATGGATTATGAGAACCCAATGGCACTCTCAGAGTATGTACAATCTAAGATCACAGTTATGAACAGTTATGCACTTTTTGCTCATGAATAAAAAAAAGTGTAAGGAAGCACATGAGCTTGTGGCCAATTAATAAGTTGAAGTGTCATTTTACTACAATAAGGTGCCTCCATCAAGAGATGAACCCAGGCAGTTTCCAAACAGACTGTAACAGACAGGTTATTGTCAGTCAGTACAGAACATTAATTATAGGCATGCTGGGGTTGAATTGAGAACTTACCAAGGAGCTTTAATGGAAAAACATCCTGCTCCAAACAGGTAAGGTCTTCACATGGAGGGGGGAAAAGGCAAGACAAATTAAAAAACACCTCATTATCAGTGTATATAAGTTTAATCATGCATAAATGCGCTCAGAAAACACACATTCCCACTTATCTAACGTTCTGTAAGTCAAATTTGTTCAAATGGATGTGTTCGCAGGCAAAAAAAGTCAAAATGAACCCATTTAGAAGCAAGAATGATCACCAATAAGGTGTATTCTGGGTTTCTTCATAGCTAGGGTTTGGAGTGTTCTTTTGAAATCTCAGAAGAGAAAATGAAAACTAGAGTTTGTGCCTTCAAGTGCTACCAGAGTTATACAATGTATGATGATATATAATGGCTTATTGATATGTTTGTAAACCTATCAATTATTTGGAATAATGCTATTAGCGACTGTGAATGCCTATGACATTTGGAAGCCTATTAGAAGTTGATGCTCTTGACTACATATGTTATAATGAAACTAGTCCAGCCCTAAATTTCAGTTACATAGGTTGCCTTGGTACACAGGTACACATCAGTTGCTACACAAGACACTGAAATGGAAGTGTTTCAAAGAAGTCATGTTAAATTCATAATTTTGCATTGACTCCAGTTGAGTTTATGGAGTTATGGAGCTTGCACTCCTGAAAGCAGGAAGCATACTTGCACATGCACATCTTCAGTAGCGTTCACATTGAAATCAAAAGATTGTTAAACATATGTAATACTTGCTTAATACTATTTAGTTGTTATTTCATTTACTTAAATGACAGTGCTACTGAGGATCTGTGAAATGTTCACATATTAATATATACTGAATTCAGTAAAGGGAGCCATAGGAAGAATTTAATGACATCTTAATGACGCTCTAATATGCATGAGGTAAAATATATTGAAGTCCATGCAAAATAAACTCCAACATGCAATAAATAATAAAAATACAATTTCAGGGACAAGATGTTAAGGTGTGCTGCAACCCTTACTTCTTACTACGTATAAAGAGTTATTTACACAAGAGAGCTAAGAAATCATTATACTATACCAGGGGTGTCCAACCTGCGGCCCTCCGGCTGCTGCAGGACTACATCTCCTATCCTCCTCAGCCAGTCCCTTAGCTGACAGAGCATTATGGAAGATGCACACACTGGCCACTTTATTAGGTACACCTGTTCAATTGCTTGTTAACACAAGTAGCAAATCAGCCAATCACATGGCAGTAACTCAATGCATTTAGGCACGTAGACGTGGTCAAAACAACTTGATGAATTGAAACTGAGCATCAGAATGGGGAAAAAGGGGGATTTAAGTGACTTTGAACGTGGCATGGTTGTTGGTGCCAGACAGGCTGGTCTGAGTATTTCAGAAACTGTTGATCTACAGGGATTTTCACGCACAACCACTCATTACAACCAAGGTACGCAGAATACCATCTCTGAATGCACAACATGTAGGAGATGGGCTACAGCAGAAGAAGACCACACCGGGTGCCACTCCTATCAGCTAAGAACAGGAAACTGAGGCTACAATTCGCAGGCTCACCAAAACTGGACAATGGAAGACTGGAGGTACGTTGCCTGGTCTTATGAATCTCGATTCCAGCTGCAACATTCAGATGGCAGGGTCAGACTTTGGCGTAAACAATATAAAAGCATCGGTCCATCCTGCCTTGTATCAACGGTTCAGGCTGGTGGTGGATGTGCAGGAGACAAATCTACAACTGTGTGATGTCTTCATGTCCATATGGACCAATATTTCAGAGGAATGTTTCCAGCACCTTGTAGAAAGTATGCCATGAAGCATGAAGGCAGTTCTGAAGGCAAAAGGGGGTTTGACCTAGTACTAGCAAGGTGTACCTAATAAAGCGGCCAGTGAGTGTATATATATATAACTGAATATATATACAATTAATATATACACACACACAAAGATTAATGGGGGAAGCTTTTGGGTACAGCACAGTTAGCTTTTAATGCAAATAACTAATCATGAAGAATTTTCTTTGGATTTTAATTTTGTCCATGATACAAAAGATAAATAAGCATCTCATTTCAGATTAATGTCCACTGTTTAAAAAATTGCAGTAATCTGGCAGTATTTTTTCTTAAAAAATGCTTACCAGCTTTGCATTTCTGATTATATTTATTTCAATAGTGATATCATTTAATAGTCAATAGTGGGGACATAAAAACAATCATCTGATCCTTAGCAGGTCTAACAAAATAGGTAAACAACAACACATGACATATTACACCATGTCATGATTTATTCACCAGAAATAACAAAAACAATATCAATGTCATTAATTAGTAGTACATGAATTATGCAATATATTGTACACACACACACACGCGTATTCTGGTATGCACACTTAAAATGTAAAATGTTTAAAGTGAGCTGTATTCATTACAGGAAAGGGTTGAGACTTCTGCATACATGTGTGTTCAGTCCATGTGTGCTTGTAGTATGAATGGCTAGCTAAGTGTCATTCTAATAATTGTGACAATATTATTTCCAAAGCCCATTCATTGTGACATAAGTTCATGAGCATTGTCAAACATGACCATCTGGTGCTGTCAGCCTGTCAGCACATGGAAGGGCAGTCCTATTATCTGTGTAGACCATTGCACCAGTGTACAGCACAGATGTCTGTCAAATTGGTTTGTCAAACAAATGTCAAAAATGTACTGGAAAGTAAAGTTTCAAATCACATTTCTTTTCTTTATGTAGGTTTGCATTAATATACAGATATTTTTGTGAAAGCATGTTAGCAGAAGTTATTGGAATATAACTGTTTAATACTTTTTTTCTCTCTCTCTGGGGCAGGGAAATGGACATTATTAGGGCAAGTGTTGGCGGTCCTGAAGCCATTTAGGGATGTGACTAAGAATTTAAGCCAGAGCACTGCCGGGTCATCCTTCTAGTTACTAACAAAAACTGCATGACTTCCTGGAACAAAATTAGGTCTTCCTGGGGGACAGGTTAGTCGTTGAGGTTGAAATGTTGATTAGAAGGCTGATAGGGATGCTGCCAGGTTGCATGCAAGCCATCATGGACACTTCAGAGTACATGGTCACCCTCTGTGATCCAAGGGATCTCACATGTCCAATTCCCAATCCCTTGCATCCTTGCACAGCAGCAGCACTAGATCCACTGGAATTTCAGCGGCCTTTGATACTTTGTTGGGTATCACCCAAGTTCCCTAAACTCAGACTAGTACCTCTAAAATGGTCAAATCTGCCACTACCTAATTCTACAGACCCTCTAAGTTATTAGGAACAGAGAGCTTTTATGTGGCCAGGTTTCTCCTTAGTGGACAGCAGCTGCTTTCATGTGCACCGAACAGTGACTAAAGCAAGAGAGTTTTATCTGTGACAGGTAATATACTCAAGCCCCAGAGAACACAGCTGGTGCAGAAGATGGTTTTCTAGAAAGCCATTCGGTCCAAATTTGGTTATCCAGCACTCAATATTCAAACGTGATTGAAGTTCTTGCACTTCTCTTCTATCTACTCTCTTACTCTGGTGGATCAGTTCTTTTGATTCTTCAAATATTGGGGAAATTGTGTCATGAACTAAGGGTTTGCATGTGTCTATCTGCCAGTGCATGTCCAGGCCACTAGCCCTACTACTGCTCCACAATTTTCTTACTTACTCTGGGGTGGCCAATTCTTTTATGTTTTTTCAATATTGTGGAAATTCAGTCCTGCACCAAGTAGTTGGTTTAAGTGTCTATCTGCCAGTGCCTGCCCAGGCCACACACCCTACTACTGCTGTTACTTCTCAATCGTCTTCCTTACCATGAGGGATCAATTCTGATTTATTTTGAATATTGTGCCAGTGCTTGCCCCGACTCAGTGACCTACTGCTGCTCCTTTGTCTCCTTCCTTACTCTGGGGGATCATATTTTGAATTGTTCAAACATTGGGGAAATTCTGTCTAGTATTCAAGTGGTTATATGCCTGCACAGGCATAGTATCCTGCTGCCTCTCTTCTGTCTCCTTCTTGAATTTTGGGGATAAGTTATTTTTGAATATTGTGAAAATTCAGTCCTGGACCAAAGGGCTGTATGTGTTTATCTGATACTGCCTGCCCAGGCCACATGCCCTACTACTGCTGCTACTTCTCAGTCTTCTTCCTTACCCTGAGGGATCAATTCTGATTTTGAATATTGTGGAAATTTGAGTGCAAAATCAAGTCTGGATTTTTTCCTAAACCATGAGATTTTCCCCTTTTGGGAACCTCTGAATGTTGTTTCAGAATCAAAGTATACCCCACGTATATTTCTCATCACCTCAACATTCTTTGAGAAAGTATGGGTTGCATTGCCAACATAAGAAGCAAAAGAAAGAAAACAAAAAAGGGAGGGGGTAAAGGTGAAAAGGAAGGTGGGATGGGAGGGAAAAGGTCAAGGAAGAGAAAAGTGTAATGAGGAAGAAAGATATGTAACAAGGGAGAGGAGGGAGGAGACACACTTAGAACTTTGCCTAGCTATTGCTCTTTCAGCATAGCCCACAATGGAGCTAAAAGTAATTCTGCAAAATATAAACTATATTAACCAATGGGTTGGTCCAATCTTAGGGAACTTTTCATTAGTTGCAATGACAAGTATTAAAAATATGGGCGGAATATACTAGTATTTATGCCTATCGCTGAAATGACAAGACAAAGAAAGTTGTTTCTCTCACTATCTGCTTACTGAGATATTCAGAGCGGTCCTGGTATTACAAGGTTTTCCCCAAGCATGACTCTTTCCACTTCACTCTTCCCCTAATGCTACACCTCACCCAAGAACTATGCACATTGCACCTAGAGCAGGAATCCAAAGCAACTTTTCAGCTGCGCTGTTGCTGCCCGATATGCTCCCCACCTTGACTGAGCCTCATAAACACCTCTTTGGCATTAACGGCAGCTTCGTACGTACCTACAGTTTCACATACTCCACAACTAACTGTGGAGCCTAAGGACCACACAATAGAGCACACACTCAAAGAATAAATACACGTATCTACGGATTCCATTCCACTTTATGCTACCTGCGAAGCAACACATATGGCATGGCGTTCATTATCACATATGTATGATGGACTGGGGAGAGATATGTTGAACTTGTACATAGGTTGGCTCATTTGGAAGAACTGTTGTGCCTATATTTATTGTTCTTGTAATTTGACAATTTTTATTTCTAATGCTATCAATATTTGCCTAAATGAATTATATTAATAAGTAATATCATACAATAAACAATTTATTTACTGCCTATTGATAAAACTAGGACATTTTTTAAAAGAAATTCAAATATTTTGTTTTGATGACCCCTTTAATTCAACACTGATTTTTTTTTTTTAAGGCCAAGTAAACAACACTCTTTTCTCAATAATACGGGCTACACAACTTGAATTAGAGATTGTAGCAAGGTTAAAAAGGGTTAAGGAGAGATTTTGTCTCATTTCTTTCAAAAGAAACCCAGCACTTAACATCTACTTAAAGGGACAATGAAAAAAGCTTCCCCTTTTGTACCTTTTTTTAATCCGTTACAAATAGATTCTTTCCATGAAGGGAGAATGAGCCATAAAAGAGTATGAGAGTGGGGGGAAAAAGCAAATCCAGGATGCAGTTAGTGATTGCAGCTCAGCTCTGACGACTAAATTGCAGCCAAACAAATACAAAATAAATAAATAAATAAATACATAAAAAATAAAAGCGTTCCAAGGACTTGATTTGGCTTGAAAGCCATATTTTCGTTTCCATGATCACAGCTTTGTTTTATGTTACTGCGACTCTGATGGCTGAATCGTTGCTCTGGTGCGGTATTTTCATAACTCCAGCCCTTTGAAAAGCAGGCACCAATTGACAGAGCTGATGAGTGGGCAGCACGCCAAACACGATCCGAGTCTGGCCTAAGCAGAACATTACCGTTTTCCATGTTGTAATTCCCCCAGCTGTGCCTCTATTCACACACTACAATTGCTAACGAAGAGCAGTACTCTGTACAGTAAGCTAAGTGCGCTCTTTGCCGCAATTGCTTGGACTAGGAGCACACGGCTACACTTTTTGTCATTAAAATCACCAGTACTTTTTAGAATTATTATTTATTTTTTTTAACACAAACAAGAAAATATAAAAATGTTCATCTTGTGTGTTTTTCCCCACTGTTTATAATACCCTCAAATGAAACAAACAAATAACCATATTAATAAAACAAACAAAATTTTACTCATGCTGTTTGGGGATATTGAGAATATTAGGTTTCAAATGAGCATGAGAGTGTGCTGGGGGAAAGAGATTACTGTTGCTAAAACGCAATGATATTTTAGACCTGATAATACATATATTTGAGATGTGATAAAACACAATTGTTAAGATTTCAGAGAACCCAACAATAGTCCATTGTGAAGCTGACTGAGACGATTTACATGATGGTGCTTGAAGGCTCTGCACTAAATGCATAATGCTATGAAGTAAGATGACAGCTTGAGTGCCCCTTAGGTTTAGTGAACTACTAGGTGACTTCAAGATGAGCTTATACCTTTTGTATATTAATTGTCTCCTGTGTGGGACAGAGCTGGTTTGTGAGGACCTCTCCAGTACGTCCGCCAGAGCTGTAGAATTGATCGGGGTCTGTGCCATTGGCATCAATCACAATACTTATGTGACTGCCACACACAGGGATTTGTCATCTGTTACTCAATAGGATGTGAGTTGGATGCAAACAAAACCATGTATGCATGTATGTGTAAGTCTCTGGTGTTAAAGTGAGTGTTTGTGTATGTATGTATCTGAGTTTTAGTTACGGAGCAGTGCTGAAGAAATACTGTACCCAGGACACTACTAACCCTAGGCTAAATCCTCACCGCTCACCATGAGATTCCTGTAAAAAACTGAGATTCTGAAATTCCAGACTTTCCTAGGTATGATAGATCCCCTCAATATTCAGTAATAGACAAATTATTTATATTTGTTATTTAAAGGTGCTGTTCCCTCTACTCCTCTACCTTAATTTTGCCTCAGTCATAATTTTTTTATGAAAACACTTGACACCAACACTGATAGGTTGTTGCCTTGTTTTGACATAAAAGAGAGTGCAATTAATGGTTAGTCTCTGCAGAATATCACCTTTAGTGTATTATGCAGTTTTCTCCAATGCAATGTGTATAACAGTTGGAAGACACGCAAGCAGTTTGGGCACCCTGTATATTCAATAACTTCTGATGGAGCCACATACCAAAATCTGAGTATAACATGTATGCCCAAAACCAAGAAGCCTAATGGCGAACAGTTATTGGAATGTTGTCTCAGCTGAATTACCCTTATACGTATTTCATTTCATTAACTTCTGTAAGGTACCTTAATCTTTTCATTGCTATCATTATTCTTATCGCAAGGTATGAATGGAAAGGGGGGGGGGAAGTCACTTTTATTTGCAAACAAAAGAGTCTGGAATATATTAACTTCCCACAAAAAAGACTTCAAACAGACACAGAGGATGTTCTGAACAAATAGTACCTAGGATGGGAAAAATTAAAATGATAAAATCTAAGCCTCGATCCAAGATCACAGAGTCTATCTGTTTTGTTTTTTTGCCTCTTCATATGTGGATAGAATTTCACTAACATAAACTTCTCGTTAGCTGCCAAACTTTGAGAAGAGCAGAGTGAAATTGTGATATGTCCGTCCGTTCCTGAACAGTATTGTATGTTTCGGTGCAAACGAATAGAATGCTATCGACTCTAATATTCTGGAATGTCACTGCGCTGAAATCAAAATGTGGATGAAACGTGATACCAATATCCTACTTCCTGAAACTGGTTTGACAGACATGAATGATCAACTCTTGCATTGTGTCTAAGCCCTCTCATGGTCAATGAGTCTCTTATTATTCTATGAATATATATGCCTTAAAAACTTACACCCAATGTTTTTTTTCAAGTTTTTTAAACTTTAAGATCATGTGACATATACTGTAGCTTACTGCTTCAAATGATGGAATGCCACACAATAGATCTCAAAGCCAAGAAGAATCATATAAGTCCTTTAAAAGTTTAAAAGGTCAAATGGGCAATAAAAAGGGACATTGATGATAGGACATATTCAGCGGCCATTTTGGAATCTCAGTCAATATCAAGTTTAAAAACAAACTACGAGTTTTGTAACTTAATAATATGCAACACAATAACCATTTAAAATATTGCTGCATCGTTATACCAAGAACCATTCGGGAAAAACGGCAAAATAAATCAATCAAGACCAATGTGGCTCAATCATAATGCAAGGAGGAAGCAGGCCTTTAATTTACTTAAAACAGAAAACAGGGATCATCAATGGATTTTGAAAAGGGACTAATCATGAAAAAAAGGCAATCCAATCAGTTACAATAGCAAATGAAACTATTACTGCCAGGCAAACTAAGTGCAACCCTAAACAATTACTCAAATTTACTAACACAAATATATATATATATAAGGAATGTTAATACAGGACACATAGTAGAAGTAATCTGATTCCATTATAAAAAGGAACATATATATTAAATTTTAAGCTGAATAATGGATAAATTAGTTTTATATATATATATATATATATATATATATAAGATTGATAAGATGCTGGGGGAAAAAATATAATTATTAATCATCACGGTTTTATGAAAGACAGATCCTGCCACACAAACCTCCTAGGCATATAGAATAAAGAAAACGAACATTTAGATCTGAGTAGGGACTATTGCATACCTCCCAACAGTCAGAGCTTTCATGGGACATTCACAATTTTTGGGCACTGTCAAGCTGTCCTGGTTAGCTGCTCCACCATCCTGCTTTTGGGGGCAGTGGGGATCACGGTCCAAGCTTTTGCAGCACAGACCGCCACTCTAGCTCCCCGTTGCCACCTTACAATGCAGCTGAGCGGTCTTCCTTTAAAAGGTGGAAGATTGACCATGTCATGCCACTTCAGGTGCTTGTCCTGCCCCTCTCCCTCTGCTGTTAAAGCTCCCAACACAAGTGTCCCAAGTCAATATTTTTAATTTGGTCAATGTCGAAAAAACTAACAAAGTCACATTTATTTCCAAGACCTCTTGAAGAGGCCTCTTCTTCAAATTCCATTCCAGGTAAGGTACTACTTTTAGTTTGATTCAGAATTGCCAGAATATGCCTTCAACAAAGTAGGGACATTTCATGCAAATTCTCTCTATTTTCCACCATTCCATAGAAAAAGCCATTGTTTAAATCCTACTGTCAACCCATGTAGACAGCTGTAACTAGCTTACTGGATTCTGCATACATTGTTTTGGCAGACTGCATGCAAATCTCTAGTCCCATACTACTACACAAGAGAAAAACCGAAGAGCATGGGCATCGGGGGGGCATCAAAGGTTGGCACTTGTCTCACCTTGGAAATTCAGAGAGACCCACTGGAGCAGGAGTAGGGAAGAGAGAAGCAGAAAGAAAATCTGGTAGTCAGGGGACCATAACTGCTGCAAAACTACCAAGTGTCTTATTTTGGTTCAAGCCTATATGCCCCTTTTTACTACCCTCTAACTATTTCTTTTTGTAATATCTTAGAATGTTAGCTGGCATCACAGAGCTACACTACACAACTTAACTTTTCTTGACTGCAATTCCCATGAGGTTGAGCAGCAACATTGCTAGTTGATTTGTACAGGAATAGTAGGGGGTTACACTAAGGACTACAGTACAAACAGTAACTTTTGTTGACTGTGTCTACAATAATATTCAGCCAGCCATATTACTGAACTTCGTGGGAATTGTAGTTATAGACTGGAGTTGTGGTGGCCTATGCTACACACTATTTTTTAGCGTTGACTGCAGCTTCCATGATATACAATCAGCCATTACTGGCTGAACACCATAGGAATTATAGTTGTGGGGTAGTTGTGGCTAATCCACCTCAGCTATTGTAAACTAAAGTTCATGCTGGACTGTTAGCTACTACTAACATGGTCAAATAATCTTTCCTATTAATGGGTAACTAACATTTCCCTCCCACCAGGAAGCCCCTCTCCTGAGCAAACAAAGGTAGGCAATGGGGAGAAGATAAGGAATATATCTTCCCCCCTGGAAAATATCCTGCAGACACCCATGGATAGATCTGAGGGTTTAATCTGGAATATGACAGTTCCCCTTTAAAATCTAAAACTACTTTTGGTGATGGTATTAGTATTTATTACTAAGTTATGAGAATTCTACCCCTCTCCAACAGAAAATGTTTTTATATGCTACCATAATAGAATCCTGTCCACTGTGCTAAAACAACAGACATTACAAATATGCTTTCTTGGCTCTAAATCCAACTTCCCCATCTGCATACATAACCCCCCTGAAACTAAGTTACCTCCTTTCACCTATAATTAACTGCACCTCAGTGGGATTGGCAAGGGAAGAACTGAGTTTGTGGTTTATTCTAAGCTGTTCTCACTGCACAGGACATAAGAATGAAAAGCCATCCCCATTACAAAACAAATATCCCTTAACAGTAATTCACAGTTAGCATCCTCCCTGTAAAATGTGAGACACTCCATTTATTTTTTACAATTGGGCTAAAGGAATAGTCTAGTTCCCAAAAATGTATTTTTGCTTTTTAATGCATGCATGGAGTCATATTCAGGCACACACATTATTAGACTTGTGTAAGTGGGCAAAAACGATTCAGACAAAGTTTTGTTTCCTGCCCTTTCGGTTCATGAAAATTGTTGGGCAATTTACATTTGGAAACACAATTTGTTGCCACTCACCCTTATTTACTTTCTCATGCTATCTCACACTCTCACTCACGCTTTCTCACACTCTTATTCATATTCTCTTACACTTTCATTCACTCTCTCTCTGAATGTCTCCTTAACTTGTCTGCCAACCACTTCCTTGTCCTGCAGCACCGCTTCTTCTCTTGCATCTTTTTGAGCTTCTGTCTTCTTTCTTCATCTGCTCCTCTGTGGACATGGCCTCCTGTTGAACTTCTGCAATAGGACAGAGCCTCCGGGCACACCCTAATGAAGACAGATTTGCTGAGAAAGTTTTTCTACACTTCTTTTTCTCAGTAAATCTATCAGAATTATTCTGGCCTCTTGGTGCACTTCCGGAAAAGGAACACCCTCTACCAAGCCTAGCAAAATGTCTTTTTACTGACGCTCACCAGAAGGCCATGTCCATGGAGCATCATATAGCTTCGCGACAAGGAGACAGGGACCAGGAAGCGGTCAGCGGCGACGGTAGGGACACATTCAGCGAAAGTGTGAGAGAGACTCAATAGGAGTGTGAGAGAATACGTTGATAGTGTGAGAGAATATGATGATAGTGTGAGAGTGAGTGTATGAGAGCGTGAGAGAATGAATAAGAGTGTGAGATAATGCGATGATAGTGTGAGAGCGAGTGTGTGAGAGCCTGAGTGAGAGTGAAAGAACCATTGAAATTCTAACAACATTTTGGAGCACTTTGCTTTGTTTTTGTTTGGTTTTTGGGGTTTCCTCCTCGTTTTGGGGGATTCGTTTGACGAAATTGGCAAATTTCATTCAAATTAAAATTCGTAAAAGTCTACTCGTTAGTATTTCTTGTAAATACAAACAGCACATTTTTTTTTTCCAAACATTGGACTATATAACATTACTAGTGGCAGAATCGAAAGTCCTCAACACAGGTTTCACCACCAGAGCGGCTTAATCGGGGAAGTCTGGCAGTTGGCAAAATGAGACGGAAGTCTTATTTTCTAACGCCAATGATTAAAGAATGTCTTCACCAATTTGCATGTAGTAAAATGCACTGAAGTCTATGCCAAATGGGCTCTAATAGGTATAATTTACAAAAGCTATGCCCATATCTGCCTCTTGAGACAAATAAATAATAATTCATAGGTAGTTACAGGGGAAATAATTGTGTATGGCAGTCGAAAACTCTAAAACACAGGTCACCTAATCCCTAAAAAAATTAAGGCACATTTTGTCCAGTAAAAGTCTAACCTACTTTCGGGAAGTGGCCATAGAAAAAGAATAAGAAAGATTTTGGATAGCCAGGCAGTTGCAATGCCCTGTCAGTTCCCAGCCGTTCCTTCATGCACATTTCATCACAATTACAGGGTTAAGCAGCTGCTTTTCACGAAAAAGTGCCTGTTTCCTTCCAGCACTGCTCAAAGGTGCTGACCAAGTAGGTGTAAATACATCTGTCTTTTGCCATTTGTACTAACGCATGCCTCCTACACTTCTCAGAGTGCAGCAGATGGTCTCTGTCCTGTCGAAATATTACAGTGTACAGACTTCCACTGCTATGTGTTTCTAGAAATATGAGGGCAGATGTTAAATATGTTAAGCACACGCTTTGCCCCCTGGAGGCTTAAGTTAAGGCTGCCGTCTCAATTTGGCCATCTTCTGCATGCCAGGATTTGTGGTTCTTAGGCGTTTCTCTTAAATCTCTCTAAATAGATCATTGCTCCATGTTAATTTTCATTACAACAGTCTCAAAATATTTCATCACTTAAGATAGATTTATTAGAACATACAGTAGGAGAACAAAATAGGGGCTTTCATCCTTATATGTTAATGTCTTTCATTAACCCCTTAAACAGACTGCAATGCAAAGAGGGTAGAACATATTGTCATTTATGGATTGTGAGATTTTTATGCATGTCGAAATGTGAATATAATACCAAATTGATGATTCAGATCCAATTATCCCCATGTGACCTTTTACTTTCTGATACGAAACCATGCTTGGTTACAGCTAGGCTCCAAGATATAAAAGTGATTAAAAGTGTTGCCAAGACATAATAGGTGAAGGAACGCGCTGCTCCTACACATGCAAAGTGTTTTCATCGTGCTATTATCCAGAATCCCAGAGTGTGAGCTCAGAGCAACTTGGAAGAGTTGGCCATGCAAACAGGATATATGCCTTGTGAAAACTGTATTCAAAACCGTTTCCTGACAGATGCTGAGGAGAAATGGAAATATTTTACATCCCATTCTACTGTCGAGACTGTGACAGAGGAGATACACTAGAACCCTTTTTTTTCTTGAGTGAAGCCTTAATTATATTTTGGCACCAGTATTGTACTACTTATTGGCTGTGTGGAAAATGATTATTATGTTTGCTCTGTGTCTGTAACACATATATTTATAACGTTACTGATTTTGGCTGTGTCTTCTTTTTGGCCACGTTTATGAAGCATATGGATTGGATGAGTTTCAATAAGTCTGATATGGTCAGACACTACACTATCCAAATAAATAATTTCAACAAATATTCAGATATTTATCTGTCACTATTGTTTCATTCATGCCCCGGATTTTTTCCTTTTATTCTCTAATAGCGTTCCAATATGAACAGAAAAGGGCAAAATGTTAAAGATGACATGATGGTACACAAAACAAAAGAAAGAGCACAAGTATCTAAGAGGAAGGAAATAATGACTTGGTTCGTGTAACTATACACCAGAAACACTGGACCTTCAATAGTGACTCAATGGACTCACTGCAAAATTATTAAGGGACATTGCCTCTAATACTCATAGACCCTGTTTTACTCGCTGGTTTGACTGGTTATCTCCAGATAAAACACTGCTTCCCAGGGTCTCCGGGTCACTCTTATCTTTCTCTAGGCAGGCATAAGTATTTCGCTATGCCCTCATCTAGCCTTTTTAATCCTGGTTGGGGTTATTCCTGCCCCCACCTGGAGCCACTCACACAAAAGAGTGAGCGCTTCGGGTAACCCACCCTGTGAAGGTATACTAATTACTTTCATTCCTCCACAAAAAAACTGTATTTTAGCCTTGTCCTTGTCCTTGTCAAGCTTTGAAAAAGTCTTAGCATGATTGCAATGCAGATTTTACGGTGGGACAAAAGTGACCGGACTCTTCACTAGATGAAAATGTTCTGGGCTTCCAAAAAAGTTTTACTCGGTCTCCAGGAACATAAAGTGTTTTTCTGAATTGTGATTGTATTAGACGTATTATGGAAAGATTTTTTACAAACATGCTTAGCACTAAAAGCCATCATTTGTGAAGAGTAGGGTAAAATTCCATGAAAAATATTGGAATTTTATGAAAAAGATCATGTCCAGTCAAAAGAGTATATTGTGCCCCCGTTAAACAGTTAAATCATGTCACTTATCTTGATTAAAAAACCATTTGATAATTGAGCAGGGTACTGCACAATTAAGAACAAAAAATCTACACATAAACTTAACAATGTCAAAATGTGGTACTTTCTCTCACAGTGATTAGTTCTTTAATGCTTGAAACAACTGTAAACAGCATGTCAGCAAACCTATTTTACTGCTAATAACATTTACATTGGGGGTTCGTAAGTGGCAGGGTTTTGATCTCCAAGCAGTATGTGCCATGATTGCTTTTAATGAAGGCTCTACATATCAATGAGTAGCATGTCAGTTCCTCTGCTAATACTAATCACATCATGATTTTTTTTCAGCCTCCGGAGGCATTTTTTTTGTGTATTCTGGCTTTCAAATGCACTATAGAAACTGAACAGCATAATGTAAACATGCCAGAGGCGTAGGATGCAATGAAACAGAAGTATTGCCCAAGGACTTAGCTACTGGAAAGAGTAGAAATTTGGATTTGCTAACATAAATTCTGTGTCAAGTAACAATATATCCATTGTGAGATTGACACATCTTGTGGGAGTATAGTACAATAGCATGATGTATATTACAACTTCCAGCAGGTTACAACATTTATTGAAATGCAACTGGACTCATATTAATCATAGTCATGTTGACTAATATGCTTTCATGCTCAAAAACAACTGCTCCCACAATTAAGAAAAGTCTACCATTTATAGATCACCTTAAAGGAGTGAGGGATTTCACTCTCCAATAAAGGAATGTAGTTATGGTCACTAAGTGCAGGCATTTTGTGGCACACCATGGGATTTATTCAGGAAACAATGAGCTCTAGTTGAGCTGCATGGGAGAACAGAACGTTCACATATATTCAGTATGTAATTAATACAGTAAGATGACTTTTTACATCATGGTAACTCACATACAAATATAGAAACATGGAAACAAAGATTTTGACTGAACCGCAAACCTTGCTTGGTCCTTGGTCTTGTTTTATATTCAGGACAGTCTTAACGCCTTTTGCAGGTTTAATTTTCTCACTGTATTCAATGTTACTGGTTCTGCTGAAAGTCTGTTCCAGTTATCTCCCAACCACCCGTTGAAGTAAAAGTTCCTTATATCTGACCTTCTAGTTTTAGACAATGACTTCTTCTCTTAGCATTCCCTCCTTTGAAATAAACTTCCCTCCTGACATGTCCTGCAAACCATTCACCATGTTAGTAGCCCCCTTCTGAACTTGCTCTAGAACTCCATTCTCCGGAACTGAACACAATATACTAGGTGAGGTCCGACCAGATTTCTATACAGTGGCAGGACCATGTCCCGCAACAACCTGCTTGCATTTTATAGTTCTGCCACATTTCATGTTTACCTTTAAATCTTCGGAGATAATTACTCCCAAATCACTATCCTCTGTCGTTACTGACATCACAGTGCCCCTGATACTATACCTTAAGTTTTTTTAATTTAACATTGAACTGCAGCTGCCACAAACACAATTACTCTTCTAGTTTACTTAAATAGTTAGCCGTTTGAATTGTACCACCATAAACTTATATCCATTGGAAAATCTTGTACAGTCAACAAAAAGATATACCTTACCATTGGGACTCTATTCTAATATTGCTAATACAAATATTGAAAAAATGGGTCCTGGTACTGCTCATTGACGTACCTCACTAATAACAAGACCCTCCTGTGAATATTGACTACAAACTGTCTCATGTGACTCAAACATGGTCTTATCAACTCAAATACCACATTTGCTTGAATATAAAAAGACTCTGATTATAAGACGACCCCCCAAAGTTTTAATATTAATTTAGGAAAAAAGAAATATATAAGACTACCCTATAGGAAAAATGTTTTACTAGTAAATAATAATTAATAAACTATTTTTTCATATTTAATAAAAACTATGATTGAGAAAAATGCATTTCGTGTTTTTATTTCCTTTTGTTTGCGAACCTGCCCCCCAGGCTTGCCACTCTGTCCCCCAGATATGCCACTCTGACCCCCAAGACTTACCAATGCATTCCCAGACTTGCCCCCTGTGCTCCAGACTCCCTGGTGTCTAGTGGGGGCAGCTGGTGGACCATCTGCAAGATGCACGCAGACAACCTCTGCTGCTGCCCGGCACTTCCGCCAGGGCTTCTTTGATGTCCACCGGCTGCCAGATAGATTGTCCTATTTGAGGTTGATTTTTAAGACGACCTTGATTATAAGACGATGGGTATTTTTTAGAGCATTTGCTCTGAAAACACCTCGACTTTTTTTCGAGCAAATATGGTATTTTAACACTGAAACCTAAGCACCGCAGTTTATTTAAACAGAGTGTTCCATAAAGGACAGTGTCAGTTGGCTTACGGATATCCAGGTAGGTTATATCTACTGTTTCTTTCTGGTTTATTATTTTACTTAAAACATGCAGCTTGGTGGCTTAAAACCCATGTTTTACCTCTAGACCTAAAATTCCTATAAATGTTTGTCGCGACACATGGAAAGATTGGGTATGGAGCCTAAAATAATTGATTATACAATACAGTGCACATACTCTAGGGCTTTGTCACTCGAAAACAGCTTAACACTATTGAAAATCTGACACTAAGTTGAAGATAATCAATGAACAGCATTCAACAAATTTCTGGGAAGTCTTTATCATGCTGAATACTTGCTGGGCAATGTACAATTTGCATCTGCACCGATATCTGTGTAAATGTTTACAAAAAGCAGGTCACCTGTCTACCTTGAGTAGCGTTCGCCATAGAACTAGTGAGCTGCTTTTCATGCCATATGGTTTAATGTACAGAGCACTCTATGCCAATCACACGTTTAACACTTAGAGTTAGAAGACATTTAACAAATATGAATTGAATGAAGAAGTCTGGGAATGTCCGAGGCAATATTTGAAAATGTCTCTCCTCATACTTTCCTGCAGAAATTAGGGGCACATAATTTCATGTGTGAGTGGCATCAAAAAGCTGCCCTAGCCAAAGGAAGCCCAACATGTAGGTTTGGAGCTGTTGTTTAACTGTAACCCACCGTGACTTGGATTGGCTGAATATGTACCTTTTGGTCAGACCTCAATCATCAAAAATTCACTATTATCAGAATGATGTTAATAGAAAATATCAATACACATGTATTAATGTTATTTAAAAAGAAGATAAGGCTTAATGTAAAATACACATAACTGCATGAGTTGAGTATTTTTCAAATGTTTTCCTTCCTTAGCCAGTTTAACATGAAAATAACCACTGGAGCTATATGATGTGTATGCACACAATGCATATTACCTCTCAGCGGTGTATAACAAAGTATAAGTGTGTTAGCATTTTTTTAATTATTATTATTTCAAACAAACTTCTTTCAGATGTAGTCTAACCTGCCTTCAAATATTCTCCTTAAAATCAAAGTCTCAGGTGTCAGAATGGGGAGTGAGACATCATAATGATTTACTTGCAGCAATATTTTTATTTTCTCTTTATATCCCCTGTCTTCCTTCCTATATATCAAAACCTATAAGAAACTAATGAAGACAAAATTTAAATACATGCCCACATCCTGTGCGCAGAAACCCATTGTTGTCAACACTCATGTTAAGTTTTGCTAGCTTGGTATACTAGCCTTTGCTTGTGTATAGGTTTACCAATTATATGTTTGTGGTGTATATCATTGCTCAATTGGGGATTTTTCATTACAAAAAAAAGATATCATTCAATCATTCAATATGGTGCCCCTAAGATCTGTATAGATGAGCTAAAAGTAAAAGTTAAAAACAACAAGAAATTATAAGGAAGCCAAAGCTTACCCAGTTCTTTTGGTGATGGTTCCCAAAGTCATTGGCTGCTTAATTTGTACGAGAGGTAATACCACAGTCAAACTGGGTAGGGGTGAGAGTCGTGGGTTCCCTGGGTTATTATTGGTGAAATTATTGTAATTTTCTTGATTGTTCAGTTTCCCTGCAAACATAAAACAGAAAAAATAATCAAAAGATGAAAAACAACACAATTACAAAGTCTGCAATATAAAACAGTGCTTGGTTTGTGAAAAAATTCAGGCAAGGCAAGCTGAGTATGACTGTTCATCTCATATTCTTCAGTTGAAAACCAAACATCCCAGCAGAATTCTGAGGAACACACAATAAGGCGAACCATCATGAGATTTGTAGAATAACACAGCTAGAATACAGCAGGCGGGTAGTATTTTGGATAACTCTAATCTAACAGAAGCTATCAAATTAAGAATCATTATTATGTCTGGAGCACATATTCTGTCTGGAGTTCATTTATTATATTTATTTAAAAAAATGATCATGGTGCAAAGTTTAAAAAGTGTTCTTATCTCCAAAGGAATGGTCCTGTAGATCACCATTTTTAAAACTGTGTAGCAGAAATAATGTATTGGTATCTCTCTTGTTCTCAGGTAGACACTTCTTAAGGATATGTCCCTAACACTATAAAATATTATGGATGTTATGGCACAAAACAATTAGTGAGAAAGACGTTTCAACTTATTTCAAATCATACAAGTGTAAATCCTTAAAATTTTGATTATTTATCTGCATAGACCCCAGCAGAACAGCACACATGCCTGACACAAGGCATGGTGTTAAAACTTCAATTGTCTGTCCCTGCTGACCTATCAGGGAGTCCAGGGGTCAATGAGGGCCCAAAGCATCATACCTACAGTTTTGTGAAAACTAAATTAAATTAAATATTTTGTTGATTATTTAAGTGAAAATTTGATTTCTATTTGCTGAACTTTAAAAAAGCGAAAATAATGCAGCCGATAGAGTATCTTAAATAAAAGATCATTTCCACCGCTCGTCGTTAAGAAATGGAAGTTATTGGTAACTATATAAAACAGTACTGCTTAGAAACGCTAGAAACAGGGGTGCATAGCAAAACCTCTATATAACTGCAAATTACCTGAAGTTTAGCTGGCATGGGCGTTTTGATGCACCGGTGCAATATGTAGCATTGTTTCCACAAACATGATTGCTTGCAGAACCTTACTCAAAAAACTTTGAGTCCCACAACGTCACACATACACATATTTCTGACGGCTAGTGCTTTGCCATGTAGAAGCGAAGAAATCCCAAATTCCGTGCAGTCACTCTCAAAGGGACGTTTACACAACAGAGGTGAGGATTGGCATTGGAGGGCTGTTTAAACCCTCAGTAGGCATTTGTATGTTTGCATGTGATAGTACCCAGTGCATTTTGGCTCTGTATTGTATCCTGTGTTTTCTATTATACCAGTTTGATCTTAGGCTTTTCATTACTTGCACTCTGCTTGCACCTAACCATGAGTTTATCTTGTCTGCCTGCCTTACTCGGCTTGTTTACCGACCTGTACTGATATCCCCAGTCCACCTCGGATTTAACCTGACCACGAGTGAGTACTCCGCTTGCCCACTGGGTTAAATGACCTCCACTCCCCAGCTTTTCATGCGTAGTCGGATTTGTCATACCTCTGGAACGCGTATGCTTGATGGCCTGAGGTCGGTGCTACTACTCTCTATACAGACAGCGACAGTTGATCACATTTCAGATTGGGTTCTAGCTCCACTTCTCCTTCAGTTATCACTTCAAGCTGTCAATGAGCATCACTCCTAAGGCCTCTGGCCTCACTTTTCCAGTTGTGTTCTTTTGTTTCTGGTCTGTGGCCCTAAGGTGTAGGTGTAGTACTGAGTAGTATCTTCTGGTACCACACCGCTGGGTACCAGTTTTGCTGGTCCATACAGTGTTACAAATGGGCAGTAAGTACTGACTAACTGAGCACCTAAACCTTTAAACATCTTTTGTTTATGGGTTTTTTTTTCCTCTATTTCACTTTTCTATTTAGAAAATCTAAATCTTAGAAATCAAGCATGTAATTTGGTAAGATTTGTTGCACACAACTGTATATGTAGATGGATGCAGATTTTTAGGAAGATGTATATCACATTTTCTAAAATGGTTGGCAGCAACAGTCATCCTAATACATAGATAATCATTATCACTACCAAAAATCACATATAAAAACAAATAAAAAAGTGCATTGCCTTGCTACACCTAGGTCAATAACCCAGACGCTGCAAGCACAGGATGTTGATGAGTGACCTTACACATATGGCAGAAGAAGTTTCACTGTGTTGGCCTACAAACCACTGACACTGACCTGACTTGTCATTAAGCCATTAAGAAAATAAACAAATACTTAGGAAAAAGAATGTTATAGATGGTCTCATTTAAAGAGGGTTATTTTATTCTTTTAAAGTCCGAAAACCTGGTGTCCCCAAACAGACCGGCTGCATCTGACCCGGCCAGGAACATGACCCCTCGCCCCTCACCTCGCCCCGAATTGTAAAAATGGACGCTGTCCATAGTGTGGTACTCTTACTCTATTCATTGTTTAGTACACATGACCTCTCAGCTCCCAGACAGAAAAGGAAATGAGCTACAAATTACACAGGCTGGATGAAAAGAAAGGACAGAAAAGGGGGGACAGAATGAAGGGGGGGGGTGAGGGAGAGAACCAAAGGAGCCTGTTTGCAATAAAATCAAAGTACTTTAAATAGTTAAGAAACGGTGAATTAGAGGGTTTAGATCATTAACTTGTTTTTCTGTGTTCCAATAATGCTGTAAGATGATGGCTTTTGTCTCTAATCAAAGAGAAGCCATATTGGGAATTAAGTGATGCATTCTTTAGCAGATATTACAGAAATCCCAGGCCTGAGCCACACAATCTTAACTTCAAGAGGGTTCTTAAAATTTCAAAACAGCTACACCCCCAGCACAGCCACCTTTTTATAAGGAAGAATAACAGCTTAGAAACGGATTTCTCACAGGAAGCTGCCTCAAATGCCATAATGGTACTTGAAATGGAATGAAAACAGCCAAAGGACGGAGGCAGGAAAAATGTCTTAATGAACATAGAACCAGAACAAAAGTGATACGCAATTATATATACATATAGATATACATATTAGTACTAAAGAGAAAACCTAATAGAAAGCTTCCATAAAATTAGCGTCGTTTGGCTTCTGATAAAGGAATCAGATGTACAGAGTCAGTGCTACGTTCATTCCTACAGGTAGACTTTTTTTTTTTAAATTACCACAATTCGGCAATTACTCATATATCCAGTAGATGATTGCAGGTAATTGCAATGGTTACACTGTTATTATAATTCAGTGCAGAAAATCACAGGAAATTTGAAAGCCCGCAGAAAGTTTATTTCAGGTGAAAGGGTTTTTATACTCGGAGAATTCTTAGTTGCGTGTGTAATAACTAACTGGGTTTCATTTGTGAGGGTTATGTGCACAGAATGATAAAAGGCATGGAGGGTAACATACCCTGAGCCCAGTACTGCTTCACTGTAGTGGTGTTACTGCCATCATCTAGCTTAACTTCATTAGCTATTTAATTATTTTTTTAATTTTTTAACTGCCATCCAAATCTACATAAAACTTCTTAATTTTTATCATTCCTGAACCTTTAGGAGTTGATTTTGCAGGGAGGAAAGAATAAAAAAAATAACAAATAGAGAACAAACTGCAGTGAATGACAACAAACCTGAAAATTCTGAAAATCATTACTTCTCCAGAGCTAAAACGGATACCGGCGCAAGTATGTTTTATGATCCTATTCATGACGTTTTGGAAAATGATTTTTAGAAATATTCACATTTTTTTTTTACAATAAAAAAAAAACTATTTATGGGAGTTATGGGAGCCACTAAAACAACTGAAAGCCTGGCTCTGCTGAAGCAATACCATAAATTAACACTGTGTTTTAGTCTTTAGGACAGAAAGACAACTGTATAACAGAAAGAAAACAGATAATCTATAACAAACACAACATATAAAAAAAATCTCTTAACTGCAATATGCGTGGAAATTTGATTTAAATGTCAGTATTACATGATACACAGAGAAATGTATGCAGGATTCCTAGATTAACACTCAAGGCAACTATGCATAAAACACTTATACAAATGCTCAATGAGGATTTATAAACCAGACAAAAAGCCTACACCTCAAAAAGAAACTCTTTTTTTCTAATAATGGGATATAGTGAAATAGTAATGATAGCAGAGAAAAAAGAACATGAAGACTAAGGTATGCCCCACAAGGTTTCACAGATGGAAGAAATTTCTTATGATCTTCACTTACAGATGGTAGGATCCTAACAGTTCCCATTTAACCAATGCAAAGATGTAACAACAACAAAAAATGTTATGTGCCAAATAAAAATGGTAAAATATTCTCATGTAAGATTAAACTATTAATATTCAAATATTTTAGTTTCTTTGTATATATATATATATATATATATATAACAAGGAAAAAGCTTTGAATGAGCGACCCAGCAAGATTATTGCTAAAGACATGATCCTATGTGACTCCTAACAAGTTATTATTATTGCAGAGCACCTCCTGCAGGCCATTGGTGTTATAGTGGCTTTGACCATGCAAACAGCCAGAGTTTACGTTACTGAATAAGCTAAATGAATGACATGAATCTGATAACTCAAAGGCCTCTTCTGCACAATATAACAAAACACATGTCTGACAAATCAATCAACTAAGTAAAAGTTTGAAAATTATTGTTTTACAAACTGGATTGTAAGTATACAGGCCAATTGATATAAGAAGGAGAAAACGGAGAAAAGTACTGGGACACCTGATCATTACACCAACAGTGACATTTATGATATCACAGTCTAAATAATAAATAAATATGCAGCTGAACAGGACATACCAAGACATTGTGGAAAATGCTATGATTTCAACATTGTGGGAACGGTTTGGTAAAGGGCCTTTTCTATTCCAGCATGAGTGTACCCCGATGTACAAAGCAAGGTCCATAAAGACCATGGTTTGATGAGTTTGGTGTGGAAGAACTTGTCTGGCACAGAGCCCTGACCTCAACCCAATTGAACACCTTTGGGATGAAATGAAAGGGAGATGCCAGGCCTTCTTGTCCAACATCGGTGCCTGAACTCACAAATACTCTACTAGATGAATGGGCAAACATTCCCACAGAAACACCACAACATCTTGTGGTAAGCATTCCCAGAAGAGTGGGAGCTCTTATAGATGCAAAGGGGGGACCAACTACATACTAATGACTATGTATTTAGAATGTGATGTCAGTAAAGTCTAAAATGTAGGTCTAAAAATGCTAGACTAGAGAAGCACATTGTTCAGGTCCAGGAACAATCTGAGTACAGCTTAAAGTTAAATTAAGGGAACAGAGGACTGTGGGAAATCAATTGTGGGACCTGCCGGACTAGACCAGCATATGCCACTGTCTGGAAACCTTAGGACTGGCTCAGCTTACAATTCATCAACTACCACCCCCAAATCAAAATGCCTAATTGAACCATTAGCTCCTGTCTAATGTGTGGCAAGTGGGAATACAATTCACACAATACACATTTTATAACATGTAATGTTAAACTAATTTATTTTCACTTGACTCTACAAATGCCATCATTTTAACTTATGTAAGAGCCACTTTGTTGCGATTTTGTTCAATGACACTTATAAAATAACGCTTGATGACACTTACCCACACAATAACGCAGCAGAGAAATAATCTAACAGTGGAAAATATCACACCACACTGACATAGCTTTTTACAGAGAATAAAACAAATTAAGAGGTATCAGACTCTTTGTTCCCATTCCCAATCTAATTCGAGTAGAAATGTTTCTGATCTATTACATAATGGGTTATCTTGCAAGTTAAGCCATTTACAAAAATAGTTAAATGACGCTCACGGTTTCCTTACATTATTTTAATTTTAACTTCACTGTATGACCAGGAAAAATAATTAACATTTTACCTTTACTAGAAAATACATTTCAACTTTCACCCTACTCTTCATTTTAATCCCAATAACTGCTGTCACTCGTTGACATAGGTTGCCTATAATGGTATGGAAAATGTCTCGTAATAAAGATATATCTTAATGGTGGTCTCTAAATTTGATGGTCATGGTACTCAGGAAATAGATTCACTTAAGAGGTTCATTAGATATAAATGAATGGTTGTCGTTTTTTTTCTTTTTCCAGAGACACTCTTCTACTGTCTGCTACGACTTCATCTAGCCTGTAGGGAGTTTTGATTGTTCTTCGTCTATTGATTGAAAGGTAGATCAATACATGGACAACAGTCCCATATTCCTCTGACAGCAAACCTCACAGACAGCAACTTACCATTCAATTTCCAGGCACTTCTACCAGTGGTTTAAGATTAGCAATCAACCTGCATCTTTGAATCATATGCTCATATGTCATTCTTAACAGAATCATGGTTGGGTGATATGATTAGTCCTCCACAAATAGTAAATTAAGCTCTTGAAATCTAAAATACTTATTTTATTGTGTGTCTGTATAATGGGGAAAAAAATATTGGGGACACCAAAAAAAGGAAAAGCCGACTTTTGTTTAAAATCATTATTTACTTCTCGTTATATATTGCTAAGTTCCTAACTGCTTACTTTTGGAATAGGAATTGTACACTGCAGGCAGAGACATATATACAGGTCATGTAGCCCTAGCAAGGCATTTTTGAGACACCATCTACTGTTATATCAACCCACAGTGAAAACCACTTATGTACAGTGGATATAAAAAGTCTACCCACTGGACCCAAAGCACACATCCAAATTCACGAAAGCATGGCTCCACCAGAAGAAGGTTAATGAACATCTATGGGGTGATCTGAAGAGGGCTGTGCACAGGAGATGTCCTCGCAATCTCACAGATTTGGAGTGCTTTTGCAAAGAAGAGTGGGCAAATATTGCCAAGATGTGCCATGCTAATAGACTTCTACCCCAAAAGACTGATTGCTGTAATAAAATCAAAAGGTGCTTCAACAAAGTATTCGTTTAAGGGTTTGCACACTTATGCACACCCTTAAACACCCTGATTTCAGTTTGTTTTGCAATTGAATTGTTCATGTTATAGGTCACATTAAAGTTGGAAAAAGTTCAGACATGATTTATCTTTGTCTCATTCTTTAACATCACAAGAACCTGGCATTTTAACAGGGGTGTGTAGACTTTTTATATCCACTGTATGGTAACTGAAACATAATATAATGTATTGTTTGTTATGCCAAAATCATCACAAAAGAACTGTTGTCACGTGATTTTTTTACACAGATCCACTGATAGCTTAGTGATTCCCAGCATCCCAACACCAATGGAAAAGCTATCTCATGATCAGGGGTTAGGGTCACAGAATTTAGTGAAGTATCATTTCTCCCACATACAAACTCTACTATTAATTATGGAGTTAAAGATGGATGATCTACTGTCTACTTTTACTCATTGTAAAAAGAAAGACAAAGATTTGTCTTTTTTTACGTATTTTCCAAAAGTACAGAGAACTACAGATTTTAGGTCATTTATTGGTAACCCACTATAGTCTTTTTTTTTGTTCATTCATAGCATTGCCTCAAATCCTCATTTTCCATGTTCCTCTGTGATTATGACAAATGGATGGCAGGACATAAAAGTATAGAAGGAAAGTGGATACATAAAAAAAACAGGTTGACTTGGCAGGGTTAGAACCATTCACATCAACCGTGCAGGAAGTTATCATATTCCCAAGGAGGTACAGTTAACATCCTCACTTCCACACTTACAAAATAAAAAAAAGGGTAAAAAAAAAAAAGGCAGCGTGGAAGGGGGCCTGACAAGGGATATCCCACTGGACCAGTCAAATGCAAATTAAAAGGATTGCTATAAAACACAGATGCTGCAAAGAAAATAATCTTCATAAGATTTAATGCTTTATTTTTACAAAGCCGGAGGTTTGTGGAAAAGAAATCAGATGAGGCTTCCAGGTAATATAATTAAAAAAACGTCTTGGATCTGTTCTCATTTGTTTTCACTATGTGCCATGGAATCTGCAAAGGTAGGTATTCTAGGCTGCTGAGCATGGCTGTCTGAGACTCAAAGGGAATGGCCAGCTGCCAAGATCCAGGGTACTTTTAGAAGCATCTCTGCAGGCTGCTGACTACTTTACTTTGGACTTTAGTTTTTCTTTCTTTGCACTTACTTATAGCTAAATATACCATCATTACACGTAAAAAGAGAGAGTATGTACTATGTGTTGATTTTTTTGGTTTGTTTCTATGACATTTTGTGTTTTAGGAGATGTTTTAATGTTTTACTATGGTACATTACTTAGTCCAGCATTTCTGTATACACATAAACATGGTTGGAAAGCGGATCTGTATAATAAACAGTAGGAGTTTCAAAAAAAAAATACCATATTTCCCCATTTTTCGAAAAATGTGTGGTCTCAAAACTGGGTGCGTGTTATGCAGTGGTTGTAGATTGTAGATTGCAGTTACTACAGTACTTCCCAGTACCTCCCTGCAGTCACACTGCCGATTGGCCCCACCCCTTTCTGACTCACTGCCATTGGGCCCGCCCCCTTCCTTATAGTATTCACACTGCTCAGACAACAACTCATCTAGATGTAAGTATAAAATTAATATTTGGCCTGCTGAAAGTTAGGGGAGGTGGGGGTTAATTTAGGGGCAGTTATCGTTAATGGGGCCTTTAGGGTTAAGTTAGGGGCAGTTATGGTTAATGGGGCCTTTAGGGTTAATTTAGGGGCAGTTATGGTTGATGGGGTCTTTAGGGTTATTTAAGGGCAGTTATGGTTGATGGGGTCTTTAGGGTTAATTTAGGGGCAGTTATGGTTAAAAAGGGTCTTTAGGGTTAATTTAGGGCCAGTTAATGGATGGGAGTGATGAGGATGAATATGCATTTTATGACAATATTTTTTTTTTTAAATTTCAGGCCCCAAAATTAAGGAGCGTCTTATACATGGGGAAATACAGTATCTGGTCCATATTTTCCCCTGTCCCTCTTTTGTAGGAGCTTTTCAGTTCACATGAACACTATCATGCAATTCTATACAAATGCAACACGAATGATCAATTATTTTTTTTAATAATGTTCTTTGATCTAAGTTACTTACTCAAATAGTTCAGTTCTGTAGCCAATTTAATTTATAAATACAATTCGGTTGATTTTTATTACTGTGACATGAAGGACACAGTCATAAACTCATGCCCACCAAAGATTCGGAGCTTCTAGAAAAGAGGGCCTCAAGGGAGGAAAGAAAGACAGATGGATTTGAGTTCTAATGAAGGACACAAGTATCTAGCAATGAGGATAGGAGGGTAGGTAGGAAAGTGATCTAAAAATAACTACCCTTTCTGGCTTGCTCCTGTAAACCACACTGGACCTTCCACACCTTCCTAAATCCTACCCATTTCCTCATCCTCCACTCTACTGTGCTTTAAAGCAAGCCTTACCCTAGCCTACCCCTTGACTCTTACTCCTTTATGACATTTTTTCAAGTCTGAATTTTTTTCACTTAATTTTGTTTTCAAGCCTTACTCTCTCTGCATTTAGTAACTTGACCCTTAATACTAAAGTGATGAGTGGTTAAACACACCACAAGAGTGGTTTTATGTACATTTTTCATTAAATTATTTCAATACTTCCCATGGTGTTGTCACTACTCAGGGTCGGACAAACCAATGGACTTTTAAGTAATCTTCAGTGCTGATAAAGAAACATGTTAGACTTTCTGGCTGGCCACATAAACTTCTACATCTATGCTGACACTATTTACCATGTGTGTGTGAGTATCCAGCAGGAAGCCACACATTATTTCAATCTAAGGGCCACTGGCATTAAAGTTCCCGGGCCCGTTATATGTCTCAGTCTAGTCCAGAATTATCCAGTAGTCTACAGGTAGAACTTGACATGTTTTATTAACTCATTAAAGGACAATGCATTGTGAGCCCGTACGGGCTTTGTCGTAAAGGGGTTTTTAATGTAATTTGGTTCTTTAAATTAATTTCTACAAAATTCCAAATTACATTATATATATACGATATATATATATATATATATATATATATATATATAAAACATAACAGACAAATTCTTATCTGTGGTTTGTTTCCCATGATTTAATATTGTAAGTTATCTTTGTAATTGTACAAATAAATGTTTCAGCTTGTTGTAAGCTATATTCATTTCCAGCTGTACATCCAATGCTTTCGGCCTCTATTGCGACTTTGATCCCTAGCATACTGCAGTGTAATCTGTAATCTAAAGCAGTCGGAAGAGAAAACAGTATTGTCCTGGTGAGAAACTGTGCCTTCTGACCCCGATGAACACCACTGGAAGTATTGTTGGCTCACGCAAGAAGTCTGGCAGATTACAAGTTCAGAATAGACAATCCAATAAGAAAAAAAACTCATTAGTGCTGAGCAAGCGGTTTAATGGGACAGTTCACACATCCTTTACATCCAAAAAAACAACATCACACGGTCTAAGGAATACTGGAGGAGGGGTGAGACCGGAAAGAAAACACCACTTTATTTTCCTTCTCACAATCCTCAATTGGGATACATGTTGCAAACATTTGATTTCCTTGCAGATGCTTTTAATCTGTGTCTGATTTGTGAATCACACTAGGGAGACACATATTCTGATATATATGAAGAACAAATAATAAATTGTGAATCGTGAAAAAAACACACACACACAAGATGACATGTGGCAATGTGTTTTATTGGCCAGCCTCATTCTCCCCACCTGACCTCGCTGCAACGGGCTGACTACACAGCAAATAGCCACGTGAGAGGCTTTCCAGCAGCCACAAGCCATCTCTGCCAATTCATTTAAACGGATGATCTAACTTTCAGATTAAAATGGTAAAATGCAACTGTGGATTATAGAAACCCTGGCTATAAAGACAAAACGAGGAGATATAACATTGTACACCTATCTGAACAGCTTACATCTACCACATCTACATAACTTAAGACCCTGCCATGGGATCTCTGTATAAGCAGTGTGAACAACATATTTTAACACTACCTGCAACAGTCAACCAGCATTTTTTTTGCCAAAGCATGCTTAGGATACCAAAATGCACATGTTCTATGCAAATGTGACTGCTGTAGGTGCACTCCTTCATGACAGGCTTGGCTTTCACATTTGACTATTATCTAGACCATGGTCATGCATTTGCCCCTTCTGGCAGTTGCATCTGGTAGCCAAGAAGGCAGAAGCTCAACTTCTAGGTGACCATGGCAGTCACAGACCATTAATAAAGTATTGTCCAGCGCCTCTGGTCTGGGCATAACAATTAGTTTAACAAACAGTGTTGCTTGCCATTGTGACTATACAAAGAGTACAGAGATCTACACTCACAAAGTGTTAACAATATGTATTATCTCAAACCCTACAGTAATGAAGATGACCGGCCATGAACCAGTGTGCAGGGGAGCATATAGTGCAGTTATCCTGTAAAAATACAGACAATGGATGCCGTTGACAAACACAAACTTGCCATCTTATAGAATATCAAAATATTTTTACTTATTTAACATATGAGATGCAGCACAGTTTAAGGTTGGGGCTTTTGGCAATTTGTCCACATCATGTCTTAGGTCATGAGAAGTGTCACAGATACATTTCCTTTAGATGGGAAAAAAGCTTTTGATTTCAAACACTCCATCCAGCCTCTACATTTCAAAACAGCCAGGCCAGAAAGACACATGATACACAAACCACCATCCTTGTTATCCACAGAGTGTGCTTAATTTTATATATAATCGGGTTTGGCGCAGGGATACACAATTCGTATCGCCGGACATTGGGGACATGCAGTTCCCGGGTGGGTGTTTTTTTTTTTTCCCCATCTAGCCCTGCTGTGTCAGTCACATGGTGGACAGTGTAATAACGTACAAAACACAAAGTGTTAAATTCTAGTTATGTAACCAAATGCACCTGCGTGTCAAATGTAATACACAAGTTATTAAAATGTCAGTGTTTATTCATAAAACCATTGCCATGTTCTACAGAGTTTTAAAAACCGATGGTTATTGTTCATTCCAAATTTCTGATTTTTTTTTTTTAATTGTCATGGAAGGCCAGTACCTGCTTTTAAGTTACTCTCAAAATGTAATTTTAAGATTGAATAATTTGTAGGGCTGAGTGTTCTTCTTTAGGAGGGTCAGTCCTTCTTTAGAACCCAAACCCTTCCATCCTTCTTTCTTCACCCGATTTTAGCTTAAAATGTTTGCTGGCTGTGAGTATATTGTGGTATTTACAATATCCAATCTTATGCATAAAACAGCAGAAATGTGTTCATTAATTAAAGGATAAATAAAATACATTCTACTTCATCTGAATACCCTATTAAATTCATATAAATCAGAAAGTCACATAAAGTAACAATAAAGCCCTGCCCCTAAGTCATGTCCTTCCTTGGCTTTTTCAAATGTTGGGAGATATGATGGCTCATAAAGTAGGTTCTCCTACAGTACTCATATTTCCGTCTGTGCATGCCATGGATTTGTTGCTGTTCTCAAAGTGTTTTTTTTACAATAAGGGTTTTCAGTTACACTGCAGTAGTTATTACTGAATACATTTTGCCACATTTTAAAATGTTTGGGTACCCTACCTTTTTTTTTTTTGTCTGCATGGTAGAAGATGTGGGTTCCGGAATTTATACCTGGTAGTAAAGGGGACCTAGGCCATCGAGGGTGCAATTCTTTCTACTCCTGAGTCTACTGAGTATCTGTAGAATGTTCTAACTTTCAGCCTTACAGTTTATTCCTGAGACTCCAGGGTTTTTAAGCATAGGCATTTTATCGGAATCACACACTCTGCAGAATTATTTAATTCTTTGCTTTAGTGGCATCATGTAGGAAACCACTGAACACAGGTTTCATATCATTTTTAAGTCCCAGGATAATATATTACAAGGACAAAAATTGCAACTAACTTTTATATTCATGTACACACACACTCAAACATATTCACCTAAAGGAAATGCGAGTATAGCTTTTAGAATTAAACAAAATATTTTTTTTAGAACCAGAACTATGCAAGAGGGAAACGGACTTTGTAAAATGTCGCCACCACGTTCTTGCATAGTGTAAAAAAGTGAAGTGCCTCCAGAGGGTCGGGGATTAGATGCATACATTTAGTGTAAAGGCAGCATTCTGTTAAAAGACCATTAAAAATAAGAGGACAGGTACGTTCAAGAACAGTAGCTCTACAAGATTTATTTGAAACTTTTGTAAACTTCGTATCAAGTAAAGTTATGAAAACATTGCCCTCTACAGAGATTTCCTTGTACTGCAATACACGGTGCTCATTAAACATAACATCACAGCTACATTTCATGTCTCCTAATCTCATCTTTCAGTTATAATTTAAAGTTACGTTTGACTTGCTGTTTGAGTCTAGCATCAATGTCTTTACATTTCTTTTCAATTCACTTAATGAAAGTCACCCTTAATCAATGAAGGTAAATGTTTTTTTTTTATTCAGATATGGTCTAGTCAGAACCTGGACTGGGCTCATTTACCAATGCGTATGTTTAATCAAACTCACTCACAACATACAGAACGTCTGTCTGCTCGCAAGAAACAAAATACAAAAAGTTGGGTGTTTGGAAATGCTTGGCTATGGCTCCGCTCTTTACAGACTGGACCAAGCCAGAGACCGGACTCAAGTAGCCCACTATATTAAACTCATCTATATTAAATTAACCTTTATTTTGTTATTTTACCCTTTAACTACTAAAGGACCAATCTTTACTAAGAGGGCCTTGTTTTTCCAAACAAAAGGAAGATCTGCCAAGTTTCATCACAAAGAAAATCTTAGATTCAACCCCCCCATAAAAATGTTCAGCAAATGCATGTGCATTCAACACTATTCAGGAAATGTCTCACCCAAAAGAGATCCATGTGATGGGAATAACTCCTTCCAGAAGACCGAGTAGCATATCACAAAATGTGAATTGCTTTTTCAAAGTGACATAGGGATTGTTACAAAGGGCTACTACACATGCGAACATTGTTACTCTATGTGACTGCCGGTCTATTAACACTGAAAATCGAAATGGCTCCCAGTCAAGAGAATTTTAATATATAGTACTGCTCGCAATGCAACAAGTCGCATTTAAAAGTACATAATAATGATTTGATATGACTGACCTTCGGTAGTGTTTTCATAGGAAATAACACTAGAGAAAATATCTGCTATTTAAGTAACAATAATTTTTTTTATATAAATTAATTTATTAAATACAATACATAAAGCCTAACTCCATTAAAATGATGTATTGAATGATGTCAAGGCTGTAGCTTACAATACACACCAAGAGGTACTATTTAGCAAATCACAGGTGAGTGTTATTTTTGTTGAGAAAACATATATTTGCATGTTTCTACGAAACGAAACCAATTAAAATGCACATAATCACCATAATAAAAGTTTGCTTTTTGCATAACAATGTACTTGCCTAAAAGAATGTACCGATAGAGGAGCTTGGAATTGTGCTGTGAATTATGCCACTAAAATGCAGTGCTAGTTAATCATTAATATATGGACAGCATTTTAAATGAACCTGTATTTCCACTGTGAATAAAATACTGTAATATAAATGGACCATAGCAGGGAATTGGGGGGGAGGGATTGGTTGTTTGGTTTTTTTTAAATAGTGATTTAGAGCTGTCTCTCAAAACCTGTAATAAATTGATATATTATTTTTTGTTTTATACTGAACATCATATTCCACAGCCCTATACAATGGGTAAACAGGACATAAGTAGTAGATAACGTAAAAATTCAAATGAGCTTACAATCTAGAGGGAGTTAGGGTGCATTACACAAGAGGTAAAAGTGCCACTGTTAGGGATGGGCCACACTAGAATAACTATTGTTTGAGGATACGAGATGGACTAGTAAAAAGTGAACTTAATGAAGATTGCGTAAATCCTAGGTGCCCTTAAAGAAGTGGGCCTTGAAGGATTTTTTTAAGGACCAAGAGTGAATGCAATTTTCGAAGCCATGGGACTCAAAGGGGGTGCCTACTGGGATGTTGAAGTCTCCAAGGGTGACAGAGGGTACATCAGAGGAGAGGAAGTGGGGAAGCCATGAGAAGAAGTGATCAAGAAATATATTAACAAGCGCCACAAAGATATTTTGTGTTGGACTAATTTTAGGGTAAATGTATTATCTCAGAGTCAGCTCATTTGGAAGAATAGATATACAGTGGCAATAAAATGTAAGTGAACTTTGGTATTACCAGGTTTTCTGCATAATTGTTCATAAAATGTGATCTGGTCTACATCTAAGTTGTTTGTAAGTCTAAGTATAGACAAACAAAATGTGCTTAAGATAATAGCACACAATGATAATATTTCATGATTTTATAGAACACACTCATCTCTTTTCAAAGACAGATTTTCTTTTTTTTTTAAACCATTCTGTAGCAGATTTACTTTGATATTTGGGTTCATTGTCCTGCTACATCACCCAACTTCTACCGAGCTTTAACTGGTGGACAGCCATCCTGATATTATGCTGTATGATAGCTTGATAATTCATTGTCCCCTCAATGGTAGCAAGCTGTTCAAGCCCTGAGGCAGCAAAGCAGCCCAAATCATGATTTTCTCTCCACCATATTTCACCATTGGGATAACATTTTGATGTGGGTATGAAATGCCCTTTTTACGCCACAAGCTGTGTGGTCTTCCTGAACAATGCAACCACAGTTTCATCAGTCTACAAAACATTTTCCCAGAAGTGTTGTGGAGTGTCAGGATGCTCTTTTGGGAACTTCAAGCTAACAATGATGTTATGTGTTATATACAAACAGAAATTTGGGAAACCAATAGCCATTTTAAGGTCCCCCTTAAATCATAATGCACGTTACTTATAGATATTCCCCTCCGCTCGCCTGATATGCCACTCTGCCCCCAGATATGCCACCCCCCCCAGACTTACCAATGCACCCCCCGACTCCCTGGTGTATAGCGGGCACTTCCGCTGGGGCTTCTATGACATAGAAGCGGAGGATCCAGGTCCCCTGCAGCGCCACAGGGGATCTGGATCACAACCCTGCTTGCCCGCAGCAGGGCTAAATGAAAAAGAATAAAAACACCCAACCAGTGCACAGAACTGCATGTCCCGGGCATCGGGTGATACGAATTGTGCATCCCTGTGCTAAACCCCTTAGTATGTAAAGCATGCAGGCATGGTCAAAGTGTTTAGTTGTTCAACAAAACGTTAGAATGGTGAAGATGCACGGTATCTCAGCGACTTTGGATCATGTTAAAATTGTTGGTGCAAGAAGATGTAGTGGTTCAATAACAATTCATTGAAAACGTAAAACTCTGATGGGTCATTATTTTGTTTTTCAAATTTAAAATGGTTTGCTAGGTAAGATCTGGGGATCCTCGTGTATATAAAGGCTCATCGCTTTGCCTTATAGGAGATCTAGTCTCTCTTATACCATGTAAATGAAAAACTATTTTTATCCAGCAAATGTAAGGTTTGCTCCAAAAACTGAGATCAAAACTTAAATAAGTGTAGCAGATAATTTTCCTTTACTTGGTGATATTAACACACTTCAAAGGTCTGTACTGAGAAGATTATGATAAAAAGCCTTTGATGTCTTCATGGAAACATGCTCAGCATTGCCCGGTTGAGAGGTGAAAGTGTGAACAAACACCAGAAGCTGTCATGTGAACACTGCACTGAAGGCTTTGGGACACTTTTAAGAGGAAAGTTCATAAAATACAACAGTTCCTATGTATTTCGCCATAGACTGTGCAGTTGGTATTTTGAGGGAAAATATAGTCAATTCTACGTACACAAGGATTATGTTACATGTTATGGAACACATACTGTACATAACATACGAGAATACTCGTCTCATCACCACATGTAAGCTGTCACCAAAAGGTGAACACTTCACTGAAGGCTTTGAGACACTTTTAAGAGGAAAGTTCATAAAATACAACAGTTCCTATGTAATTCGCCATAGACTGTACAGTTGGTATTTTAAGGGTAAATATAGTCAATTCTGTGTACACAAGGATATGTTACACAGTATGGAACACATAAGGACATATGAGAATACTCATATACAATTGTATATGAAGGAGGATGTAGAATACTTTATTATTCATATCTACATGAGAAATACCGATAGGATCCCCAGTTATTTTTAAAGCAAAGCAACTATAGGTATACATTGTTATCTCAGGCCTCTCCTTATGCAGAATATTGATTTTAAAGCCGTATTACCCTTCCTTCTCTTAGTTTGACCTAAACACATTTATTTCATGTATGCCAAGCGTTAAGCTCTTTTACTCTAACATCTTTTGGTTTATTCTTATATTTATGAACATTTTTATTATATGTCACACCTCATCAGCACAAATATTATTCAGGGTATCCATATGGTATTAAATCAACATATTATATATTTAGGGATGAGGTTGTTAGTATAAAAAAAATGCATGTTTAAAACAATTGGAACAAAATGTATCTCCAGCAATATCCTCTTAGCAGAATAATGCACTTCCATTTGTATAGGTTTTTAATTTTATAAGGGAGCAAAATGATCTCTTATGTACTACATTAATCTTATTTAATTTTGGACTTTGGGTACCTTTAAGAAACCGTCTGGTGGGCGCGCGAGCGATGGAAACAATCTTCCGTCTTTCTTGCGACAGCCCCCTCCTCGTGCTCCAGCCGCCCTGCGGATTGCGGTGCAAGGAAGGAGACCGTGGCACCGCCATCATCCGGAGGCAAGCGGGTAGACCACGCCGGACCCCTCTTCGTGTGTCATCATGTTGGCGGCGTGTGTGGTGAGGAGGATGCAGCGCAGGAAGGTGGGGACCCGACACTCTGGTGTAACCAGCACTCGCGATGCTATCTCTCATTGAAAGAGTAGACCACAGGCTGTCAAAAGACACCCTGGTTTCTTGTGTACTAACAGGGAAACGTTAGCTGGGGCTAAAACCATAGGATGTGTTTTTACGTCCTCCGTCATCTAGGGCCTTTTTTATCGGACGTGATAGTATGTCCTAAGGTCACAAAATGATTAATACCCATATCCTGTTGTTTTAGACTGGCAAATGTTTATGTGCTATATTCTAATGTGCATGTTTAATGGGATTAAAGAAGCTAATAAATGTTTCAAGGTTATGTCTGATACAATAAAGATACAAAATATTGTAACTGTATGAACTCAGCTCTGAATGCAGTGCACAATGTATTTTGGCTTTTCTTACATTTATTTCCAAGGGTTTCAGAAACAGGGTTTCAAGTCATCCCAAAAAATATGACAGCTTTTTATATGGATTTTATTTCTTTCTGTAACAAATATCTAATGTAGCTCAGAAAAATATGCCTAAACTAGATTCACCTCACTAACCTATTACTAACCTTATAACTTACTGTGCTCAGAACAGATCACATTATCCTAGGAGGAAAAGTATAACAAAAACCTGGATACAGACACAGCAAGAAACTAGATATGGTCAGTTGGTTTGGTTGTATGTACACCATATGCACAAAAGTATTGGAACACACCCCTTAATTACTGAATTCAGGTGTTTTAATCAGACTTATTGCCACAAGCACCTAGCCATGCAGTCTATGTGTACAAACATTTGGAAGAGCTCAGTGAATTCAAGCGTGGTACTGTGATAAGATGCCACCTTTGCAATAAGTCAGTTCATGAAATGTCATCCCTGCTAGATATTCCAACGTCAACTGTACATGGTATTATTGGAAAGTAGAGGCGTTTAGGAACAGTAGCAATACCCAGAGCGGGGTCACAGAGTGTTGATGTCCATGGTGCATTAAAATTGAAAACCCTTTGCTAATTGCACAGCTGTAGAGTTACAAACTTCCACTGGAACTAATATCAGCACAAAAACAGAATGGGTTTCCATGGCTGAACAGCTGGATGCAAGCCTCACATCACCAAGTACAATCCCGCCACTGAACTCTGGAGCAGTGGAAACATGTGCTATGACATGGCGGACCTTTGTTTGGTAGTCTGATGGGTAAATCTGGGTTTGGCGAATTCCGGGAGAACGTTGCCTGTCTGACTGCATTGTGCCAACTGTAAAGTTTGCTGGAGGAGGAATAACTGTATGGGGCAGTTTTTCAGGGTTTGGGCTAGGCCCCTTACTCCCAGTGAAGGAAAATCTTAATGTTTTCAGCAAGACATTTTGGAAAATGCTATGTTTCCAACCTTTTCTATTCCAGCATGACTTTCTACCAGTGCACAAAGCAAAGTCTATAAAGAAATGGTTGGATGAGTTTGACGTGGAAGAACTTGACTGGCCCACACAGAGCCCTGACCTCAACCCTATTAAACACCTTTGGGATGAACTGGACTGGAGGTTGTGAGCCAGGCCTTCTCATCCAACATCAGTGCCTCACCTCACAAATGCTCTACTGGATGAATGGTAAAAATTCCCACAGACGCACCCCAAAATCTAGTGGAAAGCCTTTCCAAAGTAGTGAAAGCCATTATAGCTGCAAAGGGGGGAACTGACTACATATTAATGTCTATGTATTTAGAATGTGATGTTATAATAGTCCCTGTGCAATGGTCAGGTGTCCAAATTAGAGTCAGAAGTGTTCATAAACCTAACTCTGCAAAAACAATGATGGACAAATGGGGGATTACTAGGTAGGAAAAAGCTAAAACAATGAGCAAGAGACAAGGCCTGTCAAGCTGTGACAAGACTTTTTAAAGGGAAATAAAAAAAAGACTCTGAAAGAGCCAAGTAAGGTTCAGGCTCATCAAAATAGAAGGACATCAAAATGCCAGCACAGGAGGCCCTTAAGGTCAACCCAACAATCACACTTATACAGAGGAGCCCAAATCAACTCATAAGAACAATTGATAGAATAAAAACTTACAGTGATTGCCAACTTTGCCTTAAAAAAATAGATATTTCCCGTTTGCTGCAATACATATCAAGAGTGTGATTCGTTTTCTTGTTAGAGTATTGTTAACAGAATAGTGATTTATTGTATTTTAAATTGCCATGTTATATAAGCTCGTAAAATATCTGTGCTGTATGTTTTGTATTTATCATATTCTAGCTCTAACCCACAGCCAGCTTAATGGCCTGGACCACCAGACTGCTAACAGTCCAGTCAAAAACTGCAGGCAAAATGCGAAAGGCGTGGACAGCTAGAAGCTTCCAAAGGGGCACTGCATTAAGTAAATGCTAAAAGGTTTGCTTAGTGTCCATGTATAGCTGTACACTCACACACTGCCTCTTTATTTGTGCATGTGTGCCCTGTTCCATGCATGTGTCACACTTACTAGTGCTGTGCGTGCACATCGTGCAATTATGTCCAATGAAGGAGGAGACCTGTGATGCAGCCTGGTGGGCAAGCCGCAGGAGTACCTCTGAAGAGGTAAGATATGGCAATGGCCACAACACCAGCACTATTTCCACCGATTTTCTAACCACTAAGAAAAAACAGCCTTAACAGCCTTCAAACTTTAAAAAAGTCAAACTATCATGAACTCAGTAAGACAAGAAGGTAAATCAATAGCCAATCACAGTGCTTTTACGTTTTGCAATCTCTCTGATATCACAGTGATCTGGGACATATTATTGATTCCCTTGAGATGTCCTTGATTGCACAGGGAACCTGATGACCACTAATGCCAGACAACTCAAGCATCCTGATCTCTTTAAATCATGATGTTCCATGCTACCTTCAAATTTATTAGGGCACAGACCCCCATGATGAATGTATAGGGGTTAAATGTTCTTCATTATACATGCAAAATAACTAAAAACAGATGCACATGAGAAATCTGATCATCAGAAAAATGGCTGCAATTCTATGCTCCTGACCAAATTTGGTTATAGTGGGGAAATGCAGAGCAATTCAATGCTTTTGATTAAATGCACAGCAACATTCTCAGCCTAAATGCATGTAAACAATGTACCACTGCAACATGCACCGTGAGACTGGGGGGGAAAAACACTTAAACACCAATGAGATCAGAAGAGATACATTTCTAATTTGAGATGGCCGAGATCCCAGAATAATTCTGGCATTTTAGCCAACTCAACTTAGAAACATGTCGCTTGGTATCCAGAGAAGGCTTTAAATTGCTTGAAATTTTTCTTGGGTTTAAATTGTTCTGCAGTCCCACTGACAAAGCTTCTTGGTAAGCAACATAGCCATGTAAAATCCTTTGGATGTGTATGTCTTTTATGCTGTTTAGTGTGTGCTTCCCTTTCTGTATATTTGTTTTATTCATTTCAATTTTGCATGAACAACCAAACACAACCTTACATCCCATATACAGAGATATTAAAAGACAGTAAGCCTTAATATATTGTGTATATTATTTGTATACAAAGAGAAACAAATCTTAAAGCTAGTGTTTCTTGTTAGCACCATCTAATTTGTATCTTCACAAAAAAAGATTTTAGTCTTTTAGTCTAATTTGCCAAACATTAAAGTTTAACAGGGATACAGAAAGGCTTAGCAGGATCACTTATACAGTTGCACATTACAACAAGGGACATGAAAGCATCTCTTGTCCTAAAAGATGCCAGGAGCTAAATAAATCCCCCTTTTGTGAGCCGTACTCCTTGCCTAGAAAACTGATGCAGAGTGCTGGGGTAAAAAATAAAAAAACCTTGGGGTGTTTAACTGGAGAACAAAATCGGGAAGCGTTTAGTGCATTTATTTCCAAGACAATCTGTTAATATGAGAGGAAGAACAAACTGTTTCCATGTAAAAAAAACAAAAAAAAGACTTTTTAAGTGGGGAAAATGGTTTATATAAATTATTTCATTTAGTACCACCGTATATAGAAAAATTTCAATACATTATTTTATACAAAATTCAATTTTAAAATAGATTCAATTTGTGTGCTATCTTAAGAGGAGCATATTTTTTGTTAATAGTACAGAGTTTAGCAGCTGGTTCTTAAAATTACAAACCTGTCCCCCTGCACTGTTACACCAGGGAAGTGTTCTTATTCAATAATAAAACTATATCTAAAAACATACATTATATTTAATTTTAACCTATCATTTAAGAGCAGGAAGCTGAGGAACAGCGTTCAAACTATTGTGCACTGTATATGGCTACAACGCCTTGCATTTTCTCCACATAATAATGAACTTCTTGCTTGCTAACATCCCTTGCTGTCATTAGAGTAGCCTGAAGGGAAAGCACTCAAATGGCACTTAAAAGTAAATTCACTCTTCTCTGAGGTCAACAATCAACTTTTCTCGTAAAAAACATTCGTTATCTTCCATCTGTCATTTCATTGGTAAAAGCACTTATTTGTACAAAATCAGTCCCCGAAAAAGTTCAATTAAAATAAATGAATAGAAAAAGACGTCAGCCCCCACAGCTCTCGCTACCCATGCTGCATCTGTAAACTTTCCAACTGCAATTGCAACAATCATTATACAAGAATGTAGAGTGGAAGAGAATTGAGAAAGAGTAATAGTACTGCTTGCCACATAAAATAAAATTAAGTCTAAAATTTTTTGTGGTGGGTCCATATTTTATTATTAGAGCAATCCAAACTTCAAAGCCTATATGCTTTCACTGGTAATGAGATCACAGAGCAAGTCATATTGCTAGCTGGATAAACAATTTATGGTAATTAACCAGTAAGCTACAAGTCTTATTCCCATGGCAGCTGTCAAATTCTAAGGTCGGGGTACATTTGACATCAAGCACCTCAATCCATTTCAGCAATATTACATATTCTAACATGACATCTGGGGATTGGTGCATCAGATCAGCAGAGCTATTACATGAAATACCATGTTGCAAGGTTGTATTATGACTAGGGAGCCAGGAGTGCATAGAATAGTCCCTTACTTGTACTGATCCTTAACACGTCCAATGGGTGCCCTATCTGTCACAATCAACTACAGGGTGTGAAATCATATTCCAAGACCTCAATGTTGACTTTCAGAAGGCTGACATCATGGTTCCTCTCAGCGACAAACCAAGAAGTGTCACATGTGATACACACTTCTATCATTCCCTGCCGTACCGGACATTAGTTGGCCTGGCCCATCAATAAAGAAGCTGGAGACCAGAGCGATCGGGGTGATCTAGTACCTTAATGTAATGCTTGGTTATTCCACTGTTTGAAGCTTTTTTTGTTAATAAAAAATACATTATGTCACTATGTTGACAAAAATTGCATGAACATACCCATAAGACCTTTACAGACAATGCATCAATGTTAATCTGGGCAGCAGGTCAAATGCCTGCCTTTTCCTTCATACCACCTTATCAGCTAAAAAAAACCCAAAACAGATATCCTCATGGAAAAGCTATTTTTGTCACTTTTTTTCAGTGGCTGATTCTTCGGCTGATTCATTGAGCTGTGGGTGTGAAAGGTGGTGTGCGGAAATTCCCTACAATAATTCAATGATAGCAAAAAGCTCATGAAAGGTCAATGCTTTTTCTTTGATATCTCTAATAACATACTCTGGCCACAGTGGTGAATGACAAACATACACCCTGGGGTGGTTTACGAGATAACAGAGCCCAAACTAAATGATCTCTTGCCATGTAAACCCAAAGGAAACATCTTCACTGCCCCTCCAGGTTAACAGCTTCCTTTATTTTTCTTTAAGTTTCAACTGCAATGTTATACATCCTTGTTTCAGTGAGAAACCCCGCATGATAAAAGGGTTCCTTTGAAAAAAATAAACAGTCATTGGGCTGGTTCAGTGTGTACTGTAAATACGGTATTCAAATAACATAAATAACGCTAGTTGTACGTACCATGTGAAACGAAAAACATTTAGAATACAATGTGTGGATCTAGAAAGATAATTCAGAAGATTCCCTGCTGGCATGATGTTGCATCACTTATGGAAACATCAAGAGTTTTATTTAATAAACTGGAAGTTTGCAGCTAAACATGCGTTGTCTCATTGACTTAACTAGGAATTATGCAGAGCAACTCAAAGTGAGCTTCTTCTGCATGAAGGGCTAAGTTGGCACCATCTAGTAAAGCACAGTGAAGTCAGCAAAGTTTTATTCACTGTTTAGAGGCTATGCCCTTATACATATATATATATATATACTATACAGTATATATAATTGGCTTTATGTGTGAAGGTGGCACGTAAGCAGTTTGAGGTCCCTGTGATACGTAGGAAGGCAACAGGGAGAAACTTGGTGACAGCTTCACCCACTCTCATCTATGCTCTATGCATAATATCCACTTTTAGTTCATTGTCTACCCATTCTTGTCAATGCTTTGACTTTAAAGTCAAGTTTTCTTTGGTTTTTCACATTTCTGAGAGCCTAGGGCCTAGAGAATACCTGGAATCTAACTCAGGCCCTAAGCTTTACTGTGATACAGTTGTGGCCAAAAGTTCACATATGTCTAAGTTAAAAGTATTAAAACTCAAGTTTTCACAACTCCCCACATTTCATATTACCATTCATTTCTTTTGGCACGACAATTTAGGCATCTACTATTCTGTGCACATCGCAGGTAATTTTAAAATAATCGATAACTGACAGAATTCTTTCAGCTTTAATTCACTATATAAGAATTCCTAGAGGTCAAAAGTTTACGTACACCAGGCTGACTGTGTCGTTAAACAGTCTGGAAGATTCCAGAAATTGATTTAACCCCTTGACTGCTAACGACGGCATGGTGCCGTCGCTAGCAGTCCCAGTCAGGTGCTAACGACGGCACCATGCCGTCACTAGCACTCTCCTACCTTGATGGAGGTCTGTGGACCTCCATCACCACCTATCCCGGCGATCTGCCCCTCATATTGAAGAGCATCACTGGGACCACCCGATCCGGCCGGTGACGTCGCGCGTAATGACGCGATGACGTCACCGCGCAACTTTATTTAAAACTGACAATTGTCAGTTAAAGCGGTATGGGGGCATGCTGCTTAGATGCCTGTATCTCAGGCATCTAAGCAGCTACAGACCCCCAACATATACCGTTGGAAAGGTAATCGCCTCACCTTTCCAACGGTATACTGCTTGTAAAAAAAAGAATAAAAAATATTAAGTAAAAAAAATAAAAATGTACAAAAAAAGTTAAAAAAATGATTTGGGGGTCTCTAAAGGCAGATAAATAAAGATCAAAATTGCCTAGAGACCCCCAAATTAAAATATCTAAACATAAACTGGTTTAACTTTAAAAACAAAAAAGTTTAAGTATTCTAGCTAAATGATCACTGTGGTAGCCAATGTTACCACAGTGATCATATAGCTATGAGCAGTCACATTCCCTTTTTAAAAATGGCCGATACTAAATTTTAACCCCATGATCCCTTTGATCATGGGGTTAAATAACGATGAACTGCAAATATTATTAAAATCAGCCATTTAGCCTGTAGTACATAAGTTAACCATGTCATCCCTGGAGCCCCTTGCATTTTTACTGCAAAACTTATTTTTGCTGTAAAAGTGATTTTTTTTTCTCCCTTTACGATCATTTCTTTGGGATTGTAAGGGGAAAGAATGGTGTGTGCTTCTGTGAGTGAATGTATGGAAAGTATGGTGTGTGCTTCTGCGAGTGAATGGAGATATGAAAAGCGTGTGAATGGTCAGTAAATAGGGTTGTAGCCTTGACGTGGCATTACTGCTCACGTAAGAAGTTAAATTATGGCACAAAAAGTACATATTTTCAAAAACTACACCCCTTGGCACATCAAATGAGGGGCTGCATGTGTTTCTAGGACAAACCTGGAGTGCGCAAGACACAAATGAACATGTCGCTATGGTTAGAAAAAACATATTTTCTAGCCAAAGCGACACATTCCATCGTTATTTGTGAACTCAACTTTTGTCCTAGAAATACATGTAACCCCCCATTTGAAGCTCCAAGGGGTGTAGTTTCTTGAAATGTGTACTTTATGTACCCTAATTTAACTTCCCAGATGTCTAGACCACTTTATCTTCAGATATGGCAGATTGGAGAATCTTGTTAAAAAATTGTCTTAAAACATTTAGGGGTGATGCCTGCAATTAGACAGCTCTAGGCAGCTGGGAAGTTAAATTATGGTACATAAAGTATATATTTTCAGAAACTACACCTCTTGGCGCATCAAATGAGGGGCTGCATGTGTTTCTAGGACAAACCTGGAGTGCGCAAGACATAAATGAACTTGTCGCTTTTAATTTTATTTTTTTTTATTTTTATTAGTGTGATATTCACTTATTTGTTGTGCACGGCAGATTTGTGATACAAATACAAATAAGACCTCATTTGCTGCGGCTGGGGGTGTAGTTTCTAAAAATATATAGTTTTTGTGGCATATTTTAACATCCCGGGCAGCTAGAGCTGTTTAATAGACGGCGGCCATGCATTAAATTTAAAGATGTCTTTTGTGATAGTCTAATAAATGTAACTTTTAGCAATAAAATATTAGCAAAACACAGTCTACTGTTCTCAATGTCTGTTTATTTTAGACCGGTTACCTACTACAAATATTTAGCAACACAGCTTTTGATATTAGGGTTTAGAAAAATAACATTACAAACTAGTTTTTATTGAGTTGGAAGTGAAAAATTACACTTTTTTCCCATTTTTGGCTGTATTTTGCAAACCTAATGAGACATACACATATAAAAATGGTATATTTGGAATCTGCAGGGTGTGCTGAAAAAAACAATATATGGTTTGTATAGTTTATTCCCAAGAAATTGACTTTGAAACACGTTTAAACGTGAGATGCACCAAAATGCCGAAAACCAGCTTAGCACCAGGGTGGGAAATGGCTTAGCAGCCATGACTTTTTACATCTTCTTATTGGCCAGTTGTCATAATTAGTAGTTTATAGGCAAAATATTGTATGCAAATATAAGAAGCATGGGACCACAGAGACACTACATTATTCAGGAAGGAGGCCCAAATTAACTCCCAGGGCAAAACGTACTTTAGTCCGAGAGGTTCAACTTACTCCAAAGACAACAGCAAAGAAGCTGGTAAAGGGGTTAGAGGTGTCAGATATCAAAGTATCCACACCGGCCATTAAGACAGAGTCCTACATCGCCATGGCCTGATAGGCTGTCATGCCAGAAATAAGCCCCTTCTTTCAAAGCCAGAATAAAAAAAACAGAATTAAGTTTGCAGAGGAGCCTTTTGGAAGAGTGTTCTACACTGTTCGGCCATAATGGTCAGCACTATGTGTGGATGAAAAAATGTCAGGCTTTCAATGCAAAGAAGACCATCCCAACTCTGAAGTATAGGGGTGGCAACATCATTATCTTGGGGTCTTCATCTGGAAAAGAGACAGGTGCACTTCAGAGAAAAGATGGCATAATGAGGAAAGACGTTTATCTAGATAGAAATACTAGATAAAAAGATCCTACATGTACTTTCAAAGTTGTAACACAACGGCATTCATACAACAAAGTGAAAGTATTGGAGTGGCCATCACAATTCATGTCTCTGCAAGGAGGCCCAAAAACCTGACAGAGTTATACCAGTTCTGTCAGGAGGAATGGGCGAAAATTCCAGCTAAAAATTGAGAAGCTTGTGGGCAGTCACCCCAAGCATCTAAGTTAAGCAATTAAAAGTCACCAAATACTAACAAAGTGTATTTAAACCTTTTGTGCTGGGATTCTTATATAGTGAAGTAAAGCTGAAAGAATTCTGTTTGTAATCGATTGTTACCTCTGATGTGAACAGAGTAGATGCCTTAATTGACTTGCAAAATAAATGTACAAAAACGTGAAATGTGTGGCGTTGTGAAAACCTCAGTTTGAATGCCTGCACATCTTTCATTCTTTGGGGAAAAAGCAATTTGAAATTATTTTGGATTCCAACGCACCTACTATAAACATGACTTATAAAAAAGGTAATAACCTCAGAAAATATTTGGCACACTTAAACGCCATGCTTAAATTCTGTATTCTTTAGATTGTGTTTTATTACACAAATGGGATCTGCACGAGAATTACCATGGTCTGCTATACACTGTGCAGCATTAAACAATGCGTGCTTATATAAGTTTTGAGATAGCAGTCCAGATTCCTTGGTATGATGCCTTAGGAAAGCCCACAATTTCAATTCAGCCCAAATGAAGAACTTACAACTCAATATGGCTAAATGAAAACACTTTAAGACAAATGATGGTCAATGGTTCAGAAATGAAGTCTTTAAAGCATATGATAGTTGTGTTGTCCCTTTTTTCATGATGTTGCTTTTGCAACTGCACTATATTCTGTAGAATCCCCCATACGCATTTGCCCCTCCCCCAGATATTTTCATGCAAAATACGTGTTTGGAGCGAAGTATAACATGAACAGGTAAATGTGTTCAGCCAGTCAGCACGGCAAGCATTTCTCATTGATTTCATTGAAAGGTCAGGTAAGTTATTTATATTATTTTATTAATGTCTTGAAGAATATGTTTTGTTTGAAGCATGTGACAACACACACACATACACACACACACACACACACATATTTATTTCTTAATTTCCAGCAACCTCTGCTTTAGACATCCAATTTTAACTATAATATGTACAAGACTTGCCCCAGCACCCAGATTGCACACACAAGATTTGCCCAGATCGCATCCACAGTGGTCTCCTTAGAGTCTCAGGTCTCCTCATCTTCCCCTTTCTCATTATCTCTTCATCTCAGATCTGCATTTGCACTTTAGCTCCCACCTTTCCCTTTATCTCTCCATTTTTTTCCCTCTCTCCTTTTTCTTTATATCTCCCTCGTCTCTTTGATCTCCCTTCTCGTTATCTCTCCTCCTCTTTCTCTTCACCTCACCTTTTCCCCCTCATTCTCTTTATCTCACCTTTTCCCCCCTCATTTTCTTTACCTCACCTTTTCCCCCCTCGCTCTCTTTACCTCACCTTTTCCCCCCTCATTCTCTTTACCACACCCTCCCCCGCTCATTTTCTTTACCTCAACATTTCCCCCCTTTCTTATTATATCTCCTCTTTTTATTTATCGCCCACCTTTCTATATATCTCCCCCCTCTTTCTCTCTCTCCCTTTCCCCTTTAATTCTCCCCCTTTCCTTTAATCCCCTTTCTTATTATATCTCCTCTTTTTATTTATCTCATTGTTTGTTTCTTTTTAAATTCCATCTGGTTTTACTTTCTCTCCCTTTTTCTTTGCTTCTCATTATCTCTCCCCTTCTTATTATTCCTCCCACTTCTTATCTCCCTCATATCTCCAAATCTCTCTCCTTTCCCCTCATCTCTCATTGTCTCTCTCTTCTCTTTGTTTATCACTCCCCTTTGTCCCCATATCTTCTCCCTTTCATTATCTCTTTCCTTTCACCTAGGGTGACCACACGTCCCAGATTGCCCGAGACAGTCCCGCAAGGGGACTTTAAGTCCCAGGCAGCCTCAGTCCAGGACTTACTCACGGGGAGGAGAGAGAGGGGCGCCGAGTGGTTTTTACTCATGAGGTTTCCAGCAACCTCTCAGTGCCCCTCAGTCCCCTCCGCGAGGCCTCTGGCTCAGTTGCAGTGCCGGTATGTCATGCTGAGCGCCGGAATATGACGTCAGTGAAGCAGCGCGCACCACGGCAGAGCAGTGAGACAGAGGCCCTGGACTACTGGAAGGTAAGTGAACTACAATGGGGGAAATTGTAGATAATAAGGATGGAGGGAAAGGGGTTGATAATGAGAAGGGAGGGAGATGGGGTGAGTAGATGGGAAAGGGGGTAGTAAGAATATTGAAAGAAATAAAGAGTGAGATTGAGTGAGAGAATAAATAAATTAGTGTGTGGATAAAATGTGCGAATGAGAGAGAAAATTAACGAATTAATGTGTGGATGAATTGTCTGATTGACGGAGTATGAATTAACGTGTGAATAAATTGTCTGAATGAGGGAGAGAATAAATAATTATGTGAATGAATTATGTGAATAAAAGTGTGAATTAGTGAGTGACTGTAAAAGTGTGTGTGTGTATCATGGGTGTATAATTTATTTGTGGAAAAGCAAAGATGGCACAAGCAAGGTGCTTGAGCCTTGGGGACCAAGATGGCGCAGGCAGGGTGTTTATGGGACAAAGATGGCACAGGACAGACTGTTTGGGGACAAAGTTGACTCATTCTGGGATGATTGGGGACAAAGATGGCAAGTCTTATGTGTGTTATCTAGGTGCTGGTCAGGTTCTATGTGGGCAGTGTGGACGCCAGGGCTGGCTTTGGGGTATGCGACCTAGTTGACTCATTCTGGGATGATTGGGGACAAAGATGGCAAGTCTTATGTGTGCTATCTGGGTGCTGGTCAGGTTCTATGTGGGCAGTGTGGACGCCAGGGCTGGCTTTGGGGTATGCGACCTGTGATCTATGCCTGTAATTAATGGGGTTTATATCTATACCTTTGTTGTTGAGTTCTGCAGTGCTATTTCTATGTGTTTTTTATCTATATCCTCAGTGTTGAGTTTACATGTGATTTCCAGTTGATCTATACCTGCAATGCTGGGCTTGTGTGTTATGTTGATCTATACCTGCAATGCTATGTTTGCATACACTATTATTGCATACCTGCAAATACAGGGTTTGTTTGTCTGATTCTATGTCTTCAGAGCTGAGTTCACATGTGAATTTCCATCGATCTATACATGCAAAGCTGGGTTTGTGTGTTAATGTGTTGATCTATCCCTGCTATGCGATGTTTCAATACATTATTTATTATGTAGTTATGTTGGTTTATATGTCTTATTCAGTTGATCTATACACGCAAGTGCTGTTTTATGTGTTATTTGATCATTACCTATTTTGAGTGATTGCATGCTAGGGAGCGTGGAGCGCGGCCCAAGGAAATGCTTGCGTAGGGTCCAATTTTTTTCAAATGTATTGGCAGCAGGGGCTAATAGTTATATATTGACAGCAGGGGCTAATATTAATAAATAACGGCAGCAGGGTCTAAGATTTATATACATATTGGCAGCAGGGGCTAATATTTATATATATTGGCAGCAGGGGCTAATATTAAAGAAACTGCACAGTTCAGCAGTAACACATGTGCACACATACTCACTAACATGCACACATCCATGGTTACACACCCTTACACATACATGCTCACATAACCTTACACTTACTCATCCATGCTCACAACAAACATTTACGCATTCATGCCCACACACACATCCATGCTCAGACACATGTATAGTCACCTGGGGCAGACCGCCCCCTCTCTTGTGGGCCACTGGTGTTTAGCACCAGGATATGGTGTTATAACACACTGCCTGGAATTAATTTGGGGTCGGTTAGAGGGAGTCCTATTATCTCCCTTAGGCAGCCCATAGCCCTGAATGAAGACTCAGGGGCTAAAGGATGGTTTAGCCCCAGAGTCTCCATTTGGGGATATTAAGTTGAGACTTGGTGCGTCACCCCCAGTAGCCCCCCTAGCGACGTCCCTGCTCACAGCCACACATATGTAACTTCCTGTGTGTAGGTGTGTACAAATGTTTGCGACAAAAGAAAGGGTCATGTAAAATTACAAAAATATTAATCAGCATGAAATGCATCTGCAATTCTTTCTTATATTTCTTTAGAAATAATATGGTGAATGATCAGTAAAAGCAAACATTTCCATACTGCAGGTTATGGGATAAAACGGGTAAGCCTATCAGGTCTGATGTCTGTCTATCAGCCTATAATTACACAAGACCAAGTCTACTTTCTATCCTGTGTTTAGAAACACTTAAAACACAACAACTTGGCCTCTGGATTAATCAAAAACAAATGGTTACAAGTCAGTTACACCATACTAAATGTGAAATCTACTTTAAACTTCAAATACATTTAGGGATTTTGGAACAGCAATAACGTGCCGTAACATCCTTTGACGAAGAACAGATTGTATCAGATGAAAGGTGGACTTCGGTAGTTCCTTCCTGTGCTCTATGTGATGTCACTAGCTGAACAATGACTACATCTGTAGTACTAATTGTTCACAGACTGTGTCTGTTCCAAGCCACTTGTGTACCATATTAAGGCCCATATTTGTAATATGTACTACTGAGGGAAAAATGGAAATCAAACACAAAAACACAAATATATTCTTTATCCCATCCGTATCCTGGCACTTTTCTTTGAACACATGAAACTGTGCCTTTTCTTACACGAAGACACAGCCTTTTATTTAAAGAACGTTGGACTATCGTGAAAATTAGCTGTCAAAGAAAGTTGACATTTCCTTCAAGTTCTTAAAAATAAAGAACAGATTTTTATAGTGATCTTTAACATGTCTAAGAAAACTTAGATTCCTCGTATATAACACCAGCCATGGAGTGACGAGGCGTGTCTCAGGCCTTAATAACAGAGAACAAGCAAGAGTGTTTGGTAAAGGTACACGCAACCTCTGTCACATTTTTCTTATAATTAGCTATGGCTCCCATTGGGTGTTATGTAAAAAAATATTCTGGTCAAAATCTGAAAAGTTGTCTTATCGCAATAGCAACAGATGATATGTTCCTGCAGAATGGAATGTACGATTGGCAGCTATGGAGTTAGGACCGCTTTTCAAAGTCTATGCCAGACATCATTTTTATATATAACCCCCCCTGCTTTCTCAAGACAAAGCTGTTGTTTGCGCAAAGCAGACAGCAGCTTGCTTTACGTACGCAGATAGCACGTTATTAAACCTTCTAAACCATATCTTACAGTTTTATTTCTCTTCTTCAATGTGTCCAGTATTACCACTATCCACTTACTGGCCGAGCATTCATTTTCTCATTTGTATAAGCGCACTATAAAAATATACAAACAATGTAAGCCCAGGTAGGGTGACAACAATGTAGCAATTCTGACTAACTTTTTTTATGGTAAGTTCTATATAGTTTGTGATCGATATGGTATATGGTCAATTACAAAAACAAATAATATGGAAAAAGCAATAAATTTAAAAAATGCCAGTCCTGTGGACCTTTAAGATGGCCTGGAAAGCCTGGTCACATGACCAGTATTGATCATACAAAAAAGATTGTACCTGGTTGTCTAAAGTTTAGGTTTATTTTGGATAAGTATTTTTATTATGTTGGGCGCCTTAAAGGGAAATTTGGCAATGTTGATATTTCAAGTACTATTGGTGGTTTTTATGACAGCATACAGAGTTTGTGACAATATAATGAATAAATACAGTATTTATAAAACATTTACCTACGGACACTCAGTGCTAGTAGATCTTAACAACATGCAAATAAAAAGGCACAGTATAATATTTAATTTATTCAACAGAATTTTTTTTTTAAAGTTGAAAATAGGTAAACACACAGACTTATTGGAATATAATATAAATTTTCAATATCGGAATGTAGCTGGTAATAATGTGCAAAGAACATGCAAAACCAATCTTTGAATACATCTGTTAATGTAAAATATTATTCAAGTGGTTACTGCTGACTGGTGTAGAAAAACATTTCGAAAAAGCCAGCTGTGAAAGAAAATAATACATATGTAGTGTAGTAGGAAGTGGTCTAAATAGAAGAGGTGCCCACCCATGTGGAATCTTAAGCGGCAATGATGCTTACCATGGAGAGGAGAACCAGATGGACTGCTGGAGAGACCAGGCACAGGGCTACAACGGCCTCCTTGCTTTGAAGTCAGCTCCTGCTCAATCTCCTCGAGGCCTGCACTTTTTTGGAAACGGCTCATGCGGTTCACCACGCGGGGTGACATATGGGTGCGCACACACGGCTGACCACCATACGGGTTTATGGGGAAAACATGTGAGGTACCACGGAGGGTGCTCACCACGACCCACCTGCAGTCATGGCTGAAGCAAATATCCTGCACCTGAGAAAAAAATATAAGTAGAAATATACACTTAAGTCCACTTGAAAGCAACCTTAAAAGTATTACATTAGGGTCTGTACAAGATGGGCCTAAACATCCAATTCCACACAGACTAAGCAACTTATAATGGGCTGCCATTAAAGAATGGATGAAAAGTGGGGATTGAGGGCAGTAAAGCTTTAGAATACACTGTCTAGAGTCAGAATTTTCTGATATGATTAATGGCTTTACATGAATGTTGAATATATTTTGGGCAATGGGGGACACATATTTTAAGATGTCCCAAAGGACAATGTAAAGGATTTAATGAATTAGGCCATGCCTGTTTCAAAACAGTTTTCTTTTTGTAATTACATTGTGCCAAATCTATTCCATTTGCGTCCTGGTAAATATGGAGAAATATTTTCTGTTAAATAAAGGACCCCTTATAATAGTTACTAGACTGGACCCACTCTCTAGAGCTATCTCCAGATTTTTTTTCCAGATTTGGTCAAGAAAAAGTATCACTAATGAAGTCATTCGGTTAAAACTCAAAAATGGTTGAACCTTGGCATTGGAGACATTACTTTAAAAGACCCAGATGCTACAACCAATTAGGTCCTTTAGCGCTGTTTTGGATTGTTATGGACTCATTTGATTTTATCAACAGCTGAACTGGGGTAAGTAAACAGGCTTGTTGAATCTTCTGCTATTACTTTGGGTAACTCGAGCAAAGGTTAAACAGCATGTGTTCATACACATCGGACCGAGATTGACGATTAATATAAAAAATAAAATATTACATTAAAGTGAATCCGCCACTTTTCCAAATCCTATATCTGGCTTTTCAGTGTGCCTGTATAGCAGCCTAAAGGTATTTGAACAGTAATGCTACGTATGAACATACTGCTTGATTTGTTGCCACGTAGGGACAGAGGTACAAATATGTCTTTCTGCACAGATCCCCCAAAATAAATAAAGTTATAATTACCTTTATAATTATAGTTATAGTCAATGTAGTTGCATGTGTAAGTAAACAGGATAACTAAACTTCCTAACCATGCCAGAAAAAAGAGAACACAGCAATGATTTCAGACCTATAGTATACATTATGCTTCATTTAGTAGCTATGTTTGCCTGGCTTCTCCAGCACAAAACTGTTTATATTTACAGGGTAATGCCAACAGATTGGGCATGTGGACATTAATTTTGTATCCTGTCTCCTAGAGATGTCTGTTAACCAAAGCGCTAAGGAGCCGTGAGCATGTTGTATTGTTCTTTCCAATGCAACATTTCTCAAAACATTTTCTAAAAATAGTACCAGTAAAAGTTGGCTTCTTTTTGAAATTCTGGAGAAAAAAAAACACTTTCAAGGTATTAAAGTGTATATGTATATTTTTAAAGCTTTTTCAAGCTTTGTCAAAACAAATTTATTTTCAACATTTAGTTCTGTTTTACTTAATTATTTATGTATTATTGTACTGTCAATGTTTCCTAGATTATAATAGATTACAAAAGGAAAATAAAACCATGAATAATATTATAGTATTCTGATTGATGATAGGAAAATATGTTGTTAAAAAGTAGTATTCAACGATTGATTTAAACAGGAGATAGTAATGCAATTACAAATGAGAGGCAAAAAAAGATATAGGAGATATTTAACACATACAGAGAATGATTTCCACCAAGCTCTCAAAAGAGCTACCATAGACTTGCTGGCATCTGAGGATATGACCCAAGAGAGATTCTCCTCTGTAATAAGACGAGATGGTCTTTATATTGTAAGATATTTTGTCTCTAAACCCAAGTGATTCTAGCTCCACATATATTGACATTATCACTTATGAAGACAAGGGCCAAATATATCTTTATAATGTTCAAATTATACTGGGTTATCTCTGGATGCCAGAAAGGAGTCTTGGCTAATCCCAATTGACGATAATAACACAATGAAATACTAAATTGAACAAAAAAGGAATTAAAAAAAAGAGAAAACTGTACAATTAAAAGTGGCTGACGCAAATGAAAACAAGCATTTACTTAAGGCTCGAGCCACTGCTGATAAATCCAGAGGAGTGAGTATTTCATACTTAATATGTAACATATTCCAAATTCTGCACAAGAGGAATGTGTACATAACACTTACAATCTGATAAATTAGCTGTTTACACAGACCTCTTGTGTAACCTTGTATGCTTGGTTCCCTGGAGCAGCAATGCATGCACAAGCCAAAAATTTAAGTGCACATGCAAACCCAGCTGCCCAGAGCTTTATAGATACTGGCCCATGTTTACTTAGCAGTACTACACTCTTCAAATGTGTTTGAGAAGGGCCCCCTTTACCTGCTATTTCTGAAAGTTCTATTAGTTTTGTGACTCCTTAGGAAAGGAGGTCTTGGTCCCAAAAAGCATCAACATGACTAAGTCTTATGCCACAAAGAGGCTTTCTGATGTCCGGCTACTATTTCCTCCACATCCCATATAACTGTTTTTTTTGTGTTGGCTACTGGTTGTTACAGGACTGCTGGCAATTGTACATGTCCAATGCCCAGATAAAGCTTGGCGCATGTGTGATTCTGGGCAATCCATTTGCAGAGCATGTTGTGACAAAAGGTACAGTAGGCTATTCTGGAACAGGAGCCCAAATGTTAGTAAGTAGAACAAAGTTTTGGGTGCAAGGAAGTGCCTTCAAGATGATCTTGTTGCCTTTGTGCTTGATATGTGTACCATTACCAAGCAACTGTTTCAGATTGAAGGCATTAGCACCACAAAGTTGTTACTCACACATTTGCAATTTCCTCCTAGGTTCAGTTAGAAAATACCTCCATAATTACTGTCCATAATTGTTTTGATGTTTTCTTTTAACTTAGATAAGATTCAAACTAAAACATGCCCACATTACTATTGTCCTTAAAAACCATATGAATCTAGCCTACTCAATTTGTATTTAGTTCCGGTCATCCTCCAGTCCACCAAATCCAAACATTCACTTCCTTGACTTAAAGACTTGTATTCCAGCAGAGATTTGGTATGTGAGGATTCTAGTACCTAAAGATCTTATTAAACCAGAGCTAAAACATAAAGGATCCAGCTCCAGTTGTGAGACCCTGTTAATCTGCCCATTCACCCTACAATCAGCAGATTAAGTTAAAGAAAAACCTTTACACTCAGAGACAAATCCTGAAAGCCATGCCTTCAGTACATTATAAAGGTTATTACTGGTTCCAAAAAAATTGTTTTTGTTGCTTTTCATTTTTTATTTATCCTAAGTGGTTATGTCTAGTAGAGCCCTCTTGTGTACCCCTCATTTGTACAGGGACGTTCACTTGAAAGTGATTGGGGATAGTATAACTTGCTTTCCTACCAGCAATTCATTTTAACCCCAGGTTTGCAACTAAGATATCTCATAAATTTTCCTAAGGAACTTAGTAAAATATATTGTTTGAATATCATACTAAAAATCAAAAGTTGGTGACGTAAGAAAAGATTGGAATCTCCTGGGTCAAATAAAACTTTGCACATTGACAGCATACAGCTCTTCTGACACTTGTTCTTTGCAAAAAATGTAACCAATATTTAAGACTAAAAAAATGAAGAGATAAGGTCCTGGAAAAAAGTGCATGATACCTCACTAAAGGTTAGATTTTCATCAATGCAATGTTTTGTTTTTCTATTAAGAAACGCTCATATAAACCAGAGCACAAAAATATGTAACTTAATGTAGCCATAAATATTAGTTCCAAGTGTTCAAATCCAGTTTTATCTCTCTAAGATCATCATAGTTATGTACTTTCTGTTGAAATTCAAAGGACACAATTGCCAACAAACAAGGCAAGGGGTGAGAGGGTGTGAAAAGGTCAAGTGAAAGGGCTGAGGTAAGGATATATTAAGAGAAGTTTTGGTGAAATAGAGAAACACGGATTCAGAAAAATGAAGAAGAGTACATAGGGAGGTGGCACAAAAGAGGAAATCTTGACGGGTATAGGAAAAAAAAATACTTTTTTCAGCCTAGTAGTTTAGTAATCTAATTATCTGCCTAATTTGATTATGGAAATTATATCTACCCACATTAGAATGCAAATTCAGAGTTCTTAAAGGGTGTCCATGAGTACAGATATCAGGTCAGGTGGTGAGGCAGGATGAGTAAAGCGAGATGGCCTGAAAGTGGCGGCAGGAGAAGAAAAAAACTGTAGGAAGGACTAAATAGAGCAAGCCAAAGATGAAAGACAGCATAAGATAGAAGATCAAGAGACGGAAAAAGAAGGAGTAAAGAAAGAAGGTGATGGAGTGGATACAATAGAAGGAAAGAGAGCAGGTCAATGAGCCAAGATAGGAGGAATGTGAGCAGATCAGTGAGCAAAGTAAGGAGAAGAAAAGAATGAAGATGACTGGTCAATGAGTGGAACTAAGAGGAGTAAAGAGGACAGGGCAATGAGTAAAGCTAGAAGGTCACATTTTGGAGGCAGTAAGAGTAAACAGAAAATGTCAAGTAGTGTAGCAGAGAAGCAAAGTTTGCAGGTCAGGGAGTGGAAGCAGGAGAAACAAAGACCAATGGTCAAGTTGTGGAAACAGGACAAATAAGAGAGATAAGGTCAAGTTTTGCAGGCATGTAGAGTGGTGAGAGGATCAGAGAGGAGTAAAGAAGGCAGAACAGGGAGTTGAGCCAGTAGGGAGTAAAGAGAGCAGGTCAGAGTGCGTAGGATGGAATGAATGAAGACAGTGGGTAAAGGAGTGGAGGTGGGAAGAGTGAATAGAGAAGGTCGGAGAGTGAGGCAGCAGGAGGTTGCAATGTTAATTTATGCCACTTGAGTTTTCAGGCAGGCCACATCTGTCTTATAGACTAAAACAATCTAAAATAAAAACCTTAATATCACATTCTCTTACCATGAATTATAGAAAAAAAAATCTATATACTGCTATATTATATTTTGGGCCAAATAATTTGCCTGTAAATGTTACAGCTTTCATACTGATATCTCAAAGGCTCTATGTTTACATGCTGTAGTTGAATCGTACGACACTCTGCCCTTTTTAATCTTTCACCTGTACCTGTCAGCGGCACAGGCCAGTATTTGTTTTATCCCACTTTGTATTTGCACACCTATCTTAGGGTCACTTATAGCCACAGTTTTTTTGTGGCAGAACAAGCAAAAGTCATGAGTAACTGACTGATAACGGAGAGCAGTTTGGGCATCAGACCTGGAGCGCTGTCATCCCCACGTGTTTGCTCCGTGTCCAAATAGTGTAGGGTGCAGGCTCCGTTTATTCCTACTGTTTATACAAGGAGATCAAAAAGAATGGTAAAAGCATGCAATCAGTAACCTACTGTTATCAGTGTCTAAGTCTAACGTCTAGTTTGTACACTGAACATCCTGTTTACCTGTAGGTTCAAGTCAGCCTCTGTTTGGGATGATTATGTATGTTTTTATTCTCTCTTTCCGTTAACATCGTTTGTTCTGCTGTTTGACATTTCCCTAAAGTTTGCTTCCATATAGCTATAAATAGGACCAATGGTGTGCTTCCCATGTTTCGACAATAAACAGTTTTGTTTTCATCATTTTAGAATTTGTAATATTTGCAATATATAAAAACAAATTGAGAGAGAGACAGAAAGCCCTGTCAGGATATTTTGATGGATATAGAAACTTTTAGCGAAAGTCCTATGTTTTTCGGCACCATGATTGCTTGCAAATAAAATTGGAAACCTTGTCATTCTGAAATCAAGGGTGCAAGACACAAACACGACCTGATTTACAGCCCAAATAAAACAATACAAAAATATCAGCATAAATGTTATTTTTGAAGTGTACTAACAGTTAACTATTACAATTATATGTTGTGTCCAGTGTATAAGAGGATTGACTGGTGCTATGGCTCCATTGGCAAGCTTTTGTTTAGGATGATAACTTTGGGCTTATCGTGTAAACACACTGCATTAGGAGTAATCATGTAAATAGTAAGGGGATGCCAATCAAATTACATAGTATCTGCCTATTCTTTCATTAAAAAAAATATTCAATGTCAGTCAAATTTAAGTCTTGTCCTTCTCTCCCCGAATAGAGAGGTATTCTGGGTGTGTGTGGGCCAAACAGAGTACTTGAGAGCCAGACAGGACACAAACCTACCTGCAACCTAAACAAGCTTTATTAAAATGTTTTATGACCTAAACTTTCCCCAGATTCTCCCATGGTAGGATCAAAGCGCTGATAACGAGAAATAATAAAATAACAAAGCAACACCATTTAAACATTATACTATAACATATGTATTCTGCGCAGCCAATTCTCTACACTCTAGAAAGAAAAAAAACCAGCATAACCTCATTACTGTGAATGCATTCCTCCGTCACATGGAAAGGGCAAACACATCTATCATAAAATTATTTAAACACGATAGCAGGAATACTTCATTTACCAATAATGGCATTCCTCTGGCAATCGCAGGCGCCAACTTTATGCTGCTGCGGAACTGGTTTAATATCTTGGGAGCAGTTAAGAAAGCTAATACTTCTCTTGTTGGTTAGATGTTTGTCTGCTGTATGTTAAATCCAAGTGCACGGCTACTCGCTGCATTAAAAGCATGTTAGCAACACAGACAAATTTGTAAGCACTTTGCTGCTTTCGAAACCTTTTTGGGCAAAGTTGTGATGGGTAAAGTAATAAAGCATTTATACGTCTTGCACCACAAGTGATTTAATGCTGAATCTGTCTATTGGTTTTACCCTATATGCACTCTTAACAGGAAAATTGTTGCAAGATGAAAGCTTTCTCACAAAGTCAGAGACCGCAGAACAGCTATCTGCCCAAATAATTAGACATGCATTCTCGACTTTATTTTGTCAGATGACTTACTAAGGCGTCAAGCCTCTTAATGCAGCACTGACAGCATATATCTTTTCTTTTTAACAATCCTGGATTTTACATTACAAAAGATTTAGAGGTTTAACTCTACATCAGAGTAAACAAGCGTTAAAGTTAAAACAGCAGTTAAGCAAATTTGTAAAATATGGGAAAACGGCCAGTCTTGAGAGTCACAGGGTTGTGTTGGGGGTTTGCAGTTTAGTTACAGTTTTAGGGGAGGTCATACTCTTAACCTTTGACACACTTGGAGCATCAGCTGGGATTGGGTTTCAAATGGCCTTTAAGTGTTACATGTACTATAGTAATAATGGGGGAAATCTGGCCCTTGATGTGACATGGCAATCTGTCCATCTACACCTCATTAAGACACTTATGGGACAGTGGGATGAGGCATATAGAAAGCAGGGCAGTGACAGAACCAGTGCAAATTTGTTTCTGTATTCAAAAAATAACACCTATATTCCAAAAAACTAGCAAACGTGTGTGAATGGAATTTTTCCATTATGATAGTCACAAAAAAGTTAAGACTTTAGAAGTGTTGTTCTAAGAAAACTCCAAAGCTAGCTGATCTAAAAGTTAGTCTCTTATTTCTGGAGGCATAATATCTCCCACCCAAGACAACGCATACGTTAACAACTTGTTAGTGGCATCAGTTCACTAGTCTGTCTGCCTTGTTGTGAAGTATCAATTATAAAAATTCATACTTTAGGGCTTTCTTGGTAACTACAGTACCTGTGCTTCCATGATGGAGCACAAACACTTTTAAGGTTCTTTTACGGTTAAACAAAAAATATATATCTTTGGTGCCTTGCTATAGACCCTCCAGGGTGACCATCTCACCTACACTTGTAAATGGCGTATGACACTTTCCATTTTAATAAAAGAACGGAGCCTCCACACACGCTCTCCCCCGATTGGAGGAACTGGGGGAGATGCTGTCCCTTTGGACAAACAGCGCATTTACAGAAAAAGAGAAATCCAGAAACGCTTCTCTTTCTCTGCGAATCCGTCTGCATTAATCTGGCTTCTTGGAGTCCTTCTGCAAAAGGGCAGAGACACAACATTAAAAGCTATCCTATCGAGAGAGGAGGTGTGCGTGGATGCTGCGCTCATTTAATGGAGTGCTTCAGGAGGCCTAGTTAATGAGTTGCTACCAGGGAGAAGCAGACAAAGAAAAAAGACAAAAGAACAAGAAGAGGCAAGAGAAAAAGCACAACTGTGAGAGTGAGAGTGAGTAAGAGTGAGAGAGCTTGAAAGAGTGAGTGAGAATGTGAGAGAACCTGAGTTAAGAGTGAGTGAAAGGAAATGAAATGCAAACTAAAATTCACATTTTTTCATTTCTTTGGGGTTTCTACTCGTTTGTGAAGCCCCCAGACCACCTATCAATGTTCATGAAGCTCATTTTCCAAACTTGGGCTCTGATACTGCAACTATTCTCCTGCAACTATTCTCCTGTTGCCCATGATGGTTTATAGGAACGCGATAAACATATTTGTCATGCAAGGGGTGCAAGTTTCAATATTTCAGCTCAATATTATATAGACTCTTGCTGTGATAATTTACTATAATATACAGAATTATAAAAATTACTGGCAAATTTTATATATGGAAACACATAGTGTATCATCCCACATTCTTTATTTTCTTCATTATTAATTGCTAAGCCTGCCTGTGTTTAGGCAGACCATAATATCACATTGGATTTATTAAGCTTTTTTTCTATCAGGTTTAAATATATAGTCTAACATCTAATACATATTACACTAGTAAAAATAATTATGCTTAGATACAGTGCTCCCATGATCAAATTATCCACTATTGTTAAAAACATGATAATACTAATAATATAGGTAGAGAATATATGACATTAATATTGTATACAATGTCAAATTATGATTCCATTATGTGAACAGATGGTATTCTTTGGCGACAGTCAGATAGTCAGACAGCCACAAGTTCACACATTTGCCCAGACAAGAGTCTCTGCTACCTAATAACAGGGGAAGTTGTTGGTTTCCATATAACAATAGAATTATAGAATATCCCCTACTTAGTGCACAGTAACTTGTGTTCTACACACATAACACGATACTTCTGTAAACCACAATACCACTTAAAGGTCAAATGCATAGGAATCAGTAGAGATAGGCCCAGCTTTTCACCAAAATAAAAGGGAGTCTTCTCTACTTATTGATCCAAGATGGTTTGGCAGCTGCAAGTAGTCTCAACCACTTAATTATCATGAACTCTTGACTTATTAGTGATTTCTAATAACTTTAAAAGCACCAGTTCATCATACTACATCAAAATATTGACATTTTATCAAGTACATTATTACATATTCTTATTTAGAAAGAAAAATAATCATCTTACTCCTTTAAAATGCTTCCCTCTGAGTTAGTGTGTTAAGCAAATGCACTTTTAAGGATTTTTATGCTTCTGGTGGCTTATAGGTAGTTCGTAATTCTACAAATGTACAAAGATGACTCAACAAACAGAACCTTACTTTAGCTTCAGTCTCTCCACGATGTAGAGTGTATAAGTGATGCACAGCGCTCTGTGAGGAGGACCATGGATGAGTAAGGACCTGGAACACATGGAAATCATGTCCCAGAGTGTCTGAGGTAACCAGCAGCATACCTGTCAAGGCAAATAAAAAACGTAGCTGTGAGAAAATGACTGTAAGTTAGTTCATATAATTTTCTTGTCAGCGAGCACAATAAGTAATAACTAGTTTCTTGGCCTGCAAAGAAACAACTGAGTGTTACCGAGTACCAACACTATGTTACTACCTCTGGCAACCTCTTAAAAGTTGTCAAGAAGTGTCTAGTATAAGCTTTTGCTTTTTGGGAACATCCATACTGAAGTAAAATATAATGTGAAATCATACATTATTAACGGTCTATCAAGCTGTTATGATGTAGTGGAATTTGTTAGGTTTCTGGTTCTTTAGAAAAGAAAACAAAAAAAACCTCTTATTGAAGAGTTGATGGTGTCAAGCAAATTAAAGCTTGGCTGCAACCTTTATAGACACAATTGAGTTCAATGCAATTTTATACATTTATAACATTCAAGCATTCCTAACACAACTCTATCTGAGCTTCCCAACCATCATACCTGGTACGATAAACTAAAATCAACAGGGACAAATGAATGTTTATATTAAGATAACAGAGTTTGCACATTTAAAAATGTCTCAGAACACCCTCCTGTGGGTCTACCAATACATGCTGGGACACCAAGAGATAGAGATGCCCTTCATGATGTGCGCATGTGTAACAGTATGCAAAATTTATACAACCGATAACACAATTATGGGTGTCTGTTTCTAAGACGAGACCCCCCAGTTGTTCTATATCGTTCACATATTCTACTGTCTTATAGAATTCATTTAATGGAGTCTGCCCTTCTAGGTCATGATTCCCATTCCAGAAGCAGGGTCTCTGTTAATTCCCTATGATAGAATACCTTTAGAAAACCTTTTATTGGTGCAAAGGCTTACACAAAATGTAAGCATATTAATATTTCCAGTCTCTGAAATTATATATGTCTACACAGTTGTCTCCTCTACTGTCTTTAGAGATGATATTTATGGAAATTTTGAATGCAAAATGTTGTATACTAAAAAAATGATGTGTAATGCATTTTTCTTGCATCTTTTTCTACTCATCAATGCAGGGATAAAGGATGCATGCATATGTTTTAATTTAGCTTACAACTTCCTATCGTTCGCATGTAGTGCTTTCAGGAAAGGACTTTAAAAAAATACACTGCTTAGATACATAAAAGCAGAGAAAAAAAAACGTACAGACTGTGGCTTGAAAGCTATTTATGCTGTATAAGAAGACTAAACCAAACTTTGGCTGGGCTGTAAACTAAACCCACGCCCCAAATGAGGTGCCAAGCCACAAAAAGCATTTGCGTCAGCTAGAAATACAAGGAAAAGAAGGACTTCTAATTATAGGCCCTGGAAGCGGAAGCTTCTAGTGATTACGAGTTTAGGCACTGCGGTATGTTTATCTGGGAGCTTCCTCTCTCTTTCTCTCCTGTTCTCTTGCTCTTTCAGGCTGGACTTGATAGATGAGGCTTGGCTTGGAAGGTGGGTTTCAGTCTGCTGGAGGTACAGAGCACTCTACACGGGCCAAACTTGACCAATGCTGATTAAGAAGGCTGTAAGCCTTTTCAAATAGGCGTCAGGTGGTTAGCCCATAACACCAAATTAGAGACTGCAGCATTCCATCTGGGTAGCCACCAGGAATGTTGGACACCCTTAGTGAAAAAGAGATCCTTGCAATATCCTATTTATAACACCTATCGTGCCACATGTCTGTGCACAGCTGAATGAGACAAGCTCTTCCACCTACCGTTTTTATGTAGACAATACTTAATACAAAGCCTACGTATCCGGTTTCTAGTAAGAACAGCTCATCAATGCAGAACTCTGCTGACTTAGTGATTCCACCAACCCTACCATGATAATTTAAAAAACAGCAGTATTGTGCTCGAAACAGAACATATTCAAATGTCTGTTTTCTAATGATTAATGCCATAAAATATCCTTCTGGTTCTTCTAACATTTGCGATAATACATTTACGCTTTAATGCACTTCGCTTTTTAATTCATAATATTAAACAACATTGGGTTCAGTTATCAAGGTTCGCTTGGCTGTTACTCCACTGACCAAGCGCTACTGAGGTTACATGCTCTCATACGCTAACACTGGCAAAACAACAAAAACAACAATGGGGCTCACTAAAGTCAATGGAGGATATAATGCATCTCATAAGCACTGGGGGCTGTGCATGGGAGCATATATACACATTCTTTACGGTGGGGTCTTCCTCTAGCATCGGGTATGTTTTTTGTTATATTTTGGATGGTGTCTTTCCATGAGCTGATAATGAGTATTGATGGCTTCACTGACCATCACCGGCTGGGTCTAGAAAAGATAAGTGATGATTTTTTTCCCTACAGGTTTTCACCATTTGACTGTCAAATTTTTGGACAGAGACTTTTCACTGTCCACCCTCATGGAACCAAAGGGTGCTTGGATGGACCTCACCCCTCCTCAATTTGGGGGACTTAGTGGTAGATATGTAGGGTTTTATTTATTTTGATACCCCCTTCATCTCACAGGGCAGAGGTGTAGGGAGGGGAGAGGCACGGAAGGACTCCATGCCACTCCAAACTGTTTTTAAGCCCCCTTCGGGCATACATAGGTATCCTCCCCATACTCAATTCCATTTGGAGAGGGTTTTTAAATAAAGGTTAAGCAAGCATCCCACCCGTATGAATCCCAAGATATTTTATTAATTTCATTTTTTTTATCAACTTGACCCTGCAGTTGAGTGTATACATGTTGAGATTTGCTTTGTGAGTGTAAATACTGGTTGCTTTAGCAGATTTGGAGACTGGACTTGTGCCCAATTGATACGGGGGACCCCAGTTACAACACGCTTCCTTAAAGCATTAGCGCATTAACCTTGAATATTATAGGTACTGTGGACATATGCATACATGTGAATGCCTACCATATGTGCACATATGTGTGTGTGCATTTGAAAGGTACCGATTTAACCTTTTAGACTGCCAACCTTAAATATTCACATGTAAATATCCCATGGGGCTGTGACATATTTTTAATCGAAAAACTCAACATTCGTATGGTGATCTCATTGCACGCTTACAAAATAAAAAGTTGAAAAAATAATGTATGTAATCTGCATTAAAGAAAACTTTGAAAAATCAGGACATATAAGTCAACTCTGTGTCTGCTAGAAAAGTGACACACCATTTCAGTTTTTGTTTTTCTGGAAAGGGCTGAGGGCAGTAGATTATGGCACAGATCAAAGGAAGCGCTTGCCTCTCTGGCCATTGTCAAGATAAGAGGCAGAAATCAGGAGTTTATAAACAGATACTTAGCTTCAAAACACACATTTGTCTGTATGTACAAATAGAAACAGAAATCTCTCTCTCTCTCTCTCTATATATATATATTGTTATATATTGTTATATATTGTTACTACAGAGTATAACCAATGCTATACATAAACTTACTGCATTTTCATTTTAATCTATTAAAATCAGGCACTCTTTAAACTAACATGTGCAGTGTTGGAACTAATATGGGGAGAAGACCATTTAAATGTATCTGCCCCAATTTGAGAGATAACAGGTTTACACAGAAACATAAAATTGTACAGCAAATAAGAACCATTCGGCCCATTTCATTTCTTAATCGTTGTCTCATCTTAGATTCCGGATAATCAAATACTAATCCCATGCATCTATAACTTCACTCAGCGTAATAACCTTCACAATATCTGTTGGGAGGCTGTTCCAATTATCTGCAGTCCTATCAATAAAGTAAAATTTCCTTACATCTAAGCCTCTGACCCTCTCATTTTCAAATTATAACGCTCTAACACTTCTCTCCTGCTTTTTGAATAAACTTCCTTCCTGTAATTTGTTAATGGGATACTTCAATGTCCCAGAGAGCACCCTAAATAAACAATGCATATGAAAGTACTTTGTAAGTATTTTCAAATGCATTGTTTAACCCCTTCCGGACCGGCTTTGGCAAACTGCGTCTTCCCTTGAAGACCGCAGTTGTTTTTTTTTAATATTTAAATTCCGTGCTCGTGATTCGTTGCAAAGCGATCACGTGCACGGAATTGGGGGGGTGGCTGCTACGGATCGCTGGGGACACCCAGCGGTCAGTAGCAGCCGCCCCTCGCGATCCCAGCGTTCAAAGTGACGCTCGATCGCGTATCATCAATGACGTACCTGGTATGTCCCGGTCTGCCGGGGACTGTTGACCCGGAAGTACCAGGTATGTCCTGGTCTTGAAGAGGTTAAAGTTGAAAAAAATACCTAAAAAAATAAGCTTCCCACCATCTCCCATCACCCCCATTCTGCGCAGGTACAAGGAGGTCTGAAAGATGCCCTACTCCCAGTGTCTGCCGAGACAGTTCTGGAGCTGGCCAGCAATAAGTATATGATGCGCAAGGAGATGTGTTCATCTGGAAAATAGCAGCCAATCAGTGGCAACAAAATGTTCCCATTGAACAATTTCAACACCAGCCGGTCTGTATAGAACCCTTCCTCAGCGTTCACTGGAGCTGACTGGTGATATGTATAGCATGTGCATGAAAATGTGCAGGGCCAAACACATCTCCTACATGGAAGATAGCTGGGGGAGCAGGGGAAGGGGCAAGTACTTATGGGGGGATTCCACAGAATCCCTCGTGCATTTGTAAGGGAGACACCTATCATATCCCTTAAGTCAAAAGCCATCTCCCTCTTCTCTTCTCCAAGCTATACATATTGAGACGAGCATATGACTTACATGGGTTAAGCCAATAGATAAGAGCTAAGTTGACAACAAATTCAAGTTCACATGGATGTAACTTTCGGGTCGGCTAGGCAACTGGTAAATATGTCGGCTGCATACTGATTATCTTTGCCTAAGAGCCCCCAGAGGCACTTTAGCTGATCAAACTTAAGCTACTAGTTAGTAAATAAACCCAAATACTTATTTTCACTCATGGATAATTTAAGATGGCTACATCTGCCACCCAGGATTAAAAACAGATACAGATGTAGACTTTCTGGTGAAGAATTTTTTTTAACTATTAATTAACTCTTGCCAACGTGACATATTTAAATTTTGTGGAAGTATACTAAACATTAAGGTATCCAGTGCTTTGCCATTTTCTCTCCTCGTCGGGCTCAGATTCATCAAAATATGTTAAAAGCTACCACAACAAGGAGTCACTGTGATGTTAATGCAACAATGAAACCATAACCATCGTTTTTATAATAAAAGTTTACCAGCCGCAATAATAGCTCTGTTATAATGGAGTGTAATGGTGCCCAAGAGAACTTTATCGTGTTCTGCATTCTAAGAGCATGTGATTAATCTAAATTTGTGATTGGCTAGATATTCCATTTACTTTTACACTAATGCTCCAGGGAAGATTCTTAAAGAACATTATTAGAGTCAAGAAATCAACAGCTAGCTGTCCTATTTTAACATGCTAATATTACATTACATTACATTTTGGACCTGGTGAAGAAGTTTTCTAATGATTACGGGAAAGAAACATCTTTTAAATTGCCTAAATAGTAAATGATGGTTCTTGCAGAAGTTCTGAGAAAGAGTTTAATTAATAATGTGTGTAGAATAAATTTCTGCTGAATTTCAGACACATTAAGAAATTATACTAGTTACCAATCGGTTACCATTTGGAAAGACATGCTACAGAATTGAAATATCAATATCAAAAGATCAATCCATGTCTGGGGTGGACATCTCAGAAACATCAGAATAACACAACAGGCGGACAATCCAAATGCAGTGAATTATCAGAATTATCTATATCAATGTGATGAGTATTTGCAAAATTAGCTGTAATTGTTATGCTGAGATGCTGTGCCCAAAGTGAAGTTGTGACACAGAAGTACTGCAGCATCCAACTACAATAACCACAGCATCTCAGAGGCTGTGATTACTCACCTACTGAGACTCAGTTGCACTGATTAGTAAGTACAAGTTACCAATAGAAAAGTTGGTAGTCATTTTCAGAAAGAAATTCTCCAACATTTTGACTGTCAATTTTAAGCAACCCCTTGAAACCTGAAAATTTGTTACATCTAATCAAGAACTTCTGTGCTATTATCTGTAGATTTTAAGCAGGCTATAGGTCTTCAAGAGCATAGAATGTCTATTTTCCAAAGCGTATTCTGTGTGGGCAAACAATCTCAGCTGCCAAGTTTCTGTCTTTGGAGGGCAAATCTGCATTATTGAGGACAAAGTTATGAAGGGCTAAAGTACAATCCTCTCATCTGTCCTGGCTTGTCCTGGTCTACTACTAGTAATGTCTTAGGCAGCTCTGTTGCAACTTTCTTGCATTAAACCAAAGTCTTCCCAACAAGTACTGCACTGCACTGTTTTAAGTGATGTGGACAGTATGGTCCAAATTAAGGCACAAACCTCATTCAAGAACCAGATTTCATTAATTTACAAATCCTTTGCTGGTTGGGTAATGTAGTCGCTCTGGTTTATCACTGCCCTGGTTATAAGAACCCCAAATACTGAAATATTAAACTGTTCCATTTCTAGAGTGAAATTTAGTTTTGATGGGGGTGTGAAATGGCTGCTGACCACCACGAAGCAATCAATTTCCCATCAAAGCCCAACTGTTAATCTCTCATCTGTCTTGCTCCAGTCTAGCGGCTTGCTAAGATCTTGAAATATAGTTGTTAAGCCACACTTAATGGCTTTCACCAGCAGACTGACCAGGCAAGGCTGCTAACAGCCCCATACTCATAAATTATTTCGTAGCCCCACAGCCATTTACTTTGCATTTTCCAAAAAAGCAGGCTAAAGTAAAGCTCATTTTAACACTATTTCACAACTCCAAACACCACAAAATTCAACATACAGCTTAATATAATTATAGATGCATGCAAGGTTGTAATATAACCTTGGCTGTAATATAAATTGGCAGGCATACCGGTATAGATAATTCATAAACTAGCTCACATCTCCACTACTTTGTTTTGCAATACTTTCAAATATCTTTTCTCTAAAAGAAAGTCTGTAGCATTCACAGGCTTTTGTGAACCAATGGAAGTCTGCTGCTGTAAATTTCTCTGAGGTCCGGAGACTCTACATCTTCGCCCACTAAAAGGCCCATTGAGACTCTATCTTCTCTGGTTATACATAAACTTGCGAGGGATCTGCTGTATGCTTGAATTTAGTTTAGAAACTATGTTTACTAGCAGTATAAGTAGCAACATAATATGGAATACTAAACCTAATAATTGGGGTTTATTCACTAAATCAAATTCAAACTTCTGACCCTGACCTACAGAGCCTGTAACAAATCTGCATCCCCTATATCTCTACCCCCCTATAAAAATACACCCATAACCGTACTCTTCATTCCTCTTGTGACCTGCGTCTCTCTTATACTGTCATTACCTCTTCCCACTCCCGCATTCAGGATTTCACCCGTCCTGTACTCCTTCTGTGGAATTCCCTTCCCTGTTCCGTCAGACATTTATCTTTGTACACAACTTCCAAAGGCTCTCTGAAGACCCACGTTTTTTTCAACCTTTTCTCCTAACACTCTCAACCATCGCCCTAATCAAGCCATATGAACAGCCATACAAAAGAACAAATAGCATGTTTGCATGTATAAAATATCTCTGAATGTTACAGAACATCAAAACAGGATGGAGTTCTCAAGTGATGTTCATGTTCAATGAACTTTTTTCTTCTCCAGAAAATACAACCTGTTTATGGCAGCAGCTGGCCTGTGACCTTGTCGTTGCTTGCGCAATTGAAGTTCATATCGAAATCACACATATTAAACATTTGCCGAGAGATTTTAAAGTCATTGAAAATGTGTTAAGTGGAGAAAACACTGGATCTGGTTTCTGGTCGCCTGCTCTGATCAATGAGAAAACGTTGATAGAAAAGTTTCAATTTAAACTTCTTTACCCATTAACCCGAGACCACCATCGCTTTTCAATAAACAGCATTTAAGTAACTGGAGGAATTTTATGTCTGTTAAAGATGCAGTCAGGCATACAAAGGGGTACACAGTTTAATCTGCATTACTGCAGGTTCAACTTTAATTCCCCATGTTATTAATAGATGAAAAAGCAATCCGCCAGCTAAGGCAGGGTAATTATATCACATGTGGACGTGTCGCACTTCACAGCTCTTAAGCCTCTCAAGTGGAAGGACTAACACTTCTGAACTATCAATTATTTACTAAACCCACAAGAAAATAGGCAAAATGTATTAAAATGTGGGTATTTTTTTTGGCCAACTCTCCCATTCCCACCTTGCCTTGTTTCACACCATGACTAATGTCATGTGTGCTTTAATTTATACACTAGTCCCATTAATCTCTGAAAGTACCAAGTCTTTGTACAATTTAAAAGTTTTTGCTCTGTCCTTTAAGGAATCCTGCAAAATGTTTTGTTATAATAACGAAGAGCGGAAAACAATATAACCAATTTATTGTTAATGTTTTTTTTTATATAATAATAATATATGTGCATTTAATATCTATAGTAAATATATCCTGCTTACAGAATGTATTTGCATATTGTTTATTGGATGATACATATAAATGTAAATGGAGTTCACTATAAATGTAAAATCTTTTCAAAATTGTCAGTCTCCTGAATCCCGACCTAAGTTGACAATTCCAACTGCAGTGGGGTACATGGAAAACCCTAGTTTTTTACAACCTACCACACTAATGCACAATCTGGGAAAGCCAATGAAATAAATAAGGCAGCCCACTATAGTCATGCAAGTATATATTTACAATAGTGACATGCATAAGGGATTAATGCTTAAACTGTGGTCCGTTTCATGAAGTGGTATGTAACCAGCCCAAACTGGTTATTCTCCCTGCATCCTTAATATTCTCTGTCCTGTCACTGGACTAGAAGCCCTGGTGTAGTGTGCCACCCTGTGGTGTCCTTAATACTAACAGTATGTTAGTGGAATTAACACTGTCAGAGCCAAGGCAATGCATATTAATGGTACATAATGTTACAACAGGCAAACTGGATGTTGCATTAAGCTACCCAGGGTCTAATCTCTCTCTATATAGAAATAGACATACAGTGCAGCACAGGGAAATGTCTGTGACGTCATAACAGCTGATTGAAGCTGCCGCTTCTGAAATCCAGAGTTCTGTTGAGACATAAGCGAGGCAAACCTATATGTCTAGCTGAGACACAAACACAAAAGCAGAAAGCGATGTGATGTCATAATGTCTGCTCATAATGTGGACAAATTGCTGCCCAAGTAAGTGGTACAGACAGGGGGCTTTGAAGTACACCTTGAAGAAGAAGCTGTCACATTTGTGTACATCTGCGATTAAATACACTGAGTTTAAGAAATAGTTATTTTTATCTTTTTGATGCGAGGCAAACGCTGTCCATATAAGCGTGATATACTATGCGAGCAATCCGAAAAACTGACCTTTCTATGCATTGTATCGATACTTTAGATGTCAAGGTGTAAATCATTAGCTCACTAAAACATTATGCAAAAGAGAAATATCTGATCGCCCAGCTTTGTGCGGCTTTATGCCATATCTTTATATCATTTAGATTCTGAATGTTTCCCCAGCATATATTGCTGTATAGACATATACGTACTGCTAACAATAACTTTGTTTTTCATCAACTTATTTTCGCCAACAGATATAAAAAAAGCAACCAAAAAAACTCCAACTCTAAAAAATCACCATTTATATAGCAGAGGAAGTTTTTTGGTTGTACTGTTACTAAGCATTAGCGTAAATGGGTACAAGTTAGCTCTGTTATGTGTATATGAGCACATTAAAGGATTTGTCTTATAATAATCAACCCCTCATGGCCCCACAGGCGACACTCCCTGAAGCATGTCAGCTCAGCTAATGTAACTGCAAAGCACAGATCTTACGATGACTATCTGTTGGGTGATTTACACACTCCTCCGCCTTGAAGACTCTTACAGATCTGTGACTGTTCCCTGTCTAACTCGCGCCACCCATATCGAGTCCGGTCCAGATCACAGCTCTCTGCCGTGCTGCGCCTTGCCAACATCATAAATGCTGCCATTAAAATATTTGTTTTAATTCTGACCTCAATGTCACAGCTAATAAACAAGAAAGGCAACGGGAAAATTGAAAAACAAACTCAATGCAGCTGTTGGAGTGGACGTTTCACAACTGGGTTTAAAGCGTTCTTTAAAGAAGCTTTTTACTACCCTGTCAATCTCATAAAAAATAAACACTCCGCAGCACCAAAGAATACGGAGAATTGCTCTCCTGGAAAAAAAAAAAGCAGGTCCCCTTTATGTTCTATGCTTATTAACATTTGATAACAACAATATGCAATGATTCTGTAATTACTCATTGATATGACACTGATCAACAGTGTCAACATCTAAAACATATTCTAAATGAGTAACACCATTGGTTTACCACCCAAGAGGTAGAACCACAGTTCAAAAAGATTGATACTGTTGCAATCAACACAGAACTAGTTTTAAAGCGTGTGCCAAAGATGCCCTATACCCATCCCAACACCTGCACACAAGCCCCCGTTATAAGGCATGAGCATAGAGAGCACCATTGGTTTAGTCCATTTGCTGCACATTCTCTTTGTGCTTTCAGGAACCAAATAAAGACTTGTTTGGATCCTCAAACAATTACACCTTGTCATAATCATAAAACTCTGAAGGAAAACAACTCTTTAAAACAACTATATCAGAGTGACCTTTATTGCGAGGAATGGCCCTTATTAGAGTAATGCACTAATTTACAGGCTTGTGGAAGTCCATAAAAGCAGCAGAGAGCAACATTACTAGGTTGTAACCTACGAATATTATATGAAAGTCTGTTTGAGTTAATCCTCCTGCTCCCTTGACATTAACAAGATGTTCTTCTCCGTTGTCAGATGTTTTATTAATATATGGTCCCCACTCATAATGTAATCCAGCATAGAGATATCAACTACTGGCGGAAAAACGACAATGGAAGATACAGAGTACAAATACATTTCCGACAACAAAGTTGCTGGTGGCTCCGTTATAATAAGAGTGATTCCAAACACTGGTTCATGAACTTGGTGGTACCTGATACCCACAGCTTTTAAAATATTAAAAGGAAAATTATTCAAAGGTTTTAATTATATTTGAATAGTGAACCAGAATATACCCCGAGGTTGAGGGCATAGTTTCTAATAAAGGTACAATTTATTTTGCTGAGAGTTACACTCATGATTACAATAGAGCTATAATCCAAGAAATGAGTAACCAGGACACAGGAATTACTGGAATGTTTTAAAATAGTGAGCGTTATGGCCTTTAGAATAAAGAAAACCAAGGTTGGTAAGAGAAACTGTTATTTATCTTGCCCAACTGTATTAAACCAGTGAAAAATATGTTAATAGATTTGATGCCTCCATTGATTAATATAAAAATCTGTTTATCTACCAAATCCACATTAAGCAATATATCAAGTATCAAAAATTTGACATACTATTATCATTGTTTTGTGAAAGTTCCTGTTCTACGGACTCTAATAATACATACGTAATAATAATTACATTAAAAAGCAAGTGTTATTCAAATGTTAAACAACCAAAGATATGTTTTAAGAAAAAGAAAACAACAAAGCTGTCAAAAGCTGGATTATAGAAAGAATGGCAACATGCACAGGTAGGTATATAATATTCTTCAATATTCACGCCAGTTTCAATTATTTATGTCTAATTCATAACTCTAATTGAAAAAAAATATTAAGGTAAATAGGGTAAAATATTTTTGGAAACATATCAAACCATTTATTTTCACTTATATAAAAACTTAACCAATTAAGAGCAGTATAACAATAAAATTATTACATTAGTAATAATGTATAAATCTATGAAACAAGACCTTTCATTTCACCTGCACTTGTATACAACTTGACGTTTAGTTTTTGTCCCCCACTGGTTTGCCTTTTAATGGTGTTAATGTTGGTCTAAATCACAAACCACTATCATAGGTCAAATAATGCAGAAAAACTTATTAAAAAAATATTGGTTTCTAGTCTACTGTCTGTGTGCCATTTCTTCATTCATTAAAAAAAAAAAGTGGTAATCACTGAAAATAAAACAAGAAAAATGTGTACCACTGTGACGCCACTGACAGGCTGCTCTATCCCCCTAATGAAAACCCAGGGTATATAAAGTACATGTTTACAGCTTTGAGGTTTCTGTAAAGCATGATCTTATCTTGTTAACTTGTGGGATTTCCTAATTAACGCTAGTGTTCATTCATTAAGAGCAGTGGTTAGCTGTTAACCGTCCAGCCAGTGCTGTGACCACAAAGACAGTCAATCACAATGCCTTTGGTTCTCAGCACACAATGACAAATGAGGATGTCTCTTTCACTTGGTCATGGTCAATTAGTTGGTTGGAGCTCACCTAGCTACAGGCCGCCTGCCTTGAAGAAGTAGATGTCAAGCTCCTGCAGAGTGTTCAGATGTTTGTGACCCATGTCCCTAAAGCAAGTGGGAAAGGGCTCACCTTTGAAGCCATGTCAGTGAAGCATTTCTGTAGCTATGACAACCTTTCAAACATAGGCCAGCAGTGTTTTGATATTTTGTAAAAACATCTGATTGGAAAGCTAGTGATCGCTAAGATTCAATTCATTTTTTTTCATCAATTGTGTCCACAGACACCCACTCTATATATTATTAATAAAAAAATGTAAAGAAAACAAATCCACAAACAATATCAGCTATCCATCAAACCACCAACAGACTGAACTAAAAATGCAGTTCATGGGCTGATAAGGTAACAGTTTTCATTGCAGGTACTTAAGGAGGCCTGAAATTCAGCAGTAGGATTGTCTTACTTGATGATATAATTCAGTACAATAAAGCGGAAGCGTAGCTCCATAAAGTGGCCTAATGGGGTATATTTTCTCTTTAGGCCTAGATAGTAAATGTTTAGACACAGAACAAGGTTGTACTTAAACCTAGAGAAATATGGATTGTAACTCCTTACCACTGGGGTTGAATGCCATACAGCAGATAGGTTTCTCATGGGCAGGGAAATGAGCAACAATGCCTTCACCATCAGAGTCCTCGCTGACGACAACCTGGTTAGGAAAGAAACAGATAAGTAAAAGTGAACGTTATCCTAAATGCAGAAACCTTGAATGGATATAGACTCTCACACAGTTTTTGCTTCATCATTGGAAATAAGGCATGGAAAGCTGGCCAGGCTGTTGAGCTTGAGTTCATATATGTCAGGTTACTCTTTATATCACAGGTTGAAGGTATTTTCCCTTTTGATACTAATCAAAATGAAATGTTGTCCCTATGAGTACCTAATAAACAAAATCTATCACTAGAGGTACTGTTACACCTCTGGCCTCATACACTCAAAAAAAAAATAGATTTTTATTTCAACAATTATGCTGTTACTTGGTACGTGATGTGTTACTGAAAGGGTGATGCTTTCTACCTGGTAGTGATTAACTAACGATCCATTGATTTCTGTTTATTCACCCTTATTACGGCAACGTTCAGCATTGCTCAGTCTCATTCTGAGGATTGTCTCACAAATAAAACCAAACATTGTATCCAAAATTACTGGTTAAATAGTATTTTAAAGTTAAATCAGAAGATGGACTTTAACCCAGACTTTTGAGAGGTGTCATACCACCAATACTAAAAACAATGAGATCAATGTCACTTACTACTGCATGTGCCAATATCTATAAAAAAGCAAGAAAAGCAAACAAGCAAGTACTCATACGGCTCATTTCATTATGGAGAAACTTTACAGTGTTGAACAAACACCTGCCTCTGAACTTTCCTCTACTACTTGTGTGTTTCACTAACAAACACCATTTACCAGAAGATTGGATATCTACAGAAAATGAATGTCTACCCATGTGGCTAAAACTGGTTTCCAACCAAGCATAAGATATTTGCTGTAGACATCTTGACATTGCGTACTTGGTTAAGCGGCCGTTTGTGTACTGCGCTCTTTGCCTTGTATTTAACATGTAACTTTTGACCTTGAATAAACTCAAAGTCATCAACATGGCAATTACTGTAATCTGTGTGACTGGATAAAGCTTGTATTAACTTATGTAAATGGGGAGTTTAAAGTCTAGAATACTCACATCATTCCTGATTGGACAAGAACCAACCAATGAACTTAAGTTTAACTTATAGAAACATCATGTCTAAATACCGAATAAGTGCCTGAAACAGAAAATGGCTGGAATTGATGTAGGTAGGCACCAGACTAAAATGCAAAGAAAACATAGTTGTAAATATTCTTTATTTGAACTGGACAGTTACGTGAGCCTCCCGCTTTAGGGGCTAATAGCTCCCAGAGCACAACTTTTATGACAACAAAATAGGTAACATCAGAGTGCAATTAGACACATTAGAGAAGGAGATGACTTGTGGTCCAGCAGTAGCTTCCATGTGCTCAGTGGAAATTCTTCTGACCTCCTGACCTTTGACTGCAAGTTCAGTCCACTTTTTTTTTTTACAAAAATCATGATAAAGAGATGAGGTCAGAGTTAACAACTTGAACTAAGTGGGAGTAAGCAGGCAGGCCACCGTAAAGGAAGAAAAAAATAACCATTTTAGGAAGGCGGAAGCTGTATTTTTTATGAGATATACCATTTACAACCTTATTGTTTAAAAGAAGTCCATAAACACAAAGCACTCAGCTAGTGCCACTAAAAATAATAAAACATATTTTGAGGCAAACCTTGGGAGAGGAAAGAACATCTACTAAGATCTCACATTTACTCCTAATTTTGTATGCTAACATTATTGGAGTCTCCATTGTTTGTAGTGTAATATAATTTAAAGGTACACACAGCAGAAGAACATCTAGTTTCACAACAGATCTTGCAAATCTTAATGGATCACACTGGCATTGATCCTAATAGGAGCTACAGTGACCACAGCAAAAGTTGATCACAGTGTCCTCTTTGGGTAATTAATCTTGCCCCGACCTTCACTGCATCTTACATGGTCACAGTGATAATTGGTCATCATCCTCCAAGTTCTAACAGAGTCTCCAACAACAAATAAATACTGACACACACTTGTTAGAAAAATGCATAAATAAACCTATTCTAAGTCTAAAATTGCTGAAGAATCCAAGGCAGTGAAATGGTGAAAGGAGTCATGGCAAGCTAGAGGTCTAGAGTACAAGCACAATTATGGTTATGGCTCTACTGTCTGTTTTCTGCACTCCTTCCAGAACCACTAACCAACTGGTCTGGATTTGAAAGATCTTATTTCTTTGTGGCCTGCTTAAACTGATGAGAACAAGCCAAAATGAATCATATTTGATTTGCTTAGCCAGCATATGAATACCAACTTAAATACTGTATGTAATATAAAGTCATGGGAGAAAAAGAGGTGCACTGATCAACTGAATCGCCCCAATAGCCTCTCTGTCACTTATCCTACACAAAGTCCCATAAAACACCATATAAAACAGATATGTTAGAAATTATGTTATAATGCATATTGTGATAGTCCTAAAAGAATATCCTAATAATATGCTTTTAGACTAGACTACTAGTTACATCAATATTCTCCGAAACTTTACTGCTCTCTTAAAATACTTTGCGTAATGCTTTGTTTCTGCACATTTGACACTCATTTCTTCTATTGAGCAGAGGACCTAGACATATGGCCACTTGCAATGTAAAAAAACTGTACAACATATTTTATAAATAAATATTGTTCAAAACGTCTCCGAGATATCACTAACATTAGAGGGGCCAGTGTCAGATCCTGTGTGGCCTATACATGAGGCAAGCAAAAAAACAAACAAACTGGACTGTACTTAAGCTGCCAAAGGACAACCAATATCTCAGGCCGCTGCTCGCAATGTTCATATATCCTCACAGATGATTAAAATGTCTACAACCAAATTAGAAAGACCACATTGAAAACACTCTGAACTTGGTTATCAACTTGTACTTAGCTCTGATGTTTCTGGCCTGTTAGTGATATGCAGACATTGCTAAGAGATTTATTGGAATTCATAGACAGAACAAAAATATATGAGGGGTCATTTCTGCGGGATGGGTGGGCTAGTAGATTAAATAGCTGGAGAATGAAGATCCAGAGGTCACAACGATGTAAAACTAAACGCAAAAAAGCATATCTCAAGTCATAAAGCGTAGGGGGTTTTATGTTTGTCACACTAATTGAACCAAGAACATCTGTGTGCATTTATGTTCAGTGCTCTACAGCTAATTAAACGATTTAAATAAATACTGAAACACTTAATGGCTATCATATCATTAAATTAATTTGGATCCCATTATTGTTTGTTTTTTTGTTGTTTTTGTAAAGCAGCATTTTACCATCCCAAATAGCCTCTGCAATGCCGAATCCATATTAAAATACTAATTTACTATGCGTTAAAAAAAGCATTTAAAAAAATAATTGTTAACGTCTACCCACTCCGCAATTCTGGTGAGTTTTTTCTCCTCAAAGCATGTGCGTGGGGGAGTCTAGTTAAATATCTTGTGCAAGCCAGTTTTGAGGCTGGTTGTAGGTGTGTATCCCATGTATGTGTGTGTGAACATCCCCAGCAAGGCAAATAACTGGTAGGCAAACATGCGGAAAGGAATCTGATAAATATTTGAATAAAAAAAGGTAAAATTAGGCGACACTAGGCTCCCATATGCATTAAAGCGCATATGATGGCTAAACTGTACATTTAGGAACTTTCTAAAAAAAAAAAAAAGACAGAAGGCCTTTAAGTATGTTTTGAGTTACAAAATTTTCCTTACTTTTGTCAGGATGTCACTTGTCCCTCACCAAACAGAGAGGGTGGTGGAAAAATATCTCACATGGTAGGAGAAACAGAAGAGGGACTCGGTAAAAAAAATTACCTGATTGTGACATTGTCTGTGGTCACAAAATAAAAAATATAGATATTTACAAAAGAAAAAAAAATACCAAAAAAACAAAACAAAACAGGTGTTTCTAAGGGGAATATAGCATAATCTTCTATCAGCACAGGATTATGTTTAATGTGTTTTGACACCTCTTGAAAAATGATTGTTATGTCATTTAGGGAAAAGTATAATGACCATGCATGCCAAATAACAAGACTTCACTTCGAGTTTTTCATGATCAAATGTGTTATCAATCTTGATATCGAAAGACAATGACAAATGAAATGGTTTTGTAGCACTTTGTAAAACAATAGTCAATTTCATTCTGCAAATAAAAAAATCAGATAAGAACATTAATGCTCTGATGACCACAAGAGTTCATAGGGAGTGAAAATCATTTACGTAAAACAATAGCCAGTATTCTTTTTAACTTACATAGATTTCTATGTTTTAGAATAGATTTCATCTCTTTAATGGCAAGTGTGCGCAACATTGACTGTAACTGCCAACACCCTCATCCAGTAATTGTGAACTGCAGCTGGACACGGTTGGTAATTCCGGGGGTCTTTCCATATACTATGACAATGGGCAAAACACTATATATTGAAATATATTCTAGAGCTGGACGTGGTAAAAGTAGTCAGACGCTGTAAGACAAGTAGATACTAAAGATTCTAAAACCTTCAATATGTATGTGTTCTTTAACAATTCTTCACAATACTGAACAACAAAATCAGGTTCTCTCTGGGGATGATTATTTTAATGCAAAACTTTATTCTGGACTCTGTAAACTTTAATGTGATTTTCTAGCTTTTAGTAACTGATAAAAAAAAAACTTAGCTGGCACACGTTTTACCATTTTACGCATTCACTCAATGTTTTGTTCAGCGAAGCTATACCCTGGTCAAATGTTACGTCATTCCACCAAATGCTCTACTGGTACTGGAAAACCTACTCATTTGAATTCACAATAAAAGGTAAACCTAGCAAAAACTAATGTATATTAAATATTAACAGTGATTAATTACTAGCATAGGCATTAAGTTTGGTGTTGGAACAGGAAAAGGTGAACGTGTTTTCTGGCAATGGGTTCAGTGTTAATATCTTTAGGGTTGAGACAATGTATGACTTTGTAAGGAAATCTTAGGCACATGCTCTTTATATCCATTCTGGGTTGAAGTCTTGTTCCGAATATGTAGTTACACTCCATTTCTGTTACTTTATGTCACTTTGCACTCTATATCCAAACTGTGGTCAGAACCTCTGGCTACGATGCAAATTAACAAATGCAATCAGACATTGCAAATGGTTATAATAAATCTATCCTAATTTCTGAGTGGGGTGAGAAGAACACAAAGTGACACTTCACACTTGAGGCTGTCAATGTGTCATGTAAATGTGCACTGTGAATTATATGAACCCTGGCCTTGACTCGGTCCCACTTGTGCCTCACAACATGGAGCATCTGCGTAGATTTTATATATTTGATCTCCCGCCCACATAATTTATTACAGCAAACCCAAAAAAAATGCTAGTGTCCTAGAGAACTTGTCTGAAAAAAAGAATATTTAAAAGAACAACGCAGAAATATTATCTCAGTTTACTTGGTTGGAAATTGAAGAAACGGGGTCAGTTTTCCAAATAGATTACAAAATGAATAATACTTCCTTTAGAGGTATGTTATTGCTGTGTCTGTATTCATTGTAAAACTGTGTTTTGTTAATAGTAGTCGCAGCCAGACCCAAGACCATGGACAAATATTAACAATAAGTCAACCTCATCACATTTCCTTTTATCATCCCTTCCCTGTATTTTTTTCTTTGTTTTTCTTTTTTATTTCATTCCGTTGTTTTTACTCGTTAAGTGCCTTCAGCCTTCAAGTGCAACAGGTTTTCAGAATCAGGTCCTACATTTTTGTCTTTGAGTAATGCTTCCACTCGCTATTGTGAGAGGTCATTCGTATTTCAAAATGTCCATAATTGTTAAGCCCTTCCATGATGACTTAATTACAAGCACGTATCCACACACTTAGCTCATTAAAGGTCAATTTTACAGGTCTCACTAGTGTTTCCCATACCACTGCAGCCCACTTCCACATATGTTTCATCTGCCTCTACCCAGGCTCATCTTTAATTATCAAGGGATTATGGCCTAACCTCTGTTGTTGAGAACCATACGTATATTTTTTTCTGGATTTTATGAGGCCATCTCAATTACATTCTACCAGTCATATACAGTGTTTTCATTTATAAATAATAAAACACATATATCTTATCTGCACTCAAAGCATTGCTTTCTACATTACAGCGCCAATTGTATTTGTGTGTAATTTAGTTTTTTGCAAAAATGGCCATCCCAGGCAGAAGGTAGCCTCTCTACAGCCTATGAGACAGACACACATCTAGACACAGAAAGCACTCTCTGCTTACATTCGAGGCAAGGCAGAAACTACTTAAGGCAAGGGGTATTCTCCTTTTTTTCCTCTCTACAGTTTCTATGGTAAAAAGGGCAGATATGTAGGCCCCTTGTGCCATGTAGCAAAGATAGCCCTGTCCTTACCCTTCATAACTTCTTCAGAGAGGCAGCAAGTCACGCTACCAGCTATCATAATCATACTTTGTTGATTCCATTCTATAGCTGACAGAATGACCTCTTCTGCTTTTATATATGCAAGTGTCTCTCATTTCTCTCATCTGCTTCTCTTATAGAAGCTAAGTTTACCGACAGGCTCTCTGAGTGTTACTGTACCTGACTGCTTTAACCCGAGCATTAACTGTGCATCTGCGACTTTTTCCTCTCTTCTCCATTTTCCCTAAATATCTAATACCATAAACTACAGACATGTTGTATTGCATGGTGCAGCCCTGCAATATACTGCTGTGCAAATAAATGATATTGGTATTATTAAATTACCAAGATTAATAGGCTCTCGTGGATATGTTTATTAGTGTCCCACAGGCAGCACTGTTTGCCACAAGCCCTGTCTTCTACCAATATTTTTTGCGGTATTCTTTTTTGTTATGTTTACCAAATCTAGTATTTCTACCAAACACATTATTTCTATTTGTTTACAGTTCAAATGACATATATGGCATATATTAAATATATATTAAAAGCGTATATATATATATATATATATATTCAATATATATTCAATGTATCATATAAAGTATTGTATATACATGTGGAAGAGAAGCAAAACATTTATATATGTTTTTTTTTAGTCTTTTTTTGTAAAAATCTTTCATAACATGTAATATTTTTTTCACAAAATGGACACACAAAGCCCATTTATGTTTTTTGTTTTTTTTAAGCATATACTCCAAAGAGAGCATTAATGGCTAGTTCATGCCCTCCTTGTGATTAAATAAAAAGCGACATCAACGTAATATAAACAAAGTTTGACTGAGCCATTTATCATCCTCTGCTGCAGTGTTAGAGTTCACAGGTTCAAATCCTACTCAAGTCAATTAAGCATTTATAAAAGGTCGTTTAAATAAATATGAGTTGTAAATGTGCATTATAAAACCACACAAAGGCTGAGGCTCGTGTAATTGGTTGAGCGCAGGAGCCATCCTATTTAAAATTCACAGACATGGTGGTATTTGCAAATTATTTTTCAACTGCCGAAGAAGCCAAATGTTTTTTTCCTGGTTACTAATCTAATATTCACGAGCTTTTCTTTTGTCTAGCAAGGAATTAATTAAGAGCATAGTAAATTTATCATAGCAGGAAAAAAATCTGCTGGCTCACTTTAGGTTTTTTGTTTGCAATATTTCCCGGCGTGCTCATGGAAATAACTTATACAGTTTGGCTTGATATATGTTTAAAATCAGTTGGACTTAACCCATTGGGAGCCACCATGGTCTGAGTTTGCAAATTACTTGATGGCAAAGAACACAACACACTACTGGCGCTCAGAATTTCTTTTGGTTTTTTTTTTGATGTTTTGTTTTCGACACTTAGCTTTGGCCCTTTTAGGACAATGGCTTCTTAGCATCCCTACCACTAGAGAAGAATGCATTGGCATGAATATCCCTTTAAGTTAAATATGGAATTATGGAAAGCTTTATGCATATCCCACGCACATATAAATTCACTCTCGGTATTAGCCGCTACCACTTCTGCTAAAAAACTCTTCCATTTATCTACCACTCTCTCGGTAAGGTAGGAAAAAACTATCAATACCTTGTGTTTTGCCTATTAGTGTTATTGTTTTTTAAGATATTTAGTTTAAAATTTTACCTCATGGGAGTTGAGATGAGTGGCAGCCATTTGCAGGGCCAGCAATATCTAACCAATTTCTTATCCTGACATTATCTCCCATCTCCTCATTCCACCTCTTACAAAGGCTCCCGGAACTGATCAACACCAATTGGCTACTTAAGATAACTATAGTGGGAAGGATTAAACAAGCATTCTCATCAAAATGAAGTTAAGATGGCTGCTTCCATTGTGAACACATAAAATTGGCTTCTAATGCATTAACATTGCTTATTTGAATCTAAAAATACAATTATACTAGTGTATTGGGTGCATTGAACTGCACGAAAACGCATAACTGAAACATTACTGAACACAATTTATCTGGTAAATGATGCACAAAACTGAACCAAGTCAATAAAAGTACTACAGTCCATAATAGAAATATCTACAAAAAACATTTAGCTGTTTAATAAATATGAGTAAACTATTCTTTCTGATTTATGATAATATTCACATTATGCTTTCTGTTAAACACCCACTAGTGCTTAAAATTCACCCACTTTGACTCAGGGTTCATTATTATGAGCCTTACCCTACTCTGTAAAGTAATAAAAGTGAAGACTGCGTAGATGCTAGCATTGAATTGGTCACCAACCTCCATTTATACAGCATATTATCAATGTTTGTCCTTGCAACCATGAACATGTAGCAGCAAGGAATAGCTTACCTGACCCTCAGCGACCGTTTCAATATCAATAATAGTGATGACTCCAGGGATTAGGGGATTACGCCTGGCATTGCTGTGCGTGGTCAGGTCCTCATCCGTGGACCCAGCAGGCAGTGTGCCAGTCAGCTGGGTAACCACTTTCCCAACCATGGTTAGTCCAGTTTTCAGGGTCTGTTAATGATCAAAGCATTCAACTATTATATAATCAGTATAGATTTGCAAACAGTATATGACACTGATAACTACAATAATAAACACGTACGTAATTAAAGAGAACATTGAAGCTTAGCTGCATAATTCCAATATAATCTGCTACTTGTTTGACAGTTTTGATACATACCATCAGCATCCTATCAAAACACATTATCCATACAATGGAAAAGACTGAGGATTTCATTATAATAAAAATAACAGACCAAGAGCAATGATGCATCCACGTCTACACCTACATGTTAGAACACAGGTTAAATGATTGCATTGAATCCTCTTGGGACTCCAACCAGAAGGCTTCTCTAAACAAGTACATAAGTACTGTATTAAACAAAACTGTACTCTGACCTCTGATTGTATATGCCTAGGTTTGCTTTGAATTTTCAGTTCTTGAGTTTATTCGAAATTCATGTACATCCAGTGATTCTAATGAATATGATGACAAATGAACCACAAAAATAATGTTCAGTAAACTAGCTGGGAAATTGAAGTAAATATTATTATTTATGTAACAACGTGTTAACGGAGGTCCACTTCATAACACACATTTAGAAAACTAGGTTAAAAAGCCATTTAAACACATTTGTTATGTACCAAAATAACCACCGGCATCCTACTATTCCCAGGAGGGTCAACTTCCATGTATTTTGCGTTGAGTGAAAAACTTGAACTCACATTTACCAACAGGTATATCCTATGTATCACACACAAACATATTAATTTAGTTTTTAATATGAAAGAAGCAAATACATAAAAACTGTTATATTTTATTCTTCTACATTTATGTACACACAGGCTTGTTTATTATCCTGCCAAAGCTATATACTGGCTCCACAGGGAAGACACAATCGATTTGTTTGGGGCATAATATTAAATAAAATAATTCTTACCTGTTACGGAATAGTTTTTGTGTTTTTGAATAATGTGCTATAATAATGTACATTAAAAAAAACTATGGCACAATGTTACTCTTGTAAACGTTAGAAAAGCATAAAA
>VKOC01000002.1:24254064-24266795 GCA_009364415.1 Spea multiplicata
CCTATCATGCCCAGGCATACCCAGATTCCAGCATGTACTAGCTGACTTAGGCATGATAGGAGTATGATTGCTAACATTAATGCATTCTCACAAACTCATTAATTATATCCCTCATTCAGACAATTCATCCATTCTCTGACTCATTCTCACAATGCATCCACACATTTATTTATTCTCTCACTCATTCTCACTGTTTATTTATTCCAATATACTTTCTACCCCCCCCACTCTCACTAAATGCTTTCCTACCTTTCCTCTGTCACTTTTCTCCTTACAGCAGTCAGCTCCTTCTGGTTCAGAGGGCACGGACGGCGGTGGGCGCAGCTTTGGTGTTGTGTGCCGGCAGACGAGGGCTTGCAGCCTAAGGCCTGGGGTGCAAGTCTAATCAAGTGGCTCATTTCGCCAAGCGGCTGCGAGCGACATTGAAAGCAGCCATCGTGGGACAGTCATTCCACGTGCACGCACTACGCCACCAAACCACCATCAATGTGTGCCTATATATTGAGCCAGAAAATACTGCAGTACAACCCCTATCACTATATACTAAGCCAAACATTGATGTGGTGTAGACCTACCACCTCAGTGACTGGCTTAGTATATAGAAGGGAGGCACCGAAATGAAAATTCTGGAGCAAAACTGAAAATTCAGCATTTACTAGGCCAAAACTGGAAAAAAAACAGAAACAAAAAAAACTTTATTAAAAGTAACACACCAAAATTAGAAAAAAAAAAATCAACAATCAACTATATGATAATATCATATCCTATAATATATAATTAAAACAGCAACTCAACAATCATATCATCGCCAGGTTTCTAGGCCAGTGCGCCTGCCTACTTAGCCATGATAGGAAGTGTGCGATTGTTGTTTGCAAAAATATTACTATATATACTATAGTGTTGCTTGCATTTTTCCTAGTCCAATCTTTTAGGTGTGTAATTTACCATTGCCTAGGCAGCCACTACATGCTGGAATCTGGGCATGAAAGGAATGTGATTACAGCCTCCCTTTGCCATGCTATCCCCCCACACTTACACATCCATGCTATCTGAAACCCTCATTCACAAACATTCAGCATAACACCCATCACTCTCACAGACTTAATAATCCGTTATTTTCCTACCTTTAGTCTGTCACTATCACCTTTCCTCCTCCTCTTCATTCTTCCTTCTTCTTCTGTGTCCTGTCCTTCCGGTGCGTGGAAGACAGTGGGCGTAGCTTCAGTGTAGTGCGCCGGGATTTGACATCAGGTCCCGGCGCACAGACACAGTTGCTGCGCATATCGCTTTGGAGTGAGCAGCACCCGGCGGGCCGACCCCTGTGCGCCGGGATTTGATAACAAACCCCGGCGCAGAGCAGCAGTTGAGCACGCATCGCAAGGGAGCGGTATCCTTTGAGTAATATTAAGCCGGTTAAAGGGAGATCCGCGTCCGTCTCTGGATGGGTGCCCGGTGCCGCCCCCCCCCTGATGAGTGGCACCCAGTGTGGACCGCCCCCCTCTAGGTACGCTATAGTACAAAAGTACTATAGTACAAAATGCCTTTAAAATAAAGAAAATTCTCTGTTCAATAAAGACATAAAACATTTTCATTGTTTGTGTTAACTTAAGCACATTGTATTTGACTATACTTTTGACTTACTTGTGATGCCGATCAGATCACATTTTATGAGCAATGCTGAAAAACAAGGAATTCCAAAGGGTTCCTTTACTTTTTCTTCCCACTGTAAATAGAATTTCACTCTTCCCTGTGAAGACATTCTTTCTTAATCAGTAATATAAATGCACTCAATACACTAAACAAGACAGGTCCACTTTCATACAGTATTTTCTATTTTTTATCATTTTAATAGAATAGAGTATATTACAGATGTGTATGATGTAATTTTTTGTGCCTGTACATGTTCTGCTCAGTTCAAATATAAAATATTTTTTCCCTGTATGTGGCATTTTTGTATGGTCAGCAAGATTGTTTTTTTTTTTTAAAAATGTCGCAAATACAGATGTGGCTTTCGTAAATATGTTTGATACTATTTTCAGTATATTTGCGTTGCACAATGTCACATGTTACTTAATCGGTGCCATGTTCCAAGATGTTTCTAGCTTAAGAGAACTAACTTCTCAAACAGCAGAGGTTCATGAGTGAAATATGAGTAAATTGTGTAAATATCAGCAATGACGTGACCTTCTACAACAAATCCGATACACATATTCCTTACAACCATAGAACAGTAACAAAGTAAGATGGACGTCCTCTTTAAAGATACACATCTGCAAAGGCAAAAAAAGTTTAATCTCCTCATCTCTTCGTTAGGTTTCTTACTGTTATGTACGCAAATTTCAAGTTAAACCATTTGAGAAATTAATAGTTCTATTTAAGAGAAAACTTGTGTTACAAAAATGACATTACAAATCCCTATGGCACTCAAATGGTCAAAGTTATAATAATATTTAAAAAGAAGCCTCTTTAGGGACTATATCTTATATTTGTTTACATTTATAGATTTCAGCAAAACTATCAAAACATACCGTAGCAGAAATACAATACGGACAAAAAACATTAACATATTGAGTGTCTAGCCTGCTACTTATAGTAGTTTGAAATAGTGGAAGATAAGTGAACATCTGCATTTAACAGAATTGTAATGTGAGCTGCAAACCTAAGGTTTCACTCAAAGTCCACAATAATTCTTTGCTAGAACGTTCTTGTTTATTGGTCCCAGTCCTTTTTTGGTCAGATTAAGTATGTGGCATAAGTGCTTTAAGGGGAACACTCTTTATACATTAATTTAGTAACGCTACCTATAGTTTGGCCACCAGAATTAGCATGTCTAATCAAATGACTGTCCTGCTGTTCTCTCCTTACCCACAAAGTCTGTCTAAACCAATCAACAACAACCAGCAACTAAACAATAGGACAGAGATAACTTATTGGGAAAGAATAATCATTTATATTCTGACTAGAGGACGGCTTAATGAGTTGAAGTGTGTGTGGGTTTTTTTCTCAAGATTTTATCAGGTGCCATCTTGAAACATAAAGCATTGGTCACAAGGATGGTGTTATATTTATTGAAACTGAATTCTTGAGTACTAAAATATAGTGTCCCGTGGCCCAGGGAAGTCATAAAAAGATAGAAATGTACCTTAAAGAGATGGCAATATCCAACTAACTATAATACAGGAGCAAATATTACAGGCCATCATTAGTTAGTGCAAGTCCAAGGACTTTCCAAAGGAGAAGGACATATACTCAGTGTCAAAACCAAACCCTGAAGTAATGTGATAGATAAGGTCCTGTAATAAATTGCCATTAGCAGAAGAATATATGTAAACCCACAACCACTGTCAGCCAAAGAACATTTACATAATCATAAAATGACAAGTTGTAATGCCATTTTTTAGTCGATTGTATTAGGATTAGATAGATTTATAGAAGTCTTGTTGTTGGTGCCACCATAGCTTTTACTTTACTATGCACTATGGACAGTGATCTGGTCATCAGTGTTTGTTTGCTTCTTCTATTTTAACTTCAAGCAACACAATTTGAAACAATATTGAAAGAAGATAAAGTAACTAAATCTGCTGGAGCAATGAAAGAAGATATTGGTCAGTGTTTCAGTCTCGGTGGAGATTCACACTGGGAACATCTCAAGTTATATTAAAGTTTAATAGCTGTGACGGAACCCTCCACTGGGGCCACTGGAGAGGCCTGACATGCAGCCTCCTCCCTACTGACTATGGGCACTGGCTTTGTAAAGACTTCTGTATCTACCCTCAGAAGTATGCTGAGGGGATTATATCTGACAGACAGCCAGGGTATGCAACCAGGGAGTGACCACAATTGTTTTAGTTTAATGTCAGACACCCCCCCACCTCATAGTGTACTAAAATGTTGTAAAAGTCAGTCCTCCCTCCCCCCCACTTCCACCACTACAGACATTTACCCCGGCCAAACTCTGGAACTGATTTCGGCCAGTAATAGATAGTGGAGGTTGGTACCCTATTGTATTGTTAATCCCTTTACTGCCCCTGCTGTCTCTGAGAGGCAGATTAAGAGGGCGGTTTGTATCCCAATATCTTGATTTATGTTAATGTGTGCTTTGCTGGCTGTATCCAGCCATGTGTGTGAAAAATAAAGCAGTCTTCATTTTGGTCATACCCTACACTGAGGCTCGGCTAGTGACTGAGAAACTGGCGAAAGAGTGTGTTGTGCCAGGCTAAGGAACACAAGTCAGCGGAGGTAGTCTGTCGGACTATCCAGCTCTGTGACAGTGGCTGTTCAAGAACCCAAACAGTTCTGTCTCTATATGTCTTACAGTTATAAGTTTAGTGACATTGATTATGTCTTGAAATAATGTTCAAAGAGTGCTATTTCATGGTCTTGTTGGTAGCTGGATGGTGGTGGTAACAATTTAATCTGTAGTGATTAGTGTTCAGTCTATGTCCCTGAGGAAGGAACCATGAAATATTCCAGTCTTTGATAAAGGTAACTACAACATGTACAATTCCAATTCCAAACATAGGGGCTTGGTTGGTCTGTTATTTTTATGCCACTAGTCCATTGTGTTGGTAATTTAGACCCTTTTCTCATGTGACAAATATGCAACCATAACCTGGAATGCACTTGTATAGGCTACCAATGTGGTTTTGTGCAGGGTGAAGGTGTTAGCCCTACAAAAGGAGGTACTGGTAGCATTGAGCCCCACCTATTATCAGTATAACCCACCATAAAAAAATATTCCACACACACTCTAAACGATCATCTTATAGTATAGTATTTTGTGTTGTTTGAAATGAAGGTCTAATCCGTGCATTTCTGAAAGCCTATTAAGCAGTGAAGCAGAAACCACTTGGCTTTTTGCCATTCTGCAGAGATAATGTGGGGCTATGAGATTATTGTTAGTTGAAGCCCAAAATAAATATGTACACATATCTGTACACATATATGTTTATTATCATTATTGTTTAGGTTGCTCTTGCATATTTTCTGATTTTCCATCTGTGTGAAGCAACACTATTTCTCTGGTCTATGCTAACAGCATTCACATCTTACATTCTGTAATTAAAACACCTAGTATGGCCACCATATGTTTGATGCCAACCCACAGAATGCATAGTCTAGCCATGCCTTCATTAAAATTTAGATTTGAGAGTCTGTGACTAACAATTTACATCTTTCCTGGACAGAACTCTATAGACAAGAGACCGTGGGATTGGCAGGCACACCCAAACAGGCATTGAAATAACTGAAGTGTTTCAAAATGGTTATGGTTGTGATTTTAAAGCTTTCAAAGTGCTTTTTTAAAAGCTCTGAACATAAAGTACAGATCATTTTCACAGTGAAAGGATGTTACTGTCCTTAAATTCATGCTTGTTTTTCTATTCCTACAGCTTATTCGCTGCCATCAATCCCGTGGAGGAGCCTGTGGAGACAACATACAATCTTATACTGCCACTGTTATTAGTGCTGCCAAAGTAAGTATGTCCCAGGCATTGAACCTTATATTTTTAGCGTATATTGTGTTGCATGAATGTGTCTTCTTCTTGTGGCGTCTTGAACCATATTTTGTTATACGTGGGGTGCATATTAGTGCATATGATACCTGCGGAGTCCTTTAAATTGTCATGTTGCCTGGTTTACAAAGGCATGAGAGAATTCTGCAGAATCCAGTCATATGCATTTACCCCTTTATATGCCCTTAGGAGATTTGTTGAATACTCACATGGTATGCTCACCTCCAGTCAGTTCCAGCTCTGACTAGGGGAAAGCTGTGTGCTGTTCAGACTGCCATGCATATGTGTAGGAAGTGCTGTCATTGATTTCGATGGGAGCACTTTCCTGCCACTGATTGACTGCTTCTGATTGCTGTAATTAACCAATCACAGTGATCACCAACGCTCACATGACAAAGTCTCTTTGTCAACCTCTGTGAGATACAGAAAGTGAAACAGTGTTACACAGCATTCCAGAAATTCTGGAGAGGGTTCCAAAAATATAATTTATCAAAAATAACCCTTCCAATTCCTTGATGATCACAGTAATAAATTCATTTTTTGTTTAAAATGTTATTTTGCCTATTTTTTTACATTTAAAACCTTTTTTCTAAAAAGCTAATTTAATGTAACCATTGCAGCCCTGTGGTAATGCCTGGATTGCGCTGAACAGTACATTGTAACCCCTAAAAAGGTGGTGTACAGAGTCTATGCCCATGCTTGATAAGAATCTATGGATGCCACCTAATATTGTGCAACTGGACATTCCCCTATTCACGTCAACCCACGGCATCACAACAAATATAAGATAGTGAGCCACATCATTTTGTGAAGCTAGGATATTGCTGCTGAAAAAATAGCTACGCCCAAGAGTACATGGCAGCTAACCCCACCTCATGTTAAGCAAGTCTACAGACCTGGCACCCCACTGACTTGCTGGAGATCAAAAAGTAGTTTTTTTCACTATTGTTAATGATGGCTATTATAAAGAGGCCAAGTATATGTTCCTATTGGAGCAGACATCTCATATTGGCTATTTTCCTAGCCATAATGACCAAGCAGAGATTTGAACTACCCCACTTCAATGTCAATGCTCTGTGTCTGCCAAAAAATATCCCTCATATGACAAGCTTTATAATCTAAGGCCCCTTATAACTGATCTGTTTCCTTTTCTGAAACATATGTACCCGACTAAACGATTTGTAAAGTTGAATCCCTTAAGTGATATAAAGGCAGATTGCTTTTCAGGCAATAAATACCATCAAAAAGATCAAGATACAATATAAAATTCTATTAGCCTGGCAAGAGTAACACAGGGTATACAGTTGCCATTTACATTTATGAGGGGAAAGACTCTCATCTAGATCCTCTAGGGTGCCCTGATTCAATTGGAGCAAACACCAAGGTTGTGGAGGATCTCTTCCTCCAGTTACTGAATAAGGGTTACCACCTATATGTTGACAATTATTACACCAGCATTGAATTTAAAATTTAAAATTCTGGATTTCATTGGCACACTTGCCTCTGGGAAAGAATCTCCCCAGCAGCTGGTTTAACCAAGGCAAATGCATTGGAAAACATCCTCTTTATGGCAGGATGAATTAATGGCCCTTAGGTATACACGTACATGCTTTTAACTATCCATTACGTGTATAAAGCCTTCCAACAAAAAAACATGCATCCTGGAGTACAACAGACACATGGGGGATGGACCTTGCAGACAAGTGCATAATACCATATGTTGTGCAGGGCAAATCAAATACCTGGCATAGAAAGGTTGCAATATATTTAATTAAAATGGCCATGTACAACTCGTACATTTTATATTAAAAAGCTGGTATAGGGCAGACATATATGTGAGAAAAAAACATTGACCCGTATCCTATTGTAGTAGACCCTAATCCTGCAAACGTGGAATAATTGTATGGGGAAGTTAAATGTCAGAGAGGAAAATTACATTTAAACAACCACATATCAAAAATGGTACATTTGCTCTGGTCATTTGTCTTAGTTGGTGTTTTGCTTGAGGACCAATTCATATGAATACATGTTAAGTGTAACCTGAAGGCCCAGCCTTGTTGAAAATATTTTTGCAAGGTCCTACACTGACCCAGGGTAGTCCCTGGTACTTAAGGGGTTAAGGTATATAACAATACTTACCTCACGTTGTATCAGCACATTCTGTAACGTAGTTTATAGATGTTGGTGTTAGATTGTTGTTGCTCAAAATGAATGCCAATTAACTTCATAAATGTATCATTGCTATACACTGCAGAAATTAGGGCCAAATGTCTCATGATGCATTAGGCCTAGGACTCTGACTCCTTTCTGTCCCTTTAATTCATGCTTAGGAAGAACATATGGTGGACTGGTGCAAGCAACATGATGAGGGAGTTCTGCTAATATGTGGAAATAGTGGTTTATTCTATCAGTCTTTAAAAAAAATCCACAAATAATAAATTCAGTAAACTAAACTTAATATATGTGGTTGACCTAGCTTTACATTTGGGAGAGAGGTTGGCACCCTTGCCCCCTCACTGTAAATCACATACACACAGGCACACATATTTACACACACCTTCACAGACTCATGCTAACACATACACACTCATGCTTGCACACCCATACTTACACCAGCACACACTTACAGACACTTGGGAGCACATACTAACACATACATACAAAATCATGCTCACACACACTTATACATACACATTTATGCTCACACACACATACTTATACATACACATTCATGTTTACACACTCTAAATTACACATTTATGCTCACACACACATACTTATACATACACATTCATGCTTACACACTTATACATACACATTTCGTGGTCACACACACTTATACATACACATTTCATGTTCACACACACTTACACATACACATTCATGCTTACCTACACACATACATGCTAACACTTATACATGTACTCTGACTCTATTGTACAAACATACATTCACCCTCCCTCCCTTACTCTCTTACACTACCTTTATAGAGTCAAATAACTTTGCATTATGTGACCCACTCCATTTCTGCCTCCGCCGGGCTGATCAGAGCCAATTCTGAGCAAGGACTGGGCCAAATTTATTAATCAATGTTTTTATGCGGCAGCTGAGCACGAGTGAACAGAAAAAAATGTTAATGTAATTACCAACACAGGGTCGTCTTTTTTTTTTTGTAACAACGTAAAAGTTTCTATCCTAATTGTTACGTCATCCATAGACAACATTTCTAAAAAAGCAGTTGTAGCTCAAAAGGTGTAGGCCCATGCCAGTCAATGTTTGTTGCATTGTAGAATGCTAGTGTCTTTAGTAGTAACCTTTTATTGGGCCAGCATACAAAAATATGTACAGTTACCTAAACTTACTTCTTCAGATGGCATGTTCATGAGATTAATAAAGTATAACATAAAATTAAAGTTAGTAAAAACTCTATCAAGGTCAAATGTGTAACCAGCCCTTGAGAAGAAATTAGTATGGGATGATAAGCTATTTGTAACTTCTCAAAGCATTTTTTAACATACCAAAAAGCCTGCTTTCTATTATGTAAGTCTCTTGTCTGACCTCAGTATCCCATTAGATATATAGAGAGAAGGGGGATTCTACTTGGAAATACATGAAAGCAGCTAGAATGAGCATTTAGAAAGGTTATTCAGCTCCCAAGAGACGTTGCTCCTGACATTTGACAAATTTTATTTCTTTACCACAAAAAAGAGAATATCTTAATTTTTGTTAGTGAGCTTTACGCTGACTACACATGTTGCTTTAATGATATCCATCGTCCTTGCATGTGAATTGGACATTATGGAAGCAAAAGATATATTAAAGGGGCATTGTTTGGGGAAAATAACGAGAAACGATTTTATCTCCTTTTAATTCAAGAAACATGATCTTTAAAATAAATGTGGTGCTCTTTATGGCTGTGTTGGGAATGGATGGTACTTGTGCTAATCTTTGCTATATAAAACTGTTATATATCCATATAGTACTATAGTTGTCCATGCTTTCCACCACCTTTGATCTAATAGACCTCACGAGTATATGAAAGAAACCATTTTTTTAAGGTTTCTCTGTTATGTTGTATTAATCAAATTCTGAATTATTATCCCAAGTACCTCCACCGGTAATGAAAAGGCCCTTAACGCATGTGGTCAATATTGTAACATCTAAAGCCTAAAGCTGTTGTGTCATGCCAATAATTTATGTAATTTCTGTTTCTGGTCTTATTCCATTTGGTTTAAAAAAAAAGTAAAAAAAGAAATGTGGAGCCTGCTCGTTTATAAGTTCAGCATTCATCTGGTGGTGCTTAAATACCTCATCTTATGATCTCTGCAGTTATCCTATATAATGTACAAGCAAGCCTTAGGGGATGTAGATCAGTTTGTGTTAACGAAAAAAAGACAAAAAATCAAACGAAATAAAATACACATCTACCTAAGACTGAGACACCCAAAAGGTGTGTCACATTGTGATTCCTAACATATGGCTTTATGGTCTCCCATATTTTGCAAATGCCGACTGTTTTAGGCATTAAATACAGCTTATGCGCACACATATGGTTGGAAGTGCATTAGCTGAGTGTTCCTCCCACAGACAGACTGTTTTTAATATTCCAAGACAGAACTTGCATATCAACATAACCAAGTATATAAAGGCAACTAGAGTCAATAATAAAAACAGTACACCTAAAAACACTCATACGTCAATCAATCAAGCATGCAAATACAAAAAAGTAACAAAAACCATGAGCGTAATAGTAAAACCGTAAATAATTCCTAGAGAGCAGAAATTGTGGAACTGCAGTAGAAATGAGATCTGGGAATAAGTGGTAGGTGACAAAGTGGGATCGGAACGGTTTTCTTCAGTGGCACCCTCCATGCAAGTGCCTGGTAAGCAGTGGCGTCGCTACAGGGGAGCAAGGGGGGGCAATTGCCCCCCTAGGGTTAATCCTTGCCCCCTGTTGCCCCCCTGCCGAATTTGGAATAAAGTCGCAATGCGACTTTAAATCCCGTCTTGTGAGAGAGAGGGTGCAGCCTGCGTAAGATCGGCAGCCAAGGCAACCGATTTTACACGGACCGCACCTCGAGCCCTGCTACTTACCTGCTGGAGGGTCTTCTGTACTGCATAGAGGAAGCAGAACCTAGCAGAGCTCACGTGACATCACATGACTCTGCTCCAGTCCTGCTTCCACTGTGCACAGAACGCAGAGGGAGGCCGCGCCCCCTGCTGAAGTCTGAGCGGCATCGAGGAGCTGCAGTGCAGGTAAGGGGGTGGGGAGGGTGTTTGAATGAGTGTGTGTGATTGAGGCAATGAATCTGTGAATGAATGAGTATTTGAATGAATGAGTGTGTGTGTGATAGCATGGGTGTGTAAGTGCTGGAACCTAGGCATGATGGGACTGTGATTGCTGTTAGCAATCACACTCCTATCATGCCAAGTAAGCCAGTACATGCTGAAACCTGGCTAGCTGCCCCCCTTGTGTATTGATGCTGCCAGCAGTATGGGGTCTGCACATGACAGTCACCCTGTACCAGCATGTACTGGCTGACTTGGCATGATAGGAGTGTGATTGCTAACAGCAATCACAGTCCCATAATGCCTAAGTTCCAGGATTTACTGGTTGGATGTTGGATATATATATATATATATTGTGACAAACCCTATAGCATGAGGGCCATTACGGTGTCACTTTTAAGGGGTCTTAAGCACACAGAGTCGCAGGAACACCTCTAAACCCCAACCAATCATAAAACAAAACCTAAAGAAACTCCCAATTGAGAGCCCTTCTCTAACTAAACTATGCTGGTCGAGGACTGACCAGCCTCAACACCCACCAAACTAGACCTCCCAGCCAGACCCAGCTACTCCAGGCCCTCTGGAAAACCTCCCCAGGACAGCACACACAAAGTCCAGCGCGCAGGTATTGTCTTTCTTCAGGCCTCTCCTTGCCCTGGGAGCTCAGGGAACTTCCCCCAACAGGTCTTCCTGAGTCATCTGGCTCCAGGGGTTTTAATGTCCAGCAACCTGCCTGCCTGAATGCTCGGCTTTCATAGAAATCCCGCGAACCGGATCCTGCAGATTTCTTGCCTCCTGGAAAAACCCGGCATGGATTTTTCCACAGAATGGTGGGAATGGAGCATTGGCCCACCCTGCTCTCCAATTGCTCCACCCCAGGGACCCATATGTATGATCTGGATAGCAGCTGTACCCAAATACCACACTAAGCATCTCCCTGGTGTTTACACTGTCACATATATATATATATACCATATATACATGGTGTATAAATATGTTTTGTTAACTCAACCTGAATTCACTGTGAATCATACACTAAAAATCACATTATGCTTGGATAGTTGAGAATGTATATTGTAATTTTTAACAACCGTGCTGTTAGACACATTTCATGTTTTTGCTCATCCAATAAATAGGAATGAAACCTTATCAATTATATGACTATTGTATTCTATAACTATATTTCCAGCAGCAGACCTCCTTCAACTGCCATTTAAATTTGAACATTTTAAATATATATTATAGAGCTGTAAGAATGTTATTGGTTGAAACTGTGATGTTTTTGACTGCCCCATAATCTACACAGACTATAGTATATACAAACAATGAAGCACTCACGTTTTATAAAGTTTTAGGGTCATGTATTTAACTGGCAACCAAAATTGAGTTTACCTAGCATGTTTTTATTTAGAAAATAACTACTAGTGGATGAAGTTAGAATTGAGCATAATCACACTTCTATCATACCCAGGCAACCAGTCCCATCGTGCCTAGGTTACAGGATTTACTGGTTGGATGAGTAAGTGCTGGAACCTAGGCATGATGGGACTGTGATTGCTGTTAGCAATCACACTCCTATCATGCCAAGTCAGCCAGTACATGCTGGTACAGGATGGCTGTAAGTGAGTTGCAGACCCCATACTGCTGGCAGCATCAATACACAAGGGGGGCAGCTAGCTAGCAGTTTCAGCTTGTACTGGCTGAGCTTGGCATGATGGGACTGTGATTGCTAACAGCAATCAAAGTCCCATCATGACCAGGTTCCAGCACTTACTCATCCAACCAGTAAATCCTGGAACCTAGGCATGATGGGACTGTAATTGCTTTTAGCAATCACACTCCTATCATGCCAAGTCAGCCAGTACATGCTGAAACCTAGCTAGTTGCCCCCTTGTGTATTGATGCTGCCAGCAGTATGGGGTCTGCACC
>VKOC01000002.1:24266895-24276951 GCA_009364415.1 Spea multiplicata
CCATTCTTTGTAGAATTCTATAAATTTACAACAGCAGTAAAAGTTAGTTCCCACTACTATTATTATTATTATTATTATACATGGCCCTAGAAATCTGCGCACTGCTGACATCAATGTTAGCTTATACATTTATAATATTTACAGGTAAGATTAAGCTGAATAGCAAGGTTGGGGCATTTTTGGAGGTTATGGTAGCTGGTTGCAGATGGAACAAGGAAACAACAGTACAAGGAGCAAATACTCAGCAGAAGTACAGAAGTGGCATAGGCACTGGTGCTGGGCTCCAAATGGTGTAAAAGCTAAGGGTTTAGCTGTGGTGGCACTGAAACAAGACTGTGACCTTTCAGAGATGTTTGAGGTATAAGTGCAGAAGCTTATAGGCACAGGGTCTGGACCACAAGGGAAAGGTTGGCCAACTATCTCTGGGCGGTAGAGTAGGTAGAAACTCTGATCAGTACAGAGTTTGTCAAAAACTAGAGAGCAGTCTAACAAACACAGAAATCCAAGTCTATAGCAAACCAAACGTCTATCAAAGTAGCCCAATCCAAGACTTAGAGGGTTAAGCACCTGCAAGAGCAGGTATAGAATGCAAAAAACAGGTGCAAAGTGAGCAGGACAAAAATAAAATGCAAAGCTGAAGTATAAGACCACCTTAAACAACTAAGCTCCTGTCTTACCAGGGTCATCCAGGCTTAAATTGCATCCAACATCGAATTGTGCATGCCTGCCAGACATAGAGCCTTTAAGATGGCTCCACTAATGCAGGCACACATAGCATGCCTTAAAGAATGCATCATTCCAGCCGCCTGGAGACAGTCCTAGCAAGTGATGTGCGTTAATGAACCTGGGCACGCTCTGCCAAAGTTGGTACTGACATTTTTTGTATGTGTAACTCACTTCTTAATGTGGGACATGTCCATAATAAAGCTGGGTGAGCTAGAGTTGGCTTTCACCAGCTCAATAAGAATATAAAATGGTCTACAAGGACCATTGTTTGGTACCTATGAGCATTGGGATGGGTGCTTAGATGGACTTAAATTACCTCATGTGCAACTTATGAACAATGCCTGTGGGTATTGTGCACAAAGTGTATGTATACTTTTTACTTGTACGCTTGCTAGTCTCGTGTTGTGCATCTATGCTTAGCCTTAAACAACTCAATCAGCCTATTTTTCCTGACGTAAACACTCAAACCTTAATCAGTGGTCTTATCTTAGATTCAGGAAAGCTTTATGATTATGCCATGCGTATTTAAATTCCCTCATTGTATTATCCTCTATCACTTCAAATGGGAGGCTGTTCCATTTATCTACCACTACCTTCCAGTTTAAGACTATGACCTCTAGTTCTAACATTTCTCCTCTGAAGAAAGCTTCCTTCCTGTACTTTGTTAAACCCCTTTAAGTATTTAAAGTATCGTGTTTCTATCACATCGCCCCTTTCTCTTCTTTCTTCCAAGCTATACATATTGATATTCCTTAGACTTTCTTTAGTATTTTATGAAATAAATCATTTTTAAATTAAGTAATTCATTTTAAAACTATACCTAGGTTGTATTTCTAGGTTTCCCCAGTATTATACATAAAATTCAAGACCATTTTGCACTTATTTGCTTAGTTACGACAATTGCCTAGTCCTAGAGCAGGAAACTTTCGCTTTTTCCTGTGTCTTCAGACTAAACACATTTATTAATACAGTCCTTAAAATATATGATAAACTAGAAAAGAAGATAAATATTCTTGAAAAAAGCTGCTTTAACAATTAAACTTTTATCTTGTATTATTACCGGTAAATCTTTTGGTAGCTACAAGTGTTTAGTTGCTGACATCGTTTTTCATATACTTCACAGGAAAATAATTCAAAAAACCTTTTTAATTGTCCTCATATTTCCTCAACAGTGTAAGCTTGCGAGCAGGGCTCTCTCCACCTAATGTATCGGTTTGTCTTAGTCTGTCAATTCTCGTCTTGTCATACCCCTTGTATATATGTAATGTACGAAGTGCTGCGTAAATTGTTGGCGCTATATAAATAAAAGATAATAATAATAATTTTGCCACCTGTAGTTGAACATAAAGTTAATAAAGACTGTAGTGCCACAAATCCTCTAGATATTAAGCTTGACAGCAGGGACCTCTCTATCTAATGTATTGGTTTATCTTCGATTGTCAATACTAGTTTTTGTTAATCCCCTGATGTAGATGTAGTGTAAGCGGTGGTGTGTAAAGTGTTGGCGCTATATAAATAAAATAATAATATAATAATGGTACAGGGCTATGATCTCATGGAATCAAAATTCCTAATTCTTGTGTTGGTGTTGTCAATTATTTCCATGTGCCCAGTATATTCTGGTGAAGTGTGTTCACGGTGCGAGGTCTAATTGTGCAAGGGCTAATTGTGCCCTCAGTGTGTAAAACAGAGGGATTAAACAGTGATACTACATTAAAGCTACAGGTGGCCACACTTTTTGTTAAGTCCCTAGAAATTGACAATACTGTATAGGTGGTGTGGGTTTTGAAAGGCAATTGCATCTTCTCAAACTTAAGTCAAGATATTGCCGATATACTAATTCATTCTATTTGAAATAAGATTATGGAATATTCAGAGGCTTTGTAAACATTGGACGTCCTTTTGCTTTTTATTAAATAAGATAGCTGTTTGACACATATGGGCATATGTGAGGCATAATAACATTTAACTTGGGTCTTTTTTAAGTTGGAAGGCCATATAACATTGTAAAGCTAAGGTTGGTGAAATCTGACACAGTTAATGATGTAATAAAATAGAACTCATGGCCTTTTGTAGCCGAATGGCCGCCATAACAAAACTCAAAATTTTTCTCTAGTGGGAAGACAAGCATGAATTGTGCTTTCTTGTGTCCCTGGACGTTGAGATATATCTAGATCAGCTGAGATTCATGTGGTCCAGCAAACTATAATACTGCATCAAAGCCGGAGTGCAAATGATAACACAAGCATATTCCCAAAGCCACCAGTGAAATGCTAAAATAATTCTGATGGTTATGCGTAAATAGAGGGGATTTATAGCTTAGGGAAAACAAATATTTAGAATCTGAAGCTTGATTTAATTTCAGAGTGCTAACATTTTCTTGGGATTCGAAAGACATGCCCTACGTGTTTCAAAACATTCCCAAACAGAACTGAGTTTATATATATATAGAAAATCTCTCAAAACGAAAAACAATGAGAAAAAAATGCTTTTCAAGCTTAATTAACCGTTACTCCAATATCTTAGTCTTATCTGGTAAAACCCGCAGAAATGTAAGCATATGTTGATGAATGTTTAGCGGTTAAGAGATCTTTGTTTAGGGTTGTTGTTTGTTTGGCTTGTTGTAGTGAAATGCAGTGCCATAGGAAAATCTCCTAACAGCTGTTTGTTTGGCATTTTCTCTTAATCCCTAGGTTGCTATCCCTGTCCTGGACCAAACACGAACCCTATAGCCCTTGGAAGCCGCTGGCTTGCTTATGCAGAAAATAAGGTAACAAGAATTCTGTATTCTTTGAAATTATTTTCATGTTGTAAAATTAAAGTTGGGTAATGATCACGTGGAATTCATTGTCTCTCTGCTTATAAATGTACATACAACATTGTCAGCTTTTGAAGTCATGAGTCCCTGGTTTACCATAATTCCCGTATTATCCTTATCACTGCTGCAGAAGGTTTCTTATTGGTTAGTTAGGAATCGGCCCTTTGATAATACTCAGCTTTGCTTAGCAAAAAAGGTAAGTAATATACAATCAGGCTACATTGTATTATAGGTAATATACTGTTTTATGCAATTATCTATTGAAGTCTAGGCCTAGTTACATGTACCATGCATCTTTGCTCATAAAAATGACATGCTCAACTTACAGAGGATGGATTCCTTATCTTTTGGGATGCTGGTTGTGCTTCATTAGAGTTTTAGTTCCTCAATACACCGAGAGCTGACTCTTGGGATACCCCCCAGGTAATGGTTACCATTCTTCAGGTGACAGCCTATGCTTTTGCTTCCCAAATAAACAATACACTATGTTGCCCTTGTGTACCATATCGAATAGCCCCAGTAAATGCTAGCCAAATAATTGTTGTACGTTTCTGATTGAAGTGAGGCCAGCAGTTGTCGTTGTGGGTTGTTTTTTTTGCCCGGACTATGATGCTTCCTGTGTTACTCGGTTTGCCTGAAGTGCATCCCAGATTTTCTCTCCATCATTCATTCACATTTTGGCCCACAATACAGATTCCATCCTCTCTGAACTTCACTTGGCCAATAGCGTGAAATTTGTTTCAGTGCCACATTTGTATACGTGTTTGTCCACATCTGCAATTTATTTCTCTTAAGGGATGGAGACATGCAAAAAGAACGGATATAAATGTTGTTTTTGACATCATAAACATATCATCTCACAGACCTTGCCGCACATATACAATTGGAGCTATTGTGCAAGGGCCTAAGTGCTGCACGTAGGAAAAAAGCAGGCGGCTGCCACTTACCTTATTGCAGTTGGGGGGATAAAATGGAAAGTCTTAACCTCATTTTTAGTACTTTGAGAAAATCTTTCATTTAAACTGTTTGGGGAATATTAACCCTGCAAATTAGGAAATAATAATATGAACGTAATTCTTTAGAGGCATGACCTTATTCTGACGTGGAGCTATTCATAGCCTTCCAGCAGCTTACTTCTGGACTCAACTTTCAGCAAAAAAAAAACCCAGTGGCACAAGAGTTCACGGAACTCCGCTGGAGTACAAAGCCAACAAATCAGTGATCATTATTTCCTGCTTAAATAAATGTCTGTTTTATGTGATTGCATTTTTTTATGACTTTTTTTTATAATTTGTTTTTACTATTAAGTAGATTTCTGTTTTCATAAATGAAAGGACAAATGAGGACCAGTTTATATATGGTAAAATATTGCGAACCATACAATTACAAAGCTGTACTTTAGTACTTTGTCACAGAAGGTGTGTGTTCTACACCTTTACAAAGTAAGATGCTGTGTAATGCAATTTGTCTTTGGATGTAAATTATGCGTGAGTAAAATACACAAGTGTACGTTATGTATGAAATGTTACAGTATTCAAAGAAAGCGATACGGCTGCATGCTGTTTCATCACTGTGCATTATGTACTCATCGTACTTGGCCAGGGGCAATGCTTCATTCTTTCAATACAGTAACATCTCATGTATAACATATAATTTTGTATAACAGTCGTGCTTAATTTACACCAAAATACATCTCGTAGTACACGCCACCTTGTTTTTTAATCATTCAGTTTGCTACTACATATTTATTTGGGAATCAGTGTTCCTATACCATCCAGTTGCAAGAAATGACAAGTATGGGCACATATTGGTTCCGTAATGTTGTAGGTAATTTCACACCCCTGAAAGTCTTGAAAATAAATAATAAATAATAATAAAAATAACAATATATTATAAAAACAATAATGTCTCCAAATAGAACATATAGGGTTCCAATATATGGACTAAAAGGTAACTGGTCATTTTGTTTGTTGGATGAAGAAACCAGATCAGTGATATTTGTTGGAATCCTGGAACTTAATTATGTGGCAAATGCAACAGCTTATCATCAAAATCAATTAACACAGTTATGAACACCATCAAATGCAGCAACTCCTTAGTATTGTTGTTTTATGGCTAATTACATATCTATTTTGATTAACTATTTCTTTTTTGTGGCATGAAATGGCATAAACTTGAAGGCATGTAAAGCTTAAAAGATCATACTGGCTCATAAGGTCATAAGCATTAACTGCCGTGATAAATGGTATTCAGTAATACAAATATAAAAGAGTGACAAATAACAGTGAACAATTTCACTTTATAGATGTGATGTATGTGGGGAATCAGACCGGTCAAATGGTCCTCTTTCATGGATTCATTTTTGCACCATAAATGGATGTCATTTATTCAAGGAGATAATTTATTTTGAGCTAGAAGAGTCACCTGAAGCACACAAAGTCACTAGTAAGAAAAACATGCGCAGTAACCAGAAGGCAAAACTGATCTGTAAATAAGAAGGGAAGAAGTACTATACGAGAGTTTAGGTAAATGACAAAAAGCTAACCTGAGGATCGTTTTTATGTTGCGTCACTTCTTTTAAAGTTCTTTAAACAAAGAAAGTTATGTTACAAAGATTTGTTCAGCTTTCATTTGCTACCTTCATTGGAGAAGAAATGTATCCTGTATCAATATTTTTACTAATCACATTAATTGGTCATGGATCAGGGATAGCATCAGGATACCCGTTATGGATGCACTTGCCCAATAGTGATCATAGTACTTCAGATGTAGGTCAAGTTGTAGATTGTATCAATTGCAAATACCAATGCAGTTTTTGAATTTTTATTGTGTCCAATGAGGTTAGATTTAGTTAACCAAATCAAAGAAACAAACAGAGACCATGCATTCCTAATTAGCCTGAGCATTTTAGTCTTCTAGTCCTTTTGCACCCTCTGCAAGTATCAATTTCTTATTATGTAATGAAATGGCGAATGAAAAAGCTATTTACTTAAGGGCTCCTTCTAACTCTATCTTTTCTCAGAGGAAATCGAAATAAATCAGAATTAGAATCAATTACGTAGGGGAAAAACAAATTCGCTGTGAAACTCTCTTGTAAATCAAATATTTAATGTTGTACAGACAAAGCTAAAGAACTTTTGATTATACTGATTTTAATTTATTTGTGGTAATGTTGCCAGACTTAAACGCCAGCCTTTGTAAGGATTATGAATTCTTAATGGGTATGTTTTGCTATTAAAAACCAAAGCTGTCCGCGCAACAGTCTGTGTGGCACCTAGAAGATTATTAGAAGACTGATAAGTGTTTCAATGAAGCATTTTGTTTCTTTTTGTGGAAGGAAGTATGCACACATGTTTACACATTGCACTTTCAGTGCAACTAAACAGCAAATGCTTCCTGGAATTTACTATTGACTTCTTGACATTGATTTTATAACATAGATGATGTTTTAGTTTTTTTTTGCAGTTCAAAAGTTTATTTTGCCAAATTGAAAAAGTATTTGTAAACTACAAAAAATGTGTGGATGTTCTTGAGAAGACGTGCTGCATGAAAATGGAAGATTGCAACATCTTTTCTATGAATAATGACAACTTTCCATCTGAAGAAGAGACTTCTGCGGTTCTGAAAGCTAATGTAACGTTAAATTTTATTATGTTAGGCCAGTAAAATGTATCAACTTCAACTAAAGACTCAACTGGATTATGATTATTGCTGAAACAGTAAACTGGCGCTTTAACATATAAACATATAAACATTGTACATGCAGCCACACATTACCCTTCTACTGAATATCTGCGACCACAAACTAAGAGACCAGATCTGCTGTTCAACTGGTAGATAAGGTCAGTAGATAGATGATTGACCCACGCCATCTCATATGTTGCCTGGTTTACCAGATGGTTCAAACATTCAGCCACTTTGTGTCAACAAAATATTTCATATTAACTAATGGTTAAATGAATAAACCTCAATGTTGTTATCCCCTTAAACCCTTTATGAGATTCCATGCAGGCAGAAAGCCTATCATGACGGCTTGGAATGTCATGATTCAAGTAGCATTGTACACCTCTGCTACCCGACGGTCCCTGGTGCAGGGGACTGCCTCACACCCAAGGCATCTTTCACCCTACCTAACCAAGGAGTCTTGCGAGAATTCTTTATGAATAGGAGCCTCGAGTTTACACTAAACACAATGCTCTATTTATTTTAAAATTCAAAAACATTAAAATATATATAAACGCTACCATGTCATTAGAAGTAAAAATTGAATAAATAAAAAGTTGTGCTAACAGGTTGTCAGCTGTGAAAAAACTGTCTGATCCCTGCTGGCATGCCCCAATCACCCCAATCAAACAAGTGATTGCACCAGAAAAGCAAAAGGCTTGCATACAGAGGAGGGCTTCTGGCATGGGGATGCAGGCAAAGTCCCATCAACCCTTTGTCCCCTCCCCTGTATCTCACATAATCACTGGCACAAACATTTCACATTGACACAAATGTACACACTAACACACATACATGAACATACATATACATTCATGCTCACATACACATTCATGCTCACACAGAAACAATTGCAATATCACACATACACATGTATGATAACACAGAAATTCTTACACATTCATGCTAGCATACACAATACACATTCAAACTCCCACTCACTTATACGAACACATTCATGCTAGCACGCACACATATACACACTTTCACTCAAACATACATATATTCTTACATACATACTTCCTCCCTCACTCACCCCCTTACATCACCCTGCAGCTTTCTTTCTAGCTGCTCCAAACCTTGCTTGCCTCTCCGGTCTTGTACAGAATTGTTCGTAAAATGCTGGTCAAGTTGGTCTTTGTGAAGAACTTTGGACCAACCTGGGGGGAAGTTGCTCCTGCCCCTGGGCTAGCCCATCCTTGTTGGCATACTTGTGAAAATATCATTTTTTATATATATTGTGTTTGTATAGTGTATTATGAGATTTAACACTTTAATTTCAGTGTGCTTACCCTGCCCTATGCAGTATGCTGTGAAATGAGTGGGCCATGTATTTTTCCCTACAGATTTCACAAATTATTCAATAACCTGCACATGGGTAGAGAACAGCTGTATACATTTTAGTCATTTTGTTTCTGCACTTGCACATATACTGTTCACAAAATGCTAACCAATGCGGAACTTTGGCAAAGATTAGCGGCCAAATGGCAGGTAAACAAGAGCCTAAAAGCTTCCAGTAAAATACTCCAGGTTGTGTATTTCTTACGTATAAGGTACTTCCAATCTCAAGAATGTAATTTGGGGTATAACTGTCAGCTAGACAGTTATAAAAAACAAAATCATGCAAAAAATGTCCCCCATTTTTTTAAATATATTTTTCATACTAAATGTTGGACTATAACCAATTCTAAAATTGGTATAAAAAAAACGTGTAATTTTATATGGGTGCAGTAAAAATTTAAAAAGTGGAATCATAGCTAAATAAAGATATTGTAAAAAAACAACACATAAAAGCTATAAAAGAGTAATCTCCGTGGTCAAAGTAGTACAATCTTGACACTGTTACTCTCTGCACCTACGTATATTGATTAGCACCAGACAAAAGCACCTTTTTTAAAGCTATTTAGACTATGTCCTGGAAAAGTACATCATTGATTAATGAGAATTAAAAAATGATTTTTTTTAAACATCTTAATACACAGCAGACATGGGGCAGGTTTATTTGTAGAAATACCATAATTATGCATCTCCTTTGAGGCACCCATGGACACCATAAAGGTACAAGACATTTCCGTATAGGTTCATCTCGGCAAGAAAACGCTGCACACATAAATACTCACAAGTAGGACAGACCAATACAATAGATATATTGGAGACGGGAAAAAATGGGTACGGCAGTGCCAGTTAAGAGCAGGTAGAAGTTAATTAAGGATATAAAACATGTCCTATGTTCTTATTGCACATTTCATAAGATATATCCCAGCAGTCCTAGCCTTCTTCTGGGAGTTATTATTCAACTAAAGGTTACCTTACCTAGGTGTGACTTCATCTGTAGAAACAGAAATAGTTTTAATTTATAATTTGTCACCCATAAAATAAAGAATAAATATATGACTATTCACACAAAACCTAAATCTTTAAGATTACAATGCAGGGTTGTGAATATTGCAAAAGCCTTACAGAGTATTAAAAAGGTAACAGATCACCAGATGTGCAAAAGGACACAGGCAAAGGGAGTTCATGTGATGAATAGCGTTCAATCTAATGTACATCAATAAAATAAATTATTTAGTAGTATTTATTTATAAGGCGCCAACATATGCTATGATACCATTTGAGTTAAAAGTAATGTGTAATTTCCCCTTAGCCTCTGACACATGTGAGCAGAAGACGCCTTGTGGCTTCAGTGGCAAAGGAAAGCAGTTTATTTTTTCGATGCTCGGAGGAGTGATTGATCTGAGTACTGCAGTACCAGGGATGAGTGTGTTTCATCTGATTTTGTCTCTGTG
>VKOC01000002.1:24313139-24325974 GCA_009364415.1 Spea multiplicata
GGCATTTCACAGAGCACTCCAGAAATGCCTTATGCCCCCCATTTAACACTCCCTCCCCTTCCCTCCTCCAAACTTACCGGTACTTCTGAGTCCCCGGTGCGTAGTCCGGGCAGCATGTAGAGCTCTACGCGATTCGCATAGACAACTTCTTCTGCAGCCGGGAGGAGGTGCGGTTAGCGCGCAGACCTTCCCCGGCTGTCAGAGACCACGGGGAACTCTGATCTCTGACAGCCGGGGAAGGTCTGCGCGATGGACCGCAGACAACCCCGCTGCTAACCGCACCTCCTCCCGGCTGCAGCGGAAGTTGTCTACGCAAATTGCGTGGAGCTCTACATGCTGCCCGGACTAAGCACCGGGGACTCACAAGTAATGGTAAATGGGGGGGCAGGAGGATGCAGGTCCCCTGCATCGATGCGGGGGATCTGGATCTTAGTCTCCTAGTCAGACCTAGTTGAGGTCTGATTATAAGACGACCCCGATTATAAGACGAGGAGTATTTTTCGAGCAAATACGGTATGTCTTAACACAAGCACCTGGGCAAATGAGTAGTACACGTCAAAAGGAACAATATTACAAGATTGTTTTGCTGTTTCCTTTCACAACATGATACAGTGTTTCATCCAGCACTGATGACATTCAGATGGTATCACTGCAGTGGATACATTCAGAATTTATTCAGTCCTGTCATGCCGTCAACACATCACGTCGCTGGGCATGTCAGATTATAGAAATGGTTCCTCTGCAAGGGTGTTAAATTATTGGGAACAAACTTTTCAATTAGTATATATAATTAGAAGTGTTTCTTTTACCAGAGACATGACTGCTGTGACAGTAGGGATGTGTGCAACGAGAACAGCATTACAAGGTCACTAAACTCTGACCACACAATTTGTTACCAAAAATGAAATCAGCCTGAAAACTACTCACGTGCTAAAAGACAACAAGTTTTTATCTTACCAATCCCTGTGGAGCTTCACAGAAGGTAAACATACCATTTGAAGTGGTCCTGAGCAGTCTAAATAGGTCATCCCACTACCAGTAAGTTCCACTGAATTGTTTTCAGGCCTGGAATTCCCTCTGGGTTTATATTATACAAGGTGAGTAACACCTAGAAAGCTTCTTCTGACTCTGAGATCACAAGGAGACGGCCTTTTACCCAAGCACTAGGTCCACAAGCATTGCATTAATGCTTGCAGAGTGAGTATGTTGTTGAAGTAGAAGTGCTAGCTCTACGCTCATCCATCATCCAAAACTAGCATTCACTTGTTGTGGTATTTTGCATTGTATCTTACTGTGCTGCTGGTTCTGCTCATTATGCCTGATGCTCCTTGCCCACTATGGCCATCACTCCATTCACCACATTGATAGATGTGTTCGGAGGCATTCCCCCCAGTGCTGGATATTCAACTAGGCCTGGGCTGCTTTAGTGAAGGTATTTTAGGAGACAGGATTTGTCCATCTCTATACCAGACCTTCCATTTTTTGGGCTTGCAGTGGTCAAAGAAGCACAATCCATCTCCATTAAGGTTTCCTCCGGCTAAGGCATCTCTACATTTTAGAAATATACTCCATGTACTATGCAGCAGCCAAAAACAAATCTCCAGATGGAGGTGATACTGGTGGTGGTTTGGATTCTATAGCAGGAGTTGTTCCATGGCTGCCAACAAATATAATGGTGTCCGGGAGATTTGTACCAAACCCTAGAGGCTATAAGAGCTAGGTTTTCCCTCACCTAAGCCAGGTTGGGTACTGGTACTACATCCTCTCAGTGTTTTGAAAGATCCAGATCCTCCTAGCAGTTATCAAGATACTTTTACCGCACATCTACGACGGCTATCTATTTTTAAATCCTCTCCAGTAACCAGACAACGTTTAGTTAAGGGGGTAAAAGCAGGGAACATCTGGCTGTACAATGGGAATACATTCACATCATAGATAAGCACTGAAATTGGAACTCTGGGATCAACCAAAGAACACAAACGTCAAATTACTAGAAGGTAGGAGATAATACTAGGGGTGACTAACGGAGATCCCGAAAGTTCATGCAAACCAAGCAATCCCAATGTGAAACAATGCAAGAATCAGCACACAGCTCTTACCTGCTCATAAGGGCAAACGGTTGATGACTATGTTGGTGGCACAGTAGTCAAATCAAATAAAAATCCTAATTTGAGTGGTGAGACTACGAAAAAGTCACCAAAGAACATGTAGAAAGCAGACAAAAATAATTAACATCCACCAATACAAGACTCCAATAATAGATCTCACAGTATCGACTAAGAAAAAAGAAAATGTCAGAAAGTTTATCCATGATTCATTTTCCCACTTCCCGTCCTTTAAATAGTCAAAGTGACTAAGCACTGGTGTAGATTATCAAAAGCTTGTTTTTTTCTTTGCTTGCTGACCTGTTAATATCTGGACAAAGTGGCCATTGAAGAACTATGAAGGGTCATTCGTCCAATATCTTCAAGATCACTTTGAACAAGTACTGTAAGTGGCAAATTCTCAGATTCCCATCAATGACAGTTACTCAGGGTGTCATCAAGGTAAGTGGCTTTGTAAGGCGGCAGTCTGGAAATTCAAATGTCTGCATATGTTGGTGAGATATAATGTTTTTGGTATCATCATTATCAGCAGGAACTATGCTTAATATGTCAGCGCCTACCTTTTACAAGTGTTAGTGGAGGACTATCTTGAAGAGTAATGGAAGAGGACCTTTTCCTCCTGGTTAGTCAGCATCAGCTGAAGAATGTAGAATACTTTAAAGTCTTTTTGGATATTAAATGGTGAGCTCTCCAAAGGGCAGGGATATCTATCAGCATGAGAAGCTATCTTCGACTTGGACAGCTAACAAAATCTCATGAGCTAGGATCTGGTATCTTGGCTCTTGGAGTATTCTTAGCTTATATTTATTCTAATTATGCCAACATGTTATAATATATATATGGATCTTGTTACTACTCCTGAAGTTGGGACAAAGATAATTGTATTCTGCTTCAAACAAAAATAATGCGACTATTAATCAGTGTACTTAAGGCTGGTGGCCGCATGACGGCATAAATGCAGGCATTGCCAGCCGGTGGCCACACACTGTCGGACCCAATCTGCTGCTGAAGCGGCTGATGGGGTGAGCATGGGGCACTGTCTGCCAGTGGCCCACCAGGCCCTTGTACAGTGTGGCAGATGGCCAGTCCGGGCCTGCTGTTAATAAATTATACAAAACTTGCATGTCATCTAGATAACAACAAATGATAAGTAGATGTTTAAGATCCGAGACAGATATTACAGACGGTCTGATGCTAGCTGGATTTAAAATAAATGTGCTGTAATCAAAACATGAACCCCATCCAAAACCATGAAAACAGGTGACTGAGAGCGAGGCCAAACTGTCAACATCATATTTACGGCTATCCGTGTACACTATCACACTGATAAATAATAAACAGGATATATAACATTGTGTATGAGACTACATCCTAAATAACTTATTTGGTCGCAGCATTAAAACCATCATATGTAAACACTATTTGGTTCTGCACAAACAAACGTAGCATCACATTGAGACGTGTCCTTTGGTTGCTTGGTATATAATTATATATATATCTTAAAATGCTAATTATTTGGGCCCATTGGGGGGGTTATTCTGATCATGAATGCCTGGATGATAGTCAAGACAGGTAGCCTTGATCTCAACACCTACTATAAAGCGTCAATAGGTTAATGTTAAATGTAAGAGTAATGAATCTATAAAACTCTGTGAAATATCTAAATCAGGTCAAATATTTTCATTCAAGAGGCGGAAGAACATATAAGATATAGACGTATACGCATGGGTGTACATTTACGCAAGTGGTCGTTCTTGGTGACTATGTTGGTGGTATCCCCCAAACTATAAACTTACTGATTCATGAAAGGCACCAAGACGGTGGTGACAAACCAACCCTACAGCCCCCAATCATTCAAATATATGTCATTACATGTGGATAATAGGTCTTCTAGGTGAGGGGCAGGTGGCACAAGAAGAGTAACTAATAGAAACTCAAGCCACTGGTCGCCTATCTCCAGGGTGTCTTGTTATTTCATAAGAGGGGAACTGCTAAAGCACACCTTTGGGGGTTTATCTGGTATGTTGTAAGCATAGCCTGGTTCTAATTGTGTAACTCCTATGCCGTTGCTTTTATTTCCGGTTTCTTTCGCCCAGCGTTTGCCCTCCCATGCCACACTCACCCACTTGTCAGATGGCACCCAGAAGCTGTACCCCCTGGTTTTTGAGTCAGTCCAGTTACAGCAGCAAATACACACATCCAGCAACAAGGAAAGCGGAACAGCAACACTCGACCAATCACGGAGTACCATGCTCTCTACCGCCGGTGTCAATCAGACGCCGCAAACCAATGAGGAAGACAAAGGGGTGGCACCTTTGGAGTGATGACGTAGACAGCCTTGTCAGTGAGCTTCTGCCTGTTCGTTCTGGGCCCGGGAGCCCGCGGGCAGTGCCCTACGGCCGCTGGTCAGTGCTACAGCTTGTCTCGGGCGGCTGGGGCGCCCTCAGTCCGCGCTGGGCACAGGAGCTTGCAGCTTGTACACTGGGCTGTACTGTCTTTGTTTACATCCCACTATCTCGCGAGAATTTGATCCGTGTAGGGTGCACGTGTAGCAAACAAATAACATAAATGCCTGGCAGGGTGTGTGTCACGCCGGCCTGTCATGTGCCGGATAAATATGGATATTTATCCGTGGTTGGTTGGGGGGGTGGCGTAGAAAAGCTGTATTCTGTAAGAGAAAACACAGTTATTGATTAGATAACATGCTGAAGCTCTAGCTGTTCTTACAATAGGGTGATACTTGAGTGATCGGGTTTCTGGCTCTTGAAACAAAAATTGTATTTCTAAATGTAACATTTCTTTTAAGTGTCGTTCAAGGTTTTTTAACATTGTCAATGGTAGTAGAAAAAATCCACACGGCCTAGTGTCGTTTAGTATTTTAGAGTATTACAACAGCCATCATTTTCTCTCCTGAAGACGTACAGGTACGTCCTGACTTCTCCCTGCCGCTACACAGGAGATTAGGCTGGCTGGCTGTCGACAACTGCAGACTGATCATATACACTGTTATAAAAGAAATGTCAAGCATTCCCTTCCAGTAGGTGTCGATGGTGACACCTAACTGAAGTTTACTAAAGGATAGAGAGACTCAGCAGGCTCTTTCTAGATCCTGCATGGATCTCCGATTTCTCCCTCTGCTGGCTGATTGCACGTATTGTGATCAGCAATGCACGGCTACTGGGCCCTGCAAACAGTGTGATCAGCACAAACAGGTCAGGGAGCCTCCTCCCTCAAAAAAAAAAGGGGGGAAATAAAATTTAGTGAGAGCTCAGTGATGTCACCATTATCAAAATTTATGAGAGGCCCCTGAAGGGATCTCAAGCCATACTGTACTAGTGTACAAAAAATCAGCCAGTACTCCCCTGCTGGTTGATTGCATGTATTGCGATCAGCACATACAGATCAGGGAGAAACAAAAAATAAAATTTGATAGTGAGCCCAGTGATGTCACCATAATATTACTGGCATCAGAATGTATGAGCACTGGGAAGAGTGCAAAGATGAAAAAAAAGCAATACCCCCAAACCTCTTAAGCCAATAGTATTAACAGTAATTTAATATAAGGTATTATGTAAAGTATTGATGTGGCCCTCTTGGATATATAAATAAATATGTATGTGGGGTGTGACCGTAATCGAGATGTTGCCAAACATAAATTGGGTCATTGTTCAGCTATGGAACCACTACAATTATGTTTAATGTGTTTCTATTATTTTTAAAGAAGGCTTTCCTAAACAAAATTTCATTTGTGCTGGTTTATGAAATATAGAAAAGGGGAATCATGGTTTAACAAACAAATGGTAAAATGACAAAAAAAACCCTCTGGTTCTGCAAAAAGCCCCAGTCCCAAAGGGGTTTAAAGGGTGTCATGCACATCAGTTCTGGAGCTGCAGTGTTCTCTCCCCTACGAGTTTAACAAATGCTTTGATATGCAGTCTTTATTTGCGACTCTATATGGGACACTAGGCTGTCCGTTTAGTACTATTGTTAAAATAATGTCAGTGATGATAACCCTTTGAGTACCAGGGGTCAGGACACACCCGTGTTGGGGGCCAGGCTGTTTTGTAATTTTGCTATGTAACTCTTTGATAACCTTGATTACACTTTATCTATAGGAAACTATACTTGTAGATATAGTTAACCTAATTAAGGACAAATTGTACATCTCACTTCATAATACAAAATTGTAAAGGAAAAACATAATCCCTCCTTCCGAACCAAGTAGTAAAATCTTAAACCCCCCCTTAGTTAATCTTATAGATGTGGTTGCACATACGTGTAGACTGTACACGCAGCACATGTGACCTTGTTGTCATTCTAGCTCTGGGTCATGGGAGCTGTAAGTCCGCAAATGCCCATCAGCCCTTTTTTTTTTTTTTAAATGTAGATCTGTCGTTAGTTATCTTATGTTTATATGTTTGTTTTGTTTTGTTACAAGAAGGAGAATTTTAGAGTGAATGGGCAATTGCGTCATCAAAGTCCCTTAACCACGGAAGGGTCAGGCCAGGCTGATCAGCTGACAGAAAGCTGGCTTATATTTTTAAATACAAAAAAGTGGGAAAAAAGTGTAAATAATAAACCCAAACAGTGACACTTAAACAATATAGTGATTTATCAGCTAAAGGAGATAACTCCAACCCATCAATTTGGATAATATAAACAATTTTTAATGTTCCAATGCAGAAGTAAAAACATAAAATGCAATAATGCAGATATTGTAGCAACAGATGTACTTAAAATACACTCACAGTTTGTCATGCAACTACGTGCATATTGGGGTATATATATATATATTATATTTTTTTTAAATAACATTTTTTTAACATTGTTTTCCATGGTAACAAGCACACATATTAGGCTACCAGCTCCATGGACCAGGCTAAAGGCAAACAAATCAGATACTACTGATTCTGCTTCGACTAAACCGCATGTGTCTCTTCAGCATGGAGGAAGCCTCTGCAGTAAAGCAAGACTCTTCTCTTTTAGCAGAAATCTTGTGTGTACTGTGAAAATGAGCAAGACTACCTCTATATGTTTGTTTTGGTGACAATATATAACCCCTGTTAATGGTCGCAGCATATGTATTCCGAGAACAGATGCCATTTGTGAGATACGGACATTTGAGGTTTGTAATGCAGCCCATTAAACAATTCTTATTGTGATTGTAGCCTATACAAAGATAATTTATGCTAGAGATTTCATGGCTTTCATTGGCCTACAATAGATTAGTTGTTCATATTGTGATTACCCTAAGGAATTTAGGAATACAATAAACATGAAAGTTTTCCTTCCCATATAAACGTTTGGACTCCATGGTTTGGTAGGATGTTCACGAAACCCACCAAATGTCTGCTCCCCACACAGCCCCTTAATCCTACCTTGGAGCAGTTTCTATTGGAAGATACTAGCATAATCTTCTTTTCATCCTCCAGTGCAGTGGCTGTATTGCGCAACACCAGGATAATGTAATTATATCCAAGCGAATTACGATAGAAAAGGGCACTCACACAAAGATTCACACTAACATGCACATACCCAGAAACACACACTAACAAATCCAGGCACTCACAACAACACAGAGATACTAACAGACACATACTAACCACACACTAAAATAAAGAGACATAAACATGAAAACCCCTGCCCGTATGCATACACATATACACATTCATTCTTGCCCTTACACACAAAGATCTTGGCTTACATTTGCCTTTGCAGTAACATTTATTTGCCCTTAGACAAACAAACACACTGCCTCTCCTTTCTTCCCATCTCTCCTCTTTGCCTTTATCTCTACCCCCTATTTTCCTTCTCCTTTCTCTCCATCTCTTATCGTTTATCCTCTGGTTTCTTCTTAATTAATGTATGGCAGGAGGTCTGTTAAAACAGAGCTTGCACTCCATTCATTTTGGGCTCATTAGAGGGAGATCCATGATCTCCCCAACTGGCCTCCTTCAGCCGTGTGTGTGTGTGTATTTCTACAACATTTAATCTAGGATGTGCCGTAAACATTTAAAGTACAAACAACTATAGTTTTATTTCAGTTTCCATTTCGTATCACCTGTGTGAGATTAGCTAAATATATTAATGGTTGCCAAATGTATACCAAGGCAAAGGCCACTTTGTATATGCTTGGCAAGCTCTAACACTTATTGAAATATTATATCATTTTGTATATGCCTCACAAGTCTGGGCCTGCTGCTCTTGTCTCCTAAATGGCTCTTCTACAAAAGTATACAGTATAACTAATAGCATAGTGTCTTACACCAAACACCATTCCACATCCACTTTTTATAAAGGAAATAAATAACCTAAGAACTTTAAGCATAAATGGTTCAGTGATTTTATTTAGGTGAATACATTGTACGTAAGGATTTACATAACTTCGTCCTGTTAAGGTAAAATAATTTAAACTCACACAGAATGTATATCAACCTCTTTTACTGCAAGAACAGCCAGCAAATGAGGGGAAAAAAAAGAACACTGGACTGAAGTCTTCCACAGCATGATACATACCACTCTATTAATAAACAGGGCATTGAATATTTTTCCATAAAATAAAGACCAAATTAAACGTAAGTTAACGACATTTTAAAACTCATCCTCTCTCAATGTATAAAACAGTGGCATTTTACCTAAAAGTACCATCCAGCAGCGAAGAAGGAAAAAATATTGCTGCTTAGTATAACGACACCAAAGACGTCTTAATTAGAAATCAGAGACATACACCACAACCTCACTTTACGTATGTCTGTTCTCGGAGGTTTAAAAGAGAGATGCGCTATAGTGTTAAATGTGTAAAATATTGTTTTTTATTTTTAGGAAAATATAAGTACTATTTGTTCTATGCCAAGTTGGTGTAAAAGTTTCCCATTACAAAGTACAGATGGTTAGAATTTAAGAATATCGGAAAGTTGGCCAAAAAAAAAAAACATAAGTGATACAAGGTCTAGGGACAATGTTGAAGACCACAATTTTTTTTCATGTTCACATAGAAATAAAAAGTATTCTGATTGTAAAACTAAAAACATGCACGTAGGGATTACATGTGATCTAACAATTTCTACTCATTGATCAGAGACATGCTTTTCTGCTTTAAGAGGACATCAGTTTCCTAATCTGGGTAAAATGGGCACTACTTCCAGCAGATTTGACAAACTGGTGTACTTTAAAAACATAGCCTTCAAACCTTTATTTTATTTAAAACTGCAATGTTGTTACTCAATCGTGATACGTTTTATATATCAATATAAGATTTTGTTTTGGAGGATGAATTAGATTTTCAGTTTCTTACTTTGATTCCAACCTGGGATAGCCCTCAATTTAGGGACAAGTGGATTTCTTTAAGCAGAGTGTCTACCTCCACTCTCCCTAGACAGATTACAAATAAAGATTGTGAGACCAAAGATGGATTTGACTGTATCTTGGGTAACGAAATCCATCCTGCATTAAAAGGCAGTTAGTCGCAGACCATAAGTTATCTCACAGCTAACAAAAAGATGGGGCCTTTTCCATGGTTTTACTTGCAAGGCTGACAACATTAAATTATGTTCACGCTGTACCAGGCCTCCTAAACATTTCAGATTAAAATAAACTAGCTGTGCAAATCTATTCTACTACAAACTAACAACGGACATGGAATAGTCCAACTCCAAATGCCACGTATGTACATGTGAATATAAAATAACATGTTGGTGGTCCCCAAATGGTCTTAGGTTAAATATCAATAAACACAAGCTTACAACCCATTTCTTGTCATTTGGTAGCAGTTGTAGGATTTTGTTAAAATGTACTGAACAGAATAAGTTATATTACTGTGTAAAAAGTGCCGCTGAAAAGAAGAATCAAAGAAACCAAACTGAAAATAGAGACATTTGCATCCAAGTGAGGGAGAAATAAAAACTGTCTATTACACAAGTCAGTCGGACACTAAGTTTTACACAAATTGGCTACACAACACCAGATTTGCATCTAACAGACGCATATTGTTTTTCTATGTGGCTGTAATAAAGGATGTCCAAGCTTCTTCTGCCCTCTGAGGCTCCGTCTCATTATGACCCTGTCCACACTCTTGCGTCTTGGGGTGACAGTAGGGCTCTCTGCCTGCACCACCCCATTCCTGGTTAAGTTCCTCCTAGGTTTCTTCATAGCAGGTCCACTGTTGGATTCCTCCAGCGTCCGTTTCAAGGAAGCCACTTTCTCAGTCTGGCTGGTGCTTGGAGTTTTTACTGCCTTGGCATCAGTGGTGGAAGCAGCAGACTTCTCTGGAAAGAGACAGACCGAGGGGGAGTCTAGGAAACACTGGGTGCTGTTCTCTTCAGAGTTCCCAGAATCCCCTAACAGCGAGGAAGATGTGGTAGCCACGGCTTTAGATTTTCCCGATTCACTGCCCCATGTGAGATAGCTCTCGGAAAAAGCATTCCTTCGTATGAGCGACGGGAGCGGTTCAGAGAACGTTAGCCTCCACCAAGGATCCTCCTCCAGAAACTATGGGGGGAAAATAATAACTCAAATTAAAAAATTGGAATTAAATGTAAACAATCACACCTTTAAAATTACAGTACAAAACGGTATTCAAAACCAAATATTAACTATAAAGTCATATAACAGGGCTCAGCGGCATTCACCTACTAGCTTTAGGACTGTGCTCTAGTTCATATAAGTAACTTCTACACACAGTTGCTAGAGAAATTACCTTGAAAACATGGTCATATCAATTTCTTGGACTACAAGGACTTAACCAAACACCAAGTTTTACTTATATGCACGACAAGTAAACAGACATGAGAGCTGCTCAATCTATTTTACCCTAGATCAGTAACTAGAGCCCTAGACCCTTTTCTCCACGTGACCCTTGAGATTGTTGTAGAGACCTACTTTTTTGTTTAGTATTTTCTGAAGGACAATCAGCGTGCCTCAATAAAACCAGCTGAAACAAACATGTCAACTGCAGCTCTCATCTCCAGCATGCCCATCCTCAGCAATATACTGAGGACCAGCATATACTTTAAAACTTCTTTAATCAGTATGCAGCTATATCGGCTATAGTTCAATAAAATAAGACAAATAGAGTGATGGTGGAAGTGGTGATCTTTCCTAGAAAAAAACCCTTAAAGAACTTATCTTAGCATAAAGCCAATACAGGAACATGTACATACATTGAAAAAAAATCCTACCAGTCTTTTTCATTTTTTTTTGCTACTAAATCTATAGAAGCACATTCTTTACTATAAAAAAAGTCAACCCCTAAAGCAAATACAGAGGCTGGGTATACTGGTGTATTTCAAACAACTGGCTTAACAGGCACAGGATGGGGACAGTCTCCGCCGGAGCCTGAATAAATGGCTCCCCTTTCCTAATCATGCCATTTTTCATGGGAATCTAGCCATTCCTGCATGTTTATTGACATGATCTGCCCATCATACACTCCAAATTCAGTCCAATGTACTTACAATTTAAGCTCTCAGCATCTGCCAACAAACAAGATACTAGAAGCAATAAACAAAATGTACTGGCTTCTTGATTGTCCAGCCTGTTATATTTCCGGTGGGGTGGTTAGAAGGATAATTAGCATAACCGGCCACGTACATTCAAAACAATTACTGCTCATACAGACTAATCCTCTCATCTGCCTTACTGTGGCCATTAAACGATCCTTGAGTAGCTAGAAGCAGACTCAAAGCTTTTAAACCTTAAGTGACTGCATATCACTTAGGAGTGATTCAATGGAAGCCCGTAAAGAAGCGGACATTTGTGAGACTCAAAAGAAACATACACTCATTAAAAGTGGCATTGCCAGAGGTTTTGGGGCGAGGGACACTTATTTTTATGAAGCGTTCTTCATGATCACCACATCTCCACTAAGGTTCAAAGGAGGAAAGGTAGTCTATGCCATACCCAGTCCTCACGTGTAGAGAGAACTAAAACATTGAAGCATATGTGGCTGAGAGAAGGAGAGAAAAAAAAATGTTCTTTATATTACTTGATTTTCTGTTAGTTCTATAAAAGGCATTGCGTGAGAAATGTGGTACAGTTGGGGAGGAAAAAAAACCCTCCGTCAGTAAAATGTTCTACCGTTTTAGTACAGGACACGGAGACCTTACTGAAAATAGATATTAAGTGGCAAATCGGGGAAAACTGGAGAAACAGAGCCGCATGTAACATTTAAAAGAAACGCCACACACGGCTACTGAAAATATATACAACAAAGACAGATAATATGATCATTTTTTCCCCCATGAAATGTAGGGGTTAATCGTTACTTTAATCATTTTGTGAAGTTCTTATAACAATTAGCGATTCCAGTTTGGTAAATAAAGATTGTGCTTTCTGGAACGTTCTCTCTACGCATATGTATTATTTTTGTTACATTTTGTATACACTAAGCTCCTAAGCCATCTGGCAAACAATGGCATTAAATCCATACTGGTGTGAAAGGCTGTTTACACCTCGAGACATTGTATTTATTTATTTACTTACTTAACTGAACCTCATTACTCAGAAATGTATTTTGGTTACCAATACGGCTACTTTAATGTTTGTAACTATTCAAAAATCCCCTACCGAGAGCCATTAGTGAGGCTATATTCTGTTGGAGAATTTTTTTTCACAACAAAGTCTTTTTCTAATCATGTATTTAAATGAAGTAGAATTGTTAATTAACATGGTTTGTCTCCTTCAAACAGTGCGCTTATTGCATGAGCAACTGCATGGTATGTGCAATCTCATAC
>VKOC01000002.1:24326074-24351431 GCA_009364415.1 Spea multiplicata
CTCACACACACACAGACTCATGCAGTCTCTCATGCAGTATATATATATATATTTTTTACAAATCTATGATGCCGCTTTTGATGTTTTATCAATTGCATTTGTCACATAAAAAAATCCCAATCAATAATCTAAAATGCACAAGTGCATACTTTTAATTACCATTAATTAACCCTGCAAATAATATACTATTATATTAATAACCTAATATATATTTTTAATACATTACTAAATCATTTATTATATCATACATATTTATACATTAACAATTATATTTAATAAAATAATTATTTATTAAGAAAAAAAAATAACAATTCACCAGAGTCACATAACAAAATATCACAATCAATCTACTAACTTCCATAATACCGTATTGGCTCGATTATAAGATGCACCCTTAAAGGTTGGTACTATTTTAAAGAAAAAAATACCCATTAGTGGAATGGTAAAGCAGTATTTAATCTAATGAATAGGAATACATGTATTTTAATATTATTTGTATCTATTATGCAGTTAGTCCGCATAGGTTATATAGACATTTGGAAAGCCAGTAGCCATTTTAAGGTCCCCCCTTAATTCAAAATGCACCTTACTTATAGATATGCCCTCTGCTCCCCTAACATGCTTCATGCCCCCTAGATATGGCACTCTGCCTCCTGATATGCTTTATGCCCCCCTCCAGTAATGCCACTCTGCTCCCCTGGTATGTTTTATGCCCCCAGATATGCCAACTCTGCCCCCTAGATATGCCACTCTGCTCCCTGATATGCTTTATGCCCACCAGACTTACCAATGCATCCTCTTATTTCCCTGGTGTACGTCTGCATGTAGACAACCTCTGCTGCTGGTCACATTCCATCATAGAAGCCCCGGCGGAAGTGACAGCAGCAGCGGAAGTTGTCTTTGCGCATCACGCAGACATTCCCCGGCTGTCAGAGAGGATACAGCTCCCCTGCAACGCTGCAGGGGATCCTCATCTCTTCTCCACCATGCGCTCAGACAACCTCCGCTGCTGCCAGCACTTCCGCTGGGGCTCTATGGTGGAGTACCGGAAGGTGATGTAACACCAGTGCTCTTTCATTGAAGCCCGGATGGAAGAGTCGGCAGCAGCAGGGTTGTCTGCATCGCACAGACGCCCACCGGCTGCCAGAGAGACGGATTCAGGTCCCCTGCTGCACCTCGGGGGATCTGGATGCTCAACCTGCTGTTTGCCCGCAGCTGGGCTAAATGATAAAGATAAATCACAGGTATTAGAATCTGTTTGACGCCTCAGATTTTCTTGTTCCACCTATGTTTACCAAAATTTCTAAATTCAACAAAATATTATTAATTAACATATTACTGGCTTGTAAAATGTGTATCGCTTGACATTGGAAAAGCCAAAACACCCCACTATGGGAAGAAACCCTTAATCAAATTAAAACTCAGGCTGTATCAGAGAGATATTTCTTTCGAAGTAACTTAGATCTTTATAATAAAATGTGGTCTAGTTGGAACCTATGTTCCTTAGCGAACTCTTAAGAACTCTCTTTAATTTTTTTTTTTTAGTTCAACCTCTCTACTTCGCCAGAGACATAAATTTCCCTTAAAGATCCAAAGTTTCATCAGGACCATCTACCATAGAGCATTGTCTTATTGATTATATGTTAGTCATAATTTATGTATATTGTATGTCATATATGGTAAGTTTGTATTACTTACCTGTTTGTAACCTACTTGATAACTGCTTGTCATATTTATTTTAAAAGATTTAATAAAGAATAATAAAAAAAAAGATAAAGAGAAGAAAAACACCTGTCCGGCTTACGAATTACACTAAACCCTGATTACAGGCCGCACCAACACTTTAAGTGGGGCTTATAATAGGGCAATTAAGAAACTGTTCGGCGAACTGTACATTTTTTAAGAAACGGTTCGAAAGAACTGGCTTAATCCCTCCATTGGGATGAGGGTATCACTGTACTCAGATGTTGCTGAACACATACTGGTGTGTTGTGTGGGGGAAAAAATTACTACCGCAAAGTTTGACAAAGATTAGCGGTATCAGTAGCACACGGAAAGAGTTAAAATACTGGCATTTGAAATACCCTGGGGTTTCTAGTTTTCAAAAATATATGGTTTGAAGGAGTAAAATGAACGGACCGGCTTCAATGATCTGCCAAATTGTACATGTGGGCAGAAATACCAGATTTGGAAGAAACGGTTTTAAACAAATGAAACGTTACTGGTAGTTTTTGCCCTATAAAATGCAGAAAAAAGTTTTATAGTATTTTCCTGTCCTGAGATTAAAAAAAACAATATATAACTTGTGTGGGTACACTAAATGGGAGAGGAAAAAATATCAGTTAAAACACGAGCATCGCAAATGTGTTAAAGCTGCTTTGGTCATGAAGGGTACAAAAAAAACAACTGCCCATCCGTAAGGGGTTAAACAATGCTGGGAATGACGTATGTAATCTAGTAGAGAAGATGAAGCTATATTTTTAATGCAACTGGCTAATTACTAAACGCAGTGAAACTGACACTAGGCGGGAAAATGTCCATTAGGAGTATGGGCCACAAACACAAACCTCCCTCGCTGGACAAGGTTCAACAGCAACATGTCAACAACTCACTAGCAGACGTTAACACTTTGGTGACCACGCCTGCATCACGTGACAACCATGTCCCCGCCTCTCGCGCTGTCTTTCTCGGGCTTCCGCGTTGTGCGCGTCGACGTCATCACTGCCGCTGCCGAACACGTACCCAGCGAAGGCGTTATACGGCCGGATTCTTTGCGAAAGGGAAATAACTGTAAATAGCTACGCGGTTGGGGGGCGGCCTTGTAACCTCTGAGTGAAAAAAAGGAGGTGTTGAAACTGTTGCCTGTTTACAGCCGTCGCTGAGTGTCTATTATAACGCACGCTGGTGTGAGTTGTGGTACTGTGTGCGGTGGACATCCGTGGCTGACCGTCCCTGAGGCGGCCGGGTAGCAGGCGGGATCTGGGCAGGGAGTTGGCAGAGCTTCCCGGGGCTGTCACCGGCCCCAGAGCCTAGTAAGAAGCAGGATAATATGGCGGCTGTGGAGCTGGAATGGATCCCGGAGACTCTGTATAACACGGCCATCTCTGCCGTGGTGGATAACTATAGCCGAGCCCGCAGGGACATCCGCAGCCTGCCCGAAAACATCCAGTTTGACGTCTACTACAAGGTGACCGGGAGTGGGGCTGCTTTTCGTACCGGGGTGACTGTGTGCTGGTTGTCAGATGTCCCGTATAAAGCGCTAACGGGTTCTGTAGCGCTGTTACTATAGTGTAGAGTGAGAATTACCAATAACTGTGAAAGTGACGTTAATATTGCCACACATTAGTGTATACTGGCAATAAATACATGTCCCTGCTATTAGATTGTAGAGGTGTAAATGTTTACATCTATTTGTTTGCATTCATGTTTAGGTTGTGACTGTTTGTACTTATTGGTAAGTGTCTGATTTCTAAAAATCACTGTCTGATCCAATCACTGGGGAAACACGTATGATGCCTTTATTTTTCGATTGATATAGCGCCATCGTATCCTGTAGCGCTGTACACAGGGTAAACAGGACATATGAAACGCATCCATTCACAATTTGGTCTTGCATTGACAAAAGGGTCTTGCACCTTTCCTTAAATCACAAGTACACCTATACACCGTGTTAATATTTATTGCTCCTAGGTAGAAGGCCATCAGAATTTATTTTTCGTTGCCCGACGGGCAGTGTATTTCTTTAAGCTTCGCCTTTTCTGCTGGCAACTCGTAGTTTTGGTACCCCAAGCAATTAGGTGTAGACGAAGGGGACTATTCACCAACGGGAGAGTTATTAGGACCCTTTGCGAGAATGATGGCTATTAGGTAACTCTTTGACTTCACTGTATAATGTGTAGTTAAATCAGTAAGATTTTTCTCCAAAGTCCCATTGACTTATCAGTTATATGCAGCAAGCTCAGTTCTTGCTAGAGAAATTTACTAGGGATGGTCCTTCATCAGAATAAAAGAATTAAGCAAGTTGAAATCATGACTCTAGACGACTCTCCCTTTAGTGAATAAACCCCAAAACGCTGGAGAATCTGCACCCAGGTTATACCATGCACCACACTTTCTGTGTTCTGTTTTTTCTTCTTGGTATACACGGGTTGAGTATCTGTTACCCGTTCCTTGATACCACAGAAGGCTGGAATTCAGTGTGAAATGGTAAGATATATAACTAAAAGGTTTTGTTCACCTTTCTGGTTTTTTTTTTATAACTATTGCAATATTAATTTTTTTTGGCTGTTGGAAAGCTAGTGTTTGAGAAGTCTATGTATCCTTACGTGAACTCGGCTGCAGAAGTGTAATGACATTTGTACAGGCCAGCCACTGAATCACCTGTGTCCATACGATTAGGTCCTACATTGTTGGAGGGTCCTGAGGATTAGCTTCTGGAACCTATGTTTCAAACCCTGTATAATTAGTTGTAAAAGTGCAGTGTAGTTATTACCAGTGTTAATGGATCATATGATCCTTTTGTGACTTGAGGTCAACGATCTTCATTCATTGCATTCAGAATAACATTGTTTTGGAGACCTCATTCGCAACACTGAAGGCTGATGCCTCTGGTATTTTTTTGTGTGTGACAGGACGATTCCATATCCAAGCCAACGTCACCGGTTGTACTCTGTAAACTGGTAAACAAATAGCCAGTTAAGTTGGTGTTATCAGTTGTTTTTATTACAACAAATGAGGTGTTCGTCCAAAGCTTTTTCTTACTAATATCTTAAACAATTCAGCATGCCATATGAAACTTGTAAATTGTTTTGTGTTGATTGATTGGTTCTCTTTTGGTAGTTTTATCCTTGTCAGTGATCTTGTTAACTTTTATACCGATAACACTTTACACATAGCTTCTTACAGAATATACATTCAAAGGGTCTAACAAAACTCTAATTGCGAGACCGACGAAACAATGCATTACATAAGGAGTGTCCTGCTTACATTAATCACTTGACTCCTATAAGGACGTACCGTTACGTCCTATAAGAACTGTGCTTAAATGCCCATTAGGCTGTATGGGTATGTCCTGACTTTCTTGCAGGGGCATCTCACTGCCACTACGTGGCCTATGATGCTGGATTCTTGCTTACTGATTGCTTGTAATAGTGCTCACCACGAGCCCTGGAACACCGTTGCATGAAGAATGCATGATCAGGCGTTCCTTCCAGTAACTGTCACTGCTGACGTCCACCAGAAGGTCACTGGAGGACAGGATATACACAACAGGGTCTATCCAGAAACATTTCTCCCTCTTCCCTTAAAGGGAAGAAGTACAATCAGAAGTTTTTTCTTCATTTTTTTTTACATACTAGCACAATGATTGCATGGGTGGAAAAAGCGTGCACTTGCGCCTCTCCCGGAGACTGGATGATGCCTGCTGAAGCAGCAGCTAGGGAAGAAGAAACAGCAAAAAAGCTTTTAATTCTGTACACCGCCTGTACGGCTTGGCCTGCTTTCTCCCTCTAGCTGGTCCTTGGAAGTCTACAGTACAAACTAACTGTTGTTGACTTCATCTACAATAATGTTCTGCAAGCCATATTGCTGGTTGAAGGTCATGGGCATTGTAGTTATAGACTGGGGTGGTGCTGGTGACCTATACTACACGCTAACTGCAGCTCCCATGATATACAGACGGTTATTACTGGCGGAACAACAAATGAATTATAGACTGGGGTAGTTGTGGCTAATCTTTACCACCCCTGCTTTATTTTGCGCGGGTACATGGTGGTCTGTTAGCTACTACTACCACCAGGGTCATAATTTTTCCTAATGCGTAAGTAGTCTTTTTCCTTCCACCAGGAAACGGCTCTCCCGCGCCAACAAAGGTAGACAATAAGGGCTATTATGGTGGGAGAAGGGAAAGGTGGTGAGGACGTTTTTCCCTCCATGGAAGAAAATCCCAGGACACCTATGCTTACATGTAAACAGAGGACATTGTCCAAATGTATATTTTTTTAGCTCCCAGAGCAGGGCAATCTTACAATCAAGGTCCTATTTCTTCTAACCTATGTATCAAAAATGATTTCTCATTATGCCTCTCCACCAAACCTTCATCACTGATGACTTGCTGTCATGATTTAAGGGTAGGCTTAATTTCAAATAGTACATATCACCAAAGCTAGCGTAGATAGATACAGAATATTTTCTATGTACAAAACCAGTGCAAGATTTAAAGGAACTCTTCCAGCCATCATATGCACTTTAACGGAGATTATCGTCCCCTTTAAGTTTCTGTTCAGCCAAACGCATCTCCTTGCATGTGAGAGACTTCCTGCCAACGTTGCAAAGGGATCTGAGACCCCCCCCTCGTTGCACGCAGACAGAAAGCGTTCCCATTGAGTCTAGCAGGCAATCGGTAGCAATAAACATTGGAAAATGGCGGAGGCAGTAAGGTGAGGTAAGTAATTTATTTCCCCCTGTTTTAATATACGTTCTACTTTAGTAGGGCTGTCGGCCGGTGACCTGCCCCTTTCACCTGTCATATTGTATAGATGGGAAGGGATCCTCCAGTGTGTCCTGACTTGATGCACACAGGAAAACATTATGGCTCCCATCTATGGTTAGATTATTGTATAACCTTGGAATTAGTTTAAATGTGTTATGTTGAGACTGTACAATGTGATGAGAAACAAAATAGAAATGTTTCTCATGGGAGTTGGCAGAGGCGCATCATAACAAAACTGAGCGAGGTACTGGTACATGTTAAGATGCAACAGGTCTAGGCATGGATACATGAAGAGCGTACGTTGGATTACTGTTTATGTAGTTTTAGGGAATATTGGGTATAGGCTGTTCATTAGTTTTGTTTCATGGACGTAATCTTCCATTGCTTCGTTGTTTTTTTTTTATATTTTCCATTAATTGATCTATTTTACCCATTTGACTACTTGCACGTTGCTCATAATTTAAGTCCCAGACAATGGTGGGTCACCGGCCTCCATTTCTTGTAAACACAGATGCACACCATGTTTAATGTACAAACTTCCCTTCTATCGGCCAAAATTCTCCATTAGTCCTCTATAGAGTAAATAAATTAAATTCTTGCTGATGTGAACGCATCAGATGGTCTAGATTCTGCGGCACTTGCAAGCATGATTTTATATTTTTGTTTGTGTGTGGGGGGGGGCTGTTATCCACATCTACTTTAAAATTTCAGGTATAATGCACATGCTTAATCTAATTTTTCAAGAGCATTTTATATGGAAATCCAAAGTTGGTCAAGTTGATTTGTCCTAAGGACAGCAAGTGGTCCCGCAGTTTTTCTGTTTTAGGATTTTGATCTCAAAGGAGAGTGTAAGATCCCAGACAGCCTCACCTAGGAAGACTGCATATTAAAATTGTGAGTAGGTTAACAAGCATTCTTTGACTTTTTTTATACTCTTTATTAGGCGCTTACATTCCTTATCTCTGTAATTTAAATATAAGGTGGCTAACATACATAACAAATAAACATTTTTACATACAGATATAACAGGTCATTAAGGACTTGTGAGCCAAAGTTCTAGCTTTATGGCACTTCTCATGCAATCCTACTGGCGTGAATGCTGGGTTTATCAGAGCCCCACTCATTTACAATGTAAAAGGAGTTATATGTGTAGTTGGGCCAAAAGGATGGATGTTTGCCTTTTGGAGAAGCTGCAGCAGATCATCTCGTCGGTGGTTTGACGTTTTACTGACCCTATCTACAAGACCAGCTCCCCAACAGTTTTATCATGCCACAAGTGGTAAACAAGGAAATGGCTCAGTTTCAATAATCTAACCACACATTGCGCCTAATAAGTCTTTTGTGGAACAGGTTTCATTAGCTGAGCCATAATGAATTAACTGAGTTTGTTTTCTGAGCAGGGGAATCACCCAAAATATCACTTAAAACAATGGCAGCCTCTAGGTCTGCAGGAAGTTTTTGTTTTTTTTTAAATTTAGTGACATAAACCGGGCTTTTGTCAATGCTAACCTACATTATTGTATACAACACTGTATTTTATGCTGTTAGAAAAATATTTTTCTGTGAGATCCTTGAATGTTTGAATTTAAAGGTCTTATTTGTGCAACATTTGTTACTGTGTAATATTCCGCTTACAAAAGTAATTCTAGTCCCCTAAAATATTTACATTTTGGGGTCAGTTTTGCATGATCCCCATCGCATTTCGTTGCAACACCATATGTCCTTCAGGCCATATCTGACACATTTTTTTGGATTTAACTTATTCCTTTTGATACATTGACATTGTATAGAATCAATAAGAGAATGGGGTGAAAGTAGAAAAAGATGGGGGGTGGAAGAGTAGGACGCATCGGAAGAATGGGGGTGTTCGGCAACATGTCAGCAGCAGGCTTTGTTTATTACACCTAAAGTATACATTTCAAGTCATTTCAAGTCATTCGCAGAGCACTGGAGTATAGATTGAGCAATAAACATATATTACTATGATTCCCACCTACTATGGTAATTGCATTTAGGTGGATTAAAGCTCGTGGTTACAACAGTAGCTTCAGATAATTATCAGAGTTTAAAAGAATTAGAATAAAACCATTGTGTGCTGTGCTGTGCTGTGCTGGCCTCCCTCCCTGACCTCCCGAGGTCAGAACCAACCCTTCCATATTTTTAACATATTCTACCGTATGCAACCACTGTGTGTTTTAGGTGATGAAGAATTCAAATGTGAAGGGGGGGTGAACATGCAAAACTACATCTAGTGGTAACCCCATCACCCCATCATGAAGGTGTCATACCCTTAGAAAATCTGTGTCTGCAGGAGTGAGATCCCTGAGTGCAACTCGTTGGCACCCTGGAGAGCAGGGACAGGGAGCATAAGAGTCTGGAGCTGTTATTTCACCTCTCGACACCTCCCTCTCCCACAGTTGTTGTGCATTTATGTATTGACGGAGAGTACATTTGCTGTTCCCTCCCCGTCCTAAAGTTAATATATGGCCGTATAATGTACTTTTATAGATTGTCTTGTAAAGCGCATGAGTGTGTGTCTGACTGTAGTTGTGTAATGACTGAAACGGTATTATTGACATCATCTTAAACTATTTTTGGGATGTCTTGCTTAAAAAGAAGACGCGTGTGTCCGTCCTGTAAGACTTTGACAAGTCAAGCTATTTAATACTTCAGCTCACCTATTGCATTGTTGTTGTTTGCCGTATGATAGTTCATAACGAATTCAATGAGTTTAGATGTTCCAGCTCGCCTGCAAACTCCCAGTTCAGTGAGTAAAGCACTCTGTCCCCGTCTTCTGCATGCCACCTGGTACTCTACGAGAAGGTTGCTAGAGACGTTTGTGTGTAGGCTGCTAGTTTGTAGCGTGCACACAGCCTCTGTGTAAAGGTGACTACTAGTTTTTAACAGTAGCTAACCAATTATCTTCCAATTCCTGAGTCATCTAAATGTCCATTTGGTTTCCATCTACCGAATTATGTAATAAAAGTTTCAGATCAGATGATGTTCCTCTGTTAGAAATGAATACTCTGTATTCTGACAGCTACAACATTATAGTCCCCCCTGGAGCCACTAAGATTTGCAAGTTACATATGTTTATTGCAAATTAAAAACTGCACTTCCTAGCAACAAACTGCAATCATGTGAATATTGTTCATAGTTAATGAATCTCACATAATCTCACTTGTTGTTATTGAATAAGGGGACATTTTGTGATATTAGTGGAGGATTGGCTATTTTCTTTTGTTTGGTCCTTGCTTGGAAGCTAAACTAAATACAGACCACATAACAATTCTTTTGTATTCTGTAATTTTGGCTTTAACTCTTTGCTACTCAGTGTAAATCAATGAACAGTAAATTCAGTGAAGAGTATGAGCGTTTTGGTACGCTTTATAGAAAATGTCTGAGGGTATGTGGTATATGTAGAAGTATAGAACCCCCTTAGGCAATCCAATACTTAAGTTTTATATGATCAAAAAGACCTGCTTTTTGTTTCTTCAGTTATATGCACAGGGCCACGGATTAATTTTGTATAAGACAACGTCCACCTTTAATTGGATACGTTAACCACAGTTTTATATTCACATTTTTGTTTGTTTTTTACCTCTGCAGCTTTACCAACAAGGGCGGTTATGTCAACTAGGAAGTGAGTTCTGTGAACTGGAAGTTTTTGCCAAGGTTCTGCGTGCAGTGGATAAACGGTGAGTCAGCTGCTTTGTAAACAAGATTTAAATATCAGGTGTGTTCTCCATCACAGCCTGGAAGGAGCCTTGCTGACACTATTCGTTAAAGCGTTTCTATTCTTGCAGTACTGCAGTCGCCTAATATTAATATTACCTATGTTGGAAGGTTATAAATGGAATAGTCTTTTGGCAAAAGTTCTGCAAATGGGATTTCCTCTTTAGATTTCGTTGATTACACAGACTTGAAGTTTTTGGCCTGTTTTCTATGTTTTGGTTTAGTTTTATAATGCATACATTGCTGCTGTGGGGCACCATATTTGCTCTTCTGTCAAGCTGAAGAGGTTTATGTAAATTAATCTTGGCTAACAAAAGTCTGGGTTATATTAACTTCTGGTTTACAGGTCGGTGCGGTAACATTGCTGGATTGTTGTGCATAAAAAAAAAAAAGAAAAAAAAACATTTTTCTTGGCCTCACTGTATTTGCTTTAACACTTTTGCGTGTACTTGTAAATCTGTGAGTAATCGTGTATTTTTTGTTTTTTTAACAGATCTATTTTGGTAAACGAAATTTTTTTTTTGTTAAAAGAAATCAGTATCTTACACCTTTTTTTATATATGTTTTATATCTTTGACTCGTAAATAATTTTTTAAAATTACCATCAAAGTGCTAATGTAATTTTTTTGCTATTTGTGAAATGCTCCATGTGAAAGATTAGAGAAATACAATAGTTTTTTTGGTATTTGTCATACAATTACCTGCTTAAATTTTACTCCTTCCTGTGGATGTTCATTTTAGGTATGGAATTCTGGAGATAATCTTAAATGTGTATTTCATGTGCACAGGTGTTATTGCTTTCTATGTTAATATGAGTGTTTTAATTAGCCCAAACTTTACTAAGAAAGAAAAATAAATGTTAAATACACCATTATCTCCAATGTTCCTTTTTTAATTTCTATATTTGTTATCATTTTAGACATCTCCTGCATCATTGTTTTCAAGCTTTAATGGATCACGGAGTAAAGGTCGCCTCGGTTCTGGCTTGTTCGTTCAGTAGACGTTGTTCTTATATCGCTGAATCTGATGCCCATGTTAAAGAAAAAGCAATACAAATTGGCTTTGTTCTTGGTAAGTTTCAGTACCTTTTAATCCTAACTCACCCTGCCGTGGAGCTTCTTTTCCAATTAAAATATATTATGAAATATTTTTTGGAACCACTTCATTTGTTGGCTTTCATACTTAAACCTTGGGCTGTGGCCATGCTTGTTAAAATTGGCCTGTCACTTAGGAAAAATACGATGGCTTATATAAAACAGAGTGAAAGAGTAGCCATCGCAAAGCCCTGACCTAAATCTCATAGAAAATATGTGATCAGAACTGACAAAAAACATGTCTGAGCAAGGAGGCCCACAAACCAGATACAAATTGAGAAGCTTGTGGCTGACTACCCCAAACTTTAGATTCAAGTTACGCAATTAAAATGCCAGCAAATACTAGCAAAGTGTATTGAAACCTTTCATGCTGGGATTCTGATTCTGAGTGAATTAAAGCTAAAGGAATTCTGTTTTGTAATTGATTGTTACCTCTGATGTGAACAGAGTAGATGCCTTAATTGACTAGCAAAATAAATGTACGTTATTGTGTGGAGTTGTGGAAACTTGTGTTTAAATGTCTCAGGCGTATGTAAACCTTTGGCCTCAACAGTATTAAACGTTTTAGTACTTTTTTGTTTACCATGACAGTCGCTTTCCTCTGGTTTTTAACTGTGAATTATACAGGACTGAGAAGCTGGCCTGGCTTGATCTCTCATAGCCATGGTAAACTCTGAGATGACATTTTTCGGCTCACTGAGACATATTACAGCAGTCGATTAGCAATTTGAGAGGTATTTATAGCATTAAGTCACATAAAATGTGCCACAAATAAGACGGCGTAAAAGATGTGTTTTCTGTTTTGACCTATGTATCTTGTCAAATCTGTTAAGGAAGTAGGGTATTGGCCATAAGGTTATTTTAGTAACAAGTATGCTTTTAAAACTATAAAATATGGCCTCTTAAAGGGATACACGGTGTGGTGTACTCTCAAAAAAGTGTTGCGCTCTAGATGTTTTATGTGTATGGAGATGATTTGGGACCTCTGCTAAAATGAGTTGTTTTGAAGTGAAAATTTTTAATTCACTGCATTATGCATTGTAACGGGGCAGCACAGGTGCCTTTTATCCGGCAGGGACAATTAATCATTCCCAGCATAGTTCATGAAATGAGAAACCGTCACCAGATCAAGACTAGTTGTAAGGCGATTTAATCAACAGGCAGATCTCCTATAACATGCATAGAAACATTTTACAAATGTTCTGTCCGAACAGAACAGTAATTCTCCCTAAATGGCAATTATAATGCAAACATAAGGTATAAAAAGTCAGTAAAATGTGATAAAAGACTTTCATCATGTTTGTGTTGTGGTTTTTCATTACTTGATGGCACCATAAAAGGAAAAGCAATTTAAAGGGACTCTTGTTTTCATGTATTGCTTTACAGATGTATTTCTTCCATGCTTTGTTTTCATGTACTTCGGTTAGCAGGATCACCATTGAATAATAAAGTATGACTTCAGTTTGTTTTCTATGAGCCACTTGATGGGGTTCTGCTTTTCTTCTTGTTAGGTGGTTTTCTCTCAGATGCTGGCTGGTACGGTGATGCTGAGAAAGTATTCCTCTCGTGTTTACAACTCTGCACCCTTCACGATGAGATGCTGCATTGGTTTCGTGCAGTAGAATGTTGTGTCAGGTAGGAGCATCGTTTTGTGGACTATCGTGAAAAGATGTGTAGGGCAACCTTGCCGCTTTCAAGGCATATGATTTGTTTCTCCAACTGCTGTTCATTGTTCTCTAGGTTACTGCATGTTAGAAATGGTAACTGCAAATACCATTTGGGAGAAGAAACATTTAAACTTGCTCAGAGCTACATGGAGAAGCTGGCCAAACAGAGACAGCATGCAAACAAAGCAGCCCTTTATGGAGAGCTTTGTGCCCTACTCTTTGCAAAAAGTCACTATGATGAGGTATGTTAGTTGAAGGATGCATAACGTGGAAATATTGTTTGGCTTTGAACCATTCTCAGCACGCAACACTTAGATGTTGAAGAATGAAGCAACTAGAGGTCTATATTCCTTTTTTGTTTTCATATACAAACTTTGGAGCCTTGGTGTCAGAGTGCTAACAAAATGATAATTTTACATTTGTATAGGCTTATAAATGGTGTATAGAAGCCATGAAGGAAATTACAAGTGGACTACCTGTAAAAGTTGTAGTCGATGTTCTACGACAAGCATCCAAGGTAAGAGCTGTTACGACAATTTGATGCACCTCTTTGATAGTATGACTGTGTTCAGGTTCTGTTTGACCTAGAGAAATCGCTAACTGATCTAACGTGTTAAGCAGTATATAATATTGAAATACATTATGATTCCTTGTTTTCATTTTTATTGATCATTTTCTGCTTTTTTTGACGGAAATACATTCAACATAAATTCTCTGTGGCAGAAAATGAAATATGGGGAAATCATTGACAATGAAATATGTTTGGGCGTTTACAAGCAAAATGCATGATGTGATCTGAATTGGCATAGATGAGGTTTATCTGTACATTAGTCTGTGTATGTATATATTATATACTAAATTAAATAAGTTGTATTGCTCAGACATGGCTCCATCAGCTCTCTGTATAAAAACAGAAAACTGCTGTCAACAAAGTATTTCCTCTTAGTGTTTTTGTTCACTATCAGTACTGTCGGTTTATCGGTCTAATGTATCCTTGTTTTTACTGATGAGAACTGGGTTCCAACCATTCTACCAAACCATCTGCTTATCTACTATTTAATCTTCTCTCCCTCTTTCTCTAGTAAAATTGTCCTTCATCCTCTTGCTTCCTTCCTTCGTTTTTTTTTTTTTTTTTTTTTTTTTTTCTTTTAGGCTCTTGTCTTTTTGTAAAAGTGCTTTAGCAGCTTTAGACACACAATTCGTTGTTGAAATCCCAAAATTCAATTAATCTTGAATCGTTTTGCCTATTTCTTCAGAGAATGCTTCAGTATCACTTGACACACAAAAGACACAGGTTGCTGTAAGAAACTGAAAACTTCTCAAAAGTAGTACGATTAAATCTTCATAGGAACATTATAAAATTACATGGAGATCAATTAGTCCTTTCTCTAGGAGGACCAACACATTTAACTTAAAACGAGTATCAAGTTCCAGGCATTAAATATCATTTCGCTTTAGGCTTGTGTGGTGAAACGAGAGTTCAAGAAGGCAGAGCAGCTAATAAAACATGCTGTTTATTTGGCAAGGTAAGCTTTTCATTTATTAATTTTTAATCCATAATGTCCATTTCTTTAACCCTTTTAAGACATTTGGTTATCATGTTTTCTTTATTGCGAATAAATGTAGAAATAACTTTTTGTGCTTATAGTTGTTGAGGTTGCAATTACCCCAGATCAACACGCATGTCTAAACAGTGAGACGGTGTGTACAAAATGCATGCCCTGTATTTTCTGAAAATGTCTGTTTTTAATTAGGTTTAGGTCTTGCCGAAAAAGACTGCCTAAATTACAGCTTTAGTAAACTTATTGCGTATCCATTGACCACTTTTTTAAACTATGTGCATATATTGATACGATTATGTTGTTAATGATGGGTTTTGATGTATGTATTTTAAATAAATGTTTTGTGTTCTCATTACTGTTCCCACTAATTTTCTGTATCTGTTCTCAGGGAAAATTTTGGCCCTAAGCATCCCAAGTATTCTGACACACTACTAGATTATGGATTTTACCTTCTCAACGTTGATAACATATGCCAGTCGGTTGCAATTTATCAGGTAATCTGTCCTTGAAAACATTTTTGATTGAAGCTAAAATGCTTTTTCAGTCATAAATAAAATTGTTCCTAAAAAGTTTTTATTTTGGGATCCTAGTGTGATCATGGCCTTTTACATGCTGTTACCACCTCTGTTTAATCTTGTATGACATTTATCTAGCTTTTGACACATATCTTTTTTTAGTGCCTCGTGTGTTTACCTGACTTTTTAAATAAAGGGCTCACCTAACGTTTTTATATTCTGTTTGTTTAGACTGCTCTTGATATCAGACAGTCCGTATTCGGAGGTAAAAATATCCATGTTGCAACAGCTCATGAAGACTTGGCATATTCTTCCTATGTCCATCAGTACAGTTCAGGAAAGTTCGACAATGCATTGTGAGTATTGACACTTGTATTGAATGTGTTATATCAAACAAAAAATAAAAAAAACTTCTGATTTATGGCCCTGGCCTTTTCTAAAAACGGACTGCTTTTCATCTTGCATTCTGAACACCAAAATATACCTGGCTGTCTTTCAGCTTATGTTGGAAAAGGTTTTATTAAAATATTCAACCTATGTTTGACATTTATTTGGATCCTTGTCAATGGTTGATCTGTTTAAGGAACATGATGTTTATAGGCTTTTCTCTTTGGCCGGCATGGGGCCTGTAGTGGACTAATCACATGCATTGTTATCCCCAATACAAGTCTATGGTGATCGTTGTGTAATCAGTGCGGGGGGGCCTGAGTGAACAGAGTGAGAAATATAAAATTGAATATATATATTTATATAATATATAGTGAGTTATTGTTACATTGCTGGCATACAGAAGGCATGTCTCTCGGTGTTGCACAGATAACAAAAATATTTCATTAAAAAAAGGCAAAATCTCTTTGCACTAGCACTACATGTAAAATGTATAACCCCCCCCCCCCGTTCACTACCCCCAAAGCCAGACGTATAATGTAAGGGATGGATGTTGCCCTCTGAAATAAAAAATGTATGTATGTGGAGTATGTCTGAAATCAGGGCATGTTGCCGAATGCAATTTGGGTCATTTTTGCACAGGGGTACAAGAAACTATTTTTTTTCATTTCCCACTCTTAATTTTGTATGTTTCTATGGCTTTAAATGAAAGCTTTAATTCTACTGAACAGAAATGTATGATTTGTGCGGCTACATGAAACACAGAAAAAGGGCGTGTTCAAGACTTAAGTTTCCATAAAACCCGGGGACTGAAGGGGTTAATATTTCTGCTTTGTTTTGAGTTTACATTAATACATAAGGTTCTGCCCAAATTTAGAAGCCAGCTGGCTGCAGCTCCTTAAGTATTGCTGCAGCTACTTTTGTTGGCATACTATCATGTTGATCTCTTGAGAAGGATACAACATTGGCTCTAAGCAGGCAGTTTAGAAATGCCGCTGCAGAATGTTGCTCTGCAGTGTGGTAGAAAGGAGGTCAAAGCAAGCAAATATTTGCTAGCTCATCACTTCCCAAGCAACTCCTACTCTCTCTGTCACAAGGACATTGCACACAAAGCTCTTGTAGGCTATTTAACATTTGGTATTCTTCAAAACACAATGTTTCTTAGCTGGCCAGTAAACAAGTATATTGATTAAATATTTTAACAGCATCATGTGTTTTCTCCAAGTATATGAGTATATTTAATGCTGTGTTTTTGTTTCTTGTAAGGTTTCATGCTGAACGTGCCATAGAGATCATTACTCATATACTCCCAGAAGACCACCTTTTGTTGGCTTCCTCCAAGAGAGTTAAAGGTACTATAAAATATCCAAAGCCCTTTCAGGATTTCTTTAGTCGTATCAAATTTTACCATATTTTTTGGTTTTTAAAGAAAGAGGGATATCAGTTGGCTCTTGTTAATGCCTTCTTTAAAACACATAACCATTGGCATATTATAAGTCAGCCACAGGCAGCAATTTCAAAAAGCATGACCTGCCGCTGTATACACTAATTTAAAGTCTGGTTTTGATATTAGAAAGTAAAAAAGTTAACATTTTAAAAGCATTCTCATTAAACACATGCAATTCTTTGAATCCTAGCACTTATACTGGAGGAGATTGCTATAGATTGTCACAATAAAGAGACAGAGCAAAAACTTCTCCTCGAAGCTCATGATCTCCACCTGTCCTCACTGCAACTTGCTAAGAAGGCCTTCGGTGAGTTTAATGTACAGACAGCGAAACACTACGGAAACCTTGGCAGGTTATATCAGTCCATGCGAAAGTTTAAGGTGAGATTTCATTTTTTATTATTTACATCACGGTCACAAATGTGTCTTCTAGTTACACTTTCAAGTGCAAATACATTTCAGTAACAATTGATTAGCTGTATGTAGCTGTGCATCCATTTTTTTTCCATCACATCATGTATGAATGTGTTATACATTTATAAAAGTCTGACATGGCAATTTTATTTACTCTGTGAATGTGGTGATTGGTGCATTAAAATGTCCTTGCTGTCATGAAGCCTAGCCACCATGGGTGATCATGCCAATCTGACTCGCAGGCTTCACTCAGTTGTTTGATTTGTGGCAACACATTCTTCTTGTAAATTCTGTTTCCCAAACTATTTTGTTGTAGTGCCTTTCTTGGTGGAACTATTCTGTTTTAATATCACTTGGGAAAATATCCACTTATTTAGTCATCTAACATACTGCAAGAGATGAGGTTTTAATCTGCAAATAAAACAATGCTGTATTCAAACACTGCTACATTGCCTTTAAATTGACAAAAAATAAAATATAGCAAATGCACCAATAACATTTACTTCTTGTGTAGTCTTGATGTCACCCTGGTAATAACTGACTCCTTGCAGTATATATATTCTATATATAAAAATACATACCAATCACCCCTTATGTACCGTATTGCCTTGTATATAGACTGCACCCTTAAAGTTTGGTGCTATTTTAAAGAAAAAAATATATTTAACGAAAACATTAGTGGAGTGGTAAAACCAGTATTTTGTCTAATAAATGAACGGGAATACATGCATTTTAACATTTTGGCCAGCATATGTTATATACAGACAGAAAACCAATAGCCATTTAACCCCTTCAGGACCGGGATTTTGATACTAAGGTGTCGCTAAGTCTTTCTTCAACTGTAATTTCTCTTTTATCAATTAGTGCACCCACACAAATCATATATTTGTTTTTTTCCCAGCACAAGTAGGGCTTTCATTTGAAACCATATGAAAACCCAATGTACTGGGTAGTACATTGTTTTGTTTGAGATAAACTGGAAAAAGTGGGGAAAAATGAAAAAGTACACATGCAAATTGTACACGCATTGAACCAATGGGAAAAAAATATCCAAAATATATTTATTAACTTGTCCTGATTTGGAAACCACCCAATATGGCCAGGATTTTCATCTATTTTGACCAGTATAGGGCAGATATTGCAAGGCATGCATCACGCTCCATTGGAGCACATGTGGAGACCAAAGAACCCTCTCCCCCTGTCCCTGAAGCTGCGTCTTGTAGCTGGGACACAATTGCTGGTCTATAGACCAGCGATTGCAGGGAGGAGTCTCTTTGATGACTCCTGTAGGCTTCCATGCCTACAGGAGTCATCAAAGGGCTTGTGGGGGCTCGTTTTTGCTGTTGCTGGTCTGCCTTCCAGGCAGAGCCCCGTACAAAACAGGAATTAACCCCTAAAATGCCGCGATCGTTGAAGGGGTTAACGCTGCAATGTCGCTCTCATTGTTGGCTGTTAGAAACTGTGCAAAAGTAGTGGCCAGCATTTCTTGTGCATTACAATGAGATGTGCTTATAATGTTTAAAATTTACTTGTGTTTCCAAATTCCCCTAGGAAGCAGAAGAAATGCACATTAAGGCTATCCAGATCAAGGAACAGCTTCTTGGACAAGAAGATTACGAAGTGGCATTGTCAGTGGGGCATTTAGCATCACTGTATAACTATGACATGAACCAATATGAAAATGCAGAGAAGCTTTATCTCCGATCAATAGCAATTGGTAGATATATTTTCTATCTTGGGGTGTATTTTGTTTGTTTTGTGTACTTATTACCTTTCTTTAAGAACCAAGGAGTAAGGTGATGCCTGAACAAGGGGAAATAACTGATTCTTTTCCTCCAAGCAGTGCCACTAAACTTTGTTGTATCCCGGTGGACAATATCCCCTTAAAAACCAAAAAGTACAGGTTGATTCAAGTGAAGATTCAATTTTTAATGCTTTTCGTCTATTTAAATAGAAATGATACATCAACTCAGCTTTCAGGAAACTTGCATATATTGAAATGTAATACAACCATCTTGTCTGTCTGATATATATATATATATATATATATATATTATATATATATATACTTATATTATTTAAATCTTTTTGAACATGCCTTTAAAACTTTTAATTCACAAAATTCTGTCATGTTGCATTCTAATATGGAGTGGTGTGTGTATATTATAATATACACGTATTACTGCATCCCCATTACCGTTTTCAGAAGTTTTGCTTATGTTGGTATGTTCTTGCACTAATGCCCTTTGCAATCCTAGCAGGACTAATGAATACTTCATCTATGTATATAACTTATTGTTTTTTTGGTTGTTTTTTTTTTATAGGAAAGAAACTATTTGGTGAAGGATACAGTGGACTAGAGTATGATTACAGGGGCCTCATTAAACTGTATAATTCCGTTGGCAATTATGAGAAAGTATTTGAATACCACAATATACTGGCCAATTGGAATCGGTTACGGGATCGTCAGTTTTCCGTTACAGACGCTCTGGAGGATGTAAATACCAGCCCTCTGTCAACAGAAGAAGTTGTGCAGTCTTTCCTTATGTCACAGACCACAGAAGGACAAGCATGTTAAAAGGAAAAAATACTGGTCGGCTTTATTCATTGCATTTTCCTACATGACTGGAAAAATCCTTACTGTGAAATTGTAAAAAACCAAGAAGAATGGTGAAATTAGGACCCTGGGTCCAGCCGTGGGGGAAATAACCCAAATAAGACCCAGTCCGCCGTTTGAAGGGTCCGTTCATGGATTGCTCATTCACCGCATTTTCTATTTCAAGGAACCGGAAACAGAGCTATCGTTTTAATTGTTTGCAACTCCTGCAGGAAGCTGCAAATAAAACACTTTAATAAGAGTTTATATGAGTTTTGTTATCCGGTTTTATTTTCCCTGGTTTTTCGTTTGCAGCAGATGTTTTCACATTGGTATACTTGTGCACTCCATTTATTTGATGTTAATAGGAAGTGAATATCACACTTATTATCACAGTCGTAGTACATTTCTTTTCTTTGCCAGGTTTTGGAGAACATTACTGAGTGTTCAGCGAGTAAAGCATAGGCAACTCAATGTCTCCTCGCTATGTAAACTGCTTTATTTACTGCCGCATGTAAACACTCGCTTGTCTTTTCATTTTACTGAAATATTTTAGGTTTCATTGGGTTAGTAAGAATTTGCACATTCATCCTGTAGGAAAAGTCATAACTTCTTTCTGCATGTCTGCTACCACTGAAACCATAAATAGATAATGATTGCACAGTTCCACAATCCTGACCAGTATCTATATTGGTTTGAAAGCAAAACGCAAGAGTCGTTTGATGCTGAAATCTGGTACTAATCTGCATCTTAAGTATCTTGATTAAATTACTCATTGTTGCGATCCTTTTTTTTTTTTTTCCCCCTTCTCCCAAAGAAATATATGAAGAGTTGTTTGACAGCACTGGGAATTGTTGAAATCAGTATTTTATCGACACGCTGCTGATAATCTGAATACCTGTTCCTATACAACTTTGAAAAGTTCTCATGGTCATTGAACAGATCATTGTGTTCACTCTTTAGTCTGTTAAAGGACAAGGTTCCACGAATAATGAGCTGGGAAGCATGATGATTATAATTCTGCTCCAAATAATTACACGCCAGTTGACAGTCAAAATGTAACCTGTTTCAGCTTTTTTTCCCCACTATGGTTTGATTTTTAATTATTATTTGCACTTGTCAATGTCATGTGAAAAAAGGGATAAAAAATCCAATGACATCTTGTTAGATTTGTGATCAGACCCAAGAAAGGAAAAGTCTTACAGCCAGTTTAGTCTCCAAGGTCTGCGCGGTAAGTAGCATGTAGAGCGGAAGAGGTAGATGTTCATTTTGTGTAGGTGGATAACTGTTTGTTTTAAATGGGGTTGTGTTATTTTTATGTATTAATTCGAAACGGGTGTATCATTTTTATACTTATGTTAAGTACATAAGAAAAATGAGAGCCGGTTCATCCATAACTACTCGGTGTTAAGTAATTTCATTATATCTTATACAGACTGGGAAAACATGATTCATGTCAGGTTGTTTATGTACTTCTAACTTACTATGCATCACTTGTACACATTTGATTCATGGTCCTAAAATATTCCCAGGTGGGTTTTTTTGTTTTTTGTTACTGCAACAATTCAAGTTGTTTGCTAAATCTTTACATATTAAACATGATATTAAACATCAGAAAGGAATTTTACGCCAATAATGATTGAATTGGTTCTAGTAGGAGTCAAAGGAAAGATTTGTTTGGCCATTTAACATGCATGTGCATTTCAAAACTAATCCATGTACTCACAGTTCTTTGCACGGTAGGGTTTTTTATTTTCAAACAATCAAAGCCGATTGTTTTTGCACTAGATTATATATAGTATCATATTCCATTCATTTGACATTTTTATTTAAACATGGAACTACTGTTAGAACTACTATATTTGATTCTCTCATTGATAAATGACTTTGAGAGTGATGTTTATGTGACCTATTACTCTAGAGTCAATTTTACAATGACTGTAATTCTAAATTACTTTTTTTTTCACATTTTGAATAAAACTCTGGCATTTATACTTTTGGAGGAGCATGCTCCTATACAATTAAGTAACTAAAGACTTACCCATGTTATATTACACATGTACACGGGCATACCAGGATAGATTGCTGGTTTTCATTACTATTTTGTTAAAATTCAGTATCAATAGATACATTTATCTGACATACAAGCATTGAGTGCCTGGAACCCAACTACATTTAATTACACAATTTTGTACTGTTTCTAAGTATTATACCAGTAATAAACACATTGTAAAACCTAATAAACCTTTTGTTTAAGACAACTGAGCCTATGAGTCATGAAAGAATTAGGCGGACTGGCATCCTGCCATTTTCTTATTTTCTGTACACCTGTAATTTTGAGCCAGCAACTAAAGTATTCAAATATATTTCCCCATAGCAACCATTTGGATATTGCAGATTGGATGCTTTTTTTTTTTTTTTTACACGTTGTACCCAAATCACAATTTATACATAAGATTTAGTGTGCCATCTCGTTAATAGTATACCTCACAATAACCTTTGAGTTACTTGTTTAACCTTCACAAGCTAAAACCTTGCCATAACATCATTTGTTTGTTTAGGATAATCAATATTATGTTTTATATTTCGTACTCCATTTCAAGCGATGGGAGCGCGTAGCTGTAACAATTACGCCCCACCACCTGTTTGACTTAGAAACTGTATATTGCCGTATAAAAGCAAATCTTATTGATAGGAAAAAATAGGCAACTGTTAAATATTTATCTACAAGGTCTTTTAATTTCTTGTCTAGTTTTGAGAGCTTGTAATATGTAATCATCTGGTTTAAAATGTTTTTTTTTATTTGAATGCCTGGTTAAACTAATAATGAGATGTTGCAATTCTTGGGTCAGCATATGTAAGAGGCAGACATTTTTTTTTCCTGTAGATTTACATCATCGTTTTGAGTGTTAACAAAATGGTACCTATAGGGGAACTGGGTCTGCTGACTTGATTTTCTCAGATATCATACTGATTCTGGAACTTGTTGGATATAAACGCTTCTTCACGCACCTACTTTTGCAGTTTTTATACTACTATAAATTGCTGCGTGTATTACACAAGCTCAATGTTTAAGTGTTTTCAAACTTAATGTCTGCTTGTTATTAGTGGGCTCCAGTGTCCTTTTCCTCCATATTCCTTAGCCTAGCATAATATAACCACCTCCTTAATATAATTTGTCAAAACCAAGGGTATCAATAACAATAGTGCCTAATGTTTGTAATGTAAAAATAATGCAGTCATTGCACTATTTTTTGGATCTAAAATCCAATTTGTATTTGTTTTAACTTTATTTTTACATTCCACCAAACCCATCCAAAATGCACATGCTTTCCCAGTGCTATGCTACTCCACTGATCTTTTGATGTTTTTTTTTTTCCTTTTTCTGTGTGTAATTTCAGCAAACGTCTACATTTTATTTTCTTGAGAATTTAAAGGTTCTTGTAGAACTTGGGTTTACAAAAATGTTTACTTGTAATTAAACTTTATATAAACATGTACACAATTTTAAAACGTATATAAGTGTGTATAAACGTAAAACTCTATAACAAACATTAAAGCAGTGCCATTTATTTTTTTCCCCCTTTATCAGTACTATACTTTGGTTTTATGTGTAAAGGGAAGGTCAGTTTTCAGAATCCATTGTAGATTGCCTTTTTGGCTTCTGTAGAAGACATTGTGCTCCTGACGGTTTACACAGGCGTGCATTGCAATAATTTTTATTGTGTGTTTTCAACAGTAAAGATTCAGTATTAAAATAGGAGCAGTACAACATCTTTTGTGAAATGAAAAGCTTTTTAATTTGCAATAGAAATTTAAAGAGATAAATGACCTAGATCATTTTAGATTTACATAGTTGGGACTTATATGCTAATACACCAGTAGGTTATATGTATACTGCCACGAATACCCAATTTTTATTTTTCTGTACAATTGGCAAGTACATTTCAGTTAAGTGAACCAGCTGTGCGATTTTTAATGTGGAACTATTTGGCTGCTTAAATGTGACACTGAATGTTTGGTGTTCTAGTTCATCTTGTGCTTGCAGTCACGTGAGCTGTCAATCATTGTGGCTGTCCTTTTGGAATGTACTTTTTATTTTTTTTTGGAACACGTGCTATGTATTGGTTCAGTGCTGTCGTTGATGCTGGAGGTTTGTGGTATTGTAAATCGGTGTGGAGCAGGTAGGGCACACATTGCTTAGTTACCTCTTAAACAAGCAAGTTCCTACTTTTATCATGGCACAATTGTGCTGAGGACTTGTGGGTTATGCTTTTTTTTTTTTTTTAACGGGGCAATTTCTTTTATCCCAAAACCTGTAGCATGAATGGCCTTGCACAGTTCTTAACTATGTGTAGAGCTACTTCACGTAGGAGCAGTTATGATCTGGATTGCTACAGAATGCAGATTCCGCAATGAACCCGTCTCCTTTTATTAGGTTTAGCAAATTAGTCCTAAATCTTCTTTGGGGTTCCATATTTGTAAGTTAATTGGAAGTTCCCATGAATAACATAAATATCTAATGCATGAGTGGCCTTAGTGAGTTTGTTCAAGTGCAAATTTTTCTATTGTAAAGTTTAAAATGAAGAAAAGAAGAAAATATATATAAACAATATATAATTATCTAGACATTTGGTTTGTTGGTGCACAAGTTCAGTGTTGGTTAAAAACTGTTGCTTGACGCTGTGTGTTTATATACATATATATATATTATATATATATATATATATATATATATTATTATATATAAAATTATAAATGATAAAAGCCTCATTACACTTCAGATATTATATAACGTGCTTGAAAAAGGTCAATGTATGTTACATTGTGTGGATATATACACCAGCTTAATTACTAATTTTTGTATTCTTTCTTTACAAAAGATTTTTTGAATGGAACTGAATAAAGGAAATATGCTAAATTTTAATGGGAAAAAGTTCTACTGATTGTGCCACAGTTTTATACATATCTCGACGATGTGTCCGTGAGAGACTTTTCATACCATTCTATGCATTTATCAGTGCCCACTCGTTTGTAATCGTCACACCATACTGAAAATGTTTGTAACCAACATTGTGATATTCTGTAATTGCATTGCTAAGAAAAAAAAAAATCCTTATTGATGTAATAAATATAGTGTTTCTGCTACCATAACCAGCCTTAATGAAATTTTTTGGGGGGGTTCCCTGAATTTTGCATGTAATTTAGCCTTTAGTTTGTGTGGATTTTGAATAACCCGTTTTATTACTTAATGCTGCTTTGTTATAATTAAGAGTGGTATTGTGGAATATGTATTACCCAGCCCATAATGCTAAAGTGTATATATATTTGCACTATATTTTGATAAAATTCCTAGCGTAGATTGAAGCATGTCGCCTAATGAAATACTGTCATTGAATATGTAGAGTGGATTTACGCAGCTGAACTTTCAATGCAATATTGGTTCATTT
>VKOC01000002.1:24360929-24375094 GCA_009364415.1 Spea multiplicata
CGTTTTAAAATCATGGTCATCTTATAATTGAGCAGATACGGTACTTTTCCATAGGACTTTGGTTTTAAGTGAACCCAGCGGTGTGGTTATTTTGCTTTCTCTTGCTGGTGGTGGCCTTTTACGTTTGGCACCCATTCTTTTCCTATTCCATCGGCACGCTGTTTCAGCTTGTTCTGCTTTGTTCTCCTTCTGCCCTTATAATGTGTCATTTGCTGGCAAACTGGTGCCACTGTGTTTTTTCTAAATGTCAAGGGCAATGCTTTCGAAAGAACATCTCTTTGTTTTTTATTGAAGATGGGTGCCTAGTAACTTCGGAGGCATAAAATCTTTATTATTCCTACTAAGAGGATTGCAGTGCATTAATTGGTGTTTTGGAGTAATTTCCTCCCAAGGAGATCAGTATATGAGATTGTCCACGCATTTACTATTCTGTGTAAAAATTAGAAACTACAAACATGTGAAATAACTAGCCCATAGATCATAAGAATGTGACAGCTGTGACGAATGAGCTAAATATGTGAAATTCCTACTGCACCTGACTTATGCAAATGTTCCAAAAAAAATATTAAGAACATTGTCATGATCATGAGTACTAGATAACTTCATGGCCCTGGAATGGTATGACTTTATTTCCCTAACGTTCTTTCATATTAACACATAGTTTGACACTTTTTGGTCTAGTTTTTTGTGTTTGTGACCTATAGATATCTAAAAATTCCATTTATTATTATTAAACCTTTTTATCAAGTGCAGAAACAAAAATAAAGCAGTGAGACTTGTGTTTAGTGTTGGTATTATTTTGCATGGACTCAATGATTTGTTCCTGCAAGCGTTTTTTTCTTGCTTGCATTAGGCGAAAGTAAAGAAGCATACTTAAGTACACTTCCTGCAACATAGTGAACCCACTGAAATGAATACAAGCTGCACTCACGTGAGATGTAGCCAGTAGCACTTATGCTAGTTGAATGCTTACTGCTTTTAGTTGGGGAGGAAAATAAGACGGAAAACATTGGATTTTTTGGAAAATGGACTTTATGTGGGCTAGGCTTAAGTCCACGGGTGCCCCAGTCACGCTATACACTCTAGATGAGTGGGCTTATCTCACGTTACTGTCCTCCTTACATTTGGCCCTAATGATTTAGTGCAGGAGCTGTCTCCTGACTGGTCTAGGTCCCTGCAGCTGCACCAAAGTAACAAAACAAGCTTTCGTGTAACCGGAGCTGCCTGCCGTGGAAGCAGCCGCCAGTTGGAGGGCCTCTCTGTCAGGAAGGCTGACATTCCTAGAAGTTCACATTCTAGCAATACACAGAAAAACAATCAGTGAACTTGAACTTTGACTTGCCACGAGGTGTGAACTCACCAGTGCTCTTGCAAACTTAACCCTGTGTGTGCTATTGAATTGCTCTGAAACTGAATATGTTCACTCTGAATGTGTTGACATCCTCTAAAGCAACCTATATCGACGGACATGATGTAAAACAAAATAAGTAGGAGTCATAATAGAGACCCTTTTTGTAATGAGGCCCATAATGCATGTGTGTATTGGATACAACATAGTTTTCCAGTATGAGTACTCGGTGCTTCTACCTTAGGGTAAGGCGTGCAGGACCCCACTGTGTCTCGGAACATAATTAGTAACGAAAAGTCACCACCACTCCTGTTGTTTAAGAAGAAAAACACATATGCACTTCTTTGTGTCTGCTCCTTGAAGAAACCCTATGTTTGCCAAAATTTTATGAGAGAGAAACCTTATAATAAATACAATGGAATATGAAAATATCTGAAACGTGTACTTTTGTATATAATGTCACTGGTCAGATAACTGCTCTGTGATCAGAGATTGGGGGAATTATCCAAATAGCTGTTTCTCTAAGCCGGCAAAACCTGTTTGTCAGATTTAAAGGGACAGCCACATCTGATAGGTCCCATGTCATTATTTGTTCCTTATTCTTCAAAAAGTAGGGTTTTGGAGGAACTTCATAATTTCACTGCTTATGATTTAGGAAGGGCTACAACAACCTTGCATAGTTAAATCAGTAAGATTTATTTAAGTCCCTGATCAGGTTACAACTTCAAGAAAGGCTTGGTTGGTCCTCTAGCATTTAGTCCTGCATAATGGATAGTGTGGTGGGAGAGTTGAAACTGAAATTCTACCGCATATTCATCTCCAGGCTTCCAGATTTTAGTTAATAAACCCTACCACCGAATGTCTAACCCCCGTTGTTGACAGATCCGTGCCTATGGTGAAGGCATGGCCCCACTACGTTCACTTCTTAAGCCAGCTGCTTTCTTGAATGTGGGGCACATTTGCGTCCTTTTCTAAAATGTATTTGATTATGTATAACGTAATTTCATATGTGATGGGGGCCCAAAGTAAAATCAGTAAAATAAATACATTTGTCTTTATTAATGTTATCAGTGTTTTGTTGTACGATAGAGGTGGAGGCTTGTAAATCGCACCCATATTCACAATGCTAAAGTGTTGACATGATGACTCTGAGCAAGTGCATTGGTGATAGCCCTTCCATGTGGATCTCACTTCTAATTCCTTTCTGGTCTTATTTTCCAGGAATTACCAAACTCCGTCTTCCTGGTCATGGAGGTAGGCACGTGTGAAATTAATTTTGAAATCTAAAATGTAGGCAGTTTGTCAGATTGACTTAATGTACATATATCATTCAAAAGTAATGTTATGTCGATAGCCGATGGATACAGTATGACCTTATATATTTTCTGCTTACATATGAATGCTATTTGCATATCATTTTGAATCTGTGATGAATATTGTGTAGATCAGGAATCCTGCTCCTGCACTTAATCTAGCGTGTCACAATAATGGATTCCAGGCATGCCTTATGATTGAATGCAGTGCCAGATTAAGACCCGGGGCCCCTAGGCATGTGCACACACACACACACACGGCATATCTGAAACAGGCTCCATCTGTTCCGCATGCGTCAGCAATTGCGTTGCTAGTAGATAACTGAGAACGCATCATCCAGTCCAAGATACACTGTACTAGAGCCGGATTATCCATTAAGGCATTGGGGACTCCCAGAGCTGGGGGTTGTTTTTAGCACATATCACTTGTCCGACATGGACTGTAACACAGATTTTCGGAGATTGCATTTCTTTGCATTCATTTGTAAACAGAGAACTTGTGTACAGATCACTTGATTTAAGTTTAAGAGTACTTTTCTGCAAGTTTGGAATTGTCTCAGTTCTGTGTAAACAAGTATAAGTGCACTTTCCTCCTCCGCCTTCTTGCATAAAGAGCAGTCTACAGCTATATCCCAGAGCCAGCAGCAGACTGTCTTTGCATATGGTTGCCAGCTACACTTACTGGTGGCTACAAAACAAGGATGTGCAGTGTGGGGAGAAAGGGCAATACTACTGTATTTGCTCGATTATAGAAATGAAAAGAAAAGCCCTGAACGTAAGACGTTTATTTTGTTATGGAAAAAATCAACCACTTTTTGTTCTCATTTCTTACACTCTCTCACGCTGTCATTCACTCTTACGTGCTGTCAATGTCTCCCTACCTTCTCCACCGACCATTTCCATGTCTGTGTCATTTCCCGCAGCTCTGCTTCTTTTCTTGCCTCTTCTTTTTTTTCTTTCTTCTCCCACTTCTCCCCGTGTCATCTTTCTTTGTCCGCATTTCCGTGAACCAGGCCTCCCAAAGCAATTGTGCAAAAGTGCGGAGCCATCGGGCACACCCTCTCCGCCCTTTTGGGAAAGTACTCTGAGGCCAGAGTAATGAAGATGGATATGCAGAGAAAGAGAAGCGTTTCTGCACCTCTCTTTTTCCACGAATCTGTCTTCATTATTCTGGCCTCTTGAAGTACTTCTGCAAATGGGCGTAGCCACAGGGGCTACCTCTGCAATCGAGTAAGAGAGAGGATGTGCTTGGGGCTCTTATTTTTATGCAGAAATGCTCCAGGGGCCCAGTTCACAGAGAAACAGACGAAGAAAGAAGACACAGGGAGTGGTCGATGAAGACAGAAGAACAAAGAGAAGAAGTGGAGCTGCAGGAAAGAAGACAGGAAGCGGTTGGCAGATAAGCTATGAAAACAGTGACGGAAAGTGTGAGTGAGAGTATGTGTGAGAGCATGTGTAGGGGGAAAAATCACATGTGATCATGTAATCAATCCGCTTTTTTTAGGAAATATTCTTGTTTAGTTTGATGGAGCATATATGCAGTTTTGGAAAAGATTGTCAAAATAGTTAATGAACATACGTTTTTCTTTTCAACAGTACTGCAATGGAGGGGACCTGGCAGACTATTTACAAGGTAACTTGTTTAACTGTAAGCCTTTGCTGATGCCCCCTGCAAACCGCTGCTTAAAGGTGCCTGCTTCTTGTTAAAAACAGTAATGGGAGCCTTGGATTCACAATTAGATTTCCGCGGCTGCCCTGTGCTGATGTTGCTTTGCCATGCCTGGGAGTCCAAAGCGTTAACCCAATTTTATATTAAAGCATGCAGTGAATGGTGCTCCCTGTGTTTTGCAGAAGGCTTTAAAAAGAAAGCCAGAGGAAACCAGTCATATTAAAGGCTTACATGGCTGTTCTTGTCAGGCCCTCTCTGGCATCATTAGCATAAACTCTATGGTACTACTGGTATTTTGACTTGTTCTGACCCAAAATGTTGGACAGGTGATGGCTCTTTAAGCTCGAATCATAATTCACTATCTGTGTCTGTAAAGCTTGGCGTGAAGCGCTAATGTTTTTCACAAACTTCCCTTTCCTCTGAATGTTCATGATGTCATGGACAGCGGTTTGACCCTTGATTATTTATGCAAGTTTGTAAGGCGGGAATAACGAAGGCAATCTGATAGAACAAGATAAGCGTTTCTGTGAAAAGAGCAATGTGTTTGAATAAGTTTCTTTACAAAGTTTTGAAATCTCATCTGGCCACAAGCCCACTCAAATTAATTAGAGCCCTAATTTCTCATCTTTAAAGAAATACATATACATTCGTGACCTCGAAGTATATGACTCTATCCAAGGCCAGCCCTGTGGTTTCTTTCTAGTGTCTTAGGGAAACTACAATGTTGGCATTGCCTTCCTGCATGCTCTGCTTTGCCAGCATAGGTGAGGAGCTGGTTTAGACTATTTTTTTTATACATCATCTTCCCTGGATATATTTGCTTGGCTTATCTTCACTCCCTTTATTTTTCTTTTCTTTGTAGTATTTTACTGCAAGGCGCCAGATATGTAATGCTAAGTAGAAGGCAGGGCAAGACTACCTTTTCCTCCCTACAACAAAGAACCATTGTGCATTTGTAAAATAGTCAAATTAAGAAGAGGTCTGTTGGTCTACGTGGCTATATCTGCTAGACCGATAGTTAATCTGTTTTATATACATTATAATAAGGCAATATCAATCATATTGCCTTTTTTTGGTGCTGCAATCGACTTACAAACCGTCCATTTATTAGTAACTAGTAAAATTCTATACAAATCGTGAATAAGCAGTAGGTATCAGTGCTAATAACAGATGATCCTAATTACAAAGTGTTCTTCAAAACACCCAAATTAACCACAGACAAAATATTTATTTATATATATCTTGGCTGTGACAAATACGAGGTTGTGTGATTTTACCAAGTTATTTATGTGCATGCATTCTCTTCCTATGGAAAAAAAACCATGGTTTATTTCAAAACAGGGCAAGACGATATCACAGTGTAAATATTTGATTGATGTCCTGCTTACTGTAAAATCCTATTTATACCAGCCCCTTCCAGATAATGTAAATACGTGCTATTTCACAATGTTCTTTCCTTTAGTTAACTAGAAGATAAAACAACAAACTATAATAAGAAAAGCCCTGTCAACATCAGTTTAATATTTCTTCAGTCAACATATACAAATTATGTCGGCCCTTCTCGCCAATTTTAACTGATGTAGAGACTCAGACCTTAATAAGTCCTTGGTCTCGTCTGTACCATGCATGTTTTAATTCTCTCATTGTATTAGCCTCTGCCACTTCTTATGGGAAACATTTATCTACCACCGTAAAATAAAACTTCCTTAGATGACATAAACAGAACAAAACCAATCATGTGCTGCCATACGATGAATCTGTTTTGAAGCCTTACTTAGTCAAGTGATCCAATCATTTTAACGGTTTTGCTGTTAAACAAAAAAAACTGTTCTCTTACACGTGGTATTTCGTGGAATATTAAAGAATTATGAAAATACCCCACAGAGTTGCAGCTGGAGGGAACTGAGGTTTGTCTTTGATTGGCTGGCGTATAGCCGAGAGTGTTTAATTTGTTGACAAAATCCACAAATTCTGCCATGAGACTTTGCCTCAGATGTTCTCATTGTTCCGGGTTCTGGATGCGAGCTGAGGTTTTAATACGAGTGCTCTGAGCCAAGAGTCTGTCCTCATGTGACCCAGTTACACAAAGAAGAGAGCTGGCAACCATGGTGTCATGGTGTCAGACTAGTGGCGCGTGAAAGTAGTCAACCGCTGCGTAAGGGCAGGTACACAGCATCCTGGGGGGAGAAGGAGCTGATGTTATGACGGTTACGGCAGGGGGGCATAAACATAGACCATGCAATTTAGATTATTGAGGCCCCTCTGTAATATTTGTTTAAAGGAACCATGCTTTATTGTCGCTATTATACTGCCCCCATTTTATTGTAGAATTGTCACATCTGATTTTGTGGCTAGTTCCCTAATGCCTAATCTGATTGTTTGCTATGATTATCTGTTAGGATGTAATGATACTTCCTGTCCCACTAGCAAACGCCCCTCAATCTGATTTCCACATTACATGTAAAACAATATTATCTTTAGTATCAGTCCTGCACTTTAGCCTGAATTTCCCAGCCTTCCAGACATGGGTTTTGGGTTATCTTTTAATTTAGGGTGAGTGGCCGTAGTAATCAATGTGCATTTTTATATGTTGTGGGAGTTTTTCACTTTGGAATTTGGTGTACAGTACAGACCCAAATTGTCAATGTCTCCAGCTTATCCCAGACATAGTTTGTCATTGAAGATGGTTATGGCTACTTGGGTTGTTCTGAAGAGCTCAGTGAATTAAAGCGTGGTACTGTGGTAGGATGCCACCTTTGCAATAAGTCATTATGCTGAGTGCTGAGGTGTCTGGTGTGCAAAAGTAGCCAATGCTGAAGAGTTCCAAACTTCCACTGACATTAATGTCAGCACAAAAACTGTGCAACGGGATATTCATGGAATGGGTTTCTATGGCCAAGCAGCTGCATGCAAGCCTCACATTACCAAGTGCAATGTCAAAAGTTGCATCAAGCGGTGTAAAGCACGCCGCCACTGGGGTGGAGCAGCGAAAACATTCTGTGGAGCGTCAAATCACGCTTCTCTGTTTAGCAGTCTGATGAGCGAGTCTAAGATGCCAGGAGAACCTTACCTGCCTGAAAATGGAAAATTACCTTCCATTGAAAATTGAATTTCAATTTGTTGTCCAAGACCCATACTCACTCACTCTCTCTGACACACTCATTCCTTCACACACTCATTCCTTCACACACTCATTCCTTCACACACTCATTCCTTCACACACTCACACTTTTTGAGTGTCTCCATACCTTCTCCGGCCACTGCATCCGTGTCTCGTAGCAGCGCTTCTCTAGCATCCTCTTCTTCTTTTCTTCCATCTCTTTTCTCGTCTACATCTCCACAGGAAGTTATCTTTGAACAAAATGACAGAGCTTCCAGGCAAATTCAAACAAAAGTGCAGATGTTTTTGGTTCATTTTCGTTCGTTTTGTGAGAGAGGGTTGCCTTTTTTCCAGAGATTTGTACGACTTGACAAAATCGTTTTTTTACAAATCTGAATACACAAGTCTTATGGTTAATCAAAATTAGCACTGCTGTTGTGTCAGTAAGGGGCCTGGCTTGTTCATTGAAGCATATATATATATTCCGTTCCAGACCAGGCATGGACTGGCTATTGGGCAAATTATGCAAATGCCAGGTGCAGTGGTACCCAATGGCGCATCCAACATACTTTTTGTGTATACCTTTTACTTTTTGATTTATCATCTCCTAGCCTTAAAGTGCAGGACCAGTGTTAAAATATTTTTTTACTTTTTAAATTAAATATTTTCAAAATAAACATTTTCATTTCTGGTAGAACCCGAGAAATGTGGATTAAGAATGTGTGCAAAGTTTGGTTTATTAACATTACTAAACAGAATTTGGACCATGTCCACAAAATCATCATCACCCTCCAAAAATCAGTGTCTTAATTTAATGTTTTTCCATGAACAGCCAAAGGTACGTTGAGTGAGGACACCATTCGCGTATTCCTACAACAGATTGCTGCGGCCATGCGTGTTCTGCACAGTAAGGGAATAATCCACCGAGATCTGAAGCCACAAAACATCCTTCTCTCTTACGCTTCTCGGAAGAAATCTGCATTTAGCGGCATCCGGATTAAAATCGGTAAACCAAAAGTCAGAAGTATCTGTATCCTCAGTTGGGATGCAGTTGGGTATTTTTCTATATATTTTCTATGTATATTTTTACTATACATGCCTTTTGATCTGTTATGAATATTTGTTGTAATTAACATTGATTACCTGTAATTACACGGGCATCTATCTGCACCCCCTTCGGGCAGTGCTAATATATATATACCGGTATATATATAATCTGAGAACAAATGTAACCAGGTTTTTGTATATGTGTACTTGATTTAACGTAATTTTGGTTTTATTTTGGGGACTGGGCCACTTTTAATTGAAGGAAATAAAAGTATACGAAAGGCGTTAATAGTTGCAGTACATTTTATTACTCATCTTGCTTAGGCTTAAAAAAAACTTCTCTTTCTGCAAATAGAAACCTCTGCATATGTTTATCAGTACGCTTCTATTAAGAAGGTGAAATACAGACTTTTTTTTCTAATCATACTGAAATTATTTTGTGGGAAAGAAACTGAAAGGAAGAAATTAACAGTTTCACCATTATAGCGTAATTCAATTCAGTTTCAGCTTCAATAGTGTCCTGACCGTGTATTACCAGACTGTAACTTAGACCTAATATAAGCCAACACTGTAGCATCTGAGGAACATGTCTGGGACATATGTTCTAAAATGTTGCTTAACAAGACACATTTTTTATGGATATTGACATATTCATTTTGTCTTTCCCTCATAGCCGACTTTGGCTTTGCCCGATATTTACAGAGTAACATGATGGCTGCCACGTTATGCGGATCACCTATGTACATGGTGAGTAGAAATACTCTTCTTTTTCAGAATAGATTATTTTTTTAATATTTAATGTGTCCTTACCTTGATATCTTGGATTCAGGCACAACATGTAAGTCCACTGGATAATGCAATACCAAAAGGGTAGTTGTGTGCTCCCAAAGCATTTATCCCACTACAGTGGAAATTCCCAGCGCAAAGCAAAAAGCTCAGTTTTCGTCCTAATTTTGCTCTCACGGTCTCTGAATGTCTCCCTAACTTCTCTGTTGACCACTTCTGATTTCCGCGTCTCGCAGCTCTGCTTTCCGCGTCTCGCAGCTCTGCTTTCCGCGTCTCGCAGCTCTGCTTTCCGCGTCTCGCAGCTCTGCTTTCCGCGACTCGCAGCTTCTGGTTCTTCTATCTTCTTCATACCCCCATCTGGAAAGTCGGGGTAGAGGACGTCACATGAGACTCCATTTTGCCCTGATATAATCCTGTGTGACCAAAATAGTTGCGCTTCAGGTGACATTCTTTCCCCTGATTGGAATATCGGAAGCGAGGATGTCACCTGAAGCGCCGTCATTTTGACCTAAGATAACCTTGTGTGAACTTCCTCCAAAAAGGCAGAGCTTCTGGTGACATCCTCTCCCCTGATTGAAGGGGTTGGGGTGGGGCACCGGAAGCTCCACCGTTTTGGCGGAAGCTCACCGGGTAGTTGGATCCACGGAGATGCAAATGAAGAAAGAAAATAGAAGAGAGGAGAACAAGAAGATGCGAAAAAGTGGAGCTGCAAGACGTGGATGTTCAGCAGAGAAGGTAGGGAGGCATTTGGAGAGCATGAGAGAGGGTAAATGTGGACGTTGAACAACAAATTTAGTTTCCGAAGCTAAAATGATCCAAAAATAATGGGCCAAAATTGAACTGAAAAATTTGTCAAAATGACTTTTGGACTATTTGCTCACGTCTAACGAGCATAGTGAGATGTGTTCATTAACCATCTCTCTTTCTTGCTCACGTGCATACATAGGAATTTCCCCCCAAACTCTCTCTGAGGGGCTCAGGCTTGTGAGGGGCAGGGCAAACCCTAAAGAGCAATGAATTCTCTGAATTGGGCATGGTTAACTGCTGCTCCCCTGCCTCAGACTTGGGGAAGCAGTGCTTTGTCTGGTGACTCCAGGTAAAACCTGCAGAGTTCCCAGGTGTGCTCGTAAGCAGTCGCTGATGTGAAATAAGTGTATATAATCACATACATTGAAATATTCCTAATATGATTCCTAATATGATTAATTTGCTAAACCTTGTCTGCCTAGTGTTTAAATGTACTTTCATAACAAAACCTTAGGCTAATTTGTCACTGCCCATGTTCTGTGGGGACCAGGAACTATGATCTGCTGCGGATATAGAAGTCACAGTGAGCTGTGTATTTAATAGGGTCAGAATGACCTGCCAGTTCTGTGATTATAAGGAAGCTCAGAATGCACTGCTGCATTCCCAGAATCCTCTTATCTTCACACAAAGATTACATTGGCCTCCTCATTTAGCTGGAGTTATTGAACTTGTGACATCATACAACGTGTATTTTTATATATATATATATATATATATATCTAATCAAATTATTAGGAAATATAGTTTTAAGAAGAGTTAATTATGCTGTAATTTCATAACTGATAACTGTTTATCAGAGTACATTGTATTTAATCATAGGATTATACTGTGGCTGATATAACAGCATAAATTGGTCCTCTTTTCAAGTGAATGTATAGGAATGATGAGATACCGCTTTTACTGTATGGACCAGCCGTACCAGTTTTAAAAAAATGCCTGCATTCTCTCGATTTTTCATGAAAATCCATCTACATAAACATGAATTGATAAAACTAGTAGGACCTGTGAAATAGCATTTCCTAATCTCTGGTGGATTTATGACTTATTAATGGCAGTTTAATATTTCTAGTAATTTACATGTATTTGAACAAAGGAACTAGGGCTGCAACAACTAATCGATAAAATCGATAATGAAATTCTTGCCAACAAATTACGTTATGGATTAGTTGAATCGATTTTTATCGATTATAAAATGAGGGTTTTTTTCAGACGCTCTGAAAAATACCCCTCGTTTTATAATTCGTTTGTGACTCACGGCAGTTTCTACTTACAGTCCCTCCCTGCAGTCACTGGCGAAAGAGCCGGGGCCAATAGGCAGCAACTGCAGGGAGGAACAGGGATAAAGAAAGGGGCGGGGCCAAACTGCAGATTGGCCCCACCCATTTCCTATAGCATCCACATGGCTCAGGAACTCGTCTAACTGTGAGTATAAAATTAATATTTGGGCTGCTGAAAGTTAGGGGAGGTGGGGGTTAAACTTAGGGGCAGTGTATAGTTAATTGAGGTGATTTAGGGGCAGTTGTGGTTGATGGGGTGCATCAGGTAATTTAGGTGGGCAGTGGTGTTGAATTGTGGTCTTCAGGGTTAAATTTAGGGGCCCAGTTGTGGTTGATGTGGCTATCAGGGTTTAGATTTAGGGGCCAGTTTGTGGTTGAGGGGGTGGTCTTCAGGGTTAAGTTTAGAAGCAGTCGGTGTTGATAGGGGTTCTTCAGGGTTGAGGGAGGTTAGGGGCAGGGCAGTTGTGGTTGATGGGGTCTTCAGGGTTAATTTAGGAGGCAGTTATGGTTAATGGGGTCTTCTCTTCAGGTTTAATTTAATGCTGAGGACTGAGGGTTAATTTCTTTAATTTAATAAGGTTAACTTAAGGTGCAGTTAGAGGTAAAGGGGGCAAACTAAGGGGAATCTAAACCCTGTATTTATTTATAAAAGTATTGCGTCTGTGAAGAGTCCTTGAATGAGTCTGCAAATCTATGAGGGCACTATGGCATATCAGGGGGGTATATGGTATACCTGGGGAGAACAGAGTGACATATCTGGGGGTATAAGGCATATAGGGTATATAAGACATATATAGGAAGGGCGGAGTGGCATGTCTGGGAGGCAGTGTGGCAAGCCTGAGCTCAAATGTGCATATCTGGGGGGCAGGTTGGGAAATAAAAACAAGAAATGCATTTTTATCAAAGTTTTTTTTATTCTGCCGTTTTTAACATCCTACATTGCTTTATTAAATTATTTTAAATAAATAAAAAAATTTAAATTTTTTTACCCGATTAATCGAAAAAATAATTAGCCAATGAATCGATTATGAAAATAATCGTTAGTTGCAGCCCTAAAAGGAACAATCACCTAGATTTTCATTCACAAATGCTGCTTGTTTATTTTCTAATCTCATGCAGATAGCTATGGTCTAACGGTGCTTCGGCACAAGTTCATGTCCTCCCACCCTGCACCAGATCAGGCGACCTAAAAACACTGCAGGTAGTTCGAATCGAAACCTCTACAAGCACATGAGGCATGGGGTTACTAAAAAAAACCCCATCATTGAGCAATGTACTATGGGTCATTCAGAAGACATTTTGGTAGCTCTTTATATGCTTTTACCTGCTTTCGTGACTTAAAGTTGCCTTGTTTTCATGACGTTATTCTCATAGGCTCCCGAGGTGATCATGTCACAGCACTATGATGCCAAGGCAGATCTGTGGAGCATAGGGACAGTGATCTATCAATGTCTGGTTGGCAAGCCCCCTTTCCAGGTAAGCACGTGTTGGCTATCCTAAAAGGCTGTTAACCGTCGCCATTTCTGCCGCAAAAATCACAATGCCGCTTAAGTAATACCCTTTTTACTGCGGAACACCTCGACACTCAGTATAATGCAAACATATTACATTTTACTTCTTCCAGGGGCTTATTAGCAAACTCCTATGCCTTTCTCTTTCACGTGTAATATGACCGTTGCACTTACTTGTAATTCAGTTTTGTAATGTAATGAGATACACAATAACAATGGAATGATGATGGCTGTGAGTAGAGGGAAGCCCAAAGTCTGTCCCTCAAATGGACCAAACCATTTTAAAGACATTCTGCGTTTTATCTCTTATAATTGCTTTCCCTTTTTTCACGAAAAAAACTAAACATTTGTTTATTTGAGATAAAATATTTCAAACTCTTTAATATGTATAAAATGAACCAGTGGAGGAATCCCAGTAAGATACTAAAAATGTCCCGATGTTGTATTTCTTGGGTTGCCAGCTTCCGCATGCTGGTTGTGTTATTTGACTTGTTTGTAGTCCCCTGATTTTAAAATGTATGGCAAACTGTGTATTATTTTCCTTTGGCAGGCCAATAGCCCTCAGGATTTAAGACTGTTTTATGAAAAGAATAAAAATCTGGTTCCAAGGTGAGCCCCTTATCAGTTTTTTTTGTTTTTAATGAAATGTCCCTCCTCATAATAGACAACCTTTCATATAGGAGACCAGTGAATATGTGTTCTGTATTTTCTCCATGTTTTGTTTTAGGTACTGTCATGTAAACAAGGTTTGGACTTCATCCTTGAAATAATTACTCTGAAATATCTTTTCACAGCCACATCCTTTTTTGACTCATAGCAAAAAAAAAAATAGTTTCCCTTTGTGGGCTGATGGCCATTGTAGTATATCGTATACCGCAGTGAAGAGGGAAACCCACACGAAGTATTAACTTACAATAATTAGATTGGAAGTTTAAAATGGAGGGTTCCATCTTTTCAGTGCAATATGGTTTGTAAATTAGGATTTAGTTCATTTTTGGTCCCCTTTTTTTATTCTCTGTTACCTTAGTCACAAAAAAATACACCTTTCCCATTTGCTTTTCCCTTCAGCATTCCTCGAGAGACTTCTGCTTATCTGTCTGACTTGCTGTTAAGTCTACTTCAGAGAAACCAAAAAGACAGACTGGACTTTGGTATGTAGCATATATGTATGGCTTTCACGGTTTCGCTTAATGCAGTTCTCAATGTGCTGCTTACTAAGTGTGCAAATAGTGTTGAATGCCTTTAAAAAAGAGCATTGCCTTAAAATTGGACAGTGTTTCTCTCTCAGCCCTCTCTCCCCCCTCCCC
>VKOC01000002.1:24380023-24393593 GCA_009364415.1 Spea multiplicata
CCCCCACTCCCCCTCTCACAACACACAATGTTGTATTTTCTTTAGAGAATCCATCACCAGTTTGCTCAAAACGCAGGGATTACCACTGTAACATTTATATACTGTCCTTATCAATACAACCCTCTCTCCTTTTTAAAGTTTGCATGGTAATTAGTGTTATTTTTATTACTGACATGGTAAAATCCCATCATGCACTGCTGTTCAGTGGGCACTCAACAAGCGAAGAACATTTTGTTCTGATTTTTCAAGCGTTTTACGCCCGTGTTGATTTCAGTTGGCAGGTTACCTCCGTAGGTGTGAAAAGAGTGGGTCCTGCGTGACGTAAATGTCGCGGCTTTACCTTTCGAGCTGCTGTTTTCACGCTTTCCTGACATTTTAAGTTTTATAAAATGATATTTAATAGCTGAGACGCCCACTGCATATTAAAGTTTGCTGAAGTGTTGAATCAGACATTCATAACCGATGGAAATTTTAATAGTTTCCAAAATATTTATCACTTGCCTTAACAGGCTCTGGAAATGATAAAAAAAAATCTACATTGTTTTCTAAATAGCTTGTAGGCTGCTTTTTACCTTTAACTATTTTTAGATTATTTGCACCGATTCATGGATTGAATCAATCAAAGCTTTTACAAAGGAAAATATACATATGCCTTGGGTTGCCCCAGAGACTGTTGCTCACATTTAAATAACAGAGAGAACCTTCCCTGACAGACCACAACTGGATCACTGCAGAAGGTCACACAATCATTTGTAACCTCTTGTTTAAGATATTTTGATTCTCAACTAGTCCATGCTCGGGAAGTTTGGATTACTGGAGGGTGTCAAATCTGCACACTTCTTCTTCTTTGTAGCCAGATTGTCTAGTAATTGTCCATTTAAAAAGTCAGTAGGTCTTAACCAGGGCTGGCCCTACAATGGGGCCGACTGGGGCAATTGCCCCAGGCGGCACTTTAGAAGGGGCGGCACTTTGCCGCCCCAAGCGTTTTTTTTTTTTAAGCGGAAGAGAGAGAGAGGGGCGCCGGATGGTTTTCGCTTACCCGCTCAGCGCCCCTCTCTCTCCTCTGCGGAGAGTCTCCCTGTTCGGTCTTGGTGCCGTTAAGTCTTCGGCCGGCCCTGGTCTTAACCGAGCCAGGGCTGCTAAAATAAGAATGAAAGCCATGCTCCGGTCAAGATACAATTTGTCTTTGGTTGGAGACCTTTCCAGCACACGGAATTTCCATTCGAAAGTTTGTTGTTTTCCAATGTGAAGGGTCTGAGTACGTTGCCAACAATTATCCACACATTCTGCATATCTATTTCATTATGGATAGCTTGTTTGCAACTATCAAACTTGCGATTTAGCCCAAATATTTCATTTATAACCCTAGACTATAATATTGTATGCATAACCTGGGTTTTTTGGGGCGTGGAGGGAGTGGTGGATAAAATTGTAATTCTTGGGTGCCCTTACTTACTGAACTTAGGTTTGGTTTGATACGTCTGGATGCATACTAGAAATGCTTTAAGAAGATGCCAAGTGATCTCTTTTGTAAACATTAAAGTGTCTCAGGCACATCGAGCTTTAAGATTATGTGTTTATTCACATGAGGATTTCATACAAGAATTGCCCGTTGCACAATGTATGATTAAAACATCAATTTAACTATGCATCATGCCTGTGCTTTCTATGAACTATTTAGTCCCGCTGCATTTTGGGTCTCCATGTTGGATTGCTTTGATCTTGATTCGCGCATTTCATATTCCGTAAACAAGCATCGAGCTGGTATGTGCCTGAGGAAGATTCACAGCTTTGTGTCGTTCATGTCAAGGCACAATACAATGCACACGTCTACACAGATTTCACCCTGAGATTATTATGGAACCGTTATGGGTGTAGAAACCAGGGGAATAAGAAAATTGCCCAAAGAGAAACAAATAGTACCAGTATTAAATGAACATTTTACAATTGTATGGTGGCAAAGCAACCTCTCTCTCTCTCTCTCTCTCTCGCTACCTAGAATTATTCAAGAAATGTTCAAATATCTCAAATATCAACAAGATATTTGCTGATGGCAATCAAATATAAACTTAAAGCTATTATGATAAAAGTCTGAATTTTCTTAATTTACCCTTCAGATTGGGTTTTCCTATGAATTGCAGTCATGCTTTTTATGACTTGCTTGAATCATAAACTCTTTTATTACTAGGACACAGAGTTTAGTCATTAACCATTGTGTTGAAGCTGCGCTGGTATCAGAGCTGTTTGCTTACATATACTAATATGATTTAATATAATACATGTATATGTTGAGTCTGGTTTTCTGGTCAATACCATCAGCTTACCTAATGTGGCCGTTGTGTGTTACTGGAAGTCACATTACAATGTATTGACAGCTCTGTTATATATCTGTCCCACGATGGACTGAGAATTGATTTTAGATAATCTACCTTGAAAACGTTGAATTTTCCAATCAAGATTTGTGATTCCTATACCACAGATACATATGGGCTATCATGTTTTTTTACTGGCTGCATTAATCTGGAGATGTTACATGGGGACATTATCTCATTAGTTTCTTTAAATGGCTCAACCTAAACATCAAAACAACCATGGTTTTTGGATTTGCTTAGCTTGATAAGGTTTAGGCTCACAGTATTTATTGCAGGCAGTTAAAGCACACTCATTCGTAAAGAAAAAATGGATGAAAATTAGCTTAAAAGGCTATAGGTCCTTATTGTCTGATACATTCACATCCGTTGAGTATCTCTTTAAGCACAGTCATCACTGTGTAATCTGGATGCACGTTTCCGACTAAGGTGTTATTTTTGCACTGTCACATTTCCAAGGCTTTAAAATGAAAGCTTTTATCCCCGTGAGAACGTTCTGTTCCCAAGGCTTTATTGTCCGATCGGGAGATCGGAGGCGGAACAAGCTAATCAACGCAGTTGGTGTTGCAATTCTGTCTCCTGATAGCATGAGAGAGGTGAGCAGGCAGCAATCATACACCTCACTCCTTCTGGCACCGTCCTACGGAGCTAATTATTAGGAAACTTGTCATTATGCCAGCCTATGACACAGGTTATTGTGTTTACAGCACCAAAAATACTTTGCTCTCGGTAAGAAAAAAAAAAGCGAGAGAGAGAAAATACTAGTATAGTTTGTGATATACCCAGAACACTTGCCATTAAAGGCAGCGTGCTACATATATGAATCATTATCAAGACTGCAGACAGTGCTTTAGACCAGTGGTAACAAGCAGGTACACGTCCGAGAATCCTCACCGAGGCCTTGGTTTCTATCCCTTTGTCCAGTGAGCCAAGAATATTAATTTCACGAAGTTGTGTGTGCTTTTTATGGTTCTACATAATACGTCTAAAGTTTTAAAAAAAAAAACATTGAAATTATCATTTTATCAGCTTTGCTATTATAATAAAAAAATACCTTTATATTGAAGGAAACGTGTTCATGCGGTTTACAGTCGTGTTAGCTACACAGTTCTCATAAAACTTGATTTATTTATTTTTGCAGAGGGATTCTTTAATCACCCGTTTCTCGATCAGGTGTCTACAGTCAAAAAATGTAAGTAACCCTCGGTGCATTCTGCCACCGATATATTAAATGTAAACAATGTGTATGCCTTGTGTTACCAAATACGGAGCCTATTAATATTTTCTTTTCTAAATGGGCTTGTTATATAGAGGTCTTGGAATAGTCTGTGTGGCTCTGAGCCAAAACTGACCTTGGTTAGTGTCTGTTACCTGATTGTCACGATGGTATCGTTTGAGATAATCACACTCTCTAGATGTGACTAGGAAACTAGTTAGATTTTTTGCACAGCCTATATTGTAAGGAGGTCTTGTTTACATCAACACACTGCAGAATTAATGAAAAAATGAATTTAGCCATTTTAGCCCATGAGAAAATAGTTCATGAAGTTGACACCTTTTATTGTAACTTTATGTAATTGTATTTATTTTATTAAAAGTTATTACTTTGTTTACAAATGCTAAAATGGTCATGAAGGTTTCTTGCAATACCCGTCAGTCCTCTTTTTTCGCTTTTGATTTTCCCAGTAAATTTTCCATAACTTTGCCACTAGGAATCATTATATATTGTCACCTGCAGGCTCTAATACATGTTATTTTGATGTTGGTTAATTCCTGGTTCTTCCAGATCTCACATTTGTGTAAAGCAGGGGTTGTGTAATTGTTTGGCAGCTGGCCTCACCTTTGCTTACAATATTGTGTGTGTTATAAAGATAGAGGTTGAATCCTCTCTGATAATGTCATCAGTAACATTGCTAGGGGTTATCCTCCAGGAGAGGTGATGCCCATGGTCTGTGGGATCTCTAGCGTTGCTTCCCACTCCCTGACAGAGATTAGCACAAAAGAATATATGCAAGCAAAAAGATGATCAAAATATTGAATATGTTGTGGTGAAGGTGTCCTTATCATGAAGGGGTCATCAGTGTACTAGCCCTCATTGCTCAATTGAATTGTCCATCTAAATACACATCTGTGATGTGTCTCCTCAGCATGTCCTGTCCCGGTGCCTACATACTCTGGGTCAAGCATTTCCGGCAGCTCCTGTGGAAGCTCTCCATCTTGTCGTTACGCCTCGCCTCCTGTAAGTGTGCAATTGTTTTTCTTGCTTGCGTACCCATTAGTTTCAGAATCAAACACGTGTTTCAGTATTGAACTTTTTGAAAGTTTACAAAGGTTTGTGTAGTCCTGTACTGTAGCTGAAAGACAGACAGCAGTTGCATTGCGAGCCGTAGTGTTGATGTACAGTTTATACCTAAATAATTTAGAAATCCATGCTGCTTTATATATACAATTACTGGTTCCACATACTGGCACACAATATTGTAACCTCTGCAAGCATTACGGATCCCGATCCGAGTTTTTTGTGCTTTTTCTGTTTGCTTAAACTCTTCCATATATCCTGACTTCACTGACATGATGAGGCTTCGTTTCCTCTGAGCTGAGCCACGTAACTTGGCATTATCCACCAGGAGGGTCAATCCAAAGTTTAAAATTCAGCTTAGGCCAGTAGCAACATTCCTTTCCTGGATGTTCAGGGAGTTCCAGCCAAACCTAGTAATCTAGTTGAAATTTATGTGTAGCTCGGCAAAAGGTGAATTTGTCATGCTGCACCAAGTAAGTTCTCATTGTGGCCAGGTAACCTTTGTGTTGACCAGGGTTGTTATCTAGATCTATATCAACCCTTTAGCATCTCTCCTGAATGAGATTTCATAATTCTATGCATCTCTCACTGCTCATCGACCTATCTTTTTCCTGTGATGCCAATGGCCATTTGGCATCAAAGGAAAAATGATTTCTACCCGCAGCTGCTGGCTATGTTAAAACGCCTGGCTCTGCTTTTCCTAATAAGATATCTGCTTGCTCTGCAGGGAAAAACATAGCTGTATAAGTTTACATTGCTCCTGTAGTAAGCCTTGCGAAAAATGCTTTCTATCTATTATTGTAATAAATGCCTTCAAATGAAGGCATTTCATGTACTCACTCCTGCTGGTTTGCCTGCACTAACAACATGGCTGGGTAATTTAGGTGTCTATGGCTTGATAGGTAAGAAGCCAATTAGTGGACTGGCTTCCCGCTGTTATCAGAAGTGAAATAAGGCAAAAACATTGAAAAATAAAGTGGCTGTAAGATGGAGGGGGGGGAGTGCAAATGAAAATCAGACAGCAGCAGAACAAGGCATAGATATGAAGGAAACTTAATTGCAGAAAAATAATTTGGATTTTAGATGTCAAGTAAAAAAAGGTTGGAGAGAAATTAGAGGACTAAAAGAAGAATATGAAGAATGAAAGCTGTATAGTATAGAGAGTGAAATATACACTGATATATCTCTTTGAAGGGCATGTGCACTTTCCATTAAGAGATTAAACAACTTTCTCTAGCTAGCCCTCTGGTGATTGACTTCCATTGTCTTCTTGTTTCAGTCTCTACCAGACATGCAGCATATCCAGGAGGAAAACCTTTCTTCCCCTCCTCTGGCTCCTCCAAATTACCTGCAAGTGTCCAAAGACTCAGCCAGCACCAGCAGCAAGAACTCATCTGGGGATATTGATGACTTTGTCCTCGTTCCCCACAATTTGTCTTCTGACCACTCCTGTAAGATGTCACTCTGTGTTTTAAAACAAGTAAAAGCAGAAGTCTTAGATATACTGACCATTTTGTATATACTAATGCAGTTTTAGCACTACTTATTCCACTTTCCTTTTTTTCTTCATAAATACTGTACTTGCTGGTGCTGCCAGCCTTGATTATGGAGCTGTCCCTGTTACTTGATACTTAATGGAGTTGTGAATAATGTTATTGTCGGGATCAGTTACACAACAAGAATCTGAACACGGCAAAGAAAAGAAACAGATGAAATAATAACAAAAAGGCAAAACTTTAAATTGTTAACACTTCAGTCCCATTTCATAAAAACGGTCTTTTTTTTAATAGTTACTTATGTGAAAGGGTAATAATACCCCAAAATAAGTTGAGACTTTGGTAACAGTGTCTCCTCCAATTGGTCTATTTATATGTACAGATTCTGCATGGAAAATTAGCATAATGCACCAATGACAGTAACGGTGCATATTATAAAACATATCCCCTAAGGTAGTTTGTGTCATTGCGTGTTCTAAATTAAACCATTACAATGATGTTGGCTTCCATTGCTTGAGTGGTTTATGAACAATGACCAATGAGCCACAAGATCTGTTAGTTTTGCTAAATCCTACATTCTACAGCTATATATATATACACAAAAATTTTGGTTGAATATATATTTATTAAAAAAAACCCTTCTGTCTTTTAATACCTTCTTTATCTGCTTGATTAAGTCATTTCTGCCTTATTACTTGTTGGTTGGCTTGGACATTCTTTGTAAGGGAGGATGAGGAGAAGGGTGAGAATACAAAGGACAGGTAATTGGTGTCCCTGCCACTCTTAAGCCGCAGACATGATCTTTAAATATCTCCATTTACTCTCGATATACAAGAAAAAACACTAACTAACTGAAGGTAGTTTTAATGAAAGAATGCAATTTTACTAAAAGCTGTTACTGTGAAAGCTGAGCTTTAAATTGAAAAGGCTTAAGTAGACTGAGCATATAAAACCAGTGGAGGATTATAATGATTCCAGCAGAATAACATATACATCTGCATTAGAAAATGCAACAGTGCTAAATTCTTATCAATGAAGATCTAAACTGTTGAAAATAACCATTTCTTAGCTTCTCTTCACTTTTTATTTTCTAATGTTTAGTTTTTCATCAGAAAAACGATAAACTCCCACAGTCCTGCTAATGTGCATGATTTGAACACAGTGTTCAATTAAGAGGTTTCAAGTTCACATAGTATTAATTAATGTTGCACCGAGTTCCCTGGACAGCATACAAAGCATTATGTAAGATTGGGTTAAAGTGTCCTTTAGAAGCTGTTGTGTACAGATCTGCTCCATTCTCTCGAGGACATTAATCGGACTGTAAAAAGGCACAGCATGGCTATAGCACTTTAAAGTAGCTCTTAATTGCTATTGACAAGCTGATGCTTTGTAGATCCATTACAGGTTCCTTTGTACTCGATGATCGTGGTGTATGCACTTCTCCATTATGGTTGATTGCTGTGTCTTAGTGAAAATATCTTCTTGCTCTGCAGATGATCTGCCTACAGGGGCAGCTGGGCGGAGAGCATCTAGCGACTTCTTGATGTGCGGAGGGTAAGTTACAATGCTCTGCTCTCCTTTAATGTGATATCGCAAATTTACCAGCGCCACTACATGCATTATCTGCAGGCAGTGCAATGACAGGCAGCGTCTGTTATACAAAGTGATGCCTATTTGTCTCATTTTCCGAGGTCCTCTGCTCATCTGTCTAGAGTTGTACATAAAGTCTTCATCTAATGACTGTAGGTCTGTTATCCATTTGATATTAGAGTATAAATCTTTGTCAACAAGAAGACTGCTTCATATGCTCAGACTCTTGGCATAACAATGGATTTTTGTCACTATAGTTTGTTATGCGGAATAATATGGGAGCAGTGTGGAATAAGGTGAATGCTTTTGTAATATTTTTTTAGCTTTTTTTTTTTTTACCTTGCTTTCTATTTCCTGAAATAGTGTTTTTATGTTGTATGTCTTTTTTTCTTTCTTCCTACTGCAGACAATCGCCATTAAACACATCTGGTGGCTCGGGCAATGCACAGAAACCTTCATCCTCACGATGTGGTTCTTCAACAGTGCCAACCAGGTGTGTTGTGTCCCGAGTTTGGAGTCTTTGTTTATAGGTTTTCCTTGTCCTACCAGCAATGATTGGTGATAGAGGTGGGTGAACTGATTAGTGGCACAGCATAAACTAAGCCTGGACCTAGTCAGACCCTAGCATCGGTTTATCAAGGCATGCCACGCTAGCCGGCATCATAGTTCCTAAATGGGGGGAATTTCATCTGGTTCTACCTCCCTGCTTTAGTCAAGCCGTACTCAGGACTACAGACTAGCTTGTTTTCATACACAGTGGTGTTTTAAGGTGTAGAGTTGTACCATATTTGCCATAGAAAGAGAAAGCTAATTTTATAAAGATCATACCTTTATTGGCTAATGGATTGCAAGCTTTCAAGACCATCTAGGTCATGAAGAAGAGACCTAGATAGTCTTGAAAGCTTGCAATTCATTATACGGCAGTTAGCCAATGAAAGTGCTAAGTTATGTATTAGCTCAGGTTTTTGCCTTAAAAGGGATACTATTAGTAATATTATCTTTTGAATTTACTGCAAATTTAAAACTAAAGTATAACTATCTGCATATTCTACTTCTTTCACATAAGACCTAAAAATATACAGATAAATAATATTTTACTTTGATGGCACCGCTTCTTTAAATTAATGATTTAGGAATCAATCAGACCTACAAAGTGTGCTATTATTAATCCATGTGGGTCATGAGCATTTTTTATTCAGATAGGCTGACTCCTTTATTAAACTGGAACATAAATGGCTCCCAGGTGTTCAAGAGTGGTTATGATTCCTTGGGCTGAGTCTTAATATGTGCCTACATCTTATACAGCAGTGGTTTCTATCTGATTGATTTAGTATTTGCTGCCAACCACAGTCTTCAAACCACAGTCCATAAATATCACCTGGCCTTCCTTAAATAGGCAAGGTGTGCCACGGAGCATGCGGTTACGAAACAAAGTAAAAATAGGCCAAGTTATCAATCCCTGACTTTTAACTGATGCTGTTTCTAAGGCAAAGTGTGGTCACACCAAGCATTGTTTTAGATTTTTCTTCTGTTCACTCACTATTGAACATTTGAAAGCATTCTTAAGTTACAGCAGTTCATCAAACCTGCCTAAAACTTTTGCACGGTACCGTAGGAAGTGATACGTAAATTGTTGGCGCTACGTAAACAAAAGCTAATGATCAAGTTTTGTTTGATGTGCCCTAAAACACAGACCAGTTACCTCCATTCAGACACCCCAAACAGATGGATTGTATGATTATATTTCTATAGAGATATAACAGAAGCCATGATGGCCCTCAAAAACAAGGTTCTCAGTTACTATAGAAGAATTATAGCGATGCCTGCCGTTGGCTCGGCCCCTGCTTGTTATAAGAGAACTACAAGCCTGGCTCAAAGCCCTGTTTTTGGTCCCATGACTGTTTCCAGCATGTCCAGCCAAGCAGACAGTCGGTAGTATTTATATTTATTATAAGAATCATATCAAATTATTATGAGCAGTGGACCTTAGAAGAAGCTGCCCATGCATTTGACACATTACTACCTAAAGAGACGTTCCACTTAGACAAAGCATTGAGTCGTCCGGCGTTAGCAGATCTGTAACTTTTATTCTGTCCTCAGAAGGTTTAAGGAAGGTTTTGGGGGGGTTTCTGCTTCTATGGCAACAGCCTAACAGTGACATTTAACAGTGCCAGAGATGGTGTTTCTTTAATGCTACGTTTTGTTTTACTGGACACTGGCATTGTCTTTTGTTTGAATAGGGGGCCAACGTATGGCAGCTTTCCAAGTGTGTTGAACGTTTTAATAAGCTTGTGTATAGTAATCTACACCCAGCATTCTTTGTGTGTTTTTTTTTCATGTTTCCACTGGATAAAAAGCATGTGTCCTCAGATTCTTGGAAATGGACAATCTAGTAATAATTAGATCAAGAACCTGCCCACCTCTTAAGAAATGTGGAGAGTTGGGGGTTTTTTTTATTACCTTTCTGAAAACAAGTGAAATGTTATGAGAGAATGTTTTGTACTCTTGTGCTGGACTTGCCTAGTGTGCTTTTATATTGAATCCGCCGTGTACGGTCAAATTGATGTAAACAGTGCAGCTGCTCTGAACTCCATTTGTACTTCCTGTTCTCGCTGGCTGCCGAGTTTCCTAGAATTGCTTTGTTTTGAAATGCAGTTTATGGCCGAGGCTGGCAGGGAGGGACTTGGTCCCGCTGATCTGTAGGCTCAGTGCATGAAAGCACAGATTTCTCTGTACTGCTGGAAAGGCTCGGCAGGGAACTGTTACTGCCGCTGAAACTAATGGATTTCTGGGATCCAGAGCAGCAACAATAGATTTTCGAGCCATTAGCTGGGCACTCAAGTGAAGCGTACATTCGATTTTGCCTTGTTCAGCAGTACGATGGTTCAGATAACGCAGAGGCATTTATACGGGGATCTATTCCCTTTCTTTGTGCCGTTTGACTTCAGACCGAGTCAGCCACAGGTGTCGCCACGTAGCGAGAGCGCGCCAATTCCTGTCCCAACGCAGCTGCGAAATTACCAACGCATTGAGCAGAATCTGTCATCCACTGCCAGCCCAACATCTAATCCTCATGGATCCCCCAGGTAAGTTAATAGAAGTGTTATGTAATATCAGATAACTAATACATTACTTGCACGGTGAGTTTAATCGGTGGCATGCCATGAGTGCTTTAGTTAGTTACCTGAAGCATCATCGTACCTGAAAATCTAATCGCCATATCCTGTCTCATGTTCCATCGGGCTTCTTTGTCCACGTATTAGTCATCTGATGTGTTATGTGATGCAATAGAAATATGTGGACATTCTGTGCCCACATGTCTAAGACTGAGGACACCAGTTCAACACGCAAAAGCGTGAAAACAAAAAACCCTACCATTAGCATGTTCATCGTACATATTCATGTTATGCTTAAATCATACTAGGAGGTGCTTTTAAGTTGTACATCTGAATATAGAATAATAATTGTTGTGTAATTGCCATTAACCTGTCATTATTTATGCAGATAATATTAACATGTCAGTGTCAGCATGTATCCTATCTCTATTTTAGAAACTAAATGTTTAAAATATTTTTACTTTTTTAACTTTTTTTTGCCCATCAGGGTTTATTGTCTTCAATAAGTCATGCTCCTTTCATTGATTTCTCTCCAGCAGATCTGGTGCAGTAAGACGCTCCAATACTAGTCCCATGGGATTTTTAAAGGTTGGTTCCGGCTCTCCCAGCTCAGCAGAAGTGGTGCAGGCCATTGGACGACGTTTATCCACCGGATCCTCGCGCCCATACTCTCCTTCACCACTAGGTAACTACATAAAACATCTAGTACTGGGGCCAAATATACACTGGGGAGAGGATAGGGTCAATAGATTTAACCCTGGTTCTAATCCATAGCATAATTTCCTGTCAGTCTATCTTGATTTCTACCCATTATGTGCCATTTCAATTGGTGAATGCGCAAGGTCCACATATTGCATGCCGCTGTATAAACCAAATAATAGCAATCAGCATTGAATTAGATTTGCTTTTAAACAGTGACAAACACACACACCTGTAAAGTAAAAATGGATAATCTAGCCTAAATTATTCAGACAGCATACATGTCTTTGTAGTTGTGTTATGGAGCCAAACCAAACAAAATATACTATATATATATATATATATATATATATATATATATAATACAAATATGAATACTGCCTTTGATTCCAGTACATTTGCCTTACTGTGTCTTCCTGGCTTGTTCTACAGTTGGTGTCATCCCAGAGCAGCTTGGACACTGCTGTTGTGGACATGCTCAAGGACATGAATCCAGGAGCAGAAATTCCTCAGGTAGGTAGCTTTAATTAGTTTTGTTTTCCGTGTTGTCCTCTTAGATTTCTTTTTTTTTGTTCACACTACTGTAAAAGGTTAAATTGAATTACCATCAGGATCCACCTGTTTTTCTGTAACCTACTGAACTGTTTGCAGGTTCCCCAGTGCCGCAGTCCCAGTCACCACAGTTTTTGCTGGGAGGCAGGTTGCAGAGCTCCCCTACACTCACTGATATCTACCAGAACAAGCAGAAGTTGCGAAAGCAACACTCCGATCCAGTGTGTCCCTCGTATGCAGGACATGGCTTCAGCCATTCTCCACAGCCAACAAGGCCTGTCAGCCTTGGAGCTTCTCCTACAAAGCACATGGGATCATCACCTAGGAGCTCAGAATGGCTATATAAATCCCCACTCCCCACTATTATTGGATCGCCAACTAAGGTAACTGTTTTCCTTTTCTTTAAGATCATAGTATAGTAAAGTGTTGGTTGGTACCCGATTACTAGTTTCTCTGCGGTATGCTGAAATATTAAAATCTTGTTAGTACAAAAATCCACAATGCATTGATTGTATTAATGCTATACCACAAACAAGTTTAATAAGATTAATTTTCCTTACACAAAGGAATGTGGTAAAAAGTTTTGACTGTTTATTGAATTAAAGCTAGCAAGCTGCCAATTCTGGTGCTGGCATCCCTGCTGTTCCAGGCCACTGTAGCAGTGGCACTAGGACCATTGGGTTTAACCCTAAACCCAGCACAAAAGAAAACAGTCACAGTTTGATGCATTCTAGAATAATTAAATCTATTTGATAATATACGTTTGAGGATAACCCTAGCACAGTGGTCTCCTGCCAAACTGCCCATCTGTGGCTACATCCAGATGGTAATGAATTATATAGAAATCCCCTTTGAGTAATCTCACGTCTAATTATATTGAATTTCCAGGCAACCGCTCCATTCAAGATCCCGAAAACACAGGCATCGTCAAACCTGCTCGCTCTGGCCTCTCGTCAAGGCCTCACTGACACTCCTGCGCAGGCTAAAGACTTACCTGACCCAAGAGACTTCTCCCATTACCACTACATGCACACTGCTGAAAAGCAGGGCAGTTCAGAGCACAGCAAGACTACTTTTGGAAGGTGAGATTGTGTGAAAGCTAGAAAGGACTGTTCTACTATTTCATATACATGCTCGGTGCAACAATCTTTATGTGGGGAGTGAACTGGCTTGATGTACCTGAAAACTCTGTGGAGCTTTAACAAAGCAAAGTGTTTCTGTCTAGTTAAGCCCTTTATTGCTGGATGATTAGTGCAAAAGTAATGGACCACGTAGAATAAGGACGAGTGCAGTCCTGATTTGCAAAGAAAACCCAGTATTGCATATTTTCTTAACCAAAGTAATAATACTGAAATTGCCTAAATGTATATCATAAATTGCATTTGCCATACAGGGCCGGCCCTACTATGGAACAGAGTAGGGCAATTGCTCCAGGCGGCACTTTTGAAG
>VKOC01000002.1:24396300-24412463 GCA_009364415.1 Spea multiplicata
AATGAGGAATCCCCCCCCCCCGCCGCTTCTGCTGCAGAATGTGGCGCCACCTCAGGTGAGGTTGCTGTTACGTTTGCCCTAAGTCTCTTATGTAGGTTCGTGTAACCCACAGCAGTCTTGCGGGGATGTTATTTGTCCAACGGCTGGAATATGCTTGACGTTATTTAGGCGAGTATTATTAGACACTGAAGGAGATCTCCTGCAAGCGTGTAACATAATACGTTTCGTCCGAATTCTGGACTGAAACCGAAAATGCAGCATTTACCTGGCCGAAACCGAATATGACCCCCCCACATAAGGTGAACCCAGCTTAAAATCACTCAAGGGAGCCGGAGGTCTGTTAAAGACCTCTGATACCGCTCCCTTGTGAGCCTGCTCCTCCAGCGGCGGACATTACTGTCCATCTCTGGAGGGGAACCGGCAAGTTGGCACCCCCCTGATGAGCTAGGTACGCTACTGCCTTGTTCAGATCTTATTTGAAACACTATCAGTCATATTCCCTACAACTATTAAGCAGTAACTAAATGGTGTAAAAGAGAGGTTTTCCACCATACTTAACACTAGTGTAGATGTAGAGGACTGCATTGGGAGGCGGCACCCGCCAAAAAACTTGCGGGCGGTCTCAACTGCTGATTTCCCTGCAGTCCCGCAAGGCTGCCTTCACGCTGTTCCCTTACGGTGTCTCCTCTCTTGCGCCACCCTGGAACAAAACGGGGTCACGTGATATGATGTCACTTCCCGTGACTGTGCCTTGTTCGTGGTCGGAGCAAGAGAAGAGACGCTGCGAGGGAGCAACTCGAGGGCAGCCTTGCGGGACTGAGCGGGAAATCTGCAGTTCAGGTGCGGTAGTGGAACACACACACACACACACACTGTGGGAGCAGGGAAAAATTAGCGGGATTAAAAAAAAGCAGTCCCGCGCTGGGCTCTAGTGTGATGCATACTTCTTAGCAGTGATGAGCAAGATTTCTTCTGACCTGGTATTGCTTGACTCAGGTCTGCTTTGACCAGGATGTGATCACTTAATCTTCTCTCTGAGCTGAAAGTTGTCTTGCTGATATTGGGATTATGCTGTGTTGTGTGGCCATATTGCACTGCTTTTGCAAATTAATTCACTACTTTATTTACCAGTTTATATTAATCAACCAACTTCTGTTTTGTGTTTACTTTCAGTGATGCACAATATCGGATTTATGAAACGTACCCCCAGCTTTTTTTTTCTACTTCAAAGATCACTGTGTAAGAATTGTATGGGATATTATCAAGGAGGGACGTAAAGTTAATTTTGTTTCATTTTTGTCTACATAAACTTCCTTTTTGTCAGCGGACCTGGAGGCTGCCGTTTTAGGCAGTCCTGATATTTTGGCCTTTCACTGCTCAAAGAATCATGCCCTCCTAATCTAGAAGTTATTTCCTCCATGGACTTTAGTTAGAGGGTATCTCTAGAAGTGAGTGATTTAACCACAGGGCAGCATTATAAGGAATGTGGATGTTTGGTAGTTTTTTTTTCTTTTTGATTGCCATAAAAATCATTTATTTAAATACCCCAGTACCTGTATTCAACCTTCAAGTGGAGCCAGAGTTCTCTAGAGGGTCTGGAGACCATCTAGCGAACTTTTTCATCTTTATTATTTTTTTTACCAGGCGGCCGCCATCTTGTGGATGGCAAAGATCACTTGCAGCGGCGTCCTGGGGTAAGTATTTGGTGTCGCTGAAAGCCTGAGGCATTCCAGCGACACCATTTAAGTTTAGGAGGTGATCGCTGATCGCCTCCTAAACGCTTTTAAAACGGGCTTCCGCTGCCATACAATGTATGGCGGATGTTGACGCCCCGGGGAGGGGCCAGACACGGCCCCTGGTGCCGATCGTGGCGTTGCTGAATGCCTCGAGGTTGAGGCATTGCAGCAACACCGTTTGGATGCAGAAACCGAACGTAGATCGCTTTCTGCACCCATTTAAAGACATGATAGTCCTGGCACGTCAATTGTCACTAACCTGATGTTAGTGCATGACGGACCAGAACCGGCAATTGTCATTAAGGGGTTAATAACTTTGTCTGGCTTTCCCCTTGAAATTTAAAGGATCTGTAGAGATTCTGTATGGAGGATTAGTCTTGGACCCCTTGCCATGTATTCTCCAACCGCATCAGGCATTATAGGAAAAGACACTTATCTTGGCAAAGGGAGGTAGCACATAGTATTGACTAAAAGGGTGCCAGTAATTGTGCAATGTGTATATATAGTTTTTGGGGGTTTTTTTAGACCTGTGTTGTGTTTGCAATTGTTTGATATGGAGGAGAGCAGAATATTTTTATCTATTGTTTGCATAAAAGATCAAAGCCTTTCTTTGGTCATATTTACCCAGGGTACCAATATTCGTGGAGGGGCACTACGTGCTTTGTGCTGCATTGCTTTTGTGTCTAATGAGCAAACATTGGTTTTAAAATCAAAATGTATTTAACCTCTTAAGTACAAAGGGTTTTTCCCACCCTAAAGTCCAGAGCTTTTTTGTGCAATTTTTACCATGTTTGTTTACGACCATCGGCATGCCATCATGCCTCTATTCTTGTATTTCTCACACAGCTATCTTAATCCATTTGTTTTGAGGGATCTCCCCTAGTATTTACATATTCATTTAACCTGTGACTGTCCCCATGGACATACAAATATGTTTGCAAAAAGGTGCCAGCATGTATCAGTACATCCAGCCTTTTTGCATTACTAGGCTGCTCCGCAGGAGATCAGGCTGTAGAAACAGAGTTTGGACTTAACCCCATCAGCAAGGATCAGGATGTATCACAAAGAAAGAGACACTGGGGGTCCTGCTGGTAGTAGGCAAAAACACGTTTTTTTTTCTCTTACAAACCAAAAATAAACAGTAATTCTGGGGGTTTATTCACTAAAGCGGTAGTTGGTCGGAGAACTCTATGAATTCACTATGCATTATAAAGGACTTTCCATTGCAAATTTCTTTTCAATATTACAAGCCCTGCATATTCAATGTATAGTTCAATTTGTAAGATGAATAAAAAACAGACTCTATTCCTGGAGCAGAAGCGCACTGAAGTTTGCCCTTCACAATGTAAAGTGAAATCAAACTGGTGATATTGCAGTTCTCCTGCCACCTCACCCGTTACTGAACCCTTAAGTAGTTTCAAACCCTTTCACCATCCTGCGTGATTTATTTCTCGGCTTCGAATTGCCCGCCAAAAAATGGCGCCAGAGGACGCTGAGATTCAGAAAGTTCTCGGGACGCGGCTTCTGCTATCACTATATTAAACAATATACAGGATAAAAAGGGAGGAGCTGAAGAGAGCACCCGAGGGTGGCGCTAGTGTACATCATTTCTAGTAAAACGAAACTGACTCTAACGAGAACCCCTCCCATCATTGTTATTGCTAGCCCAATCATGTAACAGCGTGTGCGGCAGAGTGTCACGTGCTAACATGTCGCCACGCCATTGGCTACAGAAAGTGTCGCCACGGTGTTGTAAAGGAAGCGCTCTGAGGGCAATGGCGTATTGGCGTTCGGTTTTCGTTTGTTCGTGGCGGTGAGCTGGACGCGCCAGTACAGGTGCGGTTGCTGTTATAGCTGCTACGTTTGCTGTAAGTCTCTTAAGTAGGTTCGTGTAAGCCACAGCAGTCTTGCGGGGGTATTATTTGTCCAGCGGCTGGAATATGCTTGACGTTATTTAGGCGGATATTTTACAAGCTTTATTAGACACTGAAGAACTCCCAGCGTGTAACATATGTTATTAGTACGAAACGTAGCAATATGTTCCAAGTATCTAGCGGCTGGCGAGCAGGAGAACTAAGGGGAGGTTGTATGGAATTCATATTCCTAGTGAGTTACGCTCGTTAGAGGTGCACTGCTGACGTTATGTGCACCGAGGGTGGGGGGTTTAACCCTTCTCCATACATGTGATAATTTTATTGTCGGAGAGTGTATCTGCAAGTGCTTGCAGTGTCCCCCTTTATTATGCGTTCTTTAGGGGGATATAAGTGGCAGTTAACTGTCCCATTTTTTTAAATCCGGGGCATGCTGTAGCTGTGTTGGTTTTCCTATCCAGGCTTCAGGCAATAGGGTGTAGAACTGCATGCGGTGTTTAAATAATACCTGGTCCAGATCTTATTTGAAACACTATCAGTCCTATTCCTTACAACTATTAAGCAGTAACTAAATGGTGTAAAAGGGAGGTTTTCCACCTTATTTAACATTAGGTGCGATGCATACTTCTTAGCAGTGATGAGCAAGATTTCTTCTGACCTGGTATTGCGTGACTCAGGTCTGCTTTGACCAGGATGTGATCACTTAATCTTCTCTCTGAGCTGAAAGTTGTCTTGCAGATATTGGGATTATGATGTGTTGTGTGGCCATATTGCACTGCTTTTGCAAATTAATTCACTACTTTATTTACCAGTTTATATTAATCAACATACTTCTGTTTTGTGTTTACTTTCAGTGATGCACAATATCGGATTTGTGACACGTACCCTCCAGCTTTTTTTCACCGTTTAAGAATTGTACGGAATATCGTCAAGGAGGAACTGTCATGGGAAAAATGCAATTTTAATTGAAGTGTTAAGTACAATTTTGTAAGAGGTAATATAGATAACTTCATTTTGTATCCTTTTTGTCCACGTAAACTTTTATCAGTGGACCTGGAGGCTGCCGTTTTTAGGCAGTCATGATGTTTTGGCCTTTCCCTTTGCGAAAACCATGCCCTCCTAATCTAGAAGTTATTCCTTCCGTAGACTTTAGCCAGAGGGTATCTCTAGGAGGGATTTAACCACAGGCTGGGCAGGAATGGGGATGTTTGGGTTTTCTTTTTGATTGCCATAAAAATAATTTAATAAAATATGTGCATGGGGGGGGGTAATTAAAGGGGTCTTGAAGTAGCATTGCATCCTGAGACCAGACGTACTAGATCATATGTTAACACATGAAATGTATTGTGCTGGGAAAAGTAATTTTTGTGTTTTATGTCTGAGTAAATAAAATGTACATCTAAAAGTTGGCATCTGTGCACATTTACTGACTACAAAAATAAATACTAAAATGCATAGCTAACTCAAGTGTCCTTCCTTGGTTCTTTTATAGTGAACAGAACAAAATTGCCTCATCAGTTATTACTTTAATGGCTAATGTGGAATTTAACTATATGGTGTGCATATACCAGTCAGAGAAAAACAAAATATGGACTGTTCGGATAGCTTTGTGATAGCCTTTCTTGGATTCTCTCCTGGTGGTGTGTGACAAAGCCAGCTGGAACCCCACACACACACGAGTGAGGCAATTATCCTGAGGATGCATGTGAGCAGGATACTGGAAACTTGCCCCTGTAGTGACCACAGCTAGACTTTAATAACTTTGTCTGGCTTTCCCCACACAGAGTATATGTACGAACATGGGAGTTTACACAAGGCTCCTCGAACATTTTTGTATTCGTGTCACTGGCCAACCCCTGTGAGCTGCTTCTTGGGTAATGGCTGAGCTAGATAATACATGGTCTTTTAATGATGGTGGTTATGCATTATACAGAACTCCAGACTGTATTCCAGTAGAAGCTGGCTGGTATTTGCCGTAGATAATGATACAAGGGTGTTGGACTTTACAAATGCTGTGAGGATTTAAAACAAATGACCCAGTAGTTACACGCACACTACTTTAATTTTTTTCGGCATATTGTTAAATACAAGGTACACCCCTGCTCTTAAAACACAATGACAAATTAATCTAAACATTTCAAGTAAAGGTATGGAAATGCTGCGGAACATTTATAATGGATAGCTTATGCCAATAGTAAAGGCGAATGCTGTGATTACAAACCTGATTACAATTCAAACAAAACTAGAATGATCTCAGGGTTCAGACAATGTGTAGGATCTACCCCCCCATACTAATTCACACACCGTAACATACGTTCATAAACACACAGTAAGATGCCTACACTTGCACATACTAACTCATGTAAACATACTTGTGCACTCACACAGTAATTTCATACAAATAGCATGCACTGTAACATGCATGCACAAATTTCATACACATACAAACACGCTCAGTAACAATTCCATATACATACTAACACACACGGTAACATACATACTATTTTTTTCAAACCTCTTGGCTCAGGACACCTCTTCTGCTCCCTCAGTCATCACATGCTGCTTTTATCTGAGCGCTAGTGACAGACGTCATACCTGTTCTCGATGTGATTGAGTAGGGCTGATCTACGTGTAGCTTATTGTCTATGAAGATAATCACTGAACAGCAATATTATAATGCAAAATCAGAACCTGAGATTGTCAGTCTAGGCATAAAAGCATCTGCTATGCATATGCAATAATATAGCCTTTATATACAGTTAGTAAATGTATGTTGGCTGCTGGTAGATGAACCCACTACTGCATCAGTAAAAAAATTACACTGTTTTGTACAATTTTAGCTGTTGTAATACTGTTTCATATGTATTTATTTTGTAGTAATCGGCTTCATTAGGAAGTGCTAACCAGGGTTTCTCTGCCAAAAGTACAACCGGGTGCTACCTAATCCATTAATGAATCCAGTGGCATGGGACTCTATTGCGAGAATACAAAAGTGAACCACCGCTGTCTGTGTGCACACTTGTTGCGTGCTGAAAGATGGACACAGTGAAGTAAAAGTGAAAGCAAAATATAGTTTATGGATGCCTGTTAAATTGCATCCATAAACTTTATTTGCCACTGCTTGCAGACATTCCTATATAAAGTGATGAGTATAACAAGATTTGCAAATGGTGCATTACCTTAAAAACAAGGATGTTTACAGCATTAGGATATCCTCATTCCTCCGTAGGGTTAATCAAGTAATCAAACACTAGAAATATGTTGATTGGAAGAATTTTAACAGAACTACAATACCGAACATTTTAGTCACCTTGGGTTGATAGATCTTAAAGTCAGTTAAGCCAGCATTGGGATTTCAAGGTGCATTAGTATACTAAGGCTTCATCCATCAGGTGTGTAGAGCCGGATAAGGTGCTGCAGTTCAGTTGGGTAGCCACTTACAGGGCAGCGCTGGTGATTTTTCACATAGTAATAGGCGCAACGATAACAGAAAACATAGCCGGAGGTACCAAGAGCTGTATCGTTGACTCGTACCTTACGGCAAAGCGGACATACGGTTTTAAGTTTGGGCAGGAGTGGCGAGTAGGTTTCTAGTTCAAAATGCAGGGGAGGAGAAGGGACAGGAAGCGTATTGAGGGACTTGAGAGTTTCTTGATTTTCAGAGGAGTACCACCATTCTAGAAACTGCAGAAAGAAGACACCCAAGGATAAGCTGGACGAGACTGAGAAGGCCACACCACCGATGGCTTTTTTCATGATGCATCGGACACGCTGGCTCAGGCTGCAGAAGAAAAACTGCTGTATTTAACACTGACAGAGGCTAAACGAAACCATAAGCCATAAATACAATGACAATGTGCTTATAGGTACTATGATGTGATTTTACTATTCCTGAAAACAGTAACTGTAGCTTGTGTGCTGCCTACAGACCATCATCGTAAGAGGTAGTAAAAAGAGCAGTTACAGATGTATATGGATACGGTATTTCACCAAGTAGCTGAAGAATTAATGTGTATAGTTCTTGTAAATTGTACTTTTTTAAAAACAAGATCTTACCTCATCGCAGCCTGGCGTGCTGTTGGCTTTTCTGTTATCTTTTCCATGGCCTTGAGATCGTCTAGCGTCAGTCTTGCAAGCTGCACTCCAGCTAAGCCAAGCAAAGGAGAGTGATGTCTGCCGTGCCACAGAATATACCGTAGTTGGTAAAACAGAAACAAACCTTCCCAAGAAAATCTCACAAAGGGGTAAGATCCCAGGAAAGCTTTATAGAGTCTTTTGCGAAAAGATGTTGGGTTTTGTATGGAATAATCTTCTTCCTCTCGCAGCCTGCTAACTAATTTCTCCAGCTTCACCCGCAAGTAAGGTGCTAGCACCAAAAGCAGCAGCGACTTCCAGTACTGTTTTCTTGGCAAGGGACAGTGAGCTCCTGTACTTCCAACTTTCACCCGCTTCAGCCCATAGAAGTTTTCAGAGAAAGATGCATTGGCCCAAGACAAGTAGTGCTGCTGGAGAAGAAGATCCAGCAGCATATAGAGTTCATCAAACCACCTCCACAGAGTGCCATAGCGTGCAGGATTGGATTCCGCAAGCACCTGTTAAGTATAGAGAACATGGATTACTTGTCATTTGTCACACGGAAAAGCATAGTCAAGTTCTACAATCTAAACTAATGCAAAGTGTGAAAATGCCATTAACATTAATGAGTGTACGAAATGGGTCAACCAAGTTGTTTTTGATGATTTTTTCCAACACCTTTAAGGAACAAAAAAAAGCTTGTATTCATTTCTATTCAAAAAAGCACACATAGGGTTATGATGGGTGAAATTATTAATGGTGAAACTAGACGCATGTGAAATGTTGTTGCATCTGATTTTACTTTTTGTAACCACTGCATTTGAATACATTTATCGTGCTAATACAAATATCAAAAACCTGACAAATAAGCTCTGATGAAATAGAAAACTGCACTTACTCTCCAGTAACGCTTCCCATCCCCTCTCAGTCATGGTACCACACGGCTTAGTTCTAGGACCCCTTCTGTTCTCACTTTACATTACCTCACTTGGCAAACTAATCTCATCCTTTTGGCTTTCAATACCACCTGTATGCGGATGACACCCAGATCTCCCTACCTCTCTATCTTTGTCTTAGATCCTGTAACTAACTGCCTCCTCGCCTCTCTAACTGGATGTCTGCATGTTTCTTAAACTCCCTCAAAAACTCAACTCCTCATATTTCCTCCATTCAATGCTTACATTTCTCCATCAATTTCCCTCAATGTCGATGGTGCAATCCTCTCTTCATCCCATAATGCTTGCTGCCTTGGTGTCACCCTTGACCTATCATCCACTCCCCACATTCAGTCTCTCTCAAAAAACTGCCGCCTTCATCTTAAAAACATTGCCCGCATCTGTCCCTTCCTAAAACAGGATGCCACTAAGGCTCTTATCCATGCTCTCCTGCCTTGATTATTGTAGCTGTCTTAGCTGGTCTCCCTCATACCCATCTCGCCCCTCTACCATGAACTCTGCTGCTAGACTTACTTTCTGCTCCCGTCGCTTTTGCTAATACCGCTCCCCTTGTCAGTGTCTTCTTTGGCTGCCTATAGCATTTCAAAATCTTGACTCTTACTTTGAAAGCCCTTCATAAAGGTTCCCCTACTTAAATCTTTTTCTATCCTCTCCTCTAATTTCTAGCTCTCATGCAACATGCTTACAAGACTTCTTAAGGGCTGACCCTATAAGAATGGCTTCCCCCGGCCTATGCATCTTTCCCCCTGCCTTTGGTCCTTTAACCCCCTCCACTTTTTTTAAGGACACCTACAAACTTAAGGCTTTACACCCTTTAGCTCACCTTTCCTGGTCCGTCTCCTGCGATACTTATACTAGGGTGGCTGGACCATACCTAACAACAGTACTTTTATCTCTTGTAGAACACACCTTAACTCCCTCTAGATTGTAAGCTCTTTTGAGCAGGGCCCTCCTCACCTGTTATCTCTGTAAGTCAAATTATTATGTTATATACCACTTGTATACCAATAATAGTTATACAATACTGCAGATCTGGTATTTGCATTTTTTTAAATCAAGAAAGCCATAAAACAAATGTGCTAGGAAGACAATTTTCTAAGACATGGCAACCTAGGCCCCATGTTATTTCCAGCCTGGGTTACATCAGCTCAGATTAAGAAATCATACTTTACAAACATCAAAATAATTTTCAGCAAGATAGACATTTCCTTAGTTTATTAAACAGGAAGCAAACGCATAGCCTATGTTTTAAGAACAAAAGAAAAAGAGTGCTTTTAAAATGAATTGGAGGCTCTTAAGAGAGTATTAGCTGGCCTTTATATTTATATAGGTCTCCGAAACAGTACTTGTCAGCACCCTTTACTCACTTACCTTGACAACATGATGCAGAGCAGGTCTTACAGCGGCCATTAAGCTCTCCTGGGCAACTACCTCAAAAATGGTGGGACGGTCATCCCCTGCAGAGGCCGTCGTGATGTGGGCTCCGCGCTCTGCCATGTTTCGTCTGTTACCAAGACTGCACTGCTTTTGTGAGTTACAAGTTCACTATTGTGTTCACTAATTCCCCAATATGACACAAGTTACCAGATCAGTATGCAGGTAAAGGCATCTAGGAGACAATGGTCCAGGTCCTGGTTATAAAGATCCCTACATAAACACATTGTGTAGTCCTGGAGCGTTGATGGTCTACGTTCTACGGAGGAAAAAAAGAAACCGTTCTCAGAGTTGCCCACCGATGTGACGATGCTGTTTCTATGTATAGACATAAATCTGGTGCAAATTTTGAAAGCTAGTCTTATCACCATGGCAACCAATGGAATAGCCCTGCTGATAAGACCATTCAGCTGGCTGCTATGGTGACAAGGCCACAATCATTCGTTATACATAACTCCTAAAATGCTTATTTTGTGATTTCATCTCATCCAGGGTTGTCATACAAATAAAACATTTTTATACTAACTACTAGTTAACAATGTCTTGAACCACATTGATCAAGACTGCTTGATGAACAGACTCATTATAGGCATGAGAGGAATAGTCAACATTTGAATGCATCAACACTTCAACTTAAACCTCATATATATATATATATATATATATTATAATATACATATATATATATATTATATTATACTATATATATATGTAGAGCCGGCACTGTGACAGCGGTCCTTCGGTCTGTTACGGTTAAAGGTCATATTTACACACGTGTCTCTAACCATCTGTGACATTGTCACACATTTAACAGACTATTCAGCAGAAAATAAAACCCAAATATTGCCATTTACCATCCTTGCGTCAAATCAGCAGTTAACTTCGCAACCCAAATTTCCACCCCTTTCCTTAAATAACAACTTGCGCCCCTAGAACAGCACAGCTCGCGTAGCAGCTTTCACTTCCTCCATTTGAAACGCAAAATGACAAGTAAAGAACAAGTAACTTCCTGCACGTGGAACGCAGTGTATTTTCCCCCCCAGCAGGCATATGCATATTTCCGGTGTTTGGAACGCAGGTGGATACGCTTGGAAGGGCTTAGCTTCCGGAAAGGCTGTCTGTGCAGCTCCCTCTGAACTCCCGGGGCTTGTCCATATCCGGTCGCAAATTACACCGAAGGTCCGCAGCAGATCTCATCGAGCCGGTGCGTGAGGAAAGGATAGGTACATTCTCTGGTAAGACTACCCCACGAATATAAATTGACCGACTGCTTTCCTTGGGAACTGCCTCTGTGCAGCTCAATGCCCTGTCTCCTGTCGCATCGGCAGATGTGTCCAGATGTGTCCAGATGTGTCATTGGCTATTCTGTTTGCTCATTAATTTTCCTCTTGCTATATTGTATTAATTATCTAGGGAAAAAAATGATCAGTGCATTAAAAATATATATACATTTTTTTTGCAGAAAAAATATAAAAATCTTGTGCTAAATAACTGGTTATTCACCAGTCTCCATGTATAGGAATGAAAATGATCATATATGTCAATTATTAGCCACCCAGGAAGGATTTGTGTTTATTAATGTCCTGTATTTTTATTGCTCATTTTTTAATTGTTTTCCCTTTAATAGTTGCTTAAGGGGGGAGTTAAAACAGGGGAAATCGTGGTAGCTGTGGCATTGAAGAAATAATCATTTAGAACGTAGTTGGGGATCATAAAATGAACCTCTACCTTTTATGTAAATTACATAGTATATGATTTTTGTGATATCCCATCTGGGTTATTGCAACTCCCTACTAACTGGTGTTCCCCTCTCCTGCCTTTTACCACTTCAACCTATCCTCAACACTGCAGCTAGATTAATGTTTCTCCATCACCGTTCCTCATCTCTCGCTCCTCTGTGCCAATCGCTCCACTGGCTCACCATACCCTTCTGAGTCAAATTCTAACTCCTGACCTACAGAGCCTTTAATAACTCTGCACCCCCTTATATCTCTACCCTCCTATCTACATACACCCCTATCTGCTTTCCTCTCATGACCTTCGTCTCTCTTGTACCATCATTCCATCTTCCCGCTCCAGTATTCCGGATATTCAGTATTCAGGATTTCACCTCTGCTGCACCACTTCTCGGGAATTCCCTTCCCCATTCTGTCAGATTTTCTCCTTCATATACAACGTTCAAGAAGCGTACAACCTTTCCTCATGACACTCTCAGCCAGCATCCCGTTTAAGCCATCTGAACAACCGTCATACTCTAAGGCTCTTACTGACTCAACCGACTCATCCCCATCCAAGCAGTCCTTTCCTACTGTTTCACTTCCCCTTCAACCACTGACTAGATTGTTAGCTCGCAAGAGCAGGACCCTCTTCTCCTGTTGTACCCGTTAATTATTTGTTTGCAATTTTAAATTATTCCGCTTATTGTAACAGTGCTATGGAATCTGCTGGCGCTTTATTAATAAATGGGTTGTAATTCTGTCTGGGCTCCTGTAGAAACGTAGCAGGGATGAACATATTTGAGGCCTCTTTACATAGGCTTTGGGAGCTTCATACATATCTTCCTATTCAGGGCCGGAATGGTGATGACAACACTCTTTAAGGCCAATGGCCACCTGATGGCATAAGTGGGCTCTAAGGGTGGATATGGAAAGCTATACGTTACATTTGAATGCTTGTTTAGTGTGTAGCCAGGCATCTCCAACTGCTGGCCGCGCACTGCAGCACCCAACCTGCCCAATCTGCCACTGGAGCGTATGGGGTGCTGCTTGCTTGCGGCCCACCAAACATTTGCCCAATGTGCCACGATGGCCGGTGTGGGCCGGCTCTGATTCTTTACGTTCTTGCAGCCAGTTTAATCGATTAACCCAACAAGGGGCCTCAATTCTGTCATTGGCACCACTGCAGCCTGGTGGACACGTAATGGTGGTGGCACATACATTTAAAGTGGATCTTTCACTTTTTCACAGAATTTACAGCTCAGGTCAGGGCAGTAAATACACCTACGTAATGGTGTTTATGGATTATAATAAACATATGTATATACCATATACTATTGGAGCAATTATCTTAACTGCCAGTTCCCAGGATCCACATGAATATTCCTTTCCTTTCAAGGAAGTGGTTATGATGGTAAGGAGAAGAATGAGTAGCACTGGCTGTGCCACATGCAGCCACTGATCTCAGCTTCAATGAGGTGGGATTTTAAAATTAAGTTAGTATAATGTTTAGAGCTGTGACAGCTATACAGCAATAGTTTTTCTCATAGAAGAAAATATTTACTCCTTCCTTATTAGCTACTGGCGCTCGAGGCTGCATATGGTGGCCGCTGCCTGGGTGTGCAACAAGACCCCGGGTCTAAATAACCACATAGTCGTTCCCTTATGGATATTGGATTTTGTAGTGTTTGTGAATAGGTCGTCATGTTTGTGTCGGTTACTTCATAAGGCTATCATGGATTGCATTCAGGAATTAATTTCCAATGTAATAACGTTATGTATGTTTTGATGTCACTTAATGAGGTAGGGTCACCAGAAACCAGATCAGAGTTGCTTGCCAAGTAGTTACTCACTGATCATTTATCGCCTTCAAAACAGTTCCCAAGCAAAAAGCTAGTTTTAATTGATAAACACTGTATTTGCACATTTACAAAGCAATAATCATTAAGTTTGTAATAAGGTATAGTTGGTAATCAAATTCTTTTTTTTTTAGGTGTTTCAACAGGAGACAGAACCATGACAGACTCAAAGTATTTCACCACCAACAAAAAAGGTACAGCATGGGCTATAACATTCTTGTCAACAGTCAAAGGAGTTTGTCTTCAATCTTCAGATTAGCCTAGAAGGGAGTATTTGGTTTGATATTACCGTACCTTCCTAGCAGTATTCATATTACCAAATCATTACCTAGGTGATCCTACAAGAGCTAATAAAGCTTTAAGAAATAAGATGTGTTCGTTTCTGGCAGGACTGTATTGATGCCAGTTATTGCTGTCTCTAATAGGTGAGCCTGTCCTAGTAGTCACCAGTCTGGACCACTAAATACTCCTTACCTTACGTTATATATGCATTCAGCTTATTGCGATATTAACACAGATTACAGGTTAAATGGAGAGTTTCAAATATTCATCAATGTTGTTGGCGAATGCAAACTTTTTTTTTCTCCCTGTTTGTAAGCAAGACCAAAGTAAATGAAATATAATTCCCTTACCTGATATCACGCCATTTTGTTCCAGGGGAGATTTTTGAGCTGAAGGCAGAGCTGAACAATGAGAAGAAAGAGAAACGCAAGGAAGCTGTGAAAAAGGTTATTGCCGCCATGACAGTGGGCAAAGATGTCAGGTATGAGATTTCTTTTTCTGTTGCTTTTCATTGTGGCTTATAAACACATAAGGAATGCTGGAAATAAGAATCTATGACACTAGAGGAGCGATTTGCCTGCAATGCCTGGGGTTACCATACTTAATGGAATTCTGGCCTCTAAACTAGCCCAGAAGTAATAACGTTGCTGTAAGCAGTAAAGATCTTCTTTATTTCATTCTTATGTTCTGCCAAGGCATTCCTTCGTAACACCAGATTATGATCTAGGATTGCAATGGCTGTAAAGTACTTGGTGCATCCACGTATGATGGGAGCCATCATTAACTCCCCACCACTAATAGCTCATGCTTCTTCAGAGGTGATGAATTTGGCTTGCCCCTTGCCAGTATGCTTAACTTTTTTTTTGTGCCGTGCAGCTCTCTCTTCCCAGATGTGGTAAACTGCATGCAAACAGACAACCTGGAACTGAAGAAACTTGTCTACCTATATCTGATGAACTATGCCAAGAGCCAGCCTGACATGGCTATTATGGCCGTTAATAGCTTTGTTAAGGTATGTTTTTTTGATCCCAGAATGAATTATTACAGTATTTTCTTAACAAAGAAAAATAGATCAGCCAATGATGATTTCTCTCTCCCTGTATGTATGTATGTATGTATGTGTGTGTGTGTGTATATATAATTTATATATTATTATATATTTATATATATTATATATATATAATGTGTGTGTGTGTGTTGTTGGGGTCACTTAGATTTTTTCAATCTCTAACTGTGGAAAAGGGCTTTCTAATGATGGATTAATTAGCCACTTAAACTTGGATTAGCAAACACAACGTGGCATTGGAAGACAGGTGTGATGGGTTGCTGATAAAGAGCCTAATTAAAGTAATTCTCCTGTTACTTCCCCTCCATGCCACCATACTACAAAGTTGATTTAAACAACGATTTAAACAATGACCATGTTTCCTTTTACCCAGGACTGTGAAGACCCCAATCCTCTGATCCGTGCCCTTGCTGTGCGCACAATGGGCTGCATTCGTGTGGATAAGATCACAGAGTACCTTTGTGAGCCTCTGCGAAAGTGTCTAAAGGATGAGGACCCATATGTTCGCAAGACTGCTGCAGTGTGTGTGGCCAAACTTCATGACATCAACGCACAGATGGTGGAGGACCAGGGCTTCCTTGACTCGCTACGGGATCTTATTGCAGACTCCAACCCAATGGTGAGGCCTTGGAATTTATATGTATACATACTGACATCTTGAAAAAATCACTGACATCGGAAGTCTTCAAATGTAAATTTTGGAAATCCATCCTTGCTGCTGAGCACCAGGCTATGCCATCTTATCCCGGCTATGCTAACTTGGCACAGTCATCTATAGTGTTAATAAACTGGTTGGCTAGATCAATTATTTCTCTTTTAACTGCCTTCTGCAGCAGTGGCACTGACTGCCCAAGGGAGTGATCGGCCCCCTGTTATGCAGCAGGGGTGTTACTGCACCCCCTTTACCCACCGCCCTAGGCCAGAAGACTTCACTTCTTCTAAGTCACACCAAGTTGCAATGGAAAGAATAGAAACTCCTATTTACAAAACAATTGCTTAACCAGTTCTGGGTCAACTGGGATAAACATGTTGCATTAGAGCTGTATTCAAAGTTCCTTATCTGTTTATAAACCGCTTTGAAAAGCAAGAGGGAAAAAATGTTTTTATAATTACAAGACCTGTGTAAAATTGCCATTATCTAATAAAGATCTAAATTTACGCTGGTGCATA
>VKOC01000002.1:24441451-24459002 GCA_009364415.1 Spea multiplicata
GAAATGCCACTCTGCCACTCTGCTCCCTAGAACTGACCCCCCCAGACTTACCAATGCACCCTCAGACTTGGTGTCTAGCGTGTCTAGCGTGGCTTCTATGGTGGAGCACCGGAAGGTTATGTCTCGCCATAGAAGCCCCGGCGGAAGTGCCGGCAGTGGAGGTTGTCTAAGCGCATCGCACAGACGTCCACTGGCTGCTGGACAGTAGGATTGTGGACCTCTGCCCTGCATGTGTGTGTGGGGGTGACAGCTATTACAGTCTCTTCCTAACTTCTTCCTAATCTGTTTTTTGTGTTTTTTTTGGTGTTGGAGTGATTGTATGCCAGTTATGCCAGGGAGTGGGGGGCCCAAGCAAGCCGTTGCCCAGGGTCCAATTAATATTAAAGGCGGCCCTGGCGGGAGGAGAAATCGATATTAGTCATCAAAGTGAATTTCTTAAAATGGTGGCTGATTTATCCCAAGTCAATTGTGGTGAAGTTGTGTATGATACATTGTTTGCGGGGTCTTTGACAGGGTTGGAAGGGTCCCTCAAGAAGATCATTATTGTATGCTGTGGTGAGGCACATTGAGCTAGATTACCCCGACTTGGGCTTGTTTGAGGAAGATTTTGTTTACCTCGTTGGATATATGGCTTTTTTGGTATCCAGACCGGGCTGGAGCAGGCCTGGCAGGTGTGGAGGAGCCTATGATGCGCAAAGGGGTTGCTCATATAGGCTGTGGTGGGGGAGAAAGGGGTGCTGCTTCTAGTGCGCCGGCTAATGAGCAAGGTGGTGAGTTCCCCTGGGTGGTGTCAATCAGGGTTGGAAACGCCAATATGTTTTATCAATGATTACAAAAGGACAAGTACTTTTAGAGCAGCCACCCCTTTCACTCATATATTGGTCATAAATTAAACTATGCCAATGGAAGGATATTTGGTCAGTGCTGACATCCTGACCAGATGGCGTTGAGATGTTACAATTATTGTTTATGTTCTCATCTTGTTTATAAACAACCCAATGCTCCCTCTGAGCTCTTTACTTAAAGAAATGGCAAACTTGACGAGTCCCCATCATGTTTTGAGGTATAGTGTCCATTTATGGTCATTTCAAATGCTGGGAGGTATATTGGAAGATTTTATGTTTGGTTCTTGAATGTGTTTATTATATTATATTTACAATTTTGTACAAAGGGACTTCCTTGCAATAAAATAAGATATCCTAGCCAATTGCCTTGTGGGGAGGATATCAACTTAAATGGCCTTTTTTCTGGTTCTGCTCCAGTAATGCTTGGCTCTTGCCAATACATACATAATATTTGAATTCAGTGATAATTAATTCATGTTAGCATGAGGCACATGAGAAGAGGAGGTGAAACAAGTTTAACTTGTGCTGCGGTTTTCAACTGCGAGGGAAAGTGAGTTCATTTTCTACCTGGCAAAGGAACTGGCAAACCCATACGGCTAATCTGTGGCCCTCACCTACTTGCAGATAATGTTGGGTAACGTCGCTAACATCAGCAAGTACGTATTCAGATAAAACAGGGGCATAGCTGAGTTCACAGCTTTATTGAACTGTTGAACCTTTAGCCTCACAAAACCTCGGTAAACAGCCATGAAACAGGACGTGCTGAACAAACATTCGTGATATTCAGAATTTAAAGTCCTGATATGGGCACGTAGAATCTTTGCCAGTTTAATGATGTTAAGTCATGCTGACACAAGTGCCTTCGAAACCTTTGTTTTACGTTTTAGTGAAAATATGTGAAAATTCATTCTGTCTGCCACATGGCCACAGGCAATATTCATAAAGTTCTCATTGTGGAGAATAATCACACCCAAAGTAATTGTCTTCCTGATTGTTATAAAACAAGCAGTTTGGACCAGGATTCTGCTTTCTAAATATGGAACAACCTGTGTCACAGTGTTTTTTTTATTCAATTAATATTTAAAGTGAAAGAAAAAAAAAAACAATTACAATTTTTAATTTGAATACCCCAAGAATGTTAGTAAAAAATGGCCACTGAGGAGTTAAAAGTACTATAACAATGTAGCCTCTCGACCACTACTGCTATCCATGGCTAGATATTCAAAACAGTATTAGGGCAGAAGCGTCTTAGGTCAGTGATTATAAAGGTACAAGCTAAAGAAACTCTTATGAACCCAATATGTTGGTATCAAAGGTTGGGAAGGGAGGTAGGAAAGTTCCTACCTCGCTCCTTTTTCCACAAAATAAATAATAAATTCCCAACACGGATTTCACCAACAACCGTTAGCTTTGTCAGGGATAAGACAAGTAATGTTTGTCTTGATAGACCTCATGATGGGATCCCTCCATCTGTTAGTTTCCAACGTCCTCCATTTTCAGTCGGTAGTGAATGTCTTTAAGTGGTAGAATCTCTGGGTTAACAACCACTATAAAACCACAGGTCACCTTCTTCCGGGATTAAATCTATTAAATATATCAGCGGCAGAAACTATTCTGCTCCTATTTCCTAAAATGGGAGCATTTGTTGATAAAAATCAGCATTATAATTTTTGAATAATATTTATTAATTTAATTAATAATTATTGAGTAATATTTTTGCTGCAGAGAAACGTAATTAAGAACAAAAATAGCTTGAAGCAAAACACAACTAACATTTGTCTTCACTAATACCAGAGTTTACTTCTGGGATTAGAGAACACACCCTAAACTAATCTAACCCCCATTTATTTGTAAAGACAGCAAATTCAAATAACATTATCATGTATGCATTGATTTCTTTTACAACTAAAGTTAATAAAAATAATAATGGTGAGGCTGTAGTTTGTTCTAGTGCCCTAGTAAAAGTATATCTCCAGTGAGCCTCCAGAATGCACCTTCTTTCTAATATAGGAAGGGGCACAATGGTGTGGTGCCCTTTATCAGCCCAATACCCTAGGCAACTGCCTAGTTAGCGTGTACGGTAGAGTTACCACTGAAAGTCTACCCAGTGCCTATATTTAATATTAAAGGTGTACTTTGTTTTTCACACATGACTTCTCCATTTATTTTTGTTGAATGAATCATGACGTGGTGTAATATTGAGGTTGTATTTACCTAATTATTAGACCTGCTAAGGAACAAATGATTGTTATTATGTCCTGATATGTAAAACCATATAATTCAAAGAGGGTATACTTTCTTACACTGTACTACATAGTGATGGCATGTGGCAGCCCAACACAAAGTAACAAAGCAGTGAAACTACTTGTCAATGACACACATTTATATTACCGTATTTGCTTGAATATAAGATAAGGTTTTTTCAGGGCAAATGCACTAAAAAAATACCCCTTGTCTTATATTCAAGGTTGTCCTAAAATAGAGCTCTGACTACAAGACTAAGATCCAGATCCCCCGCAGCGCTGCAGGGGACCTGAATCCTCCTCTCTGGCAGCCGGTGAACATTCGAGGGGTATAAGGCATATCTTGGAGGCAGAGTGGCAAATAGGGGGTTTAAGGAATATCTGGGGAGCAGAGTGGCATAATGGGGGTATAAAGCATATCTGGGGGCAGAGCGACAAAATAGGGGGTATAAGGGATATCTGGGGCAGAGTGGCCAATAGGGGGTTTAAGGAATATCTGGGGAGGCAGAGTGGCATAATGGGGGTATAAAGCATATCTGGGGGCAGAGCGACAAATAGGGGGTATAAGGGATATCTGGGGCAGAGTGGCAAATAGGGGGGTATATAAGGCAAATCTGGGGGGCAGAGTTGCATAATAGGTGTATAAGGCATATCTGAAGGCAGAGAGGCATACAGGGGGTATAAGGCATATCTGGGGGCAGATGTGCATAAGGGGCAGGTTGGCAAATAAAAGGAAATAAAAACAAGAAATGCATTGTTCTCAATCATAGTATATGATAATTATCTACTAGTAAAACTTTTTTCTATAGTGTATTCTTATATTCAGGCTTTTTCTTCTAAATTAATATTCAAATTTGGGGGGGTTGTCTTATAATCGAGCAAATACGGTAATTGCTAAGACTGAGTGATGCAAACTAAAGTAACGTTTCCTCACACTAATATCTAGCAATCATATGAAATACTTATCTAAATTACGACCGAACATGACCTAAGAACATGTATGAACTATGGTCAGAACAGCTAGATTTCAGTAGTCACGTGAGCACTGCACTGACTTGCTAAGGCTTAATCTCCATTAACTTCCTAAGGCGTTTAGAGGAAGCAATACAATTTTATTACATGAAGATTTCACATGAATCATGAATCATGGTCAGCTTCCACTCATTTACAGTGTGGTGAAAAAAAAAAAGAATTGCAGATGAGCTTTCATGGACTTCCGCTCCCAGACCGATGGTGCAGTGTTGTAGACCACAAAAGCAGGTGTACTAGATGTGCGAAAAGGGTGTCATACTTATGTACTTATGACATCATAAGTAAAGCACAGCCCCTTTTAAGGGAGAACAGTCTTCAATAGTTTTAATGATTAGAGATTAGAGACCTCTAATCTAGCCCATTGAGCGGCGTAATTGGATCTATTTTGCCATTTTTCCTCATATGTTTGTTCAGTCACAATTCCTCTTTTTATGTTTATTGTTCCCAGGTTTTTTTATTTTTGCTTCTAAGACAGATAGGCCTGGTTTTCAGTGTCATTTTATAATTGCAGTCCATTATTTATTAGTACTATATATAAAATTAATGTATTTTTTACATGAGAACGGGTTCTGCCATTTTTTTGTCATTCTTTGCTTTATATGTTTTACCTTTTAAACTCTTTATCTACTGTAGATCCCATTGGAGTCTTTCAGATATCTCATAGAACTAGATGGTACCCATATCTGGGAACCCCAAGGGTTTGAACCAAATCTAAGCGTAAGCGGGCAAAACATAGTCTGGATCTGACTCTTTCCTATTGGAGCTATTTGGTTAACACATTTTGGGAGTCACTACATATAATCTGTTACGATGTCCCACCGTAAGATGCCTGATATTGATCAGAGCAGTCTCCCTAATTATTATTTAATTTTTGTGTCCTTTTTTAAAATATTTTTTTTGATGGACAGAAACTCTCTTGCTTACTGCGATCAGCAGCAGGGTTATAAAAGACTCAGCGGAGATGATTACCTCTTCGCATTGCAGTTTTCTTTGCAGTGTCAACGCAGAACTACTATTACAATGCTTGGTTGTTGGGAAACACTTAACACAGAACATAATACGTATGTCTTTAGGCTTAAGCAGGGTGGCAATTAAAGCCCATTCTTGCGCGTTCGTGTGAACCGTTTCTTAAAAATGTAGAGTCGACGACGGTTTTTCTTAATTACCGCGATGAGAGAGAGAGTGTGTGTTGTGTTGCATATGGAGGTCATATCAGGGAGGCAGAGTGGCATAGAGGAGCAGAAGAGTATTTAGAGAGAGAGAGAGTGAGTGTGTGTGGTGGTGTGTGTGACTGCCTGAGTCTCTGTGAGTGAGAGACTGCCTGAGTCTGTGTGCATGTGACAACATGAGTCTGTGTGTGTGTGACTGCCTGAGTCTCTGTTGTGAGACCAGACTTTTTTACAGCGTTAAGCTAGTTGTTATGTTTTGCAGACCGCTTCAATAGTTGTCTTGGTCAGTACCCCCCCATACACTCTATTAACGGTTTTAGAATGTAGTGTGGGACCAAAGTGTAATAATACACAAACTACCGTATTTAATTAAACATTCAATGGGAGGTTGCCACTGGAACAAAATCAGTACGAAGAACAATCACGCCCTTCCCACCCTCACCTCTGCCCAACTTCTCCTATCATTGCGTCACTAACCCGCCCAATCGGTGAGCTCGCCCAATGGCACGCGGCGCGGGTGGGCGTGTCCAACCAGTATTGGAGCATACCAAAGGCAAACGAGATCTACAGGGGAGGCCACTTTGGATCGCTTTTCTTTATGAACACGCATAATACTGCGTTTGGCGCGGCTTTGACTTGGGAGGAAAACCACACCGAAACATTAATAAAAGTATAATTTGTGTACACGTTTCAACGGTGCTAAGGATACTGTTGGTTTCTAGAAGCAAATGCCAGTCCACCCCCGTTTCTTTCAGCAGCAGGAGAATTGGTAGCGACCCTCCGTCAGCTGACGTGCTTCTAGTCTCAAGCCGTGGGGCTGCTGTGGTCATTGTCCTTTCTTGGTGTCGATTGGCTCTGCAACTTAAGAACTGGTGAGTTAACGGGCGCAGGCGTTTACGGGGTGAATTGTGTACCGGGGTTTTATATCGTTCCCCGTTCACGCACTCTGTTACTTGTTGCCAAGGAAATCTGTACCAGAGTGTACCGGTCTCCTGGCCTCCGCAAGGTCCTAAAGCCTTCCCTCCGAGTAGTGAGAAACAAGCATGTAAGCGCTTGTCAGTGCACCGCTCCTCGGAGCTGCTTCCGGCCTGTCAGAGTGCCCGGTATTTCTTGCGTACCTCCTGTTATGGGTCGCCAGAGATCTAAAAATCTGGCTTCTAGGAGTGTTTGTCTTACGTGGCGCCTGGTTGTCTGTTCTAGAAGCGAGATGTTGTATGCAAATACATAGAATGTTGGCTTTTTATCATAAAGCGAGACCTAGAACCATATTAGATGGCAAATAAGAACCATTTGGCCCATCTGGTCTGCCCATTTTTCCTGATTTACGACTTAGCCATTAATCAATCCTTGGTCTTGTCTTAGATTCAGGGCGACCATATGCCTATCCAATGCATGTTTAAATTGTGTTATCCTCTGCCACCTCTAAAGCAAAGCTGTTCCATTTATCCACTACTCTTTCAGTGAAATAAAACTTACATTGCGTCTAAAAGTGTAGCCTTAGTGTCCTTGGTGACATTTGTCATTGATTGATTTCTCCTTGGCAATCACACAGCATGCTCCGTGTTCTTTGAATCGCCACATCATAAGTATTGCTTAATACAGTTGTGCAGCTGTTAAGATTTATACAATGTGCTTTAATTCTGCCACCTTTCCTGTGATGTCATTATGCACACTATTATATCAGCCGGCGCCGCGGTTATGTATTGCATAGTTACGCAATGAACACCTGCGGTACGCCATGGTCTATGTGGTGTGTGTATAGGTTATGCAATATCAGGCGGTGTGCTGCAGGCTATGTACTGCTAAATTGTAGCTAATCTGAAGGTTTAGGATTTTATGATGATTTAAGAAATACAGCATTTTCTTTCTAAAATCACCCTTTCTAATTTGAATCATTTCAGATATTCCATTCTTTTTGCTCCTTTTTAAGAGCATGTATGTGGGCAGCGTCTGACACCCCGTGTAGGCCATGGACTTGTGATACTTTGATTTTATATCACCTGTTATCAGATAAGCCAGTTTCACCCTTTCGCTCCATAGTGTACAGGTTTTACAGGTCAAGTGACCTTTGCTCATGTAACTCCCCTTCCACTTGACAGGAGTAATACGCCTGACGCTGGTACTCTTCTAGGTTGTTTAGTCCTTCATGAAGAACATCCACAAATAATCAGCAGTGATATGAGCATGGTCCACAGATGTATATGCGACCAGCGAATGCTTAAAGGGGTCTGCTACGGTATGGGCAGGGGTCTTGGTCATCCATACGTATAAACCCGTATATACTGACCAGTTCTTGAAGTGAAGGCGCCTTTATGCTAAGAACTGATACCCCTGCAAATCATTGAGAGGTGTATGTGACATTAAAACGATACATCGTTCTGGCTAAGAACTGCCCACGTTCCTCTGTATAAGGTCTTTCTTTCACACACTGCCACTAGGGTCTCGAGGGGAATGATCCGAGGAGCCTCATGTTGCCCAGTACCTCTGCTACTGTGGTGGTAAGGGTTGGCAGCCAAGGTGTGACCTCCCACTGCGTCTACTTATGATTCATTGTCACTTGCCGTCCCTGCGTTTCATCTTGGTTTCTTAGGCTTTCGACTTGATGCCACTGAAGCCCTTTGATGGTAGTAGGCAGGGGTCCCACACACCATCCCTGGTCGACTCTTTCTAGGAAGTCAGATGCTTTCCAGTGTAAATTTACAACTCTGTTGCCGTGCGAATACTCCTTGTGTAAAGGCTGGTGTGCCTTGTAAAGAAGTTGCTTGCGTGACGACTTTTACGTTTTACTGTATGTTCTAAGCCTACAATTTTACTTATCTTTATCCTTTGGACTAAGCAGTAGCTTTAGCTGACCTTTCGTAGTACAGCCAAGGTCTTTTTTTTTTCTTTTTTCTTCTTTCTAGATTGCCCCTGTTGACATGTTTCTGAAGTCAGTAGATACTAAAGGTCTTTGCTGTATGAATGTAATATGATCTCATACACGTGTGGCTTATAGGCTAGTCAGTGTGGCCGTATACCTTTTTGTTATGCACAAATATACGTTGTTGCTCTTTAGTGTGTTTATTATTTTATGCCATTATTTGTTGACAAACTAAAACATTGTTTAGAATCTCCTGACTAACCAGCTTGTGTCCCGTATGATATCACTAAGCAGGGTTCAAACTCACCTCACTGCATCCTGTATGTGAATATAGCATGGCTTGACGAACCCTGGTCGCCATGGAGACTGTAAAGCACTCCCTGGTACCTGTCCCCCTGCTTAGTTACAAGGGGAGCTGAGGCGAGTGCCAGCGGCACGCGGCATCCAGGCGCCCGTAGTTATCCAGAGGCAGCAGTGTGTACGTGTGTGCTAATCTGTAAGATTATTGCATATTTATGAGCACTAACACATTCATCTGTACACCAAGAGTTTAATCAAGTCCAGGTACATGCCCCAAAAAAGATTTATTAGCATGAATATGCTTTTATATGAAACGTTGGGGAAAAAAAACGTAATCAACGACAGGTACACAAAAAGAGGAATAGCGGTTAAACATCCAAGGTTTATGGTGTAAAATACTTCTTGTCATGAAGAGGTTAAGCGGGGCAGCACTGAAGGACATGTTTTAAGTGGTATTGCTCCAATAAATATGACGGGAAAATATATTAAAAAATAAGTAACGTAATTGGTGAAGAAAAGTCTGGCTCCTTCATTTATTTTTTTGCTGGCTTGTAGGTCCACACCAAATTTGTTGACCCCTAGAATATATACCGGTAGTATTTGATCACCAGTGATCTGCTGCAGAAAATTAGTCACCTTCTTCACGATAACGGGCCATGTGTCGGGAACAAACATCTAAGCGCTTGTGCTTATGCTCCTCCGTCAGCTGCTTAGGCACCCACCTGGGACACTCTTGAGGCTGGAATCAGGGCATAGGCAGATCCAACTCTCACACTCAGCTTTCCTGCAACGTCTTTAACGGAGCTCATGTGAAGATTAATTTGTGCTCCCGGCACGCCTTCTGCCCACAAGAAGCATTTGACAGAACACTAACTCTTTGGTGGAGTTTGTAGGTTTCACAGCAATCTTTTTTTGCGTCTAACATATTGCGACATAAGTGTACTTCAATATTCGATTATAGTCACTTTAAGATCATTAACATTTTTGTAGAAAGTTAATTATAGTATCTTATAGTGTTGGCTATTAGCAATGTTTGGTGGCAGACAATATTGAAAGATGAAACATTCATTGGTAATTACAGCCATTAGAGGATTTGCATAATGATGTTTTGCTAAATGTTACCTAACCTGGACACCTGTCAATGCCAAGAATACCTGCCCAAAATTTATTATATAATAGGTCTGGAAAATTCCATGAATTCCTAGAACTCCCAAATCATCTAAACTTGATGCACTTCTCGAAAAAGATATGATTTTTCATCACACCCTGACTTTAGGAAATATAAAAATTTTATGAAAGATGACAAAATAGAGTAATCAAGCGATACAGAGCACCACACGTTGAGGCCTGAGCTTTGTGTTCGTTGGTTTCTCTCGGTCTGCCAATTTACCGGCACTTATTTTGCATGTTGGCTCATTTTCATCACCCATCAACGCAGGTAACAAAATAAAAATGTAGCTTATTCATGATGGCAGAGAAGGGGGGTGATTTGGGGGATATTACTTTGGCCAAGGTTAAGGACTTGTGGAACCACCGGATGTAAAGCACAAGCTCCTGATTGAAGGGAAGTACTTATCTATATAGTAAAAGGTACTGGAGAAAGTTTGGAGGGATGTGATTTGTGTCATATTTTTGTTACCTGTGTTGATGGATGCCTTTATTACATCATAGAAACGTGGGTTCACCATTACGAGCCCAAAAGCAAGCTGCAGTGGAAGTATCCATCATGATGATGATGTGAAATCGGTGCCATCGTGTTGATGGCATTAAAAAGTTGGTACGACGTTGTGAGGAAAAGTGATTATGTAGAAAAGTGATGTAATTTGTCTTCAAATAAATAGCGTTAAAAAAGTGTGGACATTTTTTGAACATTCTTCGTACTTGCATCGCACGACTGCTGTAGAAAAGCATGGGCATTGAGAAGTGCCCTATATGTACAGTGCCAAGCATCCACCATGGGATTTCATAGGTTAATATTCCCAGCAATTTAAGAACTGTCTCTTTGCAATGTTTGCATGTCTCTTATTTTTAGTTTGAGAGCTTTGCGTGCTTTGAGTGTTTTTTCCAGTGCTTGCCAATTCTCTTCGGCTAAACACAGAAGGCATGCTCAGTCACCTCAAGGACAGGCTTCCAATGTGTACTCATTAACACAGGGATGGCTTCCAATGTGTGAGCCTACGGGTAATAGGGAATTGGCTAAAACTGGTGTAAGCATAAGGAGATGGGGAGTCTTCAGCCGTTATGAAATTGTGCTCAATGTTGGGTGTGTTAAGCTATGGGCACATATGTAAATTTGTACCCTCTTGGTTTGTTCTGTTGCCACCCTGTCTCCGAAGCCAAAGGGTGTTATCACATGGGCATGTTGCCTTATATAAGCGTGCGCATGATGTACGATGCAGTCGAGTTGGTGAGGCTTTGAAGATTAAGCAGCCTGCCGTTCTGTGACCCCTTGGTAGCTTATTTGGTTTTCATAGCACCCAGTCGTTACCATGACACAGTCTGTGCTTATGGAGTGGCTTCGATCGAGCAGAGGTAACAGGCTTTTTGTTAAGATGCTGTCTTTCTGTAGCATTGGTACGTCTTGTAGGTTGATAGCCTAGTATTTTGTAGTTGACTTTTGCTTAATAGTGACCTGAGAGTTGTCTCCTTTTTGCGCTTGTAAGATTCACGTATCTTGAAAATATTAACTGGGTCATATCTATAAAGGGTCAAGGTCTTAGTGACATCATCGACATGAAAACAACGGCTATTCTGTATTTATCCCTTGGCACTAGAATTGCACTTTATAAATGTGAACCATTTCATTCTAACAGATTCGCAATATAGATATTACTATTATATCTTGTCTGGGTGCAGTTACAGCCTTTTCTGACCGAGCAAACTATTGTAACACTTCCCTTTTTCAGGTTTGTACAGAGGATATTATTGAGCTTTGCCCATGAAGGTTTCAGTACATTACTAGGGAGAGCTATGCTCTCCTCCTTGCTTATCACCTCTTCATTTTCCCGTCTACAACATTTCACTTGGGCTGCCCCATAACTCTACTTCCATGATCGGGAATTGGAAGGCGCTTGGCATGTTAGGTGTCCTTGGTTGATGAACAACATGCCGTTTATCAAGTATTCAGTCTGTGAATAAATGGAATATTCCAGCAATTGAGGAAACTGCCTCAGCAGACCCCTTCGATAAAGATTCGAGTACTTCCTATGTTAGTACATTTCGCGGAGGTAACATCACAAAGTGCTGCCGGTAGTGAGGTACTGTGTTATCCTTACACCTTTGTGCGTTTAATTATGTTTGCAAGAGTTTTCACTCACCGAGCGTGTTAACGCCTGGGTATGTTCAGAAACACGCGTGTGCTGATGCTTAATATTTAAATGTTAACTGGTACGTGTCAGAAGTTTGCTGAGTAACGCTTACATACTGGAGTGTCAGCTGGTATGGGGGTGTAGAGATTGCGTTCTTGTAGTCATGAGGTTTCCTTCCCCAAAAAATCAAGTTGGTTAGTATGATTCAGCGATTCTTGTGAAAGACTTTATGTCCGCGCCCCTTCGCGTCATAGAATGCAGCAGCCCAGTTGTTCCGTTACAAGGGGTATTCTCCTAGAATATCTTACTTGGTGGAACATATGCTTCAGGTAAGGTTTGTAATGTTTTAGTGAGTAAATTCCTGTTATTTTTTTTTAAGATTTAATTTTCAGAAGAACTGTAATTGTTTGCTGGGCCAACTTGGCTAGTCTTGCAAGAGAGGCTTGCTGGGGTTGACCTTAAACAAGGTGTGAGGTCAGATGATGTCATCATATATGATGTGAACCATTGGCTGTATTTTACTTTTAATCGCTTAAACATATCCACACAATTATTCATCAGTTGAAGAAAACTTTATTTCAGACTAGTAAAAACCTTTTTTTACTAGGATTGTCATAGTTGGACTCTATATATTGGTAATTTTCCACTGCTCTCTTACCTGCATTGGTTTACCAGTTTCAACGACTTTATTCTGCGGTGCTGCAATAATAACCTTAGTTATTTGGCTCCGTATGATACTCTGTCAGGTTTACCTTGATCCTGTGTACTTATTTGAACCGCCCTTCATGTGCAAGCGTGTGAGGGACGGGTCATGAACCTTTTATTGCAAACACTGGCAAAAATTTTTAATGTAGTAATCTACTCAACTCTAGCTTTTTTTCACACTTACTATGTACCTTTTTAGCTAAAAGGGCCTAATCTTAAAAAAAAAAAGTTGGGCTTCAGCAACCCACAGAACACATTTCTCCCTTCACCATTTTGATTATAGTCCCATAAGCTTTCTTAACATCTGCGTGACGCAAGCAGCCAAGTGGTTTTGGGCTTGACGGGTGGACGAGTACTCTAGCCTCCTGACGATGCACGTGCCAAATGCGATGTCAGGAAAGTTTAATTGACAGTCTGCTCAGGGTTACTCTGAAAACTTTCCACTCTTGGGTGCAAACGATTCCTGCATAAAATCCTGACAGCAAAGTATATTCTATTGTAAAATATCAGAAAAGACATTTAAACAAATTGTTTATTCTAATAGATATTATTCAAGTCATTAGTCCCGCAGTGGTGTCATTGCGCATGAAAGAATTATGTATAACATATTCCACAAAAAGCTATGGTTACCAATTTTTGTAACATTTCATATATGTATATTATGTGAACATCCTAATGTCCTTCATGGATTAACAATAATTCTGTTTTGTGTTTTTTTTCCTTTTTAGTTTGCACAATAAAAATGGGGGATTCCTGTGCAGATCAAAATATGTGCCATGCAGAAGAGGTTGGCAGTTCCCCTGAAGAAGCATGGTTTAGCTTTGCAGACATGTTTCTTTTTTCTCTTATTGTTGGACTGCTCACCTACTGGTTTTTCTTCCGCAAGAAGAAAGAGGAAGTAGTAGAATTCACCAAGATCCAGCCCACTGTGTAAGTAGCTCTTTCCCATGGAAAACAATAGTCAGCATGATGGTCATGTATGTATGTTTAGCCCTTTATAACTGTTAATTACCCTGTAGCACACACAAAACCGGTCTGTTTCTCTTCTGTGACAAGTTGTACGGGGCCCCACAGTACAGCACCGAGGCACTTTAAATAGCAGGGGCGCTTCGGACGAGGACTGTAGCGCCAAGTCTGTGCCAGCTGAGTCTCCCTAGCTTCACTTTCAACTGCTTCTGCGTTCCTGTCTCTCTTCCCATAGCTCCGTTTTTTTTCTTTTTTTTTTCGTCTGGCTTTGTCCACCTTTTCATAAACATGGCCTTGGGTGTTCATCCACAAAAACACAGAGCCTCCTGGCACACCCTCTCCCTCAATTTGGGATGGCCCCGAAGAGAAGTTGCAGAAGTACTCTGAGAGGCCAGAATAACAAAGACTGATTCCCAAAGACAGAGGTGCAGAAGAAGTGGAGCTGAGGGAAAGGAGACAGGGATGCAGAAACAGTTGGTGGAGAAGATGAGTGTGTTAGAAAAAGCAGTGAAATGCAAACGAAAATGGTGATGGGAGTCATGCTGTACCACGAACTGTGTCTGGCTCGCTACATATTGATAGGGGCCATAGTGTATATTTTCTCTCAATGAAAAATATGTTGCCCATGCACACATTTCTGATGAGATAACCAGTTACAGAAATATCTAGTGCGTGGCCTCCATTTTTAGCTGCTGTTAAGCTTCCTGGGCACTAGGTGGAATCGGTGTGCACTGCCCTTTGCTTTGGGAATTGAAAGCATACTCCAGCAATTATATGCACTTTAATGCATATAACAATTGCGTGAGTCCTTCAAATTGTCTCTCATATGTATTTGACCCTTTTCTTAGCGCCCCTTCCCCCGACAAATGTAGTGCAGGAGATGTGTTTAGCCAAACACAACTGTCTGCATGTATACTCCCCTGCGATCACTTACAAAACTGTCTTGGCAAATGCTGCAGAAGGGGGAATGTTGAGGCCCTCATGCCCATATGCAGCAACTGTTCTCGTTGATTTTGATCGGGATATTTTGATCTGGTGCATAAGTGCATTTATTTATTTTTTTTTTTTTCAGTTTGGAAAAACTATTAAAGTACGCTAGTTTAATATGCCTTTTTTCAGAGAGGGTGTCAGGGACACTAGATTGTTCCCATTAATAATTAACCAAGACACATCTGTGTGTCACTCTTCACCTGCATATATTAGAAAAAAACTGTGATGTTCTAGTCTAAAGTTCACCTCTCTATTTCAAGGCTTGTGATGTCATAGGAGGCAGGATTACATGAGTTCATCAAATTTTTTTTTTCCTGGTCATGATCTCAATTCCTTAGAGAGGAACAGGGAAAGCAGCCAGGGAGTAACTAGAAACCACATGGCCCTGGTGCCCCAACGTCACCAAGCAACATGTCCCACAGTGCCATGGCTGCCTCCTCACAGCTTGTCTGTGCCATGCTTGCCTCTGCCCCTGCAGGAGTTGTGTGCCTCCGTGCTGTGTTCAGACTGATTCAGCATGAAGGAAGTATATCATCTTTACACTCTCTGTGTCGCTAGCTGCGGGTATTATGTGCACCTAGCGACTGTAAATGGGTGGCAGGGCTGGACTGGGATTTAAAGCCAGCACTGAAATAATTGAATGTTAGCCCCATATTTCATGGTGCCATTTTTTGGGCACAGCGCACATGTCAGATTCTGAACGCAATATTTTTTGTTTATAATAGTGACATTCCCTGCATTTTAGGGTATGCTACAAATACATATGAAATTACAAATGTGGCTATGTGTGTATTTATAAGTGTATTGTGTTGCTATGGCTATGTGTGTATGTATGCTTAAGTTTTGATGTTGAGTGTGTGTGTGTATATGTAGGTATATATGTATGTTGTAAGAGTGTGAGAATTCATGTATGTGTAAAGTGTTAGTGGGTATGTATGTTTTATGATGTTAGAGTGGTTATGGGTATGTGCCCCTGACCATAATCATACCCCTAACATCCTAATTCATTCCAATATCTAACCACCGTTGTTATGCCCCTAAAAAAGGCCTAAATGAATGGATAAATGCCCTATTGGAATATGAGACGCCTTAAAATTCATATTCTTTAGGTAATTTTGAATGAATTGATTCCTTTTTGCCAAGCCATGAAGCATTGGCTTTAAGGAGACCAAATGAATGCACTGATGTGCGTGAGCTTAACCAGTGACATCCTTAATAGCTGGCTTGTTAGCAGCCATTGTGGAATGGAGCTGAGCAGCTGCTGTACAGAAAATATTTTAATATGTGACAGATCTAGGTTTTGCTTTTTTGTTATTTCTCAGTCTCTTGCCAGCTGCTTTCTTCAGTTCAAAGTAACCTGCACCAGATTGAACCGATTTACTAACACTCATAAATTTCTGTGTGATCATGTGCAGTATCACGCCCCTATTGTGAACGTGAACAGGCTTGGTTTCTCTTAAAAGCTTGTCTGTATGTTGGGTTTTGTACTGATACTAGGCTTAAATATCCTAGAGTAAAGTTACATTGAGTGTTTCTTTGCGTAAAAAGTTAAAATTACTCTGGACTGTTAAATTCTAAAACGTATTTTTAATACCAAACATGTCTGACAGCAATCATCTTTGTGAGTTCAGATTCTTGGTTTTGGAAGACGCTAAAGTAGAGCTTTTAGAGAATAAATACATGCCCTCTAAAATAGGATTACCACATTAAAAAAAAAAGTCTCATTAAAACTACCAAATTCATTGTGCTTGATTTAAAGTCACATTTGTCCTTCTGCATGTAAAATTCATGGTGCCTAATTTCAAATGGCAATTTTGCAAATGCTAACTAATTTCAAGCTCTAGAAGGCGTTCGCCCTCATGGATCATATGAGAAGAACCATGATTAGTACTGCTTTTCCCAAGAAATTGCTACCAAGTATCAACTTCCCTTTGAGCCAGTGCTAATTAGGCTTCTATAAGCTGACCCATTGAAGTAGCTCTACCTACACTTGCCCATTAGCAGGAATTATTGGTGTAATGGACGTTTCCTGAAGCTGGAGGGTCTCTTGATGAAGCCGTTATGAGGGCTTTATTTGCCATTAGTTAAACGCAGATGTTGTCGGTTCTCTACGCTTCTGAAATTGCTTAAGCTGTGTATTGATTGCATAGTGTTTTAGTTCATCGGACATAGCTGTAACGCAGACTCTATTAACTGTGCCATAGATACAGTTTGAGGCTAGGTTTCCACTTGGTTTTTTTTTTGCTAAAAACGGCCATAAAAACGCCAATTCAGCCACACGGCGTTTTTTTAGTGAAAAAACGCTGCAGCCAGATGTTAGCTGTTCTTCAATAGGAAATCGCAAAATGCCATTTCCACTTGGCGTTTTTCTGTTTGGCGTTTTTTCAGTCCTCTTTGGCGTTTTTCTGCTTTTTTGGGCTCTGTGGCAGTTTTTCAGAATCGCAGCATGTTGACACTCTGGCGTTTTTTGCAAGGAAATCTTGGCGTTTTTCTCCAATAGAAGTCTATGGGAGAGAAAAAACGCCATGAAAAAGCCATGTGGGTTTTTTGTCTTGGCGTTTTTTCCACAGTTACAAGGCAGAGGATGGACCCGGTATCTGTGTGTCCTACGAGAAATAGGCTGGAAACAGTTTCACACAAAACAAAGTTCATATTGAATTTTACACCATTTGGAACAAACAAACAAATAAACAAACAAAATACCCGACGCATCAACCGGATCCTGCGCGCCAAAAGCAACAGCAAACAATTTGCACCATCATTTGGGGCCAATCTTCCTAGAGGAGCAGACATTCGGAATAAAGCATGCCTTACAAACCACAGAAAAGAGACAAAAGGGTCCGCCGGGCGTTTAAGTAGAACTCTACCAAGTAAATGACATCAGGAGAGGGCAGATACTTGCTATTTACCCTAATCCCTTTTAGCTGGGTGAAACATCTAACTTGTAAAGGCTGGAAAAACTGCCTAAGGTCAAAAAAAGCAATTTCCACAGAAAGGCTAAAACGCCAGAAAAAACTCCAGAAAAAACGCCAAAACGCAGGAAAATGCAGTGGCAGTTTTCTTGGCGTTTTTCCTGGCGTTTTTCATCAAGACAAAAACGCAGGACAAAAACCCAAGTGGAAACCTAGCCTTA
>VKOC01000002.1:24465330-24506687 GCA_009364415.1 Spea multiplicata
TTCCAATTATAAAAATGCACACGTACCAAATGTGGCCTTTTAGTTCCCCCAAAAAATTACACACCCATGCATGTGGGGTATCACTGCACTCAGGAGATGTTGCTGAACACATTATGGGGTGTCGTGTGACAGTGGCATATACCAGGAACTGTAAATTCATACATAAAGTAGGTGTGTGTGGGAAAATACACACACAAAATACTACTGCAAACTTTGAAAAAATGCTGGTGGTAAAATGTGTGCATGCAAAGAGTTAAAATACCAGCATTTAAAATACCCTGTGGTGTCTAGTTTTGAAAAATATATGGTTTTGTTGGGCACACTGAAATGGCCCGGCTCAAAGATGTACCAAATAGGGCATGGGCAGTGGATCCCCAAATGCCAAATTTCACCATTAAAAAATGTGCATGCCCCAAATGTGGCCCTTTTGCCCCTAAACAGCCAGGCAAAATCATTCATGTGAGGTATCGCTGTACTCAGGAGATGTTGCTGAACACATATTGGGGTGTTTTATGATAGTGACATATACGAGAACTTTTTAATTCATACCTGAAGTAAAATGTGTGTGGAAAACCAAATGCAAAAAAATGACTACCACAAAGTTTGACAAAGACTGGTGGTAGATATGGTGCATGGAAAGAGTTAAAATACTAGCATTTGGAATACCCTGGGGTGTCTAGTTTTCAAAAATATATGGGTTTATTGGGCACACTGAAATGGCCCGGCTCAAAGATGTACCAAATAGGGCATGGGCAGTGGATCCCCAAATGGCAAAGTTCAACATTGAAAAATGCGCATGCCCCAAATGTTGCCCTTTTGCCCCCAAACAGCCAGGCAAAACCATTCATGTGGGGTATCGCTGCGCTCAGGAGATGTTGCTGAACACATATTGGGGTGTTTTGTGATAGTGACATAAACGAGAACATTTTAAATCATACCTGAAATAAAATGTGTGTGACAAAACAAATGCAAAAAAATGACTACCACAAAGTTTGACAAAGACTGGTGGTAGATATGGTGCATGGAAAGAGTTAAAATACTAGCATTTGGAATACCCTGGGCTGTCTAGTTTTCAAAAATATATGACTTGATGGGGTAAATTGCATTGGCCGGGTTCAAAGATACCCGAAATGGCACATGGGGGGAAGAATTACCAGATTTGGAAAAAATGGCTTTGAAATAGCAAAACGCTACCTGTACTTATTGCCCCATAATGGGTAGAAAAAAGCAAAAAAACATAAAAACATTGGGTATTTCTAAACTCAGGACAAATAGTAGAATCTATTTAGCAGGTTTTTTCATTACCTTTTATAGATGAGTAAAAGATTTTTCAACTAAAAGTTAGAAACAGTCATTTTTTTCTAAATCTTTCACCATATTTTATAATTTTTTTAATAGTAAATAATATGATACAATCAAAACAATGTCATCTAAAGAAAGCCCTTCTTGTCCTGAAAAAAACAATATCTAATGTGTGTGGGTTCAGTAAACGGGAAAGAAGAAAATTACAGCTAAACACGAGCAGCGCAGAAATGTTAAAAAGTCCATTGTCACCAGGGGAACAAACAGTAAAATCAGCCTTTGTCACGAAGGGGTTAAAGCAGGAAATGTGGCCTTTTAACACAATGGTTACTGAGAACAGGAATGGGAAATAAAATATATTTAACAATTTGAAAAACCTGATGTACCATGGAGCCATCAGCTTCATGGAGGAGCGAAAAAGCAGCTCTCTAGTAAATGTATACATTATAGACCTACTCTGCAGCGAATAGGTTAATCTTTATGGAAGATTTATCACAGTTTAAAGGCAAGTGGAAGCAGCTTAGTTCATCACAAATATAAGCAGCTAGCAGGATCTCAGGGGATGACAGGAATGAGGGAGTGAAGGTATTTATGGCACAATCTGTCAGTCAGATATAGCAGCACAGGACACTTCTACAAGCTTCTCATAAAAATAACTCTGCTTTTTTTCAACTTGCCTCAGGCATTAAATTGCCATTATTTGACACAGAATTTTCAAGGAAGACAATGGAAAACTTAAGTTTAAAAACTTGAGCTTTAACAGTTTCAGCAATGAAATCCTCCCGTTTACGGCAGATTATATGTACTGAGCCCACATTGAAAAGTTGTGTAGCCATAGTGGCCACTATATAATATACTGTAGTTTCACTAACATTATATAAATATGTGGTTCAGAGGCTGAAGACAAATTATACTTATGTTGTTTATTTCTTTATTGCTTTATTTCCTTTATTTCTCCATTGCTTGGTGGTTAGCAACAGATGGCATCAAGTGGACACGGCATTGTGAGGTCAGCTGAGCTCCCTGTGACATCTCAATGCATTTGGTGACCTATTAGACTCAGACTCATAGCTCAGTCTAAACATACAAAGTTTGGAGCTCTACTAAAGGCAGATGTGAGAGACGTCCGATTGGACCGAAATATTTAAAATTAAATAAACAATAAAGTAAAGTCTTTGGAGTTACTAGGAATTACAGTCAAAGTGACATGAGGTCACTCTGAGGTTTAACAAAGATTGCAGTGGGGCCCTGCAGAGATAGCAGAGGGGCAACTGTATAGGCTCACTCATTTGCATTAATAAAATTAATTATAGCCTGGTAGCAATGGCCACTCCTGAGACTCTTACATTCTGATGTGTATCTAGCTGCATACTAGAAGGCTGGATATGATGCCCTAGTGACTGTAAAAGTAAGCGACACGATGCATGTCATCTGCGCCAAAAAAGGTTGCTGAGCCCCCTTGTCACTGGTGTAGTTACAAGACCCTGCTTTTGTGTCTCCTCATACTGATTCAAAATAGTTTAGAGACTTTTCGGTCGAGGTTGGAAAGGCCCTTTCTAAACTATTTAACTGGCACGGGAAGACAGGAGCGTATCAGGGTGACGTGACATCACATGACCCATCGGTGAAACCGGTGTGATGTAAGCGGGGGTGAGAATGTTTGTTTGTATGTATGTATGATTGTTAGCATGGATGTCTAATTATGTGTGTGTGTGAGCATGGATGAGTAATTGTGTGTGAGCATGAATGTCTAATTGTGTGTGTGTGAGAGAGCATGGATGTCTAATTGTGTGTGTGTGTGAGCATGGATGTATAATTGTGTGTGTGTGTGAGCATGAATGTATAAATGTGTGTTAATGAGTGTTAGTGAGTATGAGTAAGTGTGTGTAATTTGTGTAAGTGTGTCTGCATATATGTTGGAAATGAGGCAAGGGGCAAAGAAGGCACGGACAAGTTGTTTGTGGGGCAATGATGGCACATACCAGCTGTTGAGGGGGCCCCCTGCCCCTCTTTATTGCCTTCATTTTTGGGAAGGAGGCATAATCTATGGTTGTCTATACTCTTCGCCATTGCTCATAGCTTGACAAAACATTGAGATAACTGTATTTAACAGCACTGTAAGGACCACAAGTAAGCAGTTAAAAGAGGTCTAAAGCCATGACATACCAGGGTAGTGCATGTCCCAAAGGGGGCTGATCTTCTTCTGCCTAACCAGGAAACCCCTACCCATTCAGAAGCATTAAATACTTTAAGGGTATACCATATGTAAAATAAAAAAGAACACATGAAGAAAACAACACAACAAAAACCTTCACAGATCACAGAAGTGATAATAAAACCCTTCGTGTTATTCAGTATTAATATATTAGCTACTAAATATTAGATATTTGCAAAACATTTATATCATTTGTTATAGCTACACATTCAGTATAGCTCCATAATCTTCTTGTACAAGAACAAAAATTGACATTAAAATATAAACAAATTCTGGATTATATTAAATTCCCTTACGATTGCCCTATGAAAGGTTATCTTCCTTTGGTCATTTAGTATAATCAGCTTCTGGCCAAACAATAATACAATAATACAAAAATCCTGGCTCTTATACAAGAAGCTTTAGAAATAATCACACATAAATTGAATAAAATAAGGTCTAGACTATACCAAAGCTTTAATTTACAACAATCCCCTAATTTACATTTTAGTAATTATAATACAGCTTGCTGTTTTTCTGTATCATTTAGCCGTGGGGGTTGATTTTAATGTTTTTAAAATGTTAATACTTCAACATTGTAATAGCTTTTTGTATACTTTTCTAGATTTTTGTCGTATACTGATGCATTACATTTTTTAATAACCTTTCCAAACTATGGGTTAATGAAAATCTGATAGTATCAATAATTTTAATATTCACACATCTAACTTACAGTTTAATTATATAACGTTTTAATGCACAGACATGAGTCTGCTAAATTTATTCAGCGCCACTCTCATTATCTTTGGCTAAGATTTCTATTTCATATGTGATCTAAAAACAGCAATATGGATAAAGTATAATATTTGAGACTTAATTTTGAACAAGATTTTATTAAACGATAACTTAAGATACGTAGACGAGTATCAATGAAAATTCTGCCCTGTCTTATGCCTCTTTAGCTTAATTCCTTAGTTTAAAATGCCATTCCTTAGCTTAAAATGAACCGTTATCTGTCATCATGTGGTCTTATATTCAAAGCAGTTCAACAAAGAATAACACGTTCCCACATAGGCTTTAGAACCTTGAAACAAACTCTCCTTCGTACACTACTTTGGCCATTACATTGAGAGATCATAAAAAAGAGCTATATATATTGTGACAGAAAGCAGGGAATGATAATGGAGGGAGTGTATATTTCGCCTTATATTTTGCAGGGTGGTTACCCTCAATAGTTTACTAACCCCAGGGAGATGTATTGTTACAAATGCAATTATTAATGTCTGTTGTTATTTGTGTGTTTTGGGTCCCTGGGGTGGAGCATTTGGAGAGTAGGGCGGGCCAGTGCTCCACTCCACAGTTTATGAGCAGCCGAAGACCAGCAGGTGGGAATCCAGTCCGGAGATTATCGGATACTCTCCTAGTACTCACCTGTATCCACTAATGAATGGGAGAGGCAGTTAAGTAGCCTCCTGGTCTCAGAGCAAGGGAGAGATCATTTGGCTCCCTGAGAGAGAGGGAGAGAGCTGCCAAAAACACTGACTGCTGCAATTATTGCATATACTTTGTTATTTTGTTGTTGGGAAAGGATAAGCCGTCCAACTGTAGTTAGGTTGGAGAACCGTGTATTAGTTAGTGCTCACAAGAGCGAGGCTTTTTGTTTTGGTTTGTTTATTTTCTGTAATGCCTGTGGTGATAAAATAAAAACAGGCCCAGCCTTTTATTTTACCCTCCTTGTGTCTGAGACGTCTCTGCAGCCTAAAAGACGGTGTGTAAGTAAAGATTCCCGGACAGAGTACCAAAGTAAGCGGTATTGTGTCACAATATTTAGAAAAAAATCAACTGCAAATGGGTGCCTACTTCAATTATAACATAACTGTGTATCACTTGTACACTATGTGACCAAAAGTATGTGGACATCTCTCAGATTTCTTAACTCCCTCTGGAAGCAACATCAGGACAGGCACTGTGCGTCAGGAGCTTTATGAAATCAGTTTCAATAGCTGAGCAACTGCACACATGTCGAAGATCACTGTGCGCTATGACAAGCATTGGCTATAGTAGTGTAAAATAGACTTGTGCAAATGGACCAAAAACTATTTGGATTCATTTTTTATTTAGTCTTTGGCCCATTTGTTACGGACAACAAAGTTTTACGCCCTTTCCGTGCTGAAGAAATCCAAATGCCTTCTATCACACTCTCACTCATGCTCTCTCACACTTTCTTGCTGACATGACCTCCCGGTGAACTTCTGCAAAAAAGGCAGCACTTCTGATGACATCCTCCAACCCATTTCTTCAGACATTCATGGGAGTTTATCTTTAGACAAAATGCTGGAGCCATTTTGTGGAAGTTCACTGGGAGGTCAAGAAGATGAAAAGATGCTTGAAAATAAGTGGAGTTGGGAGACAAGGAAGTGGAAGTGGATGACGGCAAAGCTAGGGAGACATTCAGAGAGCACGAGAGAGAGAGAATGAGAGTGTGAGAGAACGTATATGAGAGTGTGACTGAATGAGCCCACAAAATTAGAACTAAAATTCAGAGCTTTTTTGCTTTTGCTTTTTTCCTTGTTGTATGAATTGATGAAATACCCAAATTGAAATTACAAATTAAATTTGTTATGTAATTTATCTCTCTACTGCAATCAGTAACAAGCAAGCAAAGATGCAGAATTCATAGCATGCCACTATCCTGTTCAGACCCCAAAAGAAATCGTAATCTAACCCCCAGGCCAGGCTTCTGGAGGTCAAAGAAGATGAAAATTCTGACCCAGCATGTCAACAAACCTCTTCTCCCGCAATCCCAGACAACTCATCACAGACTATGATAGAATAGGATGCAAGGAAGAGGTTCCAGTGAAAATAAAAAATGAAAATATGTGGATTATCTGACCCCCTTTTTATTTATTGTTCTCTTATATAAGAGGACTATAGGAAAGGGCGGAGTCAAAATGAATACATCTCAAATAAATAACTGTAAGCCACAAGCCCTATAGCGAGTAGACTTGTGAATTAGGATACGAATTGCAAATGTACAGAATTTTACATCTGGCAATTTGTACAAACCCTCGAAAACGAAGGCAACCCCCCCCCCCAACTCACACTCTCTCACGCGGAAGTGGTCGGCAGACAAGGTAGGGAAACATTTGGAGAGCGTGAGAGAGAATGAACGAGAATGAGAATGTGAGAGAGTGACTGACAGTGTGAGAAAACGAGAGAGTTAATGTGGACACAGGCAATGAATTTTGTTCCCGAATTAAAAATCCCCCCACCCCCGGCTCCTTAAAAGAAGGAGCTAGGGGAGGAGAAATGTTAGCTATTCAAAGTTAATTGATTCTACACTAGCACTAGTTAAACTAAAGTTACATTGTGCACATTATATCTCCCATTTCTCTTAATCTCATCTCTACATTTTTTTCTCTGTATCTCTTATTTTTCTCACCGTCTCTCCCATTTCTCTTTATTTCTTCCCGTTTCTTTCTTCTTTCTTGTTATCTCTTCCCTCTCCTTTGATCCCCCTTCTCATATCTCGCCTCATCTTTCTCTTTATCTCTCCTTTCTATCTCTCCCCTTTCTTTATATCACTCCTCTTTCATTATATCTCTTTTTTTTCTCTATCTTCCTGTTCTTTATCTCTTTCTTTCTTCCCTTTCTCTCTATCTCTCCCCCCTTTTTCTTTACCTCAGCTTGTTCCCATAATCTTTCTGTTTATCTCCCCTCCTCTTTCTGATTAGCTCTTTCTTTTCTCCCTACCTCTCCCCTTTCTCTTTTATCTCTCCCCTTTTCTTTGATTTCCTATTCTCATTACCTCTCATCTTTTTCTTTCTTATCTCTCCCCTTTCTTATTTATCTCCCCGTTTACTTTATCTCCTCTCTCCCATTTCTCTATATCTCTTCTGTTTTCCTATATCTCTCTTTATCTCTCTTCTTTCGCTTTATTTCTTCATTTTCTTCCTACCTCTCCTCTTTCACTGTATCTCTTTTTTCTCATTATCTCTCCCCTTTTCCATTATCTCTCCTCTTTCTCCCATCTCTCTCCTTTCTAGTCATCTCCTCATCTCTCATTATCTCACCCATTTTCTTTTATTTAATCTAACTGATTTTCTTTTATCGCTCTTTTTTCTCTATCTCTAATCCCCTTTATCTCTACCTTTTTTCTTCCTCTTTATTTTTTTCCTTTTGCGGACCTATCCTCCATCTCATTAACCTCTCCCCTCTCTCCCTATCTCTCCCCTTATTCATTATCTTTCCTCTTTCTCATTACCCATTGTACAGCGCTACGGAATTTGATGGCGCTTTATAAAACAATAAATAATAAAATAATAATAATAATGTCTCCTCATATCTCCTCTTTCTCCTCATTATCTCACTCTTCTCACTGTTTCTCCTTTTTTTCCCATGTCTCCTTTTTCTCATTATTTTTCCCCTCTCTCTTTCTCTCGCCTTTCTCTCTCCTCCTCATTATCTATCCCCTATATCTTTCTCTTTATCGTCATATTCTGACACTCAACATCAGTTGGCGCCAGCATTATGGTGAAGCAGTGAAAATATTTGCTATTGCTATTTTCTCTGTATTTTTTACCTACTTAGTAGGTTTGCTGTATGTACTAAAGGGAGAGTTGGATAGTTTGCAGGAGAACCGCAATGTCAACAACTTGATTTCACCAGGTACTCGCATACACTCTACCACCATATAGTAATGCACACTCACTCTAACACCAAACACACAAGTCTCTTCACTGTTTGTATTATACATTATTCATGATCAGCTCAGACCTTTCAGCTGGAGAAACCTGCTAGTGTTGGCGATCCTTAATGAATTCTGAAGCGCGGGAGCCAGAGTGTACAATACTCATATATTAAATATAGTCCCAGGTTACAGTATTAAGTTAAACAGAAACTAATATCTAGGCCAGAAGGAAAACATTTGCATATTTTAAGCATTGGCTGGATGTTCTGGTAGCATTTATTTCACTTAAAAAACCTCTCCTAGTAATTTTTAAAAATAGCAAGTGTGCTTATATAGAGAGGAATAATTCTCAAAACAAGCACTGACATTACGTTTTTCAGATAAGGCAATAGCATTAACAGTATTCTTATTTATAGATCCTTACTCCCACCTATACAGCACTTGAAGTGCTCAATAACTATAAAGAAATAAAAGGATTTATGGCTATAATAGGCTGCAAACCCGAGAAAACACACAATGCAACAAAGTGAATGCTGGACTGATGGCAGTATGTTGCAGGAAAACTCAAGTTAATTTATCTTATCCATACCTGGGTTGGTGACCCCGTGGTGTCCTGTGGGTGAGGGGTTAGCTGCACATTGGGGCATTGCTAGCTGCATTTAGGGCAGGGGCGAGCCCTAGATAATATTTAGTAGAAAGGGACTTGGCAGAGAGTAGACAGAACATGGATGGAGTGGGCATGACCAAATGCTTCCTCCCTGCCAGAGAAAGCACAAGCTGACCCGGAGACTCCCAGGTATGGTAAAAACTCATGCAGGGCTTCTTTTTCTGTAATGTGTGTTTGCACTTTTTACACAAGGCCTGTGTATAATATTGTGGCATATTATATAAATGCATATACCCGTATATTATATTGTATAGATTTACTGATTGGTGGGCTGTTTTTTATGTTTTTGCTTTATAATATAAATTGTAATGTTACAATATTTGCTGTCATATAAAACAAATCTGTTTAAGCCTTAGACTCCACCTTAAGTAAACACCACAAATAAACTGCTTGTTTTTCAATGTTTATTGTGAACTGCAAGTACATTAACAATTATACAAAATGTAATAATGTACGCATTAGAGTGCAGTCTACATATTGTAAGCGTCATCTAGCATTAAATGTGGAAATTTAGTAAATTGAAGAATTTGTGGAACAAACCCAGTTGAAAGGAAAGAGTAATAATAAGAAGGGTGAGGAGTCATTTTAAACCCTAGCCATGGGAAACTCAGCAAGGCATCCTTAGACCACATAGGACACTCCACTGGAGTGCATACATTTTAGATTACTTGTATAACTAAATTCAAAATGCTCTTAAAGTCTCATTGAAATTATTATAAATCATTGAACTCACCTCATTATTAATGTATTTTTTCCAGTTAGTTATTTAATATTCCTGCCTTTACAGTTTAAATTTGAACAAATATATGAGTCAAATTAGTGGCTAGAGGTCTCTGCTTGGTTCGTCATGATCCCATCAGGTGCCGTTTCACTCCATTAACATCTGACAATGTTATAGGAGGCATTAGTGGGCCACTGGTGTGACATCAGTCGGGCAGTAATGTGGAGTAATGTGGAGTAATGTGATCTTTTTGAGTTGTGCCTGCTTGGTTTAGTATTTAAATGCCCTTAGATGTTTGATTCGTCACTAATGAATGAATCTATTTGAACAGACACTACTATATCAGATCATACATTGTGAGTGAACAATTGATGAATTTAAAGACTATACATTTTATAAAGTGTTGTACAATATGTTGGCATTCTTTTTAGATTGTTTTGGCTTCTTTATTATGTGCAATGTATTTTTCCCTGTATTTGCCACCAAAGGAAACACATTGCAGCACTATGAGGGGAAATTGAACACTTTACTATCACATACTGCTTATAGAAAATGTCTCACAACTTATGTCAATATACTTCCAAATCCAAAAGTTTCAGATATTGGTCAATTTCACTTTTCTTTTATACTCCATCAAATATATAATTGTACATTTTTAGTAATATATTCACTTCAAGGACAGCATTTAATGGAGAATTCCTTTGTAAAACAAACCCACACAAGTCACTGTTCTGAACATATTAGTTACAAAGGCCAAGGTTTTGTATGAAGCCAAACTCAGCAGTGCTGTTGGAATTGTACAGTCCTTTCAAATGGATCTTTATCCTTTGGGCATCACTCTGTTCTTTGTAGGTAAATCACATGCTGTTCATTTTGAACAAGTATGTGTCCTATATGGTTTGAATGCACTCTTAAATCGGTCACATGAACCAAATACAGAAACATTTTTATGAATTATCACAAATTTTAAAAAGCAAGGTAACGTGAAGAAGAAGGATGTGTGGATGTACCAGTTATTAACAGGGGGTTGTGAACGGGGACAGGAGGGTTATACTGGGTAGATGTTGTGTTAGGGAAATGGGATGTAAGGGGTTTTTTTTCTTTTTTTATTATTATTATCTTTTTTTTATATTTTTGTTTGTATTTTTTTATATGTATATTTTTAAAAAATGGTTAGAGGTCCTCTTAGGGACCTCTTGAACATGTTATTAATTCCAGTGATGCCGCAATGACATCACTACTTAGCTCACGTTATTGTTTTTTTATTATTATTTATTGTATTATTTTAGTGATTTTTTAAAATATTTTTTTAAATCACTAACCATTTTTTTTTCTTCGTTTTGTATTTCAGCATGTGAGGATGGTGCTCACTCTCCCCCCTTCGATCCCCCTGCACCGATCACACTGTGATCTCTTTGCAAGTCCCCACAGACTTGCATAGAGATCACAGTGTCTGTGCCTCATCCTGCAGGGGATATCCTGTCTTCCGATGACCTTCCGGGTGACGTCAGCAGTGAATGCCCGATCGTGCAATCGGCGTTTAAAAATGTAACAGTTTTCCGGCTTTTGTGATGGAAGCTGTTACATCAGATTGGGCAGCAGAAAGCCGGCGATGCTGGCGTCTGCTGTCAGGGGTGGAGTCCAGGCTGTCAAACTGCAAGAAGGGCAGGACGTACCGGTACGTCCATAGGGTATTCTTGGGATGTGTTTTTTGGATGTACCAGTACATCCATAGGGGGCTGAAGGGGTAAGACACTGATGATTGGTTGTAATGACTTCAGTAATCATAAACCGATCAGCCATAACATTATAACCACTGACAGGTGAAGTGAATAACACTGATAATCTTGTTATCATGGCACCTGTCAGTGGATGGGGTATATTAGGCAGCAAGTGAACATTTCATCCTTAAAGTTGATGTGTTAGAAGCAGGAAAAATGGGCAAGTGTAAGAACCTGAGTGACTATCTATCTGCAACTGGACTAGCGTAATGCAAAGAAAACAAAACATTTACAGAGTCCAAACTTATTATCTTTGGATTAAACATTTGTAATACCCTCTTTACATTCCACCACCTAGCACACATATTTGAAATAAAATGAATTACTTTATGAGCTATAGTATTTAATTTTTGAGTATAACTAGATAAAGAAACATGGGCTCAAGCCCACCTCCTAACGTAGCCAAACTTATCAAGAAGTGAGGAGTGAAAACCAGAACCAAGCTGGCTAAAACTCCTTCTCTTCTCTGGTAGTTTGGTCTGGAGAGACGAGCTTGGATCTGGTTCACCTCTTGTTATTTTTGCCAAAAAAATATTTGCAGAAATTATACCATTTGCTATATCTTTCCACTAGAATCACACAACTGGGCAGAATTATTCCAGTAATAATAACAATATTCTTTTTTAAAAATTATGCTTTTATTATTATTGCAATATGTTGGATTTTTATTAATAATCTGGTAAATGTTATTAATAGCAAACAGAGAATCTGTTTTAATTATAACGAATGTAAGTTGTTACCTTTTGTGTTGTATGTTTTCCTATTAAATTTGTATTACCTTTCATGCAGTCTCCGAGTTACCAAGGCAACTGTTCCTATGGTAGTCATACAATTGTTTTGATCGTTTGGGGTCTTGAATGTGTAGGCTCTAGTGCTCACTTCTTTCTCTCACTATCTGTCAGCTATTTGCTGGTACCTCTACTCCAGGGTGGTGCCATGGGGTACTCATCCATTGATTTGCCTTTAGCATCTTCCAGTTTGTGTGTGCACACACTGGGGTTTTCACGTCGTTTATGGCTTTTCTGTGCATTCTAGGTGTTGTAATGTCGCCATCAAATACAGTCTATTGTGCCTATTCCCCTAACTGAACTTGACTCTACTCCCACTTTCTCACCCACATGTTGAGTCTTCTTGGTGATCTTTTATGTGTGTTCATTCTGATTCTCCAGTATTTGATCTCAAAATGTTCTCTGACAGTGCCAGCCTAACACCTTGGCTTGTTTTTGAACTCTGGTTTAGGTTTCATTTTAGGTTGTGGTTGCTCCTAAGGACCTATCTAGGAGTACCTGGAGACTCAACTAAAGGTAAATGTGGCAAAAAGCCTCTCCCTTACTTCCCCCTTACATAGTACATAAGGTTGAAAAAAGACCTACGTCCATCTAGTTCAAACCTTCTATCTAACCTTCCTACTCCTGATCCAAAAGAAGGCAAAAAACCCTAATTAAGCTACTTTGAACTCAGCCATCAGGGAGGAAAATTCCTCCTTGACTCAAAAAGGCAATCTGATTTCTCCTTGGATCAAGAAGCTCTAAAATATGAAATTCTATGTATAGCCCTGTATGTTATGCCTTTCTAAAAAATATCCAGATCCCTTTTGAAGGCATCTAATGTATTTGATAACACCACCATAGTTACCCCTTAGTTCCCTAATCCTCAGAACAAAAGTCCTACCATTGACATAGTTTATGAAATCCTATTCTATTCCAAGTAGTATCCTTAAACAGAAGCTTTCTGGTACTGATATTACATATGAATGAAAACTCTCGACTGAAACTTTCAAACTCTGTAAAAGGACAGAAGGATAAATATATTTGTTCTAGTGGCCTGGCTGGTCAGACAGGACACACAGATTGCTCAGACAATACCCTGGAGCCCTGGAATCTGCATTCATGACAGTAGTGTGAAATATTCCCAATGTGTTGGCTTACAAATTGTGCTCTGGAAATTCACCCAGATATTGGTTGTCAAATGAATCGTCCCCAATAACTACTCTTCTATGTCAGTATGAATACCACAATCAGCATTATATTGCTATGTTTTATAATCAGTGGGAAATATTCTGGCTGTTCATTATAATCATCATAAATAAGATCTCATACATGCTTCTGGTATGGAGCAGATATGGGATGTGTGTCAATTGTTAGCCATTATCACCCTTTTCATGCTCTCCTTACAATGTGTTGCTATAGAATACAGGTCTAGTATGTGTACTTAGACTGTCTGGCTGCATTTAGCTAATTGTATACGGTGGCTCGAGGATGATGTGATGCAACATTTATGATCATTGAAGAGGATGAACATTGCCATAGTATGAATTGCTGATGATACTTTAGGTATTTTAAAACAACTTATGAATGGCAATTTATAGATGGTGAAAATCGCTCACAATTCTGTCCGTTTTTTTATTGTTTATATCATGTATTGTTTCGCATTATGGCACTGTGCACCACCCCATAATCAGCAAAACATTTGCTTTATCATGCTTGAGGTGAGTGGCCTGGAGGTGAGAAGGTAAGGCCAGGGCAGGAACAGCCACCCACCTTACCAGAAGAGCCATTTCTTGACTCTCAGCTTGAAAGTTCCACAAGTTGTCCACATAGTAAATGCAATAGCACACACCTCCATTAAATGTACAGCTCCATGGACCAGAAATCAGAACAGTACCCTAAAATCAGCACTATCCCTAGGTATGCTTTATAATACAAATGTATAGTGTATATATATATATATATATATTATAATTATATATATACAGCTGTAGCCAGAGAATGGACAATAAAATGAAGGTAGCCAAGGGTACAGGACAGGGAACTGTGTGTGTCCGCCAGTGTACATTTTTGAGGTGTGTGTTTTTGTGGTGTGTTAGTGTTAAACTGCATTGAATGTTTAAGACACTACATTCTGCTGTTTTCAGATATAGGCAGAATATTTCTCCCAGCTTTATAGTTGAGTGCGTATAGAGCTAACAGGGAGTGCAGTTGCAATCAAACAAGGACTCAGCCACTCCATACCATCTGTCCTCTGTGTCTAGATGAGTGACGAGAAAACATCTGCCTCTTTGGCACATATATGTTCTCTTTTTGTGCCTCATGCTGCTACTGACAGCATGGCTGTATGACATCATATGCTTGTACCATCAGTGACAGCATAGGAATAGATCTATGCAACAGTGGCAAACATTTCCTGCATCCCACACTAGAGCATACTGAAGGGGTGGTCATGAATTTGAGCAAGCTGAGATGGTCTTGAAAAAGTTAACCAATCCAAATAACCAATACAAATGCCAACAAATGCCCCCAATTCATATCCAACTCTTGGGCAACATCCTCTGTGAAGAAGCAATGCTTCTACAAGACATTGTGTCAAAGTCTGATTTTTTTTGTGACAATTAAATGCCAAATCAGGTTTTGGTAAGTACTTGTGTAATGATAGAAAAACAAGTTTATTTATTTTTCATAAACAAGGTTTAATGTTTCAACAACTTATGAAATCCTGTCCTTTCTGTTTTGTTTATGCTTAAGCAGCATTTACAAAAAACATGTAATTTAATTACCTTTATAATACCAAATTGTATTTCATTTAAAACTCAGCATCTGGCTTTGTGAGGAAAACACAATAACAACATGATAAATAAGCGGTAAAAAAGAAAACTCCATTGGGGCTGCCATTAAAAACTAGTAGCACAGTTTAAATGTACAACTCTTGTCACTCATCTCATTTTATTCCAATTGGCAAGCTAAAACATAAATGAAGCAACACATACACCAATTGGTATAGCCATTGGCTAAGTAGAGGTGGATTTAACCCCTTCAATCCCAGAGCAATTTTGCCATTTTTGCGCTATGTCGGTTTAGCGATTACATGTACCCATGTAAACTATATATTGTTTTTGCAAGGAGAGATAGACCTTTCTTTTGATACCATAGTTGGATGATTAGCTGAAAATTTAGAATGAGAAATTTAGTAAAAACTAGCGAAAATTAGAAAAAAAACATATTTTTTAAATTTTCCCTCTGAATCCTCACCTATGTACCACCCATCCCTCACATAAGCAGACTTTATGAAAGTTAGGGCTTGTCTAGGGTTTGTGTGTGTGGGTGCAGTGTTTCTTTAGGGCCCCCATAACTAACATGCATACACCTTAACACACAAATTTGCTCTCAAACCCACTCACTCAATCAACATACATATATTGTTTCTCCTGCTGCTCCTCTCCCTCTCCCAGAAGCCACTAACTCTAGGCTCACTCCTCACAATCATGCTAACACCACACACTAACAGACACACAAACACTAACAGAAACACAAACACCATATGCTCATGCACTCGCATGCTAACACCATACACTAATGCACAACACTATTTGCTTATATATATACACCCAGATGTTGGTAATCAAATGATTAACTGATCATCAGAAAGTGTGACTACCTCTATAAAAGTCAACCATGGAGTCCTCTGTATACCAAAGTATTCTAGAGCTAAAGCTTGACCAAAATTGGGTCATGCAACAGGATGTGGCTGTGAGGTATGTGCCTTACATACAGGGCCGGCCCAAGACTTAATGCCACTGACGCCCCCTTTGTACTTACCTTTAAACAGTCCTGCGGTGAGCCTCTCTGCTCTGCCACGGTGCCTGCTTGTAATGCTGAGCGCCGGAAATTGACGTCACTTCCGGCGCTCAGCATTACAAGCCGGCACCGAGACCGAACAGGGAGACTCGCCGCAGAGGAGAGAGAGAGGGGCGCCGAGCGGGTAAGCGAAAACCACTCGGCGTCCCTCTCTCTCCTCCGCTTAAAAAAAAAAAATCGCTTGGGGCGGCAAAGTGCCGCCCCTTCAAAACTGCCGCCTGGGACAATTGCCCCACTCAGCTCCATTGTAGGGCCAGCCCTGCCTACATAGTGTTTGTACTGTATTACTTACTTAGTGTAGCCCTGGCACTCCCCTGGAACTTCTTAGAGCTAGTTGTCTTAGCCAGAATATGTCCCTGGGTGAGTCATGTTTTTTGACTTCTGAGTGTAGGAATGCTCTTGGTCCCGCTCTATGTGCTTGTAACTAAGTTACTTGTCCTGTCCTACCTTTTCAACAATGTCATACCCTGTAAAAACAGATTAAAATGTACATACTAAATATTACTTTTTTTTAAAATGTAGGAAGAGGTGCACTGACAAAGTTGAGAAACCTGCAGTAACCTACGCAAGGCAGCCAGCAGGAACCAACACTACACAACATAAGTGTAGTAGACAGTCTCATCTGTCCTTGAAAAAAAACAGAAATGAAAAAATAATAAGAAATATAACATTAAAAAAAACATCATAAAAAAAGCTCCAGGTTTAGGGAACAATATATCCTTTATAAACAACTGGTTAACATTGGGGGCACTGGGTTGTGATGATACCATACAGTACCCCCAGTCAATACAGAGCCTCTAACTAAAGGCAATCCCGACATTTGGCTAGGCCAGTCCTTTGAACAAAGCCAATCCCAGAAGAGGGGGTGGGGTCTGGGTAGCCAGCTCAGGTATGGTCATAGATCAACTCTATCCTCCCCAATATCCATCACTTCCAGAAAAGAAAGGAGAGGGTACCAGCTACGATGTAAAAATTATTTCATGTATGCAGCACTGTTCTACTGCTAAATTCCTACTTTGTCAGTATGCTACCTTGTAGATTGCCAATAGATGTTGCATTTTAATATTTTATATTTTGATAACGTTTTCCAACATTCTGTCCAAATCTCCAGGTCCAGATTTTTTCCTCCATACAATCCTCCCTTGTTTTGACCTACTCTTTGAAGTAATACTATGATTAATGAATCAGTAGATTTTGAAATGTAAGCACATCAGAGACAGGTTTCTATACCAGATGGCTCATTAGTGCCAAAAGACAGAGCCAGTCGGTTGAAGAGGTACAAAAAAGAAATGTATACAGCTTCATTTCCTCTCTATACGGCAGGAAAACATGTCCTACATCTTCTATTGATATTAGTGCTTTTAGAGTCAACAATCAGCCAGAATGGCCAGTATTGTAATAATGACTTTATGTTTATTGTATTGGTTTAACCAGATTTTTTGCTCTTTCAGTGAAAAATATGCACTGTTTATATTTAGAATGGGTACTGATAAATATCCTTGTGTTTGAACTAGAGAAGGCATGTCTGAACTATTTTTAGAAATAGAAATACAAGGTTTTGATGGAGCATAACGTGTATAAAGGAACGTGTATAAAGTATCAAAGAATCTTGTATGAGCCATCCTTATGTATAAAACTCACTTACCTTTCATAAATACTGTTTGTTTGACATATCCAACGTTTGATATTCTTTTCTACAGAACCTGGCATTTGTTTTCTCATGCACAGTCCCCTGCCTTGCCTAAGCTTAAGCTCAACTCAGGAGCTGGGAGAAATATTGGAAACTATTAACACATGCAGTTTATCTAAGGTGGTATAATTTTGCTGACAGTGGGATGTTTATGCAATGTGCTATGTTTCATTTGTTGCATCTTTGTTTGTGTTATATCCATAAGTAAGCAATTTATATATGATAACCGATCAAGAACACATTGTATTGTATCTCATGATATATTTTTCCATTTTTGAAGATAATTTTTCTGCTTTACATTGTTCACTGCACGGATCGTATAGATATTTTATACCGTTATAAAACCGCAGATATCTTGAGTAACTATCCTTGTGGTATAATATCTTGTGTTGAATTATACATTTTGAGTGTCTCTTTACATGTGTGGGAGTGTTCTTACAATAGCTAATAGGGCCAGAATGTTTGCATATTTGACAAAATATGAAGGAGACCTACTGTATACTATAAGGATGGTAATGGGGTATATAGTTTCTCAGCAAACTGCTTAATAATCTAATTAAGAGAGAAACAAGTCATGGTTTACTTCACTTTCAATTCGGCTATTGGACAATACAATAATTACTTGAAATTACCCACAGTGAGAGCACCACAGAATTTTAACTCTGTATTTTGACTATATATATAGTGAAGTCATCCAAAAAGATTACAACTGGCAGTGATTGCGGTTTTAAAAAAAAAAAGTTATTTTTAATTGACTGAAAGTTTAATAAGGATGTCACCTACTACTATGAAAATGTCTTTCATTGTATCTTAATCAACCTCTATTCAGTTTCCGCAACATTAATTAGTCTCATTATCATTCAAGCGGTAACACGTGCTGTATATCTTCAGAGTTCATATAAATGAATTATCCACTGGCTGTGCATAATTTGGCTTGCAAATGGATTTGGTGACCTTATAATCTTTCAGGCATTTGCTCTCATTTTTTTAGATGTTGGGATTTGTGCTTCACTAATTAATTGGAAATTATTGTTAAAAAACTTGCTTAATTATATAAATACAGACTCTAGCAGTCGAATCTAAAGAGTAGAAATCAGTTGTATTGATAGTAATAAGGAGAAGCTCTACTCTATATGGATATTGTTCTCCTTTCTATAAAGGACAGGAATTTCCTCATACTTCCTAGAATTTTGGTTTCTTACAAACCACTGATCTACCCCTCAGCAGTCCATTATAATATTGAAAATATACTCGTTGATGTTTCAAGTGGGAAGGGAAAGCTCATTCATTTTGGCCACCACTGCTGTAAAGCTCACACCATACCATTAATACGTACAATGCAGGATAAGGTTAATGTAGACTGAAAACTAGACTCATGATTAGACTCATTAGGGTCGTGTTACAGAACACAGCAGGCTTAAAAAGCAAAGTGGCCACTCTGGCACAGCAATGGGCCAAGAACATACAACCCAGGTTTGAGCTGAGGCATGCGGAGCTCTTTACAATAATTACAGTCTGGCAGAACACATGCTTGCCAGATCATGATTGCTGTAATCTTCCAAAGCACCGGTATATAGGAAGTCTCCACCCACCCCCAAAACAGAGCCAGATATTCTAAAATAGGACCCCATTCAAGTCAACTGAGGATGCATCCTTGAACATCTTGGAGTTGTTATATGCACACTGTACAACCAACAGCTGTTTTATAATCCACTGCCATGTGGCACAGAATAGATTTTTGGGAATGTATTTTATTTTTTGGATGGCTCCTTTCTCTGGACTGAAAATGAGGACTCAAGGCCATTGTTTGACTATACTTTATGGCCCCCTTCTCATAAGTGGATAGTGATTTCCACTGTCCATCTTCCTTGCAACAAATGGATGTTTGGAGGCACATCAGCCCCTCTACCTATAAGACTAAGAAGTAGAAGTAAACCCTATGTATTTTCAAGTTTAACTCACTACAATCTCAATCCCACATGACAGGGAAAGAGGGTGAAGTCGAAGAAGAGCATGAAGTCTGTGTTCCCCAAGTGCTTTTTTAGTGGTGGTGGGGCAACTCCTTATCCAACCACAGAATGTGGCAGTCAGGGAAGGCATGTGATGGGGTCTGTGCATTCCATAAGGCTTTTTTTTATTGTACCACATCCCACTGAGCAAACGGTGGGGTCCAGTTGGGCCCTATACCCTACTCAAGGTTTATTTTCGAAACCCTGTTGCTACAGGGTGAGGGGATGGTGGGCAGTCTTCCCCTGTCCTTTTTAGAAGGGGGTACTGTGACTGTTTAATTCTCTATCTTTCTTTAGCCATTCAACTCGCCAAAACCTGAAACGTGCAAAGTTTAGGTGCAGATTAACCCCACATTATTATTTAAATGAGAACAATCTTAAAAGAGTTGACTTAACGTCATATTCCTGCATGGCATAGGCTAAGATTCTTCCTCAGACCCAGTACAACCCCTAGAGCTGCTTGTTTAACTGTAAATGTACAAGTACACTTAAACAGGTGATACTTCTACATAACAGCGTCTGGCTTAGATGCTGGTGGGCAGTCCGATTACACTACACCTTCATAGGTATCACTGTTAGTGATCGCTACATACAACACATAGAATACCCTAGGTACAACATACATGGCTAGCATTCTAAACCTAATTTGCTTGCTATGTACCTCAGTTAATTGTAAGTGACTATTGGTTGGTCAGTTAGGTTTCTTCTCAATTCACTTGTTCACTGCATTTTTCACTATTTGCTTGATTAAGCATTGAATCCAGCTGTAAAAAATGCATGGCAGCTTTATGTTGGTCTGTCATATCTCTGTTATAGTGTCATAGAGGTAGGTATTAACTGCCCTTTAGAGTGATTGTCACAGAAAGAGGAATTGAAAAATAAAAAATTCACTATTTCTTTAAGCACATTCCTCAAAGCTTTCATTAATAATGCTGTAAAAAATATGCAGTTTTGTTGAAAGGTGGAGGGGAGCATAAAAAAGTGCTAAAGGCCTGGCCTGCAGACTTTCTGTTGGACAACCGTGCTTCATACAAAATAATTCTTTATCACAATATAGACAATTGCCTTTTGAGGCAATTGGAAATAATTTTACAAATCAAAGAGTTTTCATAGTGAACATGATCAATTTTATTTAACTAATTAGCTTGCTGTGCTTTAACAAATGTCGCAGTGAATTAGTATGTGTACTCAGACTAATTGAGTTTACATCCTTAAGTGATTTTGTAATTTCAGTAGACTAAAACATTGAACTGACTTAAAATGTAAAATGCCCGAAAAAAAAGAAAATCACCCATCAATATGCAAAGTGCTGGAGAAACCATCAGAGTAATTAAGATAAAATACTTAGAGAACTCATAAATTATCATCAGTGTGGTTGTGTAAATGAGCAGTAAAATATAGATTTAACCTTACGGCACATAAGGGGGAGAGGTGCTGCAAATCTGTGGATGTTGTTCATACCCCTGGGCACGAGAGACCAAGATATTTCCATATTACTCCTCCTTTCCAGAGAACTGAAGTTTGACTGATTAAAAAAGAAATCACAGAGGACCCGAATCCTATTTCCGTACTCATGTCAAAATGCCCATTACTTTCCCATTCTCTTTTATATATCTTTTATATTTCACAAGCTGACACGTTGATTATGTTTATTATTCTGCGTTCATATTTACAGTGTGAATCATAACACATGTATTTTTGATTGCCACATTCAGCTTATTCTTTTCATGGTCTAATGACCACAAATCTAATATAAATTCAAACAACTGAATAAATGTGTTGTCTGCTCCCTATGAAAACATCTTGGCTTGGGAATAAATTGTTGATATAGATTCAGGTGATGGGAAAACCAAGTTACTGCTAAACTTTATCACATCTAGTCTCTTGCTAAGGTAAGTCAGTAAGAGATAGAAAGAAAAAGTAATAGAACATATACAAGCCATCCATATTTAGTTTTTGATTGAAATATACAAAAAAGAAACAAAGAGACACAAAATAAACAAATAAGCAGTTGCCTGATGGGTGAGCTAAGCACTCAAATAGGTCTATTATTTACTAAGAAGTCAAGTGGTCCATCAGGTTAAGGGTGAACTCGACTGATGCCCTCACACTAGCAAAAAGAAAAAATCACAGTGAGTCGCTTTCAAATGCATCTGCAGTATGTTACTTGTCCTGGCTCACCAGGGGTAGAAGTTGGGAGGTGTAGATAAGGGTTCAACTAAAACTAACCAATCCCGTTCCCGGGATCAAAAATACCCTTATTATTACTACCCCACCCTAAAACATCACTTTTATTAACGTATTTGTTAAGAGGTATAACCAAAAAAGAAGTTTAAAACCGCCAGTGTCACCAGTCCTACCGTAAAAGGTATACGTCACTGTGACATGAGGGCATATGCCCACAGTCGTATAACAATAAGAGTATCACATCATATATACTGTTGATGGCTGCAGTCCTAACAACAAGAATAATTGAATTATGACCAGTGACACGGGCTTATTAAAAACTCAGACAAATAGCCCCCCCTGACATGTTTCGCTCCTCAGAGCTTCATCAAGGGTCTGGGCTAATGTTACGTCGGTATATCAACATATCAAGATTAATATTACCCATATCATCATTTTTAAGGAATAACATAACTAGCAATTTGATGAAAACGTAATATGTTTTATTTGTCAATTTGTTACAAATACAATAACATTGTTACAGTGTTTTTGTAAACATTGTGGCCATTATAATCTAGCATGCCTCTTTATTATAGATAGATGAATGACATTTTCAGACATTCCAACCTGAACAATTCATTTCAGGGAGGTGGCTTCACTGGTCACTGAACCCCCCTCCCCGTCACCACCACCACCAAGCATGTATCATGGTCTCTCTTGTGCTTACCATCAGTTTTCTCGTCTGGCTTTAAACTGATGGAACTTCCAAGAGAGTTGGGATGCCTGCATTTTAACATTTCTTGAGCCTAGCCATTTCTTTTAATGCTAATGTATATCACTGCTAAGGAAAGCTTATCTCGTCTGAAGATTTTGGGCATCTACAAATATATTTTTTTTCTTTCTTGCAAATCCATATAAGGACATCACGATTGAGAAATATGAATCAAATAATTTTAATACTTATTAGAAATAATAAAAATGGAAACATGATTTTAAACGGGCACAGCATGGGGTATACAGCACCTGACGTTTGTGTCACCACTAGTGTCGTGTCACTTTTTCTAAGACAGACATATATAAATAGTGGGAATATGACATGTGTAACATATCACCTGCTGTGTTTGCAAGCAACTGGAGGCCCCATAGTGTTTTGTCTTCTATATTTATAATTTATACGGGGAGGAAATATAGCATGGTATAGCTAGATATATTTTATTTAACAAGAACACCACAAATTGGCATTCAAGATCAGTTCAAGAAAAGAAGCACAAATGGAAAATGTCAAGGATGAGATTAAATGAAGGGTAACATTAAGTTGAAGAAGGAGAGATGATTGGGATTTGGTCCCAAATTTTGTGATCACAGCACTGCTTTAATAAGCAGCATCTCAAAGTTTGTTTCACATAACATTAGTTTCAGTCTGAATAGATTCAAGAGTAGTAGATTATGCCAAATGATTAATTAGCTGCCTGCAAAAAAAGGGCAGGAAGATATTTTTCTCTGCAGGATTTGGGCGTAATGAGAGACTGAGTTATTAAACGGACAGCGAGGTTCAATTTAGGGAATTGAAACATGCACAAAAAAAACATAAAGCTATCCTCAATCTAAGACAAGACCAAAACAGGAAAAATGTAGAGCAGACAGGATGGGTTAAATGGTTATTTTCTGCCGCCAAATTAAGGTATAATTAAAGTTATTTAACAAAATCTAAGAGTATTTAACAAAAACCTAAAAAGTGAGATGGCTGCCATGCTGATAAAAAAGACTCCACCATCCTAACCCCTCAATTCTAAAAATGATTTAATAAAAATAAATCAAATAAAAACCTCGAGACTAATGCAGTTTAATAAATAGTTTATAATAGTTAATATAATAGTTTCTTTATTTTTTATAAGTACAGAAAAACCTTTTGTGGACTAGAAATCCCATGTGCGTTTTTCTCATTTGTTGGTAACTATATGGCGAATGGATGCACAGTTATCGAGTCATAGAGTCATAGAGTAGGTGGCTATGAATAACTTAACATGCCTAGAATAAAATAATTTTCCCTAAATTCCCTAAAGTGTAAACTATTTATATGGTTGTCACCTACAGCTAACTATAGAAAAACTATGAAAATTGGCCTAGTCTCCCACAAGTAAAAATGTATAAAGGGTTATATGGTTGTTAGTTGGTTACGCTATCTGTTTAGCTCTGCAAATAACACACAGGAAATATAAATGTCAAGCTCAGAACAGTATGGATTTACAATAAAGTTGGATAATATGTAGAATATTACTCTGGAATTTTGGCATCTTATTTACTGTATATACATCTTATATTGCATTATTGTCAACGTATATTGGCACATACAGGATTCGCCCCAGATGTCAAATACTCTAGGTACGCCCCTGCCTGCACAGGATATAGCTAGGGGATGAGAAAAAGGTCAAATAGGTGGTCCTGCAGAATTCCCTGATGCCTTTGCCTAGGGGAACATCATGAACAGTTAAAGGGATAATAGAGTAATCAGCAAGATGGGCTCCATTGTCCTGCAGTGTGCAATGTGTAAATGCAGCACGTAAGGGCAGTGTATGTGTATATGTGTGTTTATGTGCTGGTGTGTGTAAAGGCTGTGTGTAAGGGCAGTGTCAATAAAATAACCTCTGTTACAAAGAAATTGCTGGAGGGGCCGCAATATTCCATTCTTGCCTCGGGTGCAAAAGGAGCTAGCTACAGCTCTGCTCACAACAATCAGGTAGAATGAGAGCCGGCCGCTGACTCCGCACTTATTTATAAATTGTAAAGAAAAGCTTTCAATATTGTTCCTCTCTTTCTCAGGTCTGAAGCAATACTTCAGGAAGAGAGAGAAACTTCCTTTTAAGTATTATGTTAATCCATTAAAGTTATCACTGCATACTGCAATACTGCCACCATCTTATATTCGAGGTCGTCTTCTAAGCAGACCTCAAATAGAGGTCTGACAAGACTAAGATCCAGATCCCTTCAGTGCTGCAGGGGACCTGGATCCTCATCTCCGGCAGCCAGTGGCCTTCCGGTGCTCATTCATAGAAGCCCCAGCGGAAGTGTCGGGAGCAGCAGCGGAGGTTGTCTGTGCGCATGGCACAGACCTTCGCTGGCTGCCCCACTAGACACCAAGGAACCTAGAGAAGAAGGGGAGAAGTCTAGGGAAGCACTGGTAAGTTGGGGCAGGGTAAGAGTGGCAGATGGGGGGTATAAGGGCTTTCTTAAGGCAGAAAGGGGTTAAAATGAATATCAGGGAGGCAGAGTGGCATATAGGAAGTTAAAAGGAATATCAGGGAGGCAGAGTGGCATATAGAGGGTTAAAAGAAATATCAGGGAGGCAGAGTGTGAATTAATATTTACGGGTAAAACTTTTTTCTTATAGGGTAGTCTTATATCGAGGCTTTTTCTTTTAAATTAATATTCAGATTTTGGGGAGGTCGTCTTATAAAGGAGCAAATATGGTATATATATTTATTTTTGTCAGTGGCATGATTTAGTGGTAGAGCTTATTAGTGCCCCCCCAGTTTTGACTGTGGTAGAGCTTATGTGCCCCCCTATATACTGTTCCTCTAGTCACCACTAGTGGCATCTAACACAAATGTACAATAAAAACTTGTTTGGATTATCGCAGCAAAGAGTTAATAGCCTTTATAAATTCAGCACCTCTAAGTTACTAAAAAAAGACAGTCATTAAATAAATACCCTGTGTGCATCACTTTATGCTAATATTTCACCCCGGGGACTGCCTCTTCAGATAATGCAAGATAATGAAATACATCTGTCAAAGGAAAAGACTGTCTACCAGTGTGAAAGCAAGCGCATCTAAGACACCAATTTGCAGATACCATTTTCACAGTCAGCTTACTTTTTATAATTGATAAGGCAAGCAACTTATTTTAGCTCACTTTGTCACTTAGCCATGCAGAGACCAAATTTACACTGTGTATAACTAGTTCATTAAATTACTCATTTCAGTGCCCTCCTGAGATGCCACTGCTTAACATTACAGTGAGCGAATAATATAGAATTGTGTTATTTAGGCTAAAGATGGCTAGCTTGTTGAACTTAAACCACCTTGAGAGTTTTAACCTGACAACTTTTACTTGTTCCCAAAACTTTTAAAACTAACACGGTGCTATTTGTGTTTGTGACTAACTGCCCCATACTTAAAATGATATCACTAGTTCTTGGTGTATAGTGATGTCATGGTAAGCTCTGCTGATCTCACAATGTTCCCATAACATCTGCTGTTAACCCAGCAAGCACTATTTTGATCATGGCCTACTGAAAGATAATTTCCTATCTCTTAACCAAAATTGGCCATTGCAGGTAAAATATTTTCATTTTTGATAAATTACCGGTGCTGAATTTTTGTATGATAATGATATGTATTAGCAGACACATCAGCCTGCTGCAGATGTGATTTTTATATATTTATAAAAAAAAGTATGAGATGCACCACATAATAAAGTATGTGTCTTTCCCTTTCATTTACACACACTTTTTGGTGTGACTGTTGTGTTGCCACAATTGTAGTTGTGCACATTTAATCACACTTTTGCCCCGGCCACAGCTTTATCAATCACTCCTATAATGTTTGATTAATAAAAGAAGCTATATCTAAAATGATATGTCCAAATGAATAAGATGACACGGTAATTCTAAATTAATAGAAGATTTGAGTTCTCGTTAGAAGATGTGGTGATTCTCATAATGAGTTCATGTTAATGCTAAAAATAATTTTTGTCCTAATTTATTTTCTATTTCTATCTGGCTTCAAGTCTCCAGGGCACCTTTGTGACATTACAATTATACACTAGACGGCCAATAAACCAGTTTGAAATTCTCTAGAAAACAGGGAAAGGAAATCTGTAGCTCAATCCAAGTTTCTTTTATCTTAAAGAATACATTACAAAGCATTAAAACTTTACTTTATAGTATTCTAAGTACCGGTAAGTATGGTGTTGTCCATAGCAAAATCTGACCATGTGACTTTCATGATCAATGTAGCTCCCATGTATCCACCTGGCAACACTCTGCAGCTAAGCGCCACAAGGTGGCTCCTCGGGTTAGGTGGTAAATTGGCCATGCCTCACACCTCACCTACTCCTGACCATGCCCATGCCCATTCCCGCCTACATCCCTACCCCTCACACTTCTATGACCCAAAAATAAAAGAAGAGATGATAGGAAAAAAGTTTTACCAGTAAATGTTAATTCATGTAAACTATGTGAACATTTTTTTTTTACTAAAAGCTATGATTGAGAAAAATATTTTGTTTTTATTTCCTTTTTTCTTCAACCTGCCCCCACCCCCCAGTTATGCACATCTGCCCCCAGGCTTGCCACTCTGACACAGAAATGCCTTATGCCCCCTCTATGCCACTGTGCCCCATGATATGCCTTTTAACCCTCTAAATACCACTGTGCCTTTTAACCCCCTATGTTCCACTCTGCCTCCAGAATTGCCTTATACCCCTATATGCCACTCTGGCATTTAGGGGGTTAAAAGACATATTATGGGGCAGAGTGGCATATAGGGAGGTATAAGGCATTTCAGGAGGCAGAGTGGCGTATAGAGGGTTAAAAGGCATTTCTGGAGGCAGAGTGCTATTACGGGGTTAAAAGGCATTTCTTGGAGCACTCTGCCTCCAGAAATGCCTTATGCCTCCCATTTAACACTCCCTCCCTTGTCTGCGTCCATTGTGCAGACCTTCTCCAGCTGCGCGATGGATGCCGACAACCTCCCGCTGCTAACCGCACCTCCTCCCGGCTGCAGCGTAAATTGTCTATGCGAATCGCGTAGAGCTCTACACGCTGCCCGGACTACACACCGGGGACTCAGAAGCACCGATAGGTTGGGGGGGGGGCATAACACAGAAGGATCCAGGTCCCCTGCATCGCTGTGGGAGATCTGGATCTTAGTCTCATAGTCAGACCTATTTGAGGTCCAATTATAAGACGAGGGGTATTTTTCAGAACATTTGCTCTGGAAAAAACGTTGTCTTATAATCGAGCAAATACGGTATATCTTGATTGCACCATAACAGTACAGGCCACCAAATATGTTTCTTTACGCTATACAATTTCAAAGCTAATACAAGTGAAATGGGTAATCCTCAGGAATGATCAATATATGAACATTTCGTGTTTTTAGAGATCCTAAACAAAAGCTTAAAGGGTTATATGTAAGGATCTGATTACACAGTAAAAACGATACAAAGGAACTTAACTATTTGATACGACCACTTCAGTTCTCCTGAGTTATTATAAAATTCTGTGTTTGATAAACAGACTGCACCAGAGATTAATGTTACCCTGAATTATTTAATTCAGTTGTGGTGCCCCATCCATCTTTCTCGTGGAAAGTCATTGAGGTGTCTGCCTAGACTCTCAGATGACCTTGCTCATTCCCAGTCCAACCTCACACACACACACACACAGACACACATGCAGACACAGTGCCTGTTTCCCCCTGGTAGCTGCTTCCTGCTTTTTACATGGTTTTCAGAAATCACGTCTGACATCTCCTAACAATCTGTTCACCAGTAGTCTTTACAATTTCCCGTGGCCTGCAGAAGCAGGGGTTGACCATTCTGTCTTACTAAGTTTTTGCATCGAGACAGGAACAAAAGCTTCAAGCACAAAACTGCCAGCACAGTTCAGTCAGTATTAAAGAATAGATGCTGTAGGACAGAATATATTCACTTTCCACTATCCATGTTTCTTTTGTGTAGTATTGTTATATCCCATTATTTAGAAAGTGAAGTCATCTTTAATAGTGCTATAGTGGAAAACAATAAACGGGTGATCTGGGGTGTGTTTGAACATGACACATGCTTCTGTCCAGCTTGTAAGAGTCATTACTGAGCTCGCTCAAATTCCTCCTTTCCTTTAGTATTTTGGTCTTTGCGTGACCTTGTATGGATACCTATGAAGGCTTTCCTTATGGGGTGACTAAAATGACTCAAAGCTGAATCAAGGGTCTTGCTTAGGTCATGTGATGCCATTGGATGCAATGCTTTTTATTTGTTTCTATGGTTGTCTTTAAAAGGTGGTCCAGTACCCAATTGTATGCTTCCTTACATTAACATTGGAGTCAATGTTGCATCAAATCCAGTGCATATTAGCATATGCAAATTTGTGCATGTGTATCCCATTTAAAGATGGCTTCTGTGTTATTTTCTTTGTCTGTTGGTTGCTTAAACAGGTATCATACTTAAGTATGTTGTCTGTACATATTCTGTTGTCAGCATCCTCCACAAATAGTATGAAATGCCATTGACAGTATATCTAATAAATAAATCTAGGATGTCTGGTGCTATGGTTGGTCTCTTGTCACATCTAAGCATTGTATATTTCTCAAATCACTAGGCATGGGAATATCTTGGGAAGGGACAGTTGGTTTATCCCTTTCCAAACACATTTGAGAATGACCTCCCTAGTCTTCTTAAAAACGACTTCAGGATGTAGATGAAAACTGCTTGGAAAAGGTACAAATTTGACTGACAAAACTCAACAGTTGCATGCTAACAATTGCAAAACAATTCACAGATTAACAAATTGTGGGTTGTTTGCAAGGGCATGCAAGTGCTTGCAGCTTAAAATTTTGTTCAGTTCAGATGAGAGCACCCAGATTCAACTGGAAGGTTCAGTAATTATGTTCACCCCCCCATAACTGAATTCAAAAGTGCAGTAAGATGCTTCTCATTGGAGCCAGTCGTTCTGGGTCTAGACTCCTGTAGACATACAGGAGTTCATGTCATGTTCCTTCTGGTGGGTATCCCATGAATGGTCAGAATGGGAAAACATTACAGAGAGATTTATAGTATTTGCAAAATGAATCTGCTTTTGATGTATCTTTAAAATTCTCCCCTTTGAATTCGTAACCTTGCATATGTATATTTGTTGCTGCTTTTTTACGCAGAGCCCAAATTGATTTAATGGACTTGACTCAATGAGCCGCTTAAATCTTAATTGGTGTTAACAGTGGTTGAAAATTCATGGTTTGTGATACAATTACATGCTTAAAAACATGTCATCGGTTGTGGAATACAGAATGCAAGAAGCTACATATAAATTAACAGAAAACACTTTCACCTAAACAATTTGGATTTTTAAAATATTAGCACGTCTTAAGTGGATACATTTTATACACAAATTCTAAATTATATAAAAACAATGTTGAGAATTCTTTCAACTAAAAAAAAAATATAACACACCCGTAGAGTGGTAAAACCGACACTGAACACATGAACATGAGTTTCATGACAGTATAACATGGATAATTGAACCTCTTGAATTAATTATATACGTGCCAGCATTGAAGGGGTTATATTTTGAAAACATATTTTACTATGGTTTACTTGCAAGGACAAGATACATGACAACATGTTGCCATACATGGAAGTTATTAGTATTTCCAAACACTGTATCAATTCCGATACACTTGCTGTAAGGCAGACTATCCCATAGTCTCCTATTTGTTGCATACTGCCAACAAACATATTTTACAAAAAGTAATACATTTCCCACCATGTCAGTATTTTGCTTTGTCTGTCTTTGCTATATAATGACTAAACACTTCCTACCAGTTAAATGGAGTAATCCCTTAGTGGTGAGAGGTGAGAAGGGAACAGGAGGGAGGTGGTTGTATGTATATGTGGATGTGTGGATGTGTACTTGTGTGTGTGTTTGAGCATGGATGCGTAATTTGTGTGTGTATAAGCATGGATGTGTAATTGTGTGTGGGTAATCATGGATGTGTAATTGTGTGTGTGTGTGTTTGAGCATGGATCTGTAATTGTGTGTGTGTATAATCATGGATTTGTAATTGTGTGTGTTTGAGCATGGATGTGTAATTGCCTGTGTGTGTGTTGTGGTGTGTTTGGCATGGATTTGTATTGTAATGTGTGTGTGTGTTTGAGCATGTGATTGTGTACATCATGTTAATTGTGTGTGTATAAGCATGGATGTGTAATTGTATGTGTGTGTGTGTGTGTTTGAGCATGGATTTGTACTTGTCTGTGTGTGTGTTTGAGCATGGATGTGTACTTGTGTCTGTGAGCATGGATGTGTAAGTGGGATGAGATGGAGGTTGTATTAGTGAGTATGAGTAAGTGTGTGTAATTTGTGTGTTTACATATGTTGTATGTTGGAAAGGGGGGGGCAAAGAAGGCACAGACCAGTTGTGTAGGGGCAATGATGGCACAGACTAACTGTTAAAATTGGGGGCCTGGGAATAATTTTCGCACCAGGGCCCTGTGGTTTCTAGTTATGCCTCTGACTCTAAACATGTACTTTCTCCTTTTGGATTCAGTTTTCTTGACATGATTGAGAGGGGTTCACTCTGCAGATAAAAGAGAGGTAAAGACAAAGAATGTTTTTTTCAACTTTGAGAAATGTGGACAATGCTGCTTGCCAGTAAATTACAAAAATCCTTCCAATCTACATCTTGGGACAGCTTTCGTTAGGTGGAAATCCACTGGACTTGACTATTAATAACCTTTACAAATGAACGGACATGACAGCACCAAACTTCTGTTTCTGGGAGTAAGCAGGGAATAGTAATATTGGAGAAGTTAAATAATACTCCTTTTTAATACTTTTAACACTTATATACAGCTATTTTTGTTAACGATAACAAATGGCTTTTAAATACATATCTTGTGCACTTGTCCACTTTAAAAAAAACCTCTAAATGTAATATAATATCTCTTAATCCCCTCCATCTTCAAATACCTGTAATTGAGCCAGGGGGAGATATAATATAGCCAACTGGCATGAAGACTCATGCTGTGATGTTATTAGGTCATCTCATACTTTCAGAACAGCTCAGAGTAAAGGACTTTTATCCAAAGGTTATGGCCATGCTTCATTTTTGATAGATACATGGTGATAGATGCAATGCTATCCCGAACCCTGGTGTTTGCCTCTGACCCCTGATCATTTTAGTGCCATTGTGTTGTTGTCCTGTTGAATTAGTTATATTACCTTGCTTTACGTTGATATACATTACATAATACTCTCTTTATTCTCTGTTATTCTTTATTTCCTAACTGACTGCTCTATTAAGCCACATTGGTTTTAATGTTGTATTCGTTACCCGAGGAGACATGTTTATAAGTGTATTTCATTAATGTTAGTTTGAAGATATTACACGTTTTGTCTGTTGGTCCCTGCAAACAATCCATCCCGGTCAATTAACTCCAGAGATGCCCTTGCCCGGTTGTAGTTGGCCTTCCTAAAATCCAGTTATGATGGAGCAGCTACCAGTTTGCTTTTGTGAACTAATCTCCAGTGTCACAAGTTATGTTTACTGTTCCCCAAATGCTCCCTTACTTGAGTATTCAACAAAAGCTCTATGTTGTTAGTAATCACCAAATTCAGACATGTATCCTTTCTACTTGGTGTCTCCACTAATTGTGACATGATGCAGTTATTTAACAGGTTAAAAAAAATTGCCTCGCTGAACTACTTGTTCCAGTATTTCCAGTCGATGCCTAGGTAATTAAACCCCCCCCCCATCATTAAAAAATGGCCCAGATGTGTAGCTATTTCAATTCGTGATCCTAATGACGAAGGTATGGAGGATGCCGTTATATACGCGACCACGTGCTACGTTTTTATGCTCATGGAGAATGCTGCTGGGCATGTCCAGCTGCTGGCCGAAAAATGCAGCACTCAATCTTCTATTGGAGCAATCAGCTGAGTATGGGGCACCATTTTAGTGCCATTGTGTTGTTGTCCTGTTGAATTAGTTATATTACCTTGTTTGTGAAAAATGCAGCACTCAATCTTCTATTGGAGCAATCAGTATGGTGCACCAATGGTCAGTGGCCCACTGGCATTTTCCCGGTTTGCCATATGGCTAGTTCAGGTCTGCCTACAAATAATGTACTACACCTCTATCCATAAGGCTTTGACATTATCACCAGTATCAGTGTACACAATTTCTTTAATACTATGTCTTAGCTCAGGTCTAACAGAAATACATACTTCTCTGCCTTTCCTGTTAAGTCTTAGAAGAAACTGTACCCTATGCGATCAAAAATATGTCGACCCTTTCCTAATTATTGAGTTTGGGTGTTTCAGCCGCACCCATTGCTAACAGGTTTAAAAAATCAAGCAAACATTGGCAGTAGAGTGGGTCGAACTGAAGAGCTCAATGTCTTAAAACATATCATAGGATACCACCAAGAAGTCAATTTGTGCTGGATCTGCTGTGGTCCACTGTACATGCTATTATTGTGAAGTGGAAGCGACTAGTCCTAAACAACAGCTCAGCCACAAAGTGGTAAACCACGTGCAGAGCAGGACTGCTGAGTGCTGAAGCACATGGCTTGTAAAAATTGGCGGATGCCAGTAGACCAATAACTACCAGAATGCATGGTGCCTACTGTATAGTTTGGTGGAGGAGGCATAATAGACTGGGGCTGTTTTTAGGGGTTTGGCCCATGCCCCTTAGATCAAGTAAAGGATAATGTTAATGCTACAACATACGCAGACATTTTAGATTTTTGTATCTTTTGGTGCTCTTTTGGCTGAATGGGCACAAATCCTCATAAATACACTCCAAAATCTTGCAATTTTGGAGTGTATTTTGGAGGGGGCAATGCCATGTTAATGCCCACGGTTTCGGAATATATGATATAGGTGTGATTGTCAGGTCTCCACATACTGTTGCATCTTAAACATTGCGTTATGCAGTGAACATTTCTTTCACATTTTTTACATACTTTAAGACCAGACCAGTAAGCAAGGAAAAAACTAGACCCAGCAGTCTATTGATAAAGTTCGATCAAGTTAGCAGTCAAGTTGCTGAGGACAAGTCAACTAACCTCATTAAATTCAACTCCCAACAAACATCACATTGCAATGGTATCAGCTTATCTACTGAGAAAATGCAAAGTTCACTGAGGCAATTAGAAATTGTTCAAACTCAACAAAATCAACTCATATCAGAAACATGCAGATTTATGTAGAAGAGCTTTATGCTCTTCACAAAGCCTGTCTCAACCGTTCTAAATAACTGTTGAGTGAAGCTTTAAACAAAGACCAGTTTGAGAATTGAAATTTTAAATTCATAGCACTTGACCTAACTCGACTGCCTCTCGTTTAATGAATGAACAAGCTGCAGTACAAGTTTGGTCTGTCAAGTTAGCTTTGTAAGTCTACTGGTTACTTAGATTTTATGCTACAGCTTATAAAAAAAATCAAAATATAATAATAATTAGAAAGCAGGTCTAAAATATGCTTTAAAATAAAGCATTTTATTCATAAGCAGACTTTTGTCTTTGAGCAGTTCTTAGAGGTCGTGCCATGAAATGATTGTTTCATATCTGGTTGCAGCAGGTAAAAAAAGACAAAAAGACTGTGATTATTGCTTCTCTGATACTAACCTCCAAAGAGAAATGCCGGAGTGCCATCTAGTGTGGGAGTTATGTATTTTGCCACTGTGATTACGTAGAAGAAAAAAAAATATGGGCATTATTGTATTTTCTCTAGTAACATCTAGTATTTGTTGCTGATTACCTTGGTTTTTGAGGAACATTGACATGTTCAGCAGGACATTGAGCACTATTACAGTCACCAAGCCTTGTATGAGCATTTTTTTTTATCTGGTGTAAACTGTTAGTTTGGCTTAAGTGTTCACTGATTGGCCTAAGCCAACAAAACTTTCTCTAAGAAATTATCCTTAGTATAGAAGGCAACATCTTGGGTGTTGTGTCTGGTCTTCACCTAAAGCGTTGCCTACTACATTATATGTAATTTTTTAACATATATATTCAAAAAAGAGAATATATATCTATGAGAAACCTATCTAATAAATATTCCACTGAAACAGACACCCAGGCTTACCTCGCAAGTGTCCAGTTTTCTAAAAGACAGTCCTGATTTTTGGCACTACCCCACCAAACTGCCCTGCTGTTGGGTAATGGTGATTATGGGCTGTTTGGAGAGATCAGAGGATTCATGGAGTAAGAAAAGCGTTTCTGCATCTCTTTCTCCTTAAATCTATCTGCATTATTCTGACCTCTTGTGGACTTCAGCAAAAAGCTGGAGCCACAGGGACAGCCTCTTTCCGTTCTTCCAATTGGGGAAAAGGGTGTCTGTCTGGCAGCTCCCCCCTTTTACAGAAGTGTATCGGGAGCAGAGGCGTACTGCGAGGAAACCAGGGAAGCAAGAACGTTGCGGGATCCCGTAAGGAGAGGCTACATGACCCCACAGTTGACGTGAAAGGGAAAGCTATGGTTCAGATAAAGGGGATAGTGAGGAAGTATGCATGCATGTATGAATGTGGAAGTGAGTGTTAGTGAGCATGGACGTGTATGAGTATATAAACATGAATGTGCATAAATCTGGTAAATCTGTGAGCATAGATGTATACGTGTAAGTGTGTACGAGCATGTATGTGTAAATGTGGGTGAGTGAGCATGAATGTGTATGTGTGTGAACATTGATGTGTATGTGTGTGGATGAGCATACATATGTAAGTATGTAAGCATGAATGTGTCTGAGCATGGATGTGTATGTAAGTGTGTGAGGGGGAGTATGTGCATGAATGTGTATGTCTGTAGGATTCGGGAGGCCTGGTTCACAGAGAACCGGATGAAGAAAGAAGACATGGGTAGAAGTGGACAAAGAAAGAAGACAAAAGAACAAGAAGAGGCACGTGAAGAAGCAGAGCTAAGGGAAGGGGGACAGAGCACTGAAGCAGTCGGTGGAGAATGTAGGAAGACGTGTGAGAGCATGAATGAGAGTGTGAGAGCGTGACAGTGTGAGAGAGCGTGAGTGTGAGAAGGCGTGAGAGGGAATTTGTTAATCATGATTTAACAGAATGGATGTGGGTGTGGTTTTGGTGGTTGTGGTAGGGGGGCCACACTTCATCCTTGTATCACAACTAAAGTCGCTCAGCACTCCAGTAGTTCAGTGAGGTATATTTACCTCAGCAACACGGGCAACGTTGTGACCTTACGGTCTTTATCAAGCCATAACATTATGACCACCTGCCTAATATTGTGTAGCTCTAACTCATCAAGGCACGGACTCTACTAGTCCTTTGAAGGTGTGCTGTGGTATCTGGGACCAATACATTAGCAGCAGGTCCTTTAAATTGTGAGGTGGGACCTCCATGGATCCATGTGTTCTCCAGGCAAGTGACGGACACGCACCCGGCCATCCATGTGATGTAAAGGAAAACGTTAATTCATCAGGCCAGGCCACATTCTTCCATTGCCCCGTGGTACAGTTCTTATGCTCACGTGCCCATTGTAGGCGCTTTCGGCAGGTCAGCATCGTCACCCTGACTGGTCTGCGGCTACGCAGCCTCATACACACCAAACTGTGATGCACTGTGTGTTCTGACACCTTTCTATCAGAACCAGCATTCACTTGTTCAACAATTTGAGGTACAGTAGCTCATCTGTTTGATTTGACTACATGGGCCAACCTTCGCACCACACGTGCATCAATAAGCCTGGGCCCTGACGCTGGTTCACCGCTTTTCTTTCCTTGGACCAATTTTGATAGGTACTGACTACTGCAGACTGGGAACACCCCACAAGAGCTGCAGTTTTGGAGATGCCCTGACCGGGTCGTCTACCCATCAAAATTTGGCCACTCGCTGCCTTATAATTTGTCAGTGGTCATAATGTTATAGCTGATTGGTGTTACAGTGCTGTTTTATGTCACACAGATCACTATTATGGGCCCCTTGTAACCCTTTCTGTGCCTTTCTGTGTCCAAGCAATTCTGAGAAAGACTTAAAGAACATTGAGAGTCAGCAACAGACCTTGTGATGGACATTTCATTAAATGCTGCATGGCATTAGATGCATTTGAGTATGGGGTAGAAAGAGTGAAGGCTTTACAAAAAGGAGAGCATATTAATCCATACCTAGTCCTGCAAACTCTAGGACTAGCCTGGTGTTTGACAATCAAATTGTATTTTCTGATGCCCTTCACAAGCAACCAGACTAAATCCCTGTGAGACAAGGCAGGTGATTCCCCAATACTGCTTTTTCATTTGTTCCATAAAGCAGCTTTATATTACGGAGCTTTATAATACATATTTTTAAAATAATTTAGCAGCAATCAAAGGACAGTACCAACATTTACACATCTAAATTGAAGACATTTGTCATACATTCAAAAAGAAGCATTAAAAAGAAGATGAATCTTTGAAGATAAAATCATGTTTAACAAACATTATCGAAGATGTCCAGCCTTCAATATGTTGTATACATCTTTTGGTAATTATTAAAATATTTTAAATGTCATTTTCCAGTAAAATAGCAGCTGCTTATATGAGATAGAAAATATAAAAGGCATTTAATTATTCAGTAACACAGTCTTTGAGCTTGCATTAGTACTAAAAATGTTTGTTTCAGAATGCAATGGAAAATATTTGGTAACATTTTAAGACACTTTGTAATCCCATATACTACAACTGTTACTGGACCAGAAAGGAATCTTTCTTCAGTCTTTGGCTTTACCGTTCACCAACAACATCTAACATTGCACTCTAAGGGCTGGGATTACTTGGTGGACCTTTTCAGTAGCGATGAATGCTACCTTCTTCTCATAGTATGCAGCTTCATTGATAAAAGTTGGATAGATTACTTTTTCCCCATCAAAGGACTGCTCATCACCTGTAAGGGTCTGGAAGATTGGATCACCAGGATTTAAAGGATGGTAATCTCTATCCTAAAAAACAAACAAACAAGTAAATGTAACTTATATATAATTATCCACTATGTTTATGTACGTATGACCATTAAACAGAAACACATTTAGGAACATTATACATGCTGTGCCTTTTCTGTGTTGACAGTCTCTGACCTTGACTATGTAAAAATTCTCTACACTTCCACCATAAAAGTTAAGGAGCAGACATGAAAGTCCAGAGAACAGATGAGCTTATCTACAAAGGCCAAGACATCTTTGGGTCAAGCATTACATTTGTGCACTTTTCTTTACTTAAATAGTAAATCCTCTATATTCTGTATAATATCCTCCATTCCCACCAAGTCCTCTAGAGAAGGAATCTGTGTCCTATTCCAAAAAGTTGGAACCAGGCAAGTTGCAGCATTTAACAAATATTGAAAAACAGAGTGTTTGTATTGTTGTACTGGCAAATCAGTATTATGTAGCAAGACCATGGATAGAGAGTTGGTCAAGATATGATAAGCTGTACCACGAGGAGTATGATAAGGATCCATAACTCTAAAACCCAAGCTCACACAATTAAAGAACCTTTTAAAGAACAGCTTCTCACAAACTTATTGGGGGAGAACTGCAAAAAAACACTTTATTTGTGTAATTTACGTGGATTTGTATGATAACAAGAATGTTGGGTAGTATTTTAGTGCTATAGTGCTTTAGTGCTAGTATTTTAGTGCATTCTTGCATAGGAGACCTCATTTACTTGTATTGTCGGTGTTCCTGCCAAGGAGACATTTTAGGTCAAGCACTATGGGAAGCAAAAGGGGTATAGATGTAATGTTGACTCCAACCTATACCATGCATATAGTGCCTATTATGGAGGTTAGAAGGTACGTTACTTAAGGAGAAAGGTTCAAATTCACAAATGTACCAAATACTTATAAATAATAATAAAAGCTAACCTGTAGTTCCTTGTGGATAAATCCTTCTATTTCACCATCAACATCTCGTGGGAAATCCACTCTGGATGTTACTCTGTATATATCCATTTCAAAACTTGGAAACTCTTTTCCTAAGAGGTAAAAAATATTTACAATACAATACATATTACACATAAACTAAAATTATGTATTGACCAAAGTGATAAATATAATCATATCCATCTGTCACTGTAATACAATTAATGGAAATAATGTTTTCTTATTGCTAGAAACAGCACCACGGTACAGCTGCCTCAAAACGGGTTATGGAACTACAAAATGTTTGTTGATCTATGAAATGGCAATGCTTTTTACTGTACATGCACATTGTATGTAAATTACTATTCCGAATATAGTTAGTTTACAACTTTGAACAACATGTGAAGATTCACACCATTAAAGGCTATATATGCCTTGAAAGCTAACTATATACACCAAATACCTCTATATGTGACTGGATGGCTATATTGTCCTGAAAAGAGACACATTTTAAAATTACAATTTTCGAGCATTAATATCATCTTATATGCCTTAGCAGACTGTGGCATGAAGGAGGGATTCTTTGGGAGATATCATAGACTTCAGTGTATACAAGCGTGTATGCCTGTACAGACATTTTTGAGAGCTGACAAAATGGAGAGCTGACAAGCTGAGAACTTAAAAAAATGATTTGCTCTATTTACGAAAATTGGAGGATTTGGATGAACCTGATAAGGAATCATAATGTAATTCATTGGGATGCGATTAAATATATTAACTCAGTATAGTGATACAATATAAGCTATGTTTTTCTGAATAGCTCTTAATTAGTCAAGTGGTCCGTTGAGTAAATATTTAACTTGACTGCTTAGACTCAAGTGAGATTGTATGCCATTGCATCGTGACACTTGCAATACAACTGGAATATCCATGCAACTTGGTTGAATCAGAACTTGCATCTCCTCACCTGAAGCTCGCATAAAATTAGATAAGAAAGGGGGGACAACAGTTGCTCTCGCACCCTGTGCACAGTGTGGTTAGAGAGCAAAAAAATAAGCCACAGCTTTTGCCCTGTTCCCTGCTTAGGGGAATGAGAGGTTACGTGTTTAAAATATGCATATACCCTATATAGGAGGCACAAGTTTCATCTGGTGCCTCTTAGTCATCACTATCATGTGACAAACAGGATGTGGGGGTTAAAAGTAAAATAAAAACACCTGGCCTTCATGCACATTGGCAAACTCATATTTTTGGCCAACTCAAAGGCATTTCGCAGTTTAGTGAATACACCTCAATTGAAATTTCAAGTCTTAGATTGTTAAAGAAAAAAATGAAAGTGGTTCCATACCTTACAGTGTATTTAATTACTACATATGAAAGAATATATCACAAGAAAAGAGAAAGAATTCCATCATATTCTTTCAATACACTCCATTTATAGAACAGCTTACAATGTGTAAGCTCCTTCCCTACACTATTTTAAATTTAAGCCTGTATTAGCCGGGTTAGACCTACTGCTCTTACACAGAAAGCCCAGCAGTGATATTAATCAAGCAGTTATTTCATTGACACACGTTTATAACAGAAAATGTCAGAAAGTAAGATTTATTTTTCTTTCAGAGTGGTAGTATGGATAGCAGCTAAAACATTCAGAAAAAAAGTGACAGAAACACATTAATACAATAACACAGATTTTGTTTTTCTTTTATTGTTCCAGATGGTACAAGTAAAATATGTTCTTTCAGAAAAAATAAAATTCATCATGTACAAAACATTTTGTTGCAATATGAATTTCCTGTTTATTCTGTTCGGGTCAATCCCCCTTATTTACGGGGAGGGACTGGAAGAGAGTTGCAGTTTTAATTCTCTCGGCTCACTATTCATTATGAAGGGCCAACACCAGCAAGAAGGGCTGAGCTTGTCCTGTATATTGTATAATTCAATGGGTAAAGAGACTTTGAAGAATTCTCACCTCTTTAACTATGCATTATACAGGGTCAGCAAAGCTCTTCCAGCAACAGAAGCTCTCTGGAGGTAGCCCTTCAGAATATACATCAAGAACCTGTAACACAACTCTTCTGTCAGCTCTCCCTTTAGTGAAGAACTCCAATATCTCAATGTATCACTGGCTGCATGGATCAATCATTGCTTTTTCCACTTTCCTACCATACATTCCTTATATTACTTCTCAACCTGAAAATTACCTAGTATTAGCCAATCGTTTTAAGTTGGTAAAGATCTGCCTGTTCTTCAGGCCATCTCCCAAAACAATAATTCATTCCACATAGCCCATATTGGTACCAATGTCAAATTTCAAATGCATAATCAATATTAAGTGGGAAACTGCCACGTATGGCCACGTGAAGTCATAATTTAATCCAGCACTGAAAACCATTTTTCACTTGTTTCATTGTTATATTTTTGTTTCATGATTTTCTGGGCATGATAGGAGTGTGATTGCTGTTAACAATCACACGCCTATCATGCTAAGTCAGCCAGTACATGCAGGAACCTGGGAACCTGGGCATGGTAGAAGTAAGATTACAGCCTCCCTATGCCATGCTATTCCCCCCACACACTTACACATCCAGACTATCACACACACCCACCCATTCACAAACATTCACTATCACGGAATGTTTTCCTACCTTTCCACTGTCACTTTTCCCGCTTTTCGGCCAAGTAAATGTTGAATTTTTGGTTTCGGTCCAGAATTTTCATTTTCGTGCATCCATACTATATACTAAGCCAGACACTGAAGGTAGGCCTACACCACATCAATGTCTAGCTCAATGTATACTGATAGGTGTTATGCTGTACCACCATCAATGTGTGCCTCAGTATATAGGGATAGGTGTTATGCTGTACCACCGTCA
>VKOC01000002.1:24506787-24524039 GCA_009364415.1 Spea multiplicata
ATATAATCGGTTCATGTGGTCAGAACAGAATCTGAAACAGAATCTGATTTAGGGGCAATGCAGCGACCTCAAAGCAGAACTCCATGATATACTCTGATCGGAAAAACATCCTAAGAACCATCTGGACTTAAGGAGTTCCCACAGGCCTACTTATTGGAGAAACTCGTGAGTGAGGGTCCTGTGTTTAAGTCCCTTTGTTTTTAAGAACTGTTTGCCGTTTTATTTTTATTTTGTATGTCTTGTTTTTTGTAATTCTGGCACTGTGTAATCTTTGTCTTTTTGTTATTAAAATATTCATAACCTAAGTCTGTCTTTGGGCTCTAGTATCGATATCCACAAACCCTAAGAGAGGATAACACGTTACCATATTGTTATTACGTTCTACTGGATATATATATATGTTGTTTGCCCGGGGTGGGTTGATATATATATAGCGATAGATGTTCTAATTTGGATTTCTCACGAATCCGGTATCAAAATCGTGAGTGGTGGCAGACTACCTGGGGGGATACAGGCAGGATTTGGGGGTTAATTTGGTGTAATTTATGCCTTGTTAAGGCGTCAAGTTAGTAAATCCAGAGGCCTGGTGCTATTAACCCCTTCATGCCCACGCCCTCCACACAGTCACGGCTTGGCAAGTAGTCCTGACCCTGACAATTTCTACTTAGCATATTATGCCTCAACTTAAAATTCAAATGAATAAAATATTACATATAGTAAAATAAGTGCTACAATATGATGAAGCATGGGGGGGGTGTATGATAATGGCAGCTATTAATGCTGACAACCTGGACTGTTTTGGGGGTTTTTTATCATCTAGCAAGCTTCTTAGAAAATTCTATCCTGCCTCTTTAATGGAAACATCAGCAAAGGTTTAGTGTTCACCATCTGCTCTCCTACCAATTACCGCTGCAGAGACAGCACGGTTCTAAGGCCTGCTTAAGCAGCAGACAGGAGAAAAATGCTATATTTTGGTTCATAAAATGCTCTCAAATAAGAGATGTGCCTAGGGTGGCCACATCCCTCATACCCTCTCAGTAAAGTCAAACTTCCTTCCATTACATCTAAGACTCTGAAGGCCTAGTGTTAGAATAAAGCCAAAGGGATGTGCCAAAGCCATTAACAATGTCAAACCACTGTAGGGGTAAGAGGGAGGCTTAGTGTTCATTCTTGCCCTGTCACTTATGACTTTATGTCTGTAAAATATCCAATGTTAAGTGTACCAGTTGGGGAGGGTAATTTGAATATTCAATGCAGAGAAATCACAACAAATAAAGGTTAAACTGTCAGCTATTAGACACAGCTGAGTTAATGGCAAAATCATTTAGTCTTAAGATGCATCTTCCAATTATGTATCATCAAGAACCATCTCTCTTCTTTACTGAGAAATAATACAGAAACTGGCTGGGTATAATTATCAGCAATATTAGTCTCAATAAAAATGATATGTCTCCAAGCAATATTTCACATTATATGTGTGTATATATGTTGATATTTTCATTCAATGGACATAAAAGGCTTATTTTAGGAACTGTAACATTAAATAATAAATTAACATTAAATGGGAACTTGTTTATCCCCAAATCCTAAAATGTACTAATATATCAGCTTTCATGCTGCTGATATTTTACGCTGTGCCGTATGTTTGAGCTTCATTGAAATCGCAGCCTTTGCATAACATACCGGTATTTTTGATAATATCATTCAATGCAGTCTTCGCCGAGAAGTCTAGGGATGTGATGGGAAATTTGCATGTAAAGTTGCGGCTACGCCTTTGGCCGGTGTCGGAGCTGGGAAATATGCATCTGAAAATCTAAAAATTGCCAGAGATCTATCACAATAATTAACCACTTGGCTAGAATAAAATATCTCATCACGTTTGCAAAGTGATATTTCCCTTTTAAGTTTGCCCCTGTCTGTTATCTTGGTAATATTCTGTTACAGATGCTTATTTACCCAACAGCTAACATTTAGAAAAGTGTTCCTTTAAAACAAAAAAAAGAAAGGTGCTATGTTATATGTGTTTCTTCTTTGGCATGTGGCATGGATTAATCAAAACAGTGCGTGAATTGGTTTCTAATAATAATATTAATAATATGCATGCGAATGTGGATCATATGCAACACAAAATGATTAATATAGTAAGAAATGAGCTCCTAATTCTTTCTGTTTACATCGGTACTCACTCCTGTTTGGGAACCTGACACGGGTTTATAGCATATGAATAAATGAATCTGCCAATTCCAATAAAATACAAAAGCACATATTTTAAGATTTGGCAAGATGCAATACATCACCCTACTAGATTTCTGATTACGTAAACCAGTAACAGCATACTGGTTTAACCATAACCAGACTAATAACGGTGGGTACCTTCACACTCACGCACACACACGCACACACACACACATATATATATATATATTATATGTTCTATGTTTGATGTGCAGACTCTGAACTGTGAACTTTGACATCAAATTGCAGTATTCATCGTCAAGTGAAAAATGTTTTGGTTTTTTGGAAGCAAAAAAAGTGGAAACTCTTAAATATATCACAACGTATACCCCTCTGAATACAAATCCCATGAGTATATTTTGTATGCCTTCTGGCTTATACCATGGATGCCATGTGAGACAAGCCATTCTGGTGCAAAGTTGTCTTAAAACACTACAGCAACCAATGGAACAGTCTAATCTGAAGGAACATTTCATTAGTTGCTATAGTAACAGCACCACTGCTCAAACATTGCACCAGAATAATGACCTTGAATTGTGTATTCTATGTAGACGGTGTTTTGTTTATGAAGGTGCACTCCAGCCATCATATGAACTTCGAGGCATTTGATAGCTACGTTACATTGTAGCTTTTGTATGAATGCACGTGTGTACAGAATTCTCTGTGCATTTGCTCCCTGCCTCACAGCTATTTGCCTTGAAGGAGATGCATTCACGCACACATACTAACCCAACCAGCACCACTTCTAGCACACATACGATTTCTACAGGGTCTCATGAGATTCCTCGTTGCTGATCTTAAGGGGAGTGTTTTCCTAACAGTGATTGGTTGCTTCTAGTAGCCCTAACATTCAAGCATTGCATAGAGCGAAGGTCCACCAGGGCTACTACATTTTTAGCGGGGCTTTTCACCTCTTTCAAGTAAACAATGCATGCACTGTCCCTTCAACAGCATGGAGTTTTGTTAAATAGGTCAATGAATAGATCATAAAAAAAAAACTTCAAAATAATTCAAACCGCCTAATCTAAAGTTCATCACATCAGCTATTATTATAAGTTTAGAATCAGATCATTTCTAATTTCTACATGTTTGGATAAACACAATTAAATATGTATGCAGTATACAAAGCACAGATACCAGTTCACGTCGTAGTGGCGCTCAAGGTCACCCAGACAAGCTACATTTCAATGTGCCAAGAAACACACGGAGTTTTGTTCCAATAGCACAAAAAGCTGCTACAGGCTTAAAAGATTCATCTGAAAAGAATGACGAAACAGAAGCCCTTGTATTATTTAGGTGAAGGCCAGAAGGGCAGACTTTGAGGGTTAAAATAGCAATACCTATTTTCTATTATTCAAAAGACCATTAAAAATGCATAAACTGCCTTCTGTGTGACAAAAGGGCTCAGAGGTAACCTTAACACATAACAACATCCTCTATCCGATCATATGACTGGTTTTTAAAGTAATAACTAACATATCAAGTTATATATATATATATATATACTGTGTATATATATATATATATATATTATAATATATAATATATAAATAAAATTGCTATGTTAGTTATATAAATAAAATAAGTATAACATCTGATAAAATTTATCAGCACCAGAGGAAATTTTAGAATCTAGCCCTATTTCATTTGAAGCCAGGAAGGGATCCCGAGAGATCAATACATGAGTATAAAACAGGCACCAGCAGTAATGCGGTTGCAGACATGCATGTATATTTATGTACGCGATTACATATATACACCCAGAGTTTCCAGTAATATGTTAAATATTTAAAATAGCTCCTCCTATGATCACATTACGTCTTGTTTTTTTCCTATATCAATAGCTTAATTTATGTTTATTCTCTGGCTTAAGCATATACACTAGTACATATACATATATATATATATATATATATATATATATATATATATATATCCACTATATAAGCACCATATTGTTAATGACATTGCTTGTAGTACAGTAATACTTCTGCAAACGTACACGTGAGATTTCACTAAAGAATGATAGTATGTGTAGGCATGTGCATCTGCTTGTTGATAAAAAGCATTTAGTTGCTATGTGTCTGCATTAGTCACAGTAAATAGAGAAAATACATTTTTCCCACTCATGCAGATACAGGAAAACCGAGCCAACAATAAACATTTATCTGCGCAATGAAAAAAACATAAATAGCATTTGTATATGTTTTTACTAGGCAGTGAAAGGAGACGGAGCCGTATAAGATGCAGCACAAAGAGTTCTGTCTGAACGCTAGGTAAATAAAAATCGAAAAACTGAAAAGATTCAATTTATTGTGAAAAATATCTAGAACAGGTATTTTCACACTAGTCGTTCGTTTTAAAGGATTAGCCAATCGTGTTTGAGAATCATATATTTATATGAGTTATATGAGTTTATATGTATATCTGTCTTTGTCATTTATTGATATCTGATCATGGAAGTTATATAAATATATTAGTACTTTTCCAAAAAAACATAGCATTAATGAAAATCATTACATAAAAACAGTTTTAAAAGAATTTTTAAAGTGTCTTGATTGTCCATTTTAGGGCATGGGTTTTAAGCTTAATTCCATATAAGACAAAAATAATGCAAATGGGATTTTGTTGTTATAAATTATTTTGAAAACTGTGTTAATTAAATAACAATAAGATCTTTATATTTAAGCAACATTTTCCGTGCATCATTAACCCCTTAAATGTTTTTCGGGGGTTTAATCACCAGCTAATTAGTGGTGGTGATCTTATGCATGGGATCCAAAATATATTTAAAGCATTAAATGTCCAGAGTGAAATAAATTATAGTGTTGTCCCGGTTTTATTTGCATTACAGATTCTGATCATAATTGAATTAAAAATACAGAGGAGACCGACCAGATTGCTTAAAAATACCTGCGCATTCATTGCTATCAATCCAAGACGCATGCATGAAAGAACGGCGGTGTCACGCGGATCTTTAAATCCTTAACACTTAATTACTGAAAATAACCTAGCTAGATCCAAAAAACGAAAAGGCGTCTCGTTCAGCATAGTCACTTAAGTTGTGGCACGGAAAGTCACCGTCACCGAGCCCAACGCCGTCACTGGGCTCTCATTGTACTTTACGCAGCACCTTTCCATTTACTTTTTGCTGCGCTGTTTACTCAGCATGCCCATCAATGTTTATCCTGATGTCTACTATCCATACTATATCTTCCCCCACACGTGAAAGGGAAGAAGCAAAAGCCCACAATCTGAATGATTTCAAATGCCCACCGATCTCTGTCATTTATTTTTTGTATTTTTCCCCCAAAGCCATCTGTTCTCTTAAGCTGAGAGGTCGATGCAATTCTTGCTGTTTAAGTCCAGCATTGTGAGGCAGTCCCCAGCCCCAGGAGGTATAATCACTATTAAGCCCGTCTCTAGTGTGTCTGTTGTCAGTCCTTTGTGCTGCACGGGATACACGGGTGTGTGCTTACAACACAACCATTCCTCGTTACACAACCGTACCGTGTAAACACAGTTAACCCCTTCTCGCCTTCATTTAAAGGGCAACTAGCCCCCCTTTTTAAAAAAATCTTACCTTTAAAGCAGGACCTTTTGCCCAGGCTGCACCCCCGAGGACGTTCTTCTTTGTACTGCTTGGCTAATATCACGTATGCTTTAGCTGCCTTTCTGAGGTGAAGGGCAGAGGCGCGCAGCTGGGAGCGAATATACGTGAATGTGTACCTGGAAGCATCCGTCTCCTCCAAAGCTCTACAAAAGCCCTTGCCGTTGCTGAAGTGCTGGACAGCTCATCACCACGGAGATAACGGCAGCCAGAGCAGAGCGTCACATGCGTGCGTCCCGCTCACAGCGCCACCTAGCGACACGGAGTGGGATCTTTCACTCTCAAGCGTACAATTGGACGTGTTAGTCTTCCACAAAAAGAATCATTCAACTGTGATTAATTGTGATTTTTGGTTTGGTTGTAAATTTACTTTAGTGTATTATTTACTTTTGCAGCCCAGGTAAAAGATCCTGCTGTAAGATTTAAAAATGAAGTGACCCCTTTGCAAAAGGTTTTGCTAGTTCTGCAATGATGTGCCACATATCTTAGCTCCCATAACATGCATTCTTTTCTTTACAAATATTTATTAAAATGTTTTTATAAACGTGTACATGCAATGCGAAGGATTCACCCCGCCTCCCCAGCGCTATCATGCAGTTCTTCTTGGTACCATCATAGCCCCTCCAATTTCTAGTGGAATCAGGTTTCCATCTATCAACCCCCACATTTTGATGTCTTCTCCAGCCCATTGATGTCAGCCTCTCCATCAAGACTAAAAAATGTTTATGTTGGTTAAATAAAGCCCCTATGTAATGCAAGCTTAACCTTCTGTAGAAGCCAGTTACCTGTCATCTGGGAGTCATCACTGGTCTTTAATATTCTGTCCACTCTGACCTGTTTACCTTCAGCCTTTAGGATACTATTAACACAAAAGTTCTGAGGCTGCGGAAAGGTTACCTTCCTCCGCAGCCTTGCTTAAGATCACTTTGATGATAATCTTTGTTCTTAGCCCTCAAATCTGACATCATAGTGAGCAGATCTGACCTCGCAATGCTGTGATTTCACCTACTGCTAATCTACCATCTCAATCAATAACGATGGTCTACCAACAAATAACATGTCATGCCTAAAATAACATTTGACTTGGGCGGTAAAATACTGACTGCATCACCTTTCTTCATCCTCGTATGTACCATCAGCCAATTCGTCCCCAGAAATGTTAGGAAGGGACAGAGGATTTATTAAGAAGAGTCTGGTAGATCACAAAGCACAGTGCACTAAGTTAACTATATGAACATGTATATATATATATATTATATATATATATATATATGCTATTTATGTTTAATTGGCATAAATGCATGCATAAATGCATTACAAGATGCTGGGATGCATCTTGTAGCACCCTTGAATAAACATTTAGTATGGTCTATTTGGGTTGGTTTTTTTTTCTAGACAGCATCAGTATGCAAACTAAATAAATGAAATGGTTTGACATGCAGTAGTGTGATGCAGAGCATTGCACTAAAGGAGCACTGGCTATAAGAAAAAAAAACGCAACTAATTTCTTTTTATACTAAAACTAAAGACATACTGAAATTTGTTAATGACCTCAAAATCTAAATATGTCCTCTAAATCCTTCCGTTATCTTAATTTATTTTTCATAATGTACAAGGGAGGGATTTTTATGGGGCATTGAACTTCATTGATCCATATTCTGAAATACTACAAATGCAAGGTAAATGTGGCTTCAGCTGACACAGGGGGAAGCATCCCCATAAAGCATGCATAAAGTATGAGAAGTATTCAAAACTGGCATAGGTTGAAAAAATAAGCTTGATATTTCTGAATAGGTATCAAAATTGGCAACCTTACCATTTCAAACATCTCTTCTTTTTGAAAAAGATCAGTATTACGAAATGAGTTTTCTTTTTACCTTTTTTTACTTCTTATATACCGGTATTCTGCATTTTATAAGTTATGTATTCAGGCTCCAAGATGCTGTTGGACCATAAGTTCCATTGACCTTAGCCAGGCAGACAAGAGATATTAGCATACCAATAACAAAATTAAATTGATGGAAAAATGGCCAACAATAGCTTGCTAAGCATGGTTTCGAGCCTCATAAGATGTAAGCGAAATACACTGAATAAAACAGAACTCGGAGAATGTTTTAAAGTGCACTGTTTTCTCAGCATTTCAATAAAGTTAAATTTGGATTTGGAGTACATCTAAGATTCTTGTAAAAATGTATAGATCAATTTTAAGGATACACAACAAACAATATAATAAATCTGGGACAAAATGCACACAAGGAGCATACATTATATAAATCAATGATACTAAGAACAATTGCCAAAGCAATCTGCAGAAATAACAACATGGATAAACTATAAAATAAATAACAGGCGAGCAGTATTAAAACAGAAAACATTTACATCATAGCAGGCAAGGACAAAGAACTGGAAATTTACATTTAAAAATGTATTAACCCATGACCGAGGCTGCATTGCATTTAAATAAATTGCTCACCATGCTGGCACTCAGAAGAGACTATTCACAATATCAATAAGAATAGCATATCTCTCAAGTGTCCCTATTTAAAAGAGGCAGTCCCTAAACCTCTTCACATGTTGGACCCCACGATGTTCATTTTTCAAGGAGCTCAGAATGTTTGCTAGTTATGAATGTATCACAGTGTTCTGCAGATATAAAAGTTACAATGTTGTGTGTAGAAACAGCAAGGAACGTGTAATAAAACGAAATAAAATACACGATTGTTCTTCCACTACATCCCTTACTCATTTGCGTAAGTTCTTATCATTAGGTAACAAGGCACATAAAATGTTTTATAAGCCCCATCTCCTAGGTGTTTCTCTACCCACACCTTCTATTGCTCATGCTTGTTCATTTGAAATGCTGGTAGCAGATTCAGATCTGGCAATGATATCCGTCGGTATTTGGCATCGGATTATCCACAAGGAATGAAGGAATGAAGTCAGAAAGTTGCACGTTCCAGCTCAGTGACTTCATTTTATGTTGTAAAGAGCCAACCTGAGTGAGCTTTAACAAGAATAGCTTGGCTGGCCCTATACAAAGTGCATTTATATCAATAAATTGTCTTAAAAGTGATTGATATCAGCTATGCATTATGCAGGCATAGCTCAGCATTCGCCTTCTTTCATTCATGCACTTTATGGATTCATTCTCTGAGTACTGCCATGTTTTTTACTATGGAGAACTAAGTAATAAAATGTCACTTTGCCATAATAAAAGTTAGTTTATAATTTAATCTGATGTATACTTCTTGATCCTTGGAGTGCTGCCAGACAATTTCTTGGCTGGAAGAAACATCCTGCAAGCAAGTTGTTATGAACATGCAGAAAAGAGTAAACACTAGAGTTGAAAACCGTCAACACTAAATGTAATTAAAAGTTGGCTTTCTAATATTATTAAAAAATATTCGCAACTGAATCGATTGCATAGCTATCTAGTTATTATATACCTATAAGTGATATCAAAGGTACACATTGTCATTTTTAGAAGAATTAATGCATTACTACCTTAATTGTAATAAGGCCAGTTTTTTTACTTTGCCGCATAGCCGATATTTAGATATATATGGTATTTGTCACTTCAAACTCCCGCTTTTTCCTAATTACAATTTAATCTTAGATTCTAGCCAACAAGATCTACAAAATATGAGTTCCACAGTTCCAAAGTCAAAAAGATCACGTAAAACAAAAATTATTTTGCCGTTGTACCTTTTTGTAAAATGGCAACTTTGATAAATGGCCTACTATGTGTATTTGTCACTCCCCTCCTCTTGCTGTAGAAACATTTGTGAGCCTGTCATGATTGTAATTTCATGATTAATATCTGTATTATATCCATATAGCCTCCTTAAAAAAACTGTTATGTAGGACGATGTACAGAAACAAAAAAATATGCTTAATTCAGGAGAAAGAATAGTTTAAGTCATGTTTGGACATTTCTAGTGATTAGAATTTAAGGGGACAGACATTTTTTTGCAGAAGTACTTTTTAGTATTTATATAAAGGGTAGTGGAAACCTAGAAAATGCTTCCAGCAGCCAATTGGCTGTCACAAAATTGAACTTTCTTACCTCTTCTGTTTCTCTTGTGGAGCAGTAGGTGCCCATGTAATGAATTCACTTTTGTTCCTTCCAACTGGGATAAATCAGTGCTGCTGTTCAGCTTGCCTAGAGATTCAAGGAGTCCCAAGTGAAGCATGCTCCCTTAATTTCCTTCTTGCTTCATACTGAGACTTTCTCCTGTCTTTGTGTCTGTGATGTAATTACAACCCTGAATAAACTATCCACTGGTGCAAGTTCTAAATCACAAGCTTCTAATCCTTTGAGCATACCATTGGTTAATCTATATACAGTATGTACAGTATATATATATATATATATATATATATATATATGTAAAAATCAGCTAACTCTAAATACTATTTAATAGCACCATAGAAGCTGACTGAAGAAGACTGAACAATACGGCTATACAGTGTGATGGAATCCCCAATATCTCAGATAGGTGCTTTTAAATAGTATTTCCTGGGTATTGCTTTGTTCTACATACATAATAATTATTTCATTAGCAACCCCCAATTTGGAATTCCTGTATTATAATTATTATTATTTATTTATTTGTTATATAGCGCCATCAAGTTCCGTAGTGTTGTACAATAATCAATCACTCCAAAGTTTGAAAAACGTATTTCTAACTCTTATCCCATAGTTCCACTACTGACTTGCTGAAATCTAATTCTAATTATTTAATTGCTCTTGCCACTTTGATTCCAATTAAATCACACTAGTTGGGAAACTGTCATAATGATGATGAAACCAGATAGCTGATGTAATAAAAGCTACTTATTAAATTATAGTTCATGCTAGATGCCAGCTACAGCAACGTGTTTATGTGACAGACAGATTGAGGGATCATATATATATTATATATACCTTTGACATTCTGTTGATTTTGTATCATTCCATTCAGTCAGCATCACTTAAAGAATTTCATCTGGAAGCCCAAGAGATCAAAGCAAACTACCATGAATCAGTATATATTGTCTCTAGTTGGGGGAGCAGGGTCATGCACGCTCCCCGTACAGATCCCTGTGAGGGTAGATAAGAACCATTTGGCCCATCTAGTCTGCCCAACCTCTGAATACTTTCCTTGGTCCCCGGCCTTATCTTATGTCTAGCCTTGTCGTATGCCCATCCCATGCTTGCTTAAAGGCCTTCACTGTATTAATCTCTACCAATTCTGCTTGAAGACTATTCGATGCATCCAATACCCTTTCAGTAAAGTAATATTTCCTGATATCACTTTTAAACCTTTGCCCCTCTAGCTTAAGACCTCTTGTTGTGGTTTTATTTCTTCTTTTAAATAAACTCTCTTCCTTTATCGTGTTGATTCCCTTTAAGTATTTAAATGTTTCTATCATATGGGCCGTGTCACGACTTTCTTCCAGGCTATATATGTTAAGATCCTTTAGCCTTTCCTGGTAAAGAAAATTATCAGTCTCAAAATCATCAAAAATATAGATTCCTATCACTTATTTTTTACAGGGGTATTTTCAATGCACAGATTAGCTGTGAGAAAACTCTACCGGGGAATCTTCTTTCAAATCTTCAGTTTAAAAGTCTCCATAAAGTACATTTATATTCACTAAAATGTGACAGACACATTTATTTCAACATAACACCTTTTTATCTTTTAGCAGATTAATAGTAGTTTGTATTGATTTGTATTTTTCATTATCTTTATTAAAAATATAGATCATCATTCTACAAGGACTGACATTCATTAGTTTTTACATGATCTACAAAACGCCTCTTAATGTTGCTAAAAAACGGTTTCTTGATTTTTTACACCAATACCCATTTCGCTGGTGGATTTGGATTTTTTTTCCATAACAAATGGATTTTGTTGAGTTAAAAAATGCTTCTCTGAGATACTTTTCATCCTGACCTTTAGGCTGAGGTTACCATATTACATCTGAGATGAAAATAATATTCCTAGTTCCCACAGGTAAACCATGGTGGTGGTGGTGGTTGGCATTGATTTGTATTTACTATCATGTAAAGTGACCTCTGGAGTCCTAGGTGAAAGGGGAGAATGAACCTTCGGGCCATTAAACAGGATACCCCTTCGTTTTGCTAGGGTTGGTAGATACCAAGGGGAAGGACAGGTCAGCCAAGGTAGAGAGGGGTGAGTTAATGCCAATAAAAGGTCTTGGTACAGGGTGGGCTCTCCCTCTAGGGGGCTTGGGGCGACATCTGCAGCCCCTTGTTCCTGTCTCCTTATACTGATTGAGAATAGTTTAGAAAGGGCCCTTCCCACCTTGACTGCTCCGCTCCAAGTCGGAAGGCCCCTTTCTGAACTTTTTTACAGGAATGTATCAGGGTTCACACAGTGTGCGATCAGCTGGACAGAAAGCTGCAGGAGCGGTGAGAGGTAAGCGAGGCAAGGGGGTTGTTTGTGTGTATGTATGTATAAATGTAATCATGGTTGCGTATTTTTGTGTGTGTGAGCATGGATGTGTGCTTGTGTGTGTGAGCATGGATGTGTAAGTGTGTGTGTGTGAGCATGAATGTGTAATTGTGTGTCTGTGTAAGCATAGGAACAGTCAGTAGAATGAGAGCAAAGACACAGACAGACCTCTGGCTGCTGGTACTTTATCCGGATGGTAGATCTTGGTGGGGCCCATGGCTGGTGAGTTTGTGTGGGATACCTTCTTTCTCCCCCAAGCTGTTTTTATCTGTTTGTTTAGACAGGGTAGGGCTAGCACCCCTGGGGCCAGTATGGGGTTAGCAGCTCAGAGAATGTAGGCTGGAAATACGAGGGGGGCATAAGTGGGGTGTTATGGTTATGACTCTAAGGGTTGACAGGGTGGACAGATATGGAGATTTATCATGCTCCTGTGAGATATGTTATGCTGTAGTTATGTTTCATTACTGATGGTATGCAACAGACCAAATACATGTTATATGCAAGTTCTTAATACATATCTCGGCCATTTGAACATTCAACCCTGATAGTGTTTGTGTTGTTATTTATAGCGTCATGAGCCTTATACTGTTCATACAGTATGTGAAACACAAGACCGAAAAGAGTTGTGATACTCCAGTTTCCATAAACTAATAATACGTTGGATTGCAAGAACATCAGTGTACAGGTATGCCAATTAAAATGACTAATCCACTGACTCATGTACTCATGCACAGATATAATTAAAATGTATACTGTTTGTATGCACAGATTTAATTAAAATGTCTAATGTTGATAGTGGCAAACTACAGCTTTATAAATAGCATGAATGAGTGAAATCATTAATAAAAAGTAAGTAGTATTAACCAATTGCTTGGGAAATGAAGATATAGGTTATTCGGTGATCGCAGAATAACAGGAACTGTGTTTATTTATTCAATTTATTTATGCATGTATAGCAATGCACCAATGCAACCACCACTGGAAATGTAGGTGTTCAGATCAAATGTATTTGTCTCTGTCCTAGCCGTTATATCTAGTTTGCCTTTCCCTATAAAATATGCTCCTTTACCTATTGACCAATATGTCAGCACCCCTATGGCCCTGTCCTTTTAACTCTCTTCCCCATTCCATTTGTTTGGGTTTCCCTCTTCCCTAAACCTCTACATTCCTATGTACCTAAATTTAATGCCAATCGTAGACTTATAGATATAGTGGTTTCTAAAAAAAAAATAATGTGTGAAATCTGCATGGGGCTTTGGTGTAGCCTGATCACAGTAGCTTTACACTTTTCAGAAGAAAATAAGTGAAGATTTGCTGCAAAATGCATAGGTCTGCTGTAGTGCAGTAGTCTTAAGCAAATACATCTCGTATCTCTCAAAACAATTAAAACAGCACAGACGTTGTCTTAAATTAAATCTCATTAGATGAGTTTAGCTATGCTCATTAGTGTAATGCGTACATAGGACCTGGAGCTAGGCTCAATAATCTTGCTAATCTTTCAAAGGCTAAAAAGAACTACCGGTAATAACAATACATTTCAGAGGTATTATATATGGACAGGGATCCCAATAAATACTTGCCCCATAGTCCTATAATCTATGTATCCTGCTTCTCCATAACAGATAAGTCTATTCACTATAGTTTAGTTATTCATTTATGTTACAGAAATAACTTAACCTTGGAATTGAACAGTATTTGACACTTATTTTGAACAGCTATTCAACATAATATTTGGCTAAGCCAACTCAAACAGTAGCTTGTCTATTCACTATAAGAGATTCGTTACTTTAGATAACATTCATGTTATGCATTCCAATTATCCTGTTTGATTCGGTATAGGTGTCACTTGTGTTGACACTCAGTGACGTATACTGTAGTTATGTTGGACCTAACTGCTGATAGATGTAGTTGATCAAGTATGATGGTTAAAATCATTGTGGCAGTCTTTCACTTGAATTGGTAGTCATCAGATCTATCGGTTTTATTGAGTTCTCGGTCAAGTTGTTCTGTTGAGTTGAAGCCATTTTTAACTCTAATGTTGAACCAACTCCAGCCAGCATTCTGTAAATAGATGAGTTGCTTTGCTTTTTATATGAACTTGAAATGAGTTTGCAGTTCAGCAGAGTTAACTTGAATTAGGGAGCACCCGGTAGCCAAATTTACTTTCTGAGAATAGCTGAATTACCATGCATTCCATGGCAACTCACTGTGAGCAGACAGACTGTCCTATGCATTTTGAAGCAACCCAATGGAAATTGACGCCTTCGCTCCACCGCTTATCGATGTAATAGTTACTAGCTTGAACTTCAATAAGTAAGTCAATATTTGTAGTTATTATTTGTCAAAGATATGATATTTCTCCGTTTGGTGTTATAAGTGTAGAACAGGTCAATTTTAAATTCCAAGCATGTAGTCTACAGGCAATATTTTTGTCTTGACTCATGTTTTCTCTACAAATTAACAAGAGCGTGAATAACTATGGAGTGGATTGCGTGACTAGATTAGATAATATACTAGCCAGCCCTCCAGGCAATCCAATAGTTAAATGACTAATTAGCATTAAAACTGTCTACCACAGTTCATGTGTTCTAGCCTACAACTCCAACAACCTCCAGCAAGTCTCGATGATAGCCTTAATTCTAAACAGAAAGAGTTGTCAAATATTTTTAAATTGATACAGATTGTTAGTTTGAGCAGTAAAGTATATTCCGGTGTCTCTCTATCGAAAATCTTATTTGCAATCTTCACATCAACTTTGTTCAAGGTTGAAGTGGACAAATTAAATCAGTCAGAATAATCTTCTTGAAATGGCCAAGCAGCATCATTTATCACCCTGATTAGGGACCTGTTTTGTCAAGGGATTTGTGACTTTCATATGACTTTAAGCATTATTCGTCGTTTTTTAAAGAAACCCTTAAATACCATGGACGTTTGAAGTGATATGAGTAAAATGATATCAATTTCTTCTTATAACAGTGGGTAAAATGTAAAATATGTATTTAGCTTCATTTGTCATATCTGATTTTTTTATTTTATAGGCACATATTTTGCTTTATCACTCTCTTAATGAAAACCACTATTACATTTACTCTTTATAGCACACTCAATATAAGACCTGTTAATTCCCATGCAAACATTTGCACACTTTTTACTTCTAAAGTAACGGTTAAGCTTTTCCCAGTTTTTTAACATATCATCAAAGTCAATTTTTTGTGTTACAGAAGGTCCCTCTCGTTCCTGTCTCCTCAAACCAACTCAAAATAGCACAGCTCCAGGTCGGAAAGGCCCATTCTAACCTATTTTGAACCGGCATGGGAGAAAGAAGAGTTTTGGGGTTGCATGACCCAGAGGTGTCTGCGTAGCGTGCAAGCAGCCGGAGTGGGGTGAGATGGAATGTGTGTTAGAATGAATGTGTACATGTGTGTTACATATGTGTGCCAGAGTGTATGTTGACAAGCACAGACAAGTTGTTTGGGGGCAATGAGGGCACACACCACCTGTTCGGGGGCCCCTGGCAATATTGGCACCAGGGCTCTGTAGTTTCTCGTTACGCTCCTTTTTGTGTTCACCAAACTGAAATTATAACTTTATTGATTATTGATTGCAAACTTAAATTAACCATTGCTCTTTAAACATTAATCTTTCGAAAAACTATATTCCTGACTCTGCTTAATACTACCTAGAAGGACTGCTTAACCCCTTGATGACAATTGCCGGTCCTGGCACGACACGTAAAAGCATGTGCTTTACGACAATTGACGTGCCAGGACCGGCACGTCTTTAAACGGGTGCAGAAAGCGATCTACTATCGCTTTCTGCACCCAAAAAGCGTTGCTGAATGCCTCGACCTCAGCAAGCAACGCCGCGATCGGCACGAAGGGGCCATCTCTGGCCCCTCCACGGGGCGTCAACATCCGCCATACTTTGTATGGCGGCGGACGCCCGTTTTAAAAGCGTTTAGGAGGCGATCAACGATCGCCTCCTAAACTTAAATGGTGTCGCTAGAATGCCTCCATCAGGAGGCATCCAGCGACACCAAACACTAACCTTTTGATGGGCTGTGACCGCTCCGGAGAGCGGTCACAGCCGCAGCTGCCGTTGATCTTCGCCATCAAGTAAGATGGCCGCCGCACATAACAGGAACCAGCAAGTAAAATTTAACAAAAGTTCGCTAGATGGTCTCCAGACCATCTAGAGAACTCTGGCTCCACTTGCAGGTTGAATACAGGTACTGCATTCACCATGCAAGTCAATGGAGCCCAGCTTTCTAATCACAGTGTGATTAGTAAAAATAAATTAAAAAATAAAATAAAATTAATAATAATTAGAAAAAAATAGTAAAAAAAACAGTAAAATGTAAAAATCATTTCCCACTGATGTCACTATCAGGGGAACCTCCAAGTTGAAAAAAATGTTAAAAAAAAATGTTAAAAAAATAAAAAATAAATAAAATATATATAAAAAATATATTTTTGTGAGCAAGTCCTAAAATTAGCATATTAGCTTAAAACAATTCTCGCATGGAAAGAGTTAAAATACTGGCATATTAAATGCCGTGGGGTGTCTACTTTTAAAAAATGTATGATTTGATGGGGTAAATTGAATTGGCCAGGTTCAACAACGTCCCAATTAACACGGGGGGAAGGATGGCCACACATCTAATTTCCAATTATAAAAATGCACACGTACCAAATGTGGCCTTTTAGTTCCCCCAAAAAATGACAAACCCATGCATGTGGGGTATCACTGCAGTCAGGAGATGTTGCTGAACACATTATGGGGTGTCGTGTGACAGCGGCATATACCAGGAGCTGTAAATTCATACATAAAGTAGGTGTGTGTGGGAAAAATACACACACAAAAATACTACTGCAAACTTTGAAAAAATGCTGGTGGTAAAATGTGTGCATGCAAAGAGTTAAAATACCAGCATTTAAAATACC
>VKOC01000002.1:24524139-24538114 GCA_009364415.1 Spea multiplicata
TATAAGGCATTCCTGGAGGCAGAGTGGCATATAGGGGTTAAAAGGCATATCATGGGACAGAGTGGCATATAGTGGGTATAAGGCATTCCTGGAGGCAGAGTGGCATAAAGGGGGTTAAAAGGCATATCATGGGGCACTCTGCCTCCAGAAAAGCCTTATGCCCCCTATATGCCACTCTGCCTCCCTGATATGCTTTATACCCTCCTATATGCCACTCTGCCCCATAATATGCCTTTTAATCCCCTATATGCCACTCTGCCTCCAGAAATGCCTTTTACTCCCTATGTCACTCTGCCTCCAGAAATGCCTTATACCCCCATATGCCACTCTCCCTCCCTCCCTGATATGCCTCAACCCTCCTATATGCCCCTCTGCCCCGTGATATGCCTTTTAACCCCCTTTTTGCCACGCTACCTCCAGATATGCCTTTTGACCCCCTATATGTCACTCTGCATCCAGAAATGCCTTATACCCCTATATGCCACTCTGCCCCATGATATGCCTTCTAACCCCCTATATGCCACTCTGCCATATAGGGGGTTAAAAGGCATATCATGGGACAGAGTGGCATATAGGGGGGTATAAGGCATTTCTGGAGGCAGAGTGGCATATAGGGGGACACACTTACATACACACACGCCGATTTTTTTTGTTTTTACCAAATACAAAAAAATATTATACAGTACAAAAAATACATTAGTTTACTCACCTTCTACTTCTCTTGACTTCCGTCCTCTGGTAGCTGCACGCTGTTCTCCTCTATGCTGACAGGATGCCACTGACCTGACATCCGGTGCTGCAGCCTATAGGGGGTATAAGGCATTTCTGGAGGCAGAGTGGCATAAAGGGGGTTAAAAAGGATTTCATGGGGCACTCTGCCTCCAGAAAAGCCTTATGCCCCCTATATGCCACTCTGCCTCCCCAATATGCTTTATACCCTCCTATATGCCCCTCTGCCCCATGACATCCCTTTTAACTCCCTTTATGCCACTCTGCCACCAGATATGCCTTATACCCCTATATGCAACTCTGGCATATAGGGGGTTAAAAGGCATATCATGGGACAGAGTGGCATATAGGGGGGTATAAGGCATTTTTGGAGCCAGAGTGGCATATAGGGGGACACACATACATACACCGATTTTTTTTGTTTTTAAAAAAATACAAAAAAACATTATACAGTACAAAAAATACATTACTTTACTCACCTTCTACTTCTCTTGACTTCCTGGTAGCTGCACGCTGTTCTCCTCTATGCTGATGCTGACAGGATGCCACTGACCTGACATCCGGTGCTGCATCAGTCTGAGTGCGAGGGGGCGGAGCTTCCACCTCACGCTGCTCCCATCACTATGCAGCCGTCAGACTGCTGGGAAGGTAATCTAACCGGCCGGTGCGTGCTGATGCCGCCGGCCGGCTCTGCTTTAACACTTTTTTTTTATTATTTATATGGTAAGCTGGATCGGCTTGCCATATAAAGTAAAAAAAGTATTAAAGCAGAGCCGGCCGGCGGCATCAGCACGCACCGGCCGTTTAGATTACCTTCCCAGCAGTCTGATGGCTGCATAGTGATGGGAGCAGCGTGAGGGCTGAAAGGTCCGTGCGAGGGGGCGGAGCTTTCACCCCTCACGCTGCTCCCATCACTAGACGGCCATCGCACACGGCTGCTGAGTGCTGATGCTAGCCGGCCGCCTCAGCACCCAGCGGCCGCTTTGATTAGATTTCGGGCAGCCTGGGGGCAATTGCCCCCCTGCCCAGCCCGCCTCTGGCGCCGGGGGAGGCCTCCAATGCCGTTTGCAGCCGCTCAGCGGCTGTCTTCGGTGTTAGTCTGCCTGCCGCCCAGCCCACGGACCTGCCGGCCCACCGGGAAATTTCCCGGTATCCCGGTGGGCCAGTCCGGCCCTGGAAATAGACAGGTGACACCGAATCTATGAACGTAAGGGAGTCTTTCAGATGTGCAGACTAAGCGTACTTGACTCAGAATATGTGTCTTGGTGTCTCTGGTTCTCTCTGCATCTTGTGATGTTGTCATGAACACTGAAAAATATTCCTTGTCTCTTAAAAGCTGGCTCTCCCCTAATACCTAACTTTAAAAAAAAAGCATGACGGATGCAATTGTTTGTGGGTTTGAGAAATTTAGACCCATATGTAAACTAATATAGCCTGGTCATTGATTTTCAGGATGCCTGTGAGGTCCAGACTTTCAATTTAACTTAATACATTTTAGTTAGTCGGCATTGGCTTAGTCTTAAGGAAAATCTAGACATCCTTTCTATTTTGGCAGGATCCTTGGATTCAAAATTAGAGTCTCCTTTTCCAGTTTATGCTTTAGGGTAGGATCATTTTTGGAGATTCTCTAATGAAGTATCCTAAAGATTTGCGAGGGACACAGAAAGGCAGGACCGAAACAGTTCATGGAGAGGTTAGGAGCCAGACTGAGATATTGTATGAGCCAACTTATTTTTAGGAGTTTTACGATTACTGTGATTTTTCCAGCCCCGCAGAATGTTACGATCATTCTCTGACATAGGTATGTCATTCTAGAAGACAAGGGAAGCACACTGATGTTTCAAGAATCCCCTGATGGTATGTCTTGTTCTGATAAGAGGATGTAATATTTAAGAATAAGTAAAACAATTACTGCTTCTTTAGTTTGGCTGTTTGTTAGCGAATCCATTCTCTCTGTACTTGTAGGATGAACTGTTTTTTTTTAAAGATAATATTTAAAATACACATAATGTTTGTTAATTGCTCATAAAGCAACAGTTCCATCTCCTGCCAGAGCATGTTTGATCTTAAAGCTCTTCATTTCATACTAATTTGGGAAACAAAAATGTGTACCGGTAAATGCATTTCTACACTGGGCACATGTAGTACTGTTGTCCTAATTCTTAGTGGACCAAAGTTCATAGAGTAGAATGTAGGACCACATGAAGTTCCAAGAATGCATTTGGCGCCTTATTCTAATGTCGTCTATCCAACTTTTAAAAATTCAACACTAGGATGAGATTTAAGTAAAGTAAAAGCTCCCTATTCAGTGCCACCAGATCCTTCTATATCAGTATATATGGCAACAAAATAACCCTCTTTAGTCCCAGGATACCTCTACAGAATCTCTACATTAGTGTATGAAGCATCCAGATGCAGTTATGGGATTGTTGTGGAACAATGAGGGGATTCATAAATCAAAGATGTCTACACGTTTGCATTTCCCCCAATAACCTTTGTTAGTGGGCATTGTTATAGGCAGGATGTTATATGGCTCATGCCAGAGGTAAGGCCAGCCACCTACTTTACCTGTCCAGCCACCTACTTTACCTGTCCAGCCATTGGTGACTTTTTTACCTGTCGGGCAAGCCCGACCTACTTTACCTTGTCCAGCCACCTACTTTACCTGTCCAGTTCCACCTTACTTTAACCTGTCCAGCCCACCTACGGGTTACGGCTGTCCTAGCACCTACTTTACCTGTCCAGCCACTTTTCAATCCATTTACGCGGTGATATAACTCTAAAACATACCGCCAAAGGGGAGATAGCAGGGCAGTGCCTGGAAATCAGAACTGTCCTCCTGGAGTTATACCTTTATATAAAAATGTTTAGCCTAAAACATAGCTTTACATCAGCTGTGGCACAAAAAATATCTTAAGAACTGCTTATAATCCAAATTATGGTCCAGTGGGTCTACATGTGAATAAGAGAAGATTAATGTCACACGCCAGTACTGTACATCCCAATTAAAGGGAACATGTGAAGTAGGAGAACATATTGTATATGCAGCTGCTTCGGTGTCCCTTCTGGCAGTTTCCCTCTGGATCTTGCTCATTACAGCAGAGAAGACAATTGTGATTGATTTTTTCTGTACTAAGAAATGAAATCACTCTAATTAACTAATCAGCTGCTCAGAAGGAAGAAGGATCAATATTCTAGGGACCATGTGTGCACGTCATACCAAGACGAGCAGATATATACAATAATAATGCAGTAGTTTATAGAAAACATATAGTGTTCATACATATATATATATATATATAATATAAATGAAATCATGATATGTCTTGTGCAGTGGATATAGTAGCTTTCCCAAAGAGACACCCTCAGATATCATCAATCTTTATATATTTTTTTATTGAGAAGATCTATGAAAATAGACAAATGCCCTGATTGGGCTTTTGTGTGTAGATATATGTTTAGCTATATTTCTTCGGCCGTGCGCCTTTATCCATGTAAAGTCGCTCCTAGTCTTGTAAAGCTTGTGTATAAAAATGTATTATTTATAATTCATAGTCTTTGGGGTTTTGGTCACTTTCTTAGGTCATTTATTGTACAATTCCAAAATTCACCCTGTGTATTAAAAAAACCCCTTCCCTTTATTATTGATGACTATTACTAAGAGAAGAAAAATAGGAAATTGTAATCTGTGAGGAAGAAATACACTCTGTTGTTAGTGTACAAAAGTATAAAAAAGTACAAAATATGTAAAGAATATTGACAGCTTGCGCTGCATTATGACATCATGCCCAGTTGTATTCTATTGTGATATTACTAGATATGGCATTACAGAATTGTATTGTCTTTATGATATTTAGCCATTCATCAATGAAAGAATATTTCCTTGGGACCTTGCAAAATTGTTTGTTTTTATCACACATATTTATACAGGGAAGATACGTTTCTGTCACTACAATTTTATCAAGGCATCATGTGTACAAAGTACAGGACTTAAATGGAAAGCAATTTACTCATTACCCACTAAATATTACAAAATGTGGACGTAGTGACTTCACAAAATCTAACAATCATGTCTACAAGCATTAAAAAGATATAAAAAAAAAACTTAAAGACAATTCTGGTAAAGAAGGTTGAGTAGCGAGGATGACATGAGTAGCACATGATATGTGTTTAATTTTTTTAATAAATCAGTTGAATGGGAAAAAAAAGCTTTTTTAATGACTGCCGTGCGAGACTATTCCCTCTTTCAAAGCACTGCAATTGTATGCTGCCAATATATTCCGGCAAACAGCTTGTCTGTCACAGAACCAACTTAATACCTTATAAGACAGAGAAAATAGGTCATTCTGACATCTGGCTAAATGCACAAAATGGCATGAGCTGCTGCATGTGTAGGGACCTAGTAAAACAGTAATATATGGAAAAATAAGAGCTGGGCTCTATGCATATATACTAATTAAATCTCCCCTTAAATACTTTGCTGCAGATAAGTGCCCAGTCTTCCATCACACAACACACTGTCGCTGATTGTTGCTTATTGCTTCTGCCTTTGTAATTTCAGATGCTCTGAAACCTAAAATCTCCAAAACAATTAAGCAGATTGATAAACACAAAAACACGATAAAGATAATATAAAAGTTATATAAAAGTTTTGAGGTCCATCAGCAGCAACTATTATAAATAATGTTGGTGGGTTGTTTTTAGGAATATGAAATAGAAATTCATAATAAATTCATGTGGTTTTCCATTAAAAATTCCATTATTGGTAAAGTAGGGACATAGTCAGCGAGATAGGATTATTCTCCTCTACCTGGTTACATATGTTCATGCAATTAGATATCTTTGGGAAAATAAATGAACTACTCCCAATATAAAGGTATTCACAATTTATTGTAACTTGATGAAATCTTCAGTTTTTCAAGCAGTTCCTAGTTCCAAAAGAGTAGTTTTCGTAAATCATGTTACAGCCATTTTTGAGACAATAAAAGTTTAGCTTTAAAACTATCCAAACGTTTTAGCCAACTAATATAATATTTTTGTTATGCAGAGAATTGCAGGTTATTGATTTGTTGATGTATTATTTTTTATGTTTATAATGTATTTTTTTTTGTTGCTTGATGTTGTTCTTTCAAGTACAAACAGGATTAACACATGGGCTTGTGAAGATAAATATATTATGTTTCAAATGACTTGTTTTTCTCCAGGGATTATCTTTGCAGTCATTGTGTTTCTGTTTGCTTTTTAATTTTGATGTTATTATTTTCGCCATGTTTTTACAAGGCATGGGTAAATGTCAATAGAAATAGCAATTTCTAACTATTGCCCTAAAGTAACTATTAACGATTGAAGAACAGACTATTTGATACATTATTTGATGTGTTTTGCGTAATATTAGATTTAGTAATAAGTTGCTGCCATATATTGTCGCCAATACGAAATGTAGAGTATGTACTAAACCAGCAATATAACTCGGTGATATTACTATTCATCATAAAGAGACAGCCTCCAAGAAGAGTTTAGCTGGTTAGAGGAGTTTGGGAAAGGCATCTCACTCATCTAACTCTCATGCGGTATCTTACAGACAGAGCCAAGACTAGATCTAAAGGGTTATTTAACCACTTTAGAGAAGATTTTCCAACATGCTTTTATCTATGTCAACATGCTGAAAGATACTGTATGTTATTTTACTTAAGGAGGGTATTCACTATTCTGCAATGTAATATGATATCATATTTTTTAATTATATAGAAATACATGTAATGTAAAGGGCTAATAGCTAAAATACAAGGAAATATACTATATAACTGTATATGCCCCAAGTACATTTATATTTTAAAATCCAGCTATAGCTAGGCCTCGTTCATGAAACCATTGAGTGTGGGTAAGTCACCTTTATGTATGTGCTCTAAAAATAAGACCCTCAAACGGTGCCCATGTAGTATATGTACGATGGATGAAGGTCATCGGCAGAGACAATGACAGAAAGATTATGAAAATAATAATATTTAGCTTCACCTTATTACGTCCTTAAGCCACTTCCCAATATGCCTTGTTAGAATCTGACAATATGCATATATTAGAATGTCCAGCTTTCTATGTCTGGGGAATTGGGACCACTTTTGGATTAGTGGAATGATAAACTTTGCGATTCTGCGTTTAATTTATTCTGCGTTTTGTCTCAAAAAGTTAATGCCGGAGTGAAGCAATTTTGTGGCTGTCTGATGTGTGTTTGTGACTAGGAAATAAACAGAACACATTTGTCTTTTGATAAATGAAGCACAAGGGTAAAAAAATGAGGTCACAAACATCACTGTCTAAAAATCCTAGAAGCTGTCAGCTTCTGCCTTAGTGCATGCTAATGTATTTTTGTGATCATATTTTCTTTAAATAGCCTTACATTTTATTCCTCACAAATGTCTGTTGCCATTGAAAAAGATAGTCTACTTTTATCTGAAAGCATCAATATGAGAGAATACTTTTAAAAATTGCTTCCTGTCTTGTCCATTTGTGCACGGATTTGCAGGATAAATTGGTATTCTGCATCGTAGCTACATCAGTTCAATTACACTAAATATCTTTTTATAACTCAGAATGAGATACATTTGTGTGGTGTCCATCTTTGTTTATAATCTACAATAGAACAGGATATGTCTGTCGAGTAAACAATGAGTAAAAAACACAAATATATAAGTGCAGCAGCAAATTATACTAAATCCAACTTGCATTAGCACGTGCAATCAAATACAGCAGACGCGACTTTAAGTTTGACTTGGGACTCACAAACTTCACCTTACAATCCCCTGGTTGCTGCCTCCCTCTCTATAGAAAATAAAAAAGGGGGAAATAAATAAATCTGTACACTGTTGAAAAATGGCAATTGGCTGCACTGGAACGTGTTTCTATACTCCTGTGCACTAGCGGATCCCGTATTGTATTGTTGGGGATACCAATGAGATAAGATCTCATCTTTGGCATAGACCTGCCAATGGTCTGCTTCATACTGCTGGGGCAAACAGCAACTGTTGATGACAGAAAAGCAAATGGCATTGTATTCCCATGGACTGAGCAGTTATATAGCCGAAGAAATATTGCGAGACTATGATCAATGAGGGACACACATGTCTACACATACTTTTATGTTTCTTACATTATATGATTGAAAATAGGTTACATAACTAATGGAATACTGCTTCATTTTCAGTAAATTCAGGCACTGACATCCTACCAGTAAATACCATTATTTAATAACAGATTTGGCTTCCCCTCTGAACAGGAACATTGCTGGACCTATAGTAGCTTTGGTTCTTGGAGGCCATAGCAGGGTTAAATAGACCATACCAATATGTCCTCTTTGCCCACCCCTCGCAGACGTTTTACCTGCATATATTGTAGGACCCTCTCTTCATGATGTACCTGTCTGACAGATAGAATGTATCAAATTTATATAATAAAACATCTTTCTCTCTCTGTCCAGGGGGCTTAAAATAGTGACAGCTGCATTCTATATGCATGATCCGGTCCCCAGGAGGACTTGCTGTTACACGTTGGCAGCAGTCAAGACTTTTAGGCTTCATAGCTACGTCTTATGTTATTAAACCTCGTGACATACCTGAAAAAGCACAGATTTAATATTACTCAACCTAGAATGTTCCAAACGTTTCCATTGTGTAGGATTTATTGTAGAAAGCCCAAAAGCATTTCAAACTTCATCTAAACACAGCTGATCTGGCTGGCCTTCTGGGCAAAGAACTTTACGTACTGTGAGTATATTTTGATAAATTAGATTATAAGTACAGTCGTTTTTCTTTTTGTAATGTATAATGTAATCTTAAGAAGCGGGAGAAATAAACGTAAATTCTACAATCCAATATGATATATGCACATGTAATTACCGTGAGGGTCTATCCGTTCTATCACTTCCTTGCTCCATGGCTATACATACATTAACAGTGCGTCTTATACACAGATATTAATGAGGTGAGAGCTCGGAATCTGATCTTCTATTTCTCACAATATACAATAAATAATAAATGCGACATTATTGTGGCTTTCAAATGCCGAGCCTCGGAGTTTGATGTAAAACTTTCGTATCTTTGATGTTCCTCATAACTGTGATACTGTACTTATTATTGATAGTGGTGATAAAAGTGTCCGTGTAGACATTTAAAATAGTGAAGACAATTAAAATGACAGCACTTTAAATGATAAATTCCTTCTTTTTTTTTTAGGCAGAAGGAGTATGACCTAAGAAACATATACTAACATTTTTTTAAAAAGATGCTCCAAGCAACATATATCAATATCCACCTATACCTAGTAGATATATCTCCCAAAATAAGTAAATAACAGCCAGTGTATAATGTGCTTGACTATAAGAATCTGCCATAGTGACCAAATGGGATATTCCAACTCTTCTGGGCCATCAGAATAAAAAGCACAAAAGTAAAGCACTCCACTACTCAAAGTATATTCATCCAAAGAAAGAAGTTTATTGATGGAGTATTCAGCGAACATCAGAATGTGGACAGACCATGCCTAATGCGTTTCATGCTAAATTCATGGGGAAGAGCTTGTTTACGCATGGTCTGTCTGTCCACATTCTGGTGTTTTTTTAATATGCATGCCATAACGATACAACTAAAGCTATCAGAAACATAGTAAGTCTTTTCTGGATAAACCCGTCTCATCTAATATATTCTTTCTGAACATTCTGCCATCTCTTATTTGCATTGAAAATGTTCAATTGTAACTCTGCAGATTATTAATATTGTAAATCATTTCTTAAAACAAAAAGTGCTTATCATATGAGTTAATTTAACATGGTATATGTATACCACATTGTACCACTTTTTGCACAATAATAGTTCTTCAGCAATCTTAAAAGGCAATTTAATACATTAAAATAACATTTCTCAGCAAATCTAGATCTCTACAGAAGACGTTGCCTTCTAGGCTTATAGAAGGCTTACCGGGATGGTAATTGATCACTCTCCTTATTAGTGAACAAAAATAAACACGCCTGGGTTTAAATTCAAAATACATGTAAAGGAAATTGGGGCTGATCATGTCTACAGGGAATACACGTAACATGCAATGTAATATTTAGGATGGATGATGATAATGTAAACAGGAGGGATTTGGAACAGCAATTGAAAATATGTTGTTTTTCATGTAAATGTATCTCTCATAGGAAATATAATCTCCATATTTATTACCATTGTTATGGATAATTTGACTTTTTGTGCTAGTGTTGATTTATGATACAATAAATTTATGATGAAAATTCTGATCGGGACGAACATCCACATTCACAAATTAATGTAGGCAGAAAAAAAAAAGTTTTTATTGTCAAGATCAGTTTGCCCAGTTCAGTTTCACATATCTTGGAAAAACTCATCAAACTGAAGTCTTGTGATTCTAACCTAAAGCATTGCTTTCATTCTCCCAAGTTAGTTTTCCATACAATATGTCCAGATTTTCAACACACAAGTTTAGAATACTTTCAGTATATAGAGCGCTGTGGCCAACAGTCTTGATATGAAGCTCTTGAGTAGAGCTGAATCAAATGTTGAACCAAATCGGGGAGAAAAAAATAGAATGAAACCCTAACTGGATGGTAGCCCTCCACCCCACCCTCACTACTTCTGTCTCAAATTAGCCCGTGTTTAAAATATATTATATATATATATATATATATAATCGACCACACCACCCACTGCATGCAAAAATCCCGCTCTTTTCTGTGTATAATTAATTTATGCGGCAACAGTTCTAAATAATAATAAAATACGATTGTGATAAAAAACAGGCTATAGTTTTCTCATATGAATTCAAGCAGGATAGGTTAACTTCTTTTCAGAAAGAATGCAAATGCCGCTGCTTCTGTTGATTTTGAGGTGCTGCATTCATTACGGTCCGCAAAAGAAGCTTCCCAAAGATAATCTGAAATTGCCTCAGAGGCATAATCATTGAAATTATCAATACATCTGACAGCATACATAATTCAGTAAATACAGTCTTCATATTTTGCAATATTATCATTTCTAGCATCTATATTCAGAACTACGAATAATGCTTTCAGGAACCTAGAATGCCTCGGGAGTGTATTTTGGGACAAATTGTTCAGTTTTCTAAAATTCGGCAGTGTTCCGTGAAATTGATTGCCATTATGTGTTGTTGGTAGTATACGGCCTCGCCAGACACCTTAGTCTATCTATAAACTTCAATCCAATCACAAGGTAATGAAAACACAAACGTACCGAAGCAGAAAAAAAAGGTTCCAATTTTTGCAACACAAATATCAATTATTTTTATTAATGCATTGAATCCAGAAGAATTGAGTCACCATAGCATGGGTAGTGTGGAGCCATATGCCAAGATCTGTGTTTGATGCCATTAATTTAATGGGGATATCTAATATACAGATGCAGCGAAGGGTATTGCGGTGCAATTGATATGTAAAACACAGCCTGCAGAGAGTCACACTCTGCCGGTGATGCTATTCAAATGATTTATTGCTTAAACCTTTCAGTCCAGCCTTAAGGAGCTTCCATGTCTACTCCGAGAAATATTTCTTTAACTACTGAAAATATAAGCAGAACGCAAGTACATTAGTAAATCAAAGCAGCAATAAAGCGCTCTGAAATAGTAAGTGTATAGAGATACTGAGCAATGCTAAACACTGCGTCTCCTAGTGCAGGGTTCTCTAATCTTGTACCTAATGAGAGCACTTGATGATGGTTATAATGTATTTTATGTTTATTTTTGTTTGGTGGTTTGTCCACACTTCTGATATGTATGTAACGGTTCCCGCTGGGTTCAATGTATTTTCATTAAATATAATACATTTGAAATGTTTTAGTACATTGTTTGAAATATTTTCGGCTTACTACAACCTTTCTACTGTACTGTTACCCCCCTAATTCTGTAGGTAAGATACATTTGGAGTCATATGGATAGCTATATATATATATATATATATATGTAATATATATAGATATAAATATGTAGCATGTTCACATTCTTTATTATGAATATATATTATAGAAATAAATCTTTTCCTAGCCTTATAACTATCAGTAGGTAAAGAATTTCAGGGAAGCAGACAGCACGGCTAGGCATGTCCATAGGGGATTTTGCCTGTATTGGATCTGACATCATAGCCCGAGTTTAGGTCACTCAGACACTGTTTCCATGGTAACAGTAATTGCATTTTTTGAAGGCGTAGCATTTAGCTTTTTACTGTCACCGGAAAGTAAAAGCAAAATCAAAGTCTAAACTGCATTTTACGTCTAGATACTTGTAGTATATGTAATATTTCTTTTGCATCTAATGAACCTCCATTTAATGTTTTATAGATACTTCATTTATTGTTTTTATTATTGCTCCTAATATTCATAGTAAAAGACTGGTATTATTCAGATTTTCCTCCATCTTTGATTAGTCAGCAGAGGTATAAAATACCTCTACATATCACAAGACAGAAAAATACATTCATTTCTTCAAAAGCATCATCAGTAGCAACTAGTGAAACAACTATTTAGCCATGTATAGTTTAATCCCAACAAAACTGTGATTCCGGTAATTGCCTAGTTACCCCTATGGACATTTTAGCCCTTGCAGTGGTTTTGTGGCATAAAAAGTTAAAGGTTCCGAGGCTGTTCCATTGGATTCTTACGTCTGATTAGCTTTCTATTTATTCAAGTTGCCGTACTCAAATCAGTGCCATCCTCCATCCAGTCTACCCCTGCCATACTCCAATTTATGGAGTTAGGTTTCGGTAACAAGAGCCTCTACCCATACGTACATTCCTTGGTTTCATGCAAGCAGGGAAGGGCTGACAAAGTCCATTCAAGAGGGCAAGTAACATAAACATACCAAGACATTTTTGGTCAGGGTACATCATGCCATCAAGCCTAACCCACCTCCACCAAAAAAGACTGCATATAAAACAAGTAAACATAGCATTTAACGTATGAAAAGCCAAGAGGTGAAAGTTGTCCTAAGTAGTCACTGTCCCCCTTGCCAGCCCTCTCCAGACAAGCTGGTGTTTGTGTCTCTGCCCAGCTACTCAGAAGTATCTCACGCATTTTTGCTGTCATATGACATTACCATATACAATATTGTTGAGTTTATTACTGATTCCATAAAAAAAGCTATACTGATTAAAGATACGTTCACTGATATCTGTTAAAAAAAAGGGGTAACTTTCAGGGTAATGTGCATCCTGCTTGTCTCCATGCAATAAATGTGTATTTTCATTTCCAAATCTCTGCCAATTTTACATTTTTTTTTATCCCCCTTATGTTCCAGCTGCTTCCTCCTCACAGTAATCTAATTGTTGTTACTGTTTTGCTTATCATCAGCAAAGAGAAAGAATGCTGGTCACATTGCAAAAAAAAAAATAATAACTTAGATGTAAATACGTGTGATGGCAGCTTACGATCAACAATACTCATAAGGTGTGTCAGTAATTACATTATGGTGCGTGTAATAGCCTCTAGAACTGCCCGTGTTTCTTTTCCAATTAGCTACTCCAATTTTTCCATTGGGGTCTAAGGCAATCTTTTCTCACAGTGTGCTGCGCACGACCAGGTCTCTCAAATCCCTAATATATGAGAATTGACTTCTGTGTCTGCATTGGAAGCTTTCATAATGGTGCTTGTGCTGCTTGGCTGGAAGTGATGGCCCCTGACTTGCAGAAAAGCAGATTAGTACAGCTCTTCTCCCATTAAGCCGTCAGTTTTAATTTAACAGAGCGGCTCAGCACATGGAGACTATTTCCTTTTTACTGTTCTTCTTTCGACAGTGCAGGGATGATAAGAAATAAAAGAAAGCTTTAACAAATGTTTTTGAATTTTCACAGAACCTGCCAAGTGAAGAAGTAAAGAACTCAAAAACTGGAAAACAACATTGCAATGTCTGTGTGCAACAATGGTGCAAGGGTCCCTTCGCCACAAGAAACCTCCAACGGCTTCTCCCAACCCGGCGCTTCAGGTACTTGGCATAAACCTGAAGAGGAAGCAAGATCTACTGAACCCAGCTTTGTCAAGAAGGCCCACCGGGAAATCTTGGACCATGAGAGGAAGAGACGAGTGGAACTTAAGTGTATGGAGCTGCAAGAGATGATGGAGGAGCAAGGGTAGGTCATCCTTTGGTTATTATATGCAGAGCCGGCCTTAAGTGTTCTGGCGCCTTGTGCGGACTGCTCCTCTGGCGCCCCCCCATCCCCTTCTCACTGCCCCCC
>VKOC01000002.1:24538214-24677029 GCA_009364415.1 Spea multiplicata
ATATTATGTGTGTGTGTGTGTGTGTGTGTGTGTAAGGGGAGTGTATGTATGTATATGTCTGTATAACAACCAGCAAATCACCGGTAAGGTACGTCGCTTGCCGTGACTGGCTGGTTGTTGTACGCTGGGTAGAGGGGTAGTCTTATACGGCGAGTATAGTCCAAACTCTATATTTGGACTGTAAAAGTTGGGGGTCGTCTTATACGCCCAGTCGTCTTATACGCCGGAATATACGGTACATGTAACTAAAATAAAAGATTTAAAAGGACTTAAAACATTAAGCATACTCTATATTGTTTTCATACTTTGAACGTTCTGTACTTTGGACAGTGTTGTTGAAGTTCCATGTTATGATTTGGGGTCCTTAGCTTTGACATCAGGTCAGCCATGCCAGAAACGCATGATTTTCATAAGGGACACATTTATATTTACATAAATAAAAGCCTTTCAGGGGTTTACTACAGAGATATGTTCTAAACATATTTATATTTAATTACTTCAGGAATACTGCAAGGTGTGTATAATGTTCTCACAGATTCATATCAACATTCTCTGAAGAATAGATTTTTTTAAACTTTTTTATCATTTTTTTTATATTCCTGTGTCTTCATGACTTATGACCAGTAGTCCTTATTCCAAAGGGTGGTTCTGAAGTCAATGTCAATATGCATCTGGTTGTTAATATTTGAACAATTTAAAAAGGTAAGGGGATAGAAAAAAAGAAAGACAATTGAAGGGGTAAAAAAGAGGGAAAAGGAGAAAGAGGGAATAGAAAAACCAAATGGGGATAGAAAGAGAAAAAAAAGAAAAGGAGAGAGACAGGTATACAAGAGAAGGTGGAAGGGATAAAAAGAAAAGGGAGAAGAAAGATAAAATGAGTGAGGAAGGAGCCATGGTTAAAAGTAAAGATGAAAAGATGAAAAAAGAGAGAAAGGGAACAAAAGAAGACAAAGGGAAAGAGAGAAAAGAAAGGCTAGGAAAAGAAGAAATGTAATGACAAACATATATGCTAGTAAGGTGCAAAAGAAAGTGCTCGGTGCTAAAATGTGAATTTAATATCAATGTTGAAATAATTACTAAAAAAAAGGTCATGAGCTGCTCACTTCACAAGAACTATTCCAAAGCTTTGATAGTTCAATAGTCTGTGCATGCGTTTATTTTTTTATTAATTTTTGACTTGATTAACTTATCTGATGAGCTGATGAATGAATTTTGCATCTCTCTTGCACTTTCATAGTTTGTTTGCTACAATTTACACTTTCAAACATTGTTTACAGGTAGTCTAGGGCAATCATACTTTTGTTTTTGCAATCAGGGACCTTTTCAGTTAGTTAGAATACATTTAACTATTAGTTAGTACTCTTACCCTCTTATTTATACTTAGACAAGCCAAGATCTGCTACACTGGGCACAATAATGGCAATTAAAAATTCAAATAACCTTGGCATATACTTTTCCTTCCATTTTTGGGAAGCGAGTGATTTATCTGGTCCTAAAACTTGCATGAGATGTGGCAGGGATATTTGCAGTCTATATAACCACAATCTTTCTTTTTAATAATCTGTTCAGCCAAAGAGGATGAATTAAATATTAGACTTGAAAGACGTTTCGTACTTTAATTGTACAGAGCTGCTGAAATTACTGGGCTTATAATGCAATTCCCTTCCCGTTTTGAAATGTATTTCTCTCTTGTAAAGACAGAAACCTTTAAATAGTTCCTCAAATGACAATAGGTGTGTTCTTGTTTTAACAGATTTCTGTATACCAGTATCTGAGTAACTTAGGTGACATACACGTTGGTGCTATGGAGTTGATCCCTGTAATCCTAGTCTTGCTGTATTGTAACTAAATGTGAGTGTGCGTTACATACTTTGGTGCTGATAATGCCAGCTACTGAATAAGCAATACATAAGTATATAAACCTATTTTTTTATATATGAAGGGTTTATAGAAGGGGTGGAATTACTCAAAGAGCAGGGTCATTAAGGAAGTATAATTTAGATTAATAGGAAGTATATTAATTATTATACCATGTGTAAGGAGTATTTAAAACATGTGCAATATGAATCTTAAAAGATAGTCATATCTCACCAGGACTGATTTCAGTACAGTAAGGCTTGCAATTGTAGGAAATTAGCGCCTTTTGCAGATAAAATATTTATGTGTACTGCTGAACATGGATCAGACCTTATTGGACATGAGTGAAAAAGAAGGAAATCTAATCAGGAAAGCAAACAAGCTAACTGTACAATAGATTCCCTGGGTGGTCTACTGTATTCTATTAAGACTCTGTATCCTCTTTGACCCTCGATACAAACATTAAAGAAAACATAATAAAAGGAAAAATCTAAGCAGAGTCAGCTTGCGTAATCTCAAGGTGAATTTCCTTAACAATCAGCTATTCAGAGCCGCATTTTGCCCCAAATTAATATATATAGTCAACTATGTTGTTAATTCAACAGATTAAATCAACTTGGTTTGACCCCAGCACATGCCTCAGTCAGGCTCTCCTCAGTGTGCTGCATGCCCTTTCTGTTGAGTGCCAAGACATGATGTCATATCAGCCTAGGCCAGAATATGGCTGTCAATGTGTTTTCTACATGTAACATTTTAGTAAAAAAAAATATATTGCCAAATCAATGTGATAGCTTTGCAGATACCACAAACACATTTTCAGTGCTATATGGTCTACTTGGCCCTTAGGAAGTAGATCTCATAATCCTTTGTTTCACATACAAGCAGACATACAGTGATACCTGTGACATCATTAGGTGACACTGTTAAGTGGAACAGATGGCAAGAAAGCTGGGTGGATACAATAAAACATGCTGCTGGGTCCTAGAATGTTTACTGGTACCCCGCACATATTTCACAACCTAAAATAAATTACTCATATTTTAAAGGTGCATATTTCAGTTTAGCACTGCTCATACTGGAAGTCAAAGATCTCTTTATTGGCAACACTATGAAGCTACAACTAATGCAGAATGTAGTGGCACACCTCCGTTTGCTGGATGTCCAAATGCTTTAGTGGTCAATTGATGTGCTTGACTGTAGTACTTTATAAGAAACCGATCAGCCTTTGTTGCACAGAACACTAGATGAGTTAGAATAAAATGGGTACTGCAATTGTCCCCAGCCCTTTTTTATATATACTGCATATACACTGTATAAGAGAGATTCTGCATCCTTCTCATTGTGGGACCTAAGGAATTAAGCAAGCCTGATGTCTCACAAAAGGCGAAGTACTTTCTTTTGCATAGGCATTAAGTGCTGCATATGCGGCATTTCTGCTGACTTATTAAATAAGAGCTGACATCTGGGTCCTGACTAGCCTGTTAAATTATTAAAGCATCTACTCACTGCTACAAGTAATTTCAGAGGAAAAAGCCTTGTGCATTCTGCACAGCACACTTTACAGGAAGCTGATTTTCACATAATCAATTTGAATGCTGTTTTTCTCTTCTACAGTTTTCCTCCAGCTCAATTCTATTTGTTCGGTGCACAATAGTAGGGACATATACTGTAGCTGAAAAGGGTGCATCATTGACCTAAACACACTACCGGGTCTGTGTTAACTGAGGATTGCAGGAGCTGGTATGAAATAAGAGAGGTCTAAAGCATTTGACATCTGAAGACGGGAACTCTGAGGTCATGAAATCTGATGTGGCTCTGCTTTTTGCTTGAGTTTATCCGCTCAATCCTCTTACCAGGCAGTGTTAGCAGCCCTGCATGTCTTGTCCCATTCATGGTACAAAACTGAATACTCCCTTAATACTGTACATATAATATGCTTAAAAGGGAAGTCCCATTGAATGTTTTTTCTCCTTGAGCATTACGTACAGTACCGTATAGTTTAGATTGACAAAAACTTGGTTTCATCTTATTTTGTTCCAGTCCACCTGCTTTATCTGCAGAGCTGGCGGCTGCTGTTGTTGTCAGTCCTAATATTTTGGGTGATGTTCCCTGTAGACATTTGTTAGTTAGAGTGTCCAACTGGGTGATTAAGACTGAGCCATTGTATTGCTTACCACAGGCGGTATAATAAGGAGTCAGGGTGCATGTGTAGGAGATTGGGAGATGACATTCAAGAATCATTATTAATGTGCTGGACCAACTCAACCCATCTTGCAGGAAAAACGTTTTAGGCTTGGCTTAGAGTCCAGTAAATAAAATGCAGACCCCCAAGATTTCAGGTATCCAAATCGGGACAGGTGTTGGGGGGTATGACAAAAGGATAGGTGGGCGGCTGCAATAACATAGACCTTCATTGGTTTTTACATGCTTGGGCTGGTCAGAGAAGATCAGGGGGTGTCCCTAACCAGTCCATGCTTCCCCTTTGCCCGCAAAAGTGGCCTAGAAATCGGGCCTGTCCTGTGAAAAACTGGGACTGTTGTAAGGTATATAAATGTTCAACTGAACTCGACCCTGAAATACCCATGATAGTAAAAGAAACCTTCACAGTCTCAAGGCAGTGGCTTACTGGAGGCTGTAACATTAACTTACAGGGCCTTTGGTAGTCTCAGCCCCACAGAGACTCGGTGCAGAATTGTGAAGGAGCTGTGCAAAGATATGTACCACCCGAATAATACACAACACTGCATATCAAGTACATTTCTTGTATGTGACAAACAGGGGATGTAATTTAATTAATCACCCGGAGTGCCATTCGATTTACAACCCCCTGGATTTCATGTGGTAATATTACTTTAGACAATCTGCATAAAGGGTAAGAAGTCATTTCAATATTTGCCATTTCTTCTCGCAGTGATTTCTGCTGTTTTCTAGCAGGGTGTGTGACAGTGTTTTAGTATCTGGGTGTGTGTTTTTTCCTGGCAAAACAGTGTGCTTGGTGTTGGCATAGGAGATTTCTGTTTCTGCAGCCATTCTTACTCTATTTGTCTTTTCTGGTGTTTGTCGTAAGCAGATTATGTGCTGTGTGTGCTTGTAGGGTGTGTGTTCCTAGCCATTTCTCCTATCGTATTCAGTGGTTTACTCAATTCACACATTCAATGTTGTGAATTCATTATAATACTGCAGCAGAATTTCATAGAGGATCCCTTCTCATATGCAATGGATGTAGTTTACAATTTCTCAGGTATAGACAAAATAAATGTATTGATTTTCGCAATTCAGCTGACATGGGTAATAGTGGAATAAATCTAATGTATCTTAATAGGACAGTACTCACAATATATACAATGTCACCATCAAACTTTGTTGCAAGATAATATTTTTTTAAATATTGTCTTCCAGTCTCTCACAAAAGACAAAATCTTCAAAAAGGCAAAAGAACTGCAGATTGTCGAAAAAACATCAGGGGCCCCCTCCTGAGCATCCTGTCCGCACTTAAAATTGTAAGCCAGGGTCCACTAGGGGGCGCTCGTGTGGACCTTGGCTTACTTACTTTGACTCCTTGCGGCCACAGCCGTGGACGTCTGCGTGATGCGCGTAGACAACCTCTGCTGTCTGCACTTCCACCGGGACTTCTATGGTGAAGCACCAGTAGGTTATTTCTCGCCGGTGCTCCACCATAGAAGCCTCGGCGGAAGTGCTGGCAATGGAGGTTGTCTAAGAGCATCTACAGCAGCAGAAGACCACACCGGGTGCAACTCCTGTCAGCTAAGAAATAGAAACTGAGGCTACCATTCCCACAGGCTCACCAAAACTGGACAATCGGAAACTGGAAGAACATTACCTGGTCTGTTCAGCCTCGATTCCAGCTGTGACATTCCGATGGCAGGGTCAGACTTTAATGGAAGCCACGCATGTACACTTAAGACTTCGGGAGCTAAGACTGCCACTGCACTTCTGAAACATATTTTTAGTAAATGCTCAAAACGATCACTTTTAACAACTGGGAAAGTGGCGCTATATACGAGATACGTAGCTGGCCTCCTGCACCAACTTTGCTAAAGCATGACAGGTGAGCGTTACCTTGTTATTTAACGGTTGTTTGCTCTCTTTCCTTGTCCCCAGCTACTTGATTTTGAGGAGACACTTTACATTAAACACATCTGCTCAGCGGCGGACACATATAGGATATTCCCCACTAGCCAGCCTAAGCTCCGGCTCAAGCACGAGATCCAGGGGTCTCACAAAACCTGCCTGCGCAGAAAGCTCTCCCGTTAACCTCAATGGACGTTGCTTTCCTGCCAGCGATTATTTGCTTGGCACCTGCTGGGGGCATTTTGTTTCTCAGCAAGGGTGACCGATAAAAATATTTAAGGCTTCTCAAAGCTTATTAGGAAACCGCAAAAGGAATTTCGAGCCCACCATAAAGTAGCGGACAAAATGTGGACACACGAATATAGTCTACTTATAAAAGCTGATTATATATATATATATATAACCTAATAAGAAGATTGGTTATCTATGCTTAGATGTGTATGTTGGTCTCAGTTTGTATTACTAATATAATGTTCTAATTATGTGGTACTGATTTCCCAGGGCACATAAGTCTTAATTAGGTGACTTCCCTGAAAGCAGCAACATCTGGTCTACCAGAAGCAACCTTTAGGGTTTACCTAAGGATTTGCTAGCATGTGAGGAGATACATTCCAGCCACGTGAGAACTTCCATAGGGTTACTACTGACCCTCTCTCTCTTTTTTACGTCACTACCAATAAATAATTCACTGGTTTTATTTATTTCTTGCATATCTAGTAATTCAATGGCTGCTCCTTGAACGAACTACAGTGTGAAATAATCCTAGCAGCCCTTCTTACTGTAAGGGCGAACAAGATGCTAACTCCAGCCTCGCCTATGACAGGTGTGTCTGAGCAAAGTCTGGCGGGCTGTGTCCGCGCAATGGCTCATTCCCATGCCAGCTAATGCTCTGCATGGTGAATCAGCACCCACCTCAGCTGCAGCGGCCACGTCCCTAAGGAAGCCTAATCATTTGACGCGCCTAGAGTATAGTTTTTAGAATTCACCGAACTACAGGCAGAAAAAAAAGGACAAAATGGATGCGAACGCTTTATGGTACAGTACCGTATGTGGCACTTGTAGTCTATTAACCAAGGCGTTTCCCTCTGCAAACATCGCTACCGCATGCCCTCATAAACTATATTTCCCATCATGCCTCCTGTCCATCGCCCGTGGCTGAGCACCCCGAAAGCCGACGCCCCGTGTACCGTTTGCTCCTCTCACGAGCAAAGAAGCCTCCGTCTGCCCTTTTAAGGATGCTGACGTCAACACATGACAAGGACCATATAAAATATCGATGTCGTCATCGGGCAGGACCAAAGGCGGGAGGTGGAGCATGAGAAAAAGCTGTCTGAGGAGGCACGCGCAGACAACGGGGAGTAACCGGGTAGTTGAGTGACCGTTATTTGCCAGCTGTAGGTTGACAGAGTAGGACAGTAGCTGTAAAGTATACAGTTATAGTAGGGCGCGGGTTTCCTCTCTTTGTCGCCTTAGTTGCTCCGGAATCCTGTCTCTTAGCGCTTAGTGGACACCACGTTGCGAGCGGTGTCTTGTAACCCGCGCGAGCTCCGAATCTGAGCAGTCGCTGCCCGTCATTGCCTCTATCCGCCTGTCAACTGCAGCAAGATGGTGGACCGTGAGCAACTAGTGCAGAAAGCCCGACTGGCCGAGCAAGCCGAGAGATACGACGATATGGCGGCTGCTATGAAAGCCGTAAGTCCGTTGGGGGTGTGGGTAACGGTGCTGGGAACCAGTGTCTAGGCCGGCATTTCACTTAATGACACAGGAATGCTCGCCTCACATTTTCCTTCACCGGGCTTCTGCTTAATTGGCGGAATCAAATAGTTAATTGGGGGTATTCCAGTGACCAGAGGGGATGTAATATATATCATTTTAGTTAAGCTCGTTTGGCTGTATGTTGTATGGGATGTTATTTCATGTAACCTCTGATCACTTGATATGGAGCATTCGCTACCATTCAGACACGTCTCTGGGCATCATCTGTCAGCTGTCCCGCCGTGCACGCCTTGCGCGTGCTATGGACACGATCGAGTGAATTTTCGTTAATTGCCAATCGTTACATTTTGTTTAATTTTTTTTTTTTTTTACATAACGGGACAGTGCACATATTTGCCGTTGAATTTATAATGTGGTCGCTTTGCGTTGGGTGATCTCCGCATTGAGTGTATTGAGGCGGTTCTAGGAGAATTGGTACATTTTGTGGCTGCCTTGGATATAGGCCTCTCGCTGCATCTCTGGTGCGGTTAGATAATACGGTATGTAGAGTGACGAGCTGCCATTCGCCTGCACTGGGAGATCCCTTCATATCCTTAAATGTATGAATCGCTCTAAGCTTCCAGCTCCAGGAGCGAAAGGGCGGTGTCTCCGTTCTTGAGATTGAATGCTTATAACCTACACGAAACCCGCCAGTATAAAGCTATCCGGAGTCCAAATGATGTCATTGAGTAGCCAAATAAAAACCTTAAACGTATGACGTCCCCCCCCACATGTTTTATTCCATCTATAGCAGGGAAGGGCAATCGAGGACCCCTTGGAGATTAACGTGTCATTTTACTACAGCTCCTCTCCTGCCCTAAGTAACGGTTTTATTCTGTCCGTTACGATCGGAAGCTGTCTGCCCTGTGCTGTTCCTATTCATTGGCAGAATTAAATGGCAGTTGAACAATTTTTTTTTGGGGGGGGGGGGGTGGCTGGTCTGCGATCACTTGTGAGAAACAAAGCGATGGTGGGAGGCTGTACCAACCCTTCCAGAAGATTCTGTATTTGTCATATTGCAGAGAAGAGGCTGGGCTGGCTGGAGGAGGGAGGGGAATCAGAAAAGGGCCACTTGTTTAAATGAAGGCAAAGTGTTTCTGTAGCAGGTGCCCATTTATTTTTACTGATTTCTTAAAACCACCTTGTTTAATTACTTGGTGAGTTCAGGCTGCTGATCACACAAATTAACAGGAGGGCAGATGTCTGCATAGAGCACAATTCTAATGGATTCCTGTATAATATTACATAAATGGTATAGCCCTAAGATTACAAGCATTTACATTTTATTTTCAGCATTAATTAGCGATGCTAACTGATGCTGCACAATGTAGCATTTTTCAGATCAAATGATGCCATTATGGAGAATATTTAAATGTGATGTGTCAAGCTGCAAAATATCGTGGCTTGTTTTTCTGATTAAATCATTTTTTTAATCAATGTGATGTTTCATATGCATCAAGAATGTCTGTGAATACTTAAAAGCATTATAGTGTGGCGATATTTAATGCAGTACATAATTTGATAAATTAAGCAAAATGAGTTACTCTACTAAACACCAGTCGAGAATAATATATCCACAGCTGCAATATCGGTCAGTGATGTAGACTGGAAAGGCCTTTATTTGGGGAGGCCAAGAGGCGTTTGAAATTCCATACCAGCAAATAGAGAAAGATGTCACGATAGTGTTAGAATGCTACTAACTTTGGGACAGGCATCTACAAATGTTAAAGGGAAGTGCCTTTATGGGTAGATTGATTGCCATGCAAGATTGTCCTTCTGTGCCCTCACCCAGTTTAGATGGAAATGTTACCTTGCCGGTTTCCATGGCAACATGTGATGTCAGATGGAGACTAAATCTGCATTGCACCCATGTGGATGGTACCAGACAGCCTGCATGGCAACTATCCAAGATGCTGCAGCCGTGTGACTTTTTGCTTTATATATTAAAATAATTAGTATATCTTGTTTTGTAACCAGTATATTTTGTATATCACTGTGGTGCATATCACATTTTTACATCTAGCAAATGAGCTTTTTGTTTTTAGATTTTGTCTTCATTTTGTTGGTTATTTGTGCTTTTTTCTTTTTTTTTTTCTTTTTTTTTTTTTTAACTCTTCCTAGTTCAGATTCTTGACATTCAAAATGAAGACCTTGTTTCCATGTACATTTTTCTGCAGAACATGTTGCCTCTTCCCTTACAGTGATGCAGCATATATAGGTCAAGTCAGGATTCAGTACCAAGGTTTCCAGCATTTCTGTATGCAACACCATGTGAATTTAAGCAGAATACCCGGCGGTACTTCTAACTATTGATTGTGGGAGTATTCATTTCTCTTGAATTGGCTGTTCAGAAATATAATTGTATGCATGTTCTGTGACTTGTTAGATATATATTGAATATCTTCTTTAGAATTGTGGGCATAACAAAATAGTGTGTGTAATATATACATATATTTTACCAGTGTATTCCATTTTATCCTCTTACCCCTCCTCTTGTGATGTTTTGTGTCTGTGAAAATTCTAAGGAATGTAGTAGCCCTGTTTTTTATTTGCCTAAATAGCAACAATGTAGTGTGAACACAACTAAGGAAGTATACTTAATATGGAATAATGAATTGAAGCACCATGTGGGTTGGTAATTTGCCAATAGCAAGAATGCAGTTTTTTCACTCATGCTTGCATCATAGCAGTAATTCACGCCACTGCCCCTTTTAAGCATAAGTACCATGGCTTCACCTGTCTAGTGCTGTAAGTAGCGCTTATTTTCATAATCGATCAGTTGGACACTTTTATTTTTTTTATTAATGGGATAAAAAAATAAATGTAATTTTTAATTTAAAATATCTGGATGTTAAAAACAAATAGCTTAATAAAAGAAACTGAGGAAAATGTATTTCTTGTTTTTATTTCGCAACCTGTCCCCCCCCCCCCAGTTACGCACATCTGAAGCCCAGGCTTGCCACACTGCCTCCCACATAGGCCTTATACCCCCTGATATGCCTTATACCCCCCTATATGCCATAGTGCCTTCTGATATGCCCCTTTGCCAACCAAATATGCCTTATACCCCATATATGCAACTGTGCCCCCTGATATGCCAGTCTGCCCCCCCAAATATGCCACATACCCCTGACACTCTGCAACTCCCCCAGACTTGCCTACACATGCGCCATACTCGATGTCTAGTAGGGGCAGCCGGTGAACGCCTGCGAGATGCGTGTAGATAAACCTCTGCTGCTGTCGGCACTTTTGCTGGAGCTTCTATGAATGAGCACCGGAAGGTCATGTGACGCCATTGCGCAATCATTGAAGTGCCAGCCGTAGCGGAGGTTGTCTGCATGCATCGCACAGACGCCTCACAGAGAGAGAGATCCAGGTCTCTTGCAGCACTACGGGGGATCCTCCTCTCTGGCAGCCGGCAAACGTTGCGCAATGCGAGCAGACAACCTCCGCCGCTGGTACTTCTGCTGGGCTTCTATGGTGGAGCACCGGACGGTCACGTTACGCTGGTGCTCCATCATAGAAGCGGAAGTGGAGGACAGTAACGGAGGATGTCTGCGCGTATCGCACAGCTGCCCACCAGCTGTCAGGTGGATCCGGGTTCCCTGCAGCGCTGCGGGGGATCTGGGTCTTAGTCTTGTAGTCAGACCTCTATTTGAAGTCGGATTATAAAATGAAGGGTATTTTTCAGAGCATTTGCTCTGGAAAAGACCATCATCTTATATTCAATCAAATCGATTCAACTAATCGATAATGGGATTCGAGGCATGTAGCAACACAACCCACCCCGATAGACTTGGGATTTCATACGAAGAGAAACTGCATGATGGCACTTGTGAATGACATTGCACCATTCACGAGATGGCGTCAATAATAGAAAAATTTATGAGTTTTCAGAGGGTCTATCCAGACCCTCTTGAGAACTCTCGAGCTCCTCCTGCAGGTTTAATGCAGTTACATGCAAAATGTTTTTTTTTGTTTTTTTTTTAAATATGGTAACACAAAAAAAAACATTTATGAGCAAGTCCTACAATTCACGCTGTAGCTTCACAAAAATTCCCAAATGGAAAGAGATAAAATATTGGCATTATAAATGCCCATAGGGTGCCTAGTTTTAAAAATGTATCATTTGATGGGGTAAACTGAATTGGCCGACTTCAAAGATGTCCCAAATATGGGACGTGGGTACAGACTGATCAGATGTCTAAATGGCAGAAAAATACACTCCTCAAAAAGGTGGCCTTTTACCCCCCAAATAGCCCAACAAACCCATGCATGCATGTGGGGTATCACTGCGCTCAGGAGATGTTGCTGAACACATGTTGTTTTTAACGGACATATACAAGGAGCGGTAAATTCATACTTGTAGTACATGTGTGATAAAAATACAAAAAAATTATCTACCATAAAGCTTGGCAAAGGCTGGTCGTAAAATTAGTGCATGGAAACTGTTAAAATACCAGCATTTTTAAATACTTTGAGGTGTCTAGTTTTTAGAAATATTTGGTTCGATGGGGTAAATTGTATTGGCCGACTTCAGACACCTGAAATAGGATATGTGAGCAGACTTTTTACAATTCAAAATTCCAATTTGAAAAATGCACACCTCTCAAAAAAGGGCCTTCTAGACCCCCGAACAACCTAACAAACCCATGCATGTGGGGTATCACTGCGCTCAGGAGAGTGGTTGTCAGTGACAGATACCAGGTGCAGTAAATTTATACCTGGAGTACAATGTGTGGGGGGGGGGGTACATTTTTTTGCACTGTAAAGTTTGACAAAGGCTGATGGTAGAATTAGTGCATGGAAATTGTTAAAATACCAGCATTTGAAATACCTTGGGGTGTCTATTTTTTTTTTTAAATATATGGTTTGATTGGGTAAATTGCATTGGCCGGCTTCAGAGATACCTGAAATAGCAAATGGGGCAGAATGACCAGCTTTGGGGAACAAATGGTTTTGAAATAGGAAAACACTACTGGTACTTATTGCCCCATAAAAATCTATTTAGCAGGTTTTTTCATTAACAAAAAATCACCATATTTTATCATTTTGTTTATAGTAAATTAGATGATATGATAAAAATAATGGTATCTAAAGGAAGCCCTGTTTGTCCTAGAAAAAAAATGTGGGCGCACGAAATGAGAGAGAGAGAGTAAGAAACAGTCTTGCCATTAGGGGTTAACAGGCTGAAGGATGCATATTAAAGGGACAATTTATAGTATGCTCCCTGGTGCTGGAAATGTATGGAAAATCTATATAAATTAGGTATTTCTGAAATCAGGACACCTGAATTGATAAATTTGGAGGAAATTTTCCATCACTTTACCTAATTTTGTGAGGATTCAGAGGGAAAAGTTTTTTTACTGAATTTCTCATTTTAAATTTTCAGCTAATCATCCAAGCTCTATCTCTCCTTGAAAAAAAACAATATATAGTTTAGTTTTACAGAGAATAATCGCTCATCCGACATAGCGCAAAAATGGCAAAATTGCTCCGGGCTTTGAGGTACCAAAAACCCCTGGGATTGAAGGGGTTAATTTCTTCATCCCAGGGGGTTTGGTACCCTAAAGTCCAGGACTACTTTGCTATTTTTACCATATGTGGGTTTAAGATTAAACACAAAAATTATGCATCCCTTTTTTCACAACGAATAGGGCTTTCATTTGAAACCACAGAGACATGCAAAATATAGAGTGCTAGTATGTTTAAAAAAAAATACCCTTTAGGTGCCATTGTTAAACAATGACCATATTTTCTACTGCAACATCCACTAATTAGACATACCCAAACATTGTTTTTAATGTTCTAGTGTAGTCATTTTAATAATCATGACTTAATAGGTTTGGGGGGGTTAAAGGGTGTTATACATTGTACATGTAGAGCTACAGAAATGGGATGTAACCTTTGGGGGTTTTTTTCTTCTTCAAACGCCCCTGCCGCTACAAGAAAGTCAGGACATACATGTACGTCCTAAAGGGTTTTATTGAGTGCCCTTTTAGGATGTACATGTATGTCCATAGGGGACTGAAGTGGTTAAAAACTATAGATGTCATATGTAGTTTGATGGAGGAACAATACCATGACAAGAAGCTATGGCCTATAATTAGTGTCAGAGGCTTCATGAGTGGCAGATACGTGGTTGTTCAAGTGACTTGTTGTTCCCACAAAAATAGTAGATTTTTAATATTCTAAGGACTTTAAAGCATGTTTAGAATAGGCATAAGGCTATGTTGAGCTTAAGACATTGTCAATGCTTGTGGTTTACAACAGATGGAGGGGAAAAACACAAGCCAGATGATTCTTACTTGTTAAATGCTTTCTTCTAGTATGGAAAGTTTAATATATCACTAAAATTCTACAGCTGTAAGAATTGGGGAATTTGGAATATGTTGGGGGGGGGAAGCATTCCACTATCAAATTACCAAAGAAACAGAATTTTCTGGCAGATTAGTCTGCCTGATGTAAAAGACTCAGTCCTTAATCGGTCCTATGCATGTTTAAATTCCCTCACTGTATTGGCCTCTACCACTTCTAATGAGACGCTGTTACATTTATCTACTACTGTCTCTGTAAAGTTTCAATACATTCCATCTAAAACGCGGGCCCTGTGGTTTTAGATTGTGACGTCTTTAATTTTACATTTACCTGCCTTTGAGGTGTAGATAGAAAACACTGCTTGCTTCAAAATGAGATCACACATTACTTTTTGAGGAATCAGTAGGCTTTATGATATGCATAAAATTGTCTTATGAAATCTCTAACGTTTTTATATTTCATCAGTTTTGTAAGCATTCACACTAAAGCATTGGTGTTTCTCTACCCCTCAGGTGACGGAACTGAATGAGGCACTTTCCAATGAAGAAAGAAATCTGCTCTCTGTTGCCTACAAAAATGTGGTTGGAGCACGTCGTTCATCTTGGAGGGTGATAAGCAGCATTGAGCAGAAGACTTCCGCTGATGGCAATGAAAAAAAGATTGAAATGGTGAGAGCTTATCGTGAAAAAATTGAAAAAGAATTGGAAGCAGTATGCCAAGATGTGCTCAACCTCCTCGATAACTTTCTCATTAAGAATTGCAGTGAAACGCAATATGAAAGCAAAGTCTTCTATTTGAAGATGAAAGGCGATTATTACCGATATCTTGCAGAAGTAGCCACTGGTGAGAAGAGGGCAACCGTTGTGGAGTCGTCAGAAAAAGCTTATAGTGAGGCTCATGAGATTAGCAAAGAGCATATGCAGCCAACTCACCCTATCCGGCTGGGTCTGGCACTCAACTATTCTGTGTTCTACTATGAGATCCAAAATGCTCCAGAGCAGGCTTGTCATTTGGCCAAAACTGCTTTTGATGATGCCATTGCTGAGCTGGATACCCTGAATGAGGACTCCTACAAAGACTCAACTCTCATCATGCAACTTCTTCGTGACAACCTAACACTCTGGACAAGTGATCAACAGGATGACGATGGTGGAGAAGGCAACAATTAAGACATCTTGATGGACTGGCAGCCGCACGCTGATGCTACTACCGCAGTCTTTATTTTTTTCCCACAAGTGGGGGGTTGAGGGTGGGGGAGGGTAAGAAAGGGACAACCTCCCCAGGGAAGACCCTGCCACCTGTCTTTGATTGCCTCTTCGACATTTTGTCAAAACACCATGAGTGGAAAGTTAGACTGGCTGTGCTGGTATGGAATGGCAGCCTCACACTGGCACATGGACTGTTCTGTAGTTAATACAAGTGGAGCTGTTTTTAATTTTAATTTATCGCTAGAATATTTAGAAAGAGTTTAAGAGTAGGAATAACTTGAATGGAATGGCTTTTTTTTCCTTCTAATAGTTTTGTGGTTCCAGTAAGTTATTATATTTATATTTTTTAGCTGTGTGCACGTCTTGGCCCTCATATTTATCTAGTTCATATGTTGTGTACTTCTGTGCACTGCATCCCTTACATGCCTGACATTTAATTTGTTAAAACTGACAGTATTCACGAAAAGTATTTACTACTTTAATGGAAGAAATCATGTTGTTTTGTTTGAAATCGCCATTTTATTTCTCCCATCTTAACTTCAAATTGATTGGCCCAAATTTTCATAAGAGGCAGTATTGGGTCAAAGAAGGCAAATCTAGACTAGCATTTTGGTTAATGCTGGTGTTCTAGACCCACTCAATTCTTATCTTACAATATATCCATCTGCTAGCTTTTCTTGGAGCAATATGTAGGTTGTCTTGTTTTGTGGGGGGAGGGGGTTCTTTGAGTCACAGGTTTGAGTGCCTTGATATATCGTTGCGGGATTGCCTCTTACTCTGCAGTCATGAGCTAAACATCTCTTGTTGAGCAACCAAAGAAAGCGAAGGGGTAGCATTAACCGCTCTTAGCGGTTTGCATTATCACTTTCAGACTTCAGTTGATAAATGTCATGCCTCTTTAAGATCACGGTGTTGGTAGACTTTTCAGCAGCAAACTTGCTTACTCCTATATCCGTTAATACTGAACATATTCAGTCATTTGCCCCACAAAGTAATCTACTACTTTGGTGCTTCCGGATATGCTTGGCGCATGTTGAATTATTTAGGCAGTCATATACAGGGATTTATTGCGGTTAGCAAGTGACCATTAAAAATAGAAAATGTGCAGATGACATTTGTAAGATTCAAAATGGTGTAACATATCTCCAGTCCTAGAAAAGGAAGTGTGTGAATACAGCACATGCTTTCTTGGTCATTCATACGTTGAAAAAAAAACAATACTATTAGTATTGGCTTTTTATTTAGAAACCCCTCCTTTGATATATTAGTCATTATATACAGCCCATTTTTCTAAACGTTCTAGTTTAGAATGGAGGGGTCTTGCTGCTGTCTCACCCATGTGTTTTGGTTTTTTTGTTTCGGGACTAATTGGTAATGAGTACAAAGGACATTCTGTAAACTTCCAAGATCATATGAAACCCTTATTCTGTTATTTTATTGTCCATTACATAAGTAATTTACTGGAATTACATGAACTATTTTGAGGGGTTTTTGTGTGTCTTGGCTGCTATAAACCTTAAAGATCTTAAGAGGGCTCCAAAAGCTAGGATTGAGAAATGGGTTCTAAGCAGCATAGGTTTTTTTTTTATTATTTTTTTTTATTTTGTAATGCACTTGCATATATAACAGTTTCTCCAATTAAATGATTACCGCTGCATTAATCTCAATACAATATTGTGCATGCTAGTGTTGTATTTCTATAACGTAGCTTGAAATTAAATTGTACAGTAGATGTTATGTATTCCTATGACAAGCCAACTAGTCTTCAATTTTATTGCCTTTATTTAAAAAAACAAAAAAATCAAAATTTTCTCAGTTGGAAAGATGAAAATGGGGTAGACCTGGTTTCCACTAAATGGTAACTCTCAATATGGATGTTGCTATTATGGTATGCAAAGATACTGTTACCTAAAGAAAATGAGAAACAAAAAAAAAATCAAAAAGGGGGGGGTGATCATAGAAATTGACTCGGGCAGATCTGGGAGTGGGTATGGAGGTAAACACCATTTTTAGCCTAACCTCAATGTCTGATGTTAGTCATGGTGACATTCTAATTATTAATGTTTAAGGAAATTACTGTTTTTGAATTAGCCTATGTTTGTGCTTCTTTGTCACGGTAATGCAGTGAATTATTCATCAGTGGATTTATTTTTTTTTCCCCCGTCCCCTCCCCTCACTGTTTCAGTACAGCATTTTATTTAGTACACGGACCATTTCTTGCAGTTTTTCCTCAGTGATGGAATATCATGAATGTGATTCATAATGTAACTGTCACACATTAAGCAAATAAACTTACAGATCTGATGTGGGTGCTGCTTAAGAGTCTGGTTGTCTGGTCTTTCTTTTATAATGTCTTGTACTTGCTCTTGTGTGTATTTATATATGGGGGTTTTCAGATTGCTCTTTCACTGTCGCTTTCGGCCTATGGCTTTGCCGTTTTATTTTTAGTCCAACTTGCTCAACTGCACACACACAGTTTGACATTTTTAGGTTAGGTGAAAAATCTGTACAAGAGAAAACATTGTTTCTAAAATACTCTCATTTGTAATATGTATGCAAGAATTCAAATACACAGAATTATACTCGGTTACAAATAACTTTATACTACATACTTATAGTGGCTTTTCACGCAAGCGCTTCAGCTTTTTAAAACTGAAGTGCAGCTGACGAGATTGTAAGTTGTAGTTGTGTTGGATATATTAGTCTTAAACTCTCATCAAAATTCATCTATGGTACAAGTAACATCTAATGTGCTGTCCTGACATGCCATTTCTGCCCCCCCCTTACAAAGCCAACATACAGCAACTTACAAGTGTGTCTTGCGTTGTATGTTTTTTTGCAGTGAAGGGCTTTTGTCTTGTTTGACCCACTAAGCATACATAATTATTGAATAGATCCTGTTCCAGATTCACAAGCATTAGCCAGAGTAGTTCCAATCTTGCACTGTTAAGGTTAAATATGGTGTAGGTAGATGTCTATGCTGTGCTCTAAGTTGATGGAGGGATCCTGAGAGTAGGAGGTTAAGAGTGTATAATTCAATCTTGCAGATTAGGTAGGGTCAACCATTCTATATGTGGAGGTGAGTCTCCAGATGAAATGAAAATCTAGCGACCTTTTGTTGCTATAGAAGTATATGATAAGTATGGATGCACCAAAATATCGAAAATGGCAGGGAAAAAAAACCAAACCAAAATAATCTACCTCCCTCCAGGGGGGTGGGGTGGGCAGGGAGCCAATTGCTGCTGCTTACCAGTGCGTTGCTCGCACACGCAGTGCAAGCAATGTCTCTTATTCCGTCCAGGGAAGCAGGAACGCAGCGGACTCGCATGACCTGGCTCCGTTCCTGCTTCGCACAGAGGGAAGCAGCGGCCCCTGCGGAAGTCTGCGTGCGGCTCAGGCGGGTATATGTACGAGTATGCATGATTGAGGGAATAAATGAGTGTCTTAATGATTAGGATCGATGAATGAGGGAATTAATGTGAGTGATAGCATGGATATGTAAGTGGGGTGGGGAAGCATTGCACATGGAGGCTGTAAATGATGTGCAGATTCCATCCTGCAGGGCAGCGTTTTATCTGTGCTGGCAGCATTAATGCACAAGGGGGCAGCTAGCCAGCATGTATTGGCTGCTTGTGCATGATAGGGGGTGTGATCGCTGTTTTTTTATATATAATTACTAATATTTCATATATATGGTGTCATTTTGGTTTTAATGGTGGAGGGGGAGTAATTTTCGGCCAAGTGCATCCTGAATTTTCGCTTTCGGTGCAGAATTTTCATTTTGGTGCATCCACTTTTGTCAAGTGTTGTTAATATAACATTAGCGAGGCATCCCCTGCTAGCCTTGTTTCATATTTTCCCTGAAGGGATCGCTAATAAGATGACAAGACTGAGATTGGTAGAAAGATTGATATTTATCTAAATTTATAAAGAACATTTCTACTCAAAAAGAACAAAACTAATGTCCCAAAAAAACACAGCAATTAAGCACAATAGGTGGCCATATCCATTGCTAATGTTTTGATGTGTTTTGTAAAATAAAAAAAAAAAAGTAGGATGAGGCATTTATATTGGTTTTAGTTAAGCTTATACTTTTATGTGGTTAATTTTCTTTTGTACATAAGCTTTAGGTGTAATATATATATACTGATCACCCATAGCGTTTTTGAGCATCTGCCTAATAATATAATATAATTATATATATTTATATATATATATATATATTATATATTATATATATATATATAGGTCCCTCTTTACCTCTCAAAACAGCTCTGACTCATCGAGGTATGGACTCTACTAGACCTCTAAATCTGTGCTTTGATATCTGTCACCAAGACGCTACCAGCAGATCCTTCAAGTCCTGTATGTTGCGAGGTGGGGCCTCCGTGGGTTCATCCTGGTGCCATGTGCTCTCCAGGTAAACGACATAATCTCACCCGGTCGTCCACGTAATGTAAAAGAAAACGTGATTCATCAGACCAGGCCCCACCTTCTTCCATTGCTCCGTGGTCCAGTTCTTATGCTCATGTGCTCCCCACCAGCATCAATAAGCCTCCTTTTCCTTCCTTGGACCACTTTTGACCACTGCAGACCGGGAACACCCCACAAGAACTGCAGTTTTGGAGATAGTCTGACCCAGTTAGTTGCTCAGATCCTTACACTTGCCCATTTTTGCTGCTTGTAGCACATCAACTTTTGAGGATGTAAAGTTTTGTTGCGGCCTAACATATCCCACCCACTGACAGGGGCCATGCTAACAAGATTATCAGTGTTATTCACTTCACCTGTCAGTGGTCGTAATGTTAAGCCTGTATTATCCTCTGAAATGGTTGTATTGGTTGTGCTGCTGTGCTGAAATAAAAAAATAAATATATATTAAAATCCCCAGAAAATCTTATGAGCTCATTCAGTGTGTAATGGGTGGCCAGTGCCTGTCTAAAAGTGTCAGTTTCACTTTTTGGCTGAACTATTTTATCTTTCTGGAGGGAGTCTATACCAAGGGCGTAACATGGTTGTATATTTTTTTTTCTCAATAAGAAAATGAGCATTGTACATGCACTGATCTGATTACCTGCTGTCACATTTTGCTTCTAGCTCACTGTTCAACCACTAGGTTCACAACGCTGTACACACTGTACCTTAAGAATTGTCCATCTATATGTTGATTATTTAATAGAATTGATACTTTTGTTTAACAGGTGAATGTATAACAACGTCTTAAACTATCAAGTGTCAAATCATGTAACATGAAGTGGTCCCTGCCACCATCATTTGTAGAAATTACTATTTTAACATCTACCCTCAAGTAAATAACTCACTGTTTCAACACCCAAATGTACATTTCAACACACTGACTTCACTATGTGTAATGAAAGGCTAGAGGGAAAGGCCGAGCTGACCCTGTATCATTCATAGGTAATACAGACATATGCTTATTTCATTAAACATTGTGCTAGGCAAGCATGTGCCTTTTGTAATGTGCAATGAAGCTAATTATTTTTTCAATTTAACACAAAAAAGCCTGTCCAACTACACAAGTAAGACTGGAATCTCTTCAATGACCCCTTTAATAGTTGTACAATTTAAGGATATATATATATATATATATATATTATATATATATATATATATTATTTAATATATATCTCCAGCAATAGTTCCTTTACAAATGCGTTCTGCCCATCCTGCAGGTTCTCTCCAATGCCGTTGCCCTGTTCCCTACCCTCCCAGCTAAATATCCTGCAATAGATGTATCTGGTCAAATTCATCTCCCTCTACGTGCTGAACGCTGCATGCTGGGGCCTGTTCAATCAGTGACGAGAAATATTAGATCATTAGAAATATAAGAGCATGGCTATAATGTCTGTCAGTTATTAACTCACTAATTACAGTAATGAGTGCGTGTAATTAACCAGGCCTTGGCTTGCATCCAACTTAAACCAGGTCTGTGGTCTTGCAATATACAGTTCATAAGGGATTCCCATGCAGAGGGATAAAATTGTGTGTACTAAGCGACCCATATGCGGCCACTGGGAGGGAAGCGAGTTGCCATGAGTGGTGTATGTGCGAATAACCTTAAATAAACACACAGACAAACGAACTTGGATATAAAAAGGCTGTGGTATTTTACTGAGGCTTTAATAAACCACAATTAAAATTAACCGTTTATTAACCATAACTTAATAACCATAACTTCATACATAATAATTTAACCATTAAGTCATCCTTACTAGCCAGACTTACAACCAAAATTGAAAAGCTGTCCACCCCCCTCTAATGGGCAGGTGACCCCAATAACCCGGCGGCTGAAGCAGCTTAACAAGCTGAAGCCGCCCCCCCTCCAAAACCCACGGCCTTTTCCATCATTTCTTGCAGATGCATATTAAAATGTCGCATCCAATTTCAGATAAATGCACCCCATCTGATCTGTACAAACCTTCCAAACCACCTTCAAATTCCGAATGCCTGAAACTAAAACATCCAATTAAACTCAACAATTTTCTAAAGATCTATTTAACTTCTTGCGCACACTGTCTAGCGCTTTTAAACGTTTTACATCCAAAGAGCTTGCATGCAACTATAAACCCTTAAGGCTGCTCTTCTCTGCGCCCAGTAAATAAAAGAGCGTCCAATAATCCAAACAATTCTAGCTGGAACATCTGCCAAATATTAGAAAGGAAAGTTAGATTAAATCTGGTTTTACACATAATTTAAAACCCAGACTCCCAACGACAATTAAAATTAACAATAACTTCATACATAATAATTTAACCATTAAGTCAGCCCTACTAGCCAGACTTGCAACCAAAACTGAAAAGCTGTCCACCCCCCCTAATGGGCTGGTGACCCATACCCTCAATAAAAACCATGACAAGCCAATAATACATGTTTTTTTATTATTATTATTTATTGATTTTGGTGGGGGGGCCCAACGCAACCAATTCTTTTAATAACCGACTCATTTAAATCTCTCATAGCCGCCTTAGTAGCCGCCCCTATCCTAAATTAATGAGACAAATATTTTTCATTTTCTAGTCCCAAATCTTTAACGCAGAGCGCCAAAACCTTCTTAAATTGAGATTTGGTCAAAGGTAAACCCGATTCGTGTATTAAAAAGGCTTTACCCGCCTGTGGCCTTCTAGCCAAAAAGCTTCTACCACCAGAACCGGTAAACAGTCACCACCCACTCTATAGAAACAAACCCAACAACCTTTATCCTCCCAATGCATTTTGGACCTTCTTATAAAAACCTCAAACTGCCCTCACTCAACTCAACTTCCTCAAAACAATAATCCAGAAATTGAGCTCTTACTTTCTGCCACAAGTTCCCCAAATCTAAAACGCTTCCAATAAATAAATAAATAAATAAATAAAATAAAAGCAGTCTTAAAAAGTAAAGCTTCAAACTCGCTGAAACATACCAAATCTAACCACAAAGCCTAACTAGCAAATTAAAAGAAACGGGCCTCCTCCTATCAGACGATATAACACTAACCGCATATCCATCACCATCCTTTCCACTAAAAATTCCACTGGCTTACCTAACAATTTTAAGAAAAAAAAACAACAACACCCCATAACTGTCTCCTAATAAATAACAATATTTCTTCTTCATAAGCATAAAAGCAAAAGCTAGAGCCCCTTCAACTCCAACCTGCGCAGGATCCCAAACCTCAGCAAACACACACCACTCCTTCCGAGTTTTTTTTCTCTAGTATAAGCATTCCAAGTACCCGGAGCCATTGAGTTTTCAACAAGCGCACTTATCTCAGCGATGTCCAATGCCAGATCCTACCAGGCAGAACTGTCCCCTTTTCTTCCACATCTGGTGTAAAGTCCCTGAAGCGCCTGAACTGAAAGCGTGACAATGCATCAGCAACTGAGTTACAATTACCCGGGATATGAACCACTTCTAACCAAATGTTTTTACAAAGACACATCAAGACAAGTTGTCTCAACAGACAAACAACTGGCTATGACCTGGAATGCAAATTGTTAATGACCTCCACCACACCTCTGCTGTCACAATAAAAGATTAGCCTCTTATAAGCTCTCCCCAGACATCAATAGCGACTACAATAGGAACATTGTCTAAAAGAACTAAATTCCCTGTCCAACCTGCTTCTGCCCAACTATCTGACCACTGCCCATTTTCCACTCCAGAACAACCCAAAACCCATTGCACCTGAAGAATCTGTAAATAAATCTAAGTCCTCAAAGGGAGCTTGAAACAGCAGCTTCCAATTAAGATCTTTCAAAAACATTACCCAGACCTTATTACCTAATTGCCAGTACCAACTGCCTTGGGGGGGGGGGTAAATAAATAAATAACCTACCCATGGGCATTACCCGGGCTGCAAAAGCCAATTTGTCTATCAAAGATTGAAAATCTCACACCAAAACTTTCCTAATCTTACAATCTCTAAAAGCTAATTCTGCACTTCTTGTTCAGGAAGCCTAAATTTCATCTTTTCAGTGTCAATAATGATCCAAGGAAACAAGGACTCTCGTAGGAGCAACAGTATTGTCTTTAGCCAAGGGCACCCCAAAGCGATCCGCAAGCAAATGAAAACATTGAAAAAGCAGCTCGCCTTCCACCGACCCTGAACTCCCCATGAACAAAAATTAACTAGGTAGTGTATAACATAAGGTACCCCCATCTCCTCCTTCACTGCCCACTCAAGAAAGAAAGAAAGAAAACTTCAAAGTAAAAACATGAATTAGGGGAGCCCATTGGCAAGCACTTACCAAAATAAAATGACTTTAAAAGTGAAAGCCTAACAAACAAAAAGCATCTGGGTGTATAGGCAGTACCCTAAAGGCCGCTTTTATATCTACTTTAGAAAGCAGCGCGTCCTTACCACAAACCCTTAACCAAAGCATCATCAAAAGTAGCATATCTAACCGAACATAAATCCTTATCAATCTGATCATTTAAAGATCCCCCCGCTGGGAATGACAGGTGGTGAATCAACCTATAAGCACCCTGCTCTTTCTTAGGGACCAAACCCAGTGGAGAGACCCCAAAATTACTGAAAGGCGGAGAAGAAAAAAGGACCCGCCACTTTTCCCAATTAAACCTCTTTTAAGATTTTATTTCATACAATATCTGCAACTCCTTAACAGAACTTATTAAATAACAACAACAGAGTTAACGGCATACACAGGCAATTTAAAGCCAAAAGCAAAACCAACCTAATTAGCTTGGCCAACTGCCTGTTTGGGTACCTGTCTGATAATTTTATTGGCATCTGAGCCATCTTGAATATGTTCCATGTGCTGCAGCTGGCCCCCCCAATTTTTTTTTTTTTGAAGCAACGAAAATTAGAGTGGCTCCCAGCACAATTAGCACACTCATGTCTAAATTTAAAATTATTCATTTATTCATTAAAAGCCCAACAAACTCATTTTTTTTCTGCATGGTAGAAACTAGTCTAACATAGGGAGAAGCAGCCCTTTGCGGCAACATAAGGCTAAGCCACCACCTAATATCCTTCATCCCCCATTTTTTGGAACATTTCATCCGAGCTGAACCAGTCTAAACCACTGAAATTCTTGTAGGCTTCAAGTACCGATTCCAAATTTTGAAATAAACCTGAACTAAATTCTGAATGCTTCTCACAAAGTACCGATGAAAAGAAAAGAAAAATAAAATAAAAATATATATATATTGTAAAAGATTGAAGCCAATTAAAAATAAAAGACCTAGGTATAATCTTTATTTTCACCTCATCTTTTTCTCTATCCTGCCTATGAGTATTCTTTAGATATTGGTAACAGCGATAACATTTCAATATAATCAAATAAGCCATAGGGAACTGAACCCACAATCTCAAGACTCAAAGTCTAACACCCTTTTATAGCTTTGGACAAATTAAACCCCAAAGGAGAACTTTCACAAGCCAAAGCCTCTTTCATGCATTCTCATTATCAGAACTATTCTCATTTTGAACAGTCTCAGTCACTCTATCTCCAGAGCAGCTAGCACCTCATGGCTCCCAAACAGCCTCAGGGACAGAATGTACTGTCTCTTTTATAAACAGAAATTATGCACTCACTAACCATTCCCACCTCAGGAGACTCCACATTGGCCACTAACTGCTCTTCTACAAGGCTCTGCTGCCCATACTTATCTCTCTGTTGTGGCGTAGCTCTCCTCTATGGTGAGGATCTCCGCTGCTCTGGGGCTCTATGCTGTAACAGTCTTCTTTCCTTTTTTCTTTGCATGATAATGTCCTCCCAGGCTGTCTCTTCCTTCTTTCAGCCCTCCTACTACTTTCTTCCTGTCTTTCCAGGATGCTGTCATCCTGCTGACCTCTCATGACCTCTGCACTCAGCCCATAATGCTGAGAAAAATTATCTGAGGTAAGCTCAGCCGAATGCAATACAAGCTGGCTAGTTACCTCAGATTTGTGCAAACAATTTACCCACGCAGCGCTATTTATATTAACGTTTCCCGCCTTAATCTCTCACACGACCCATAGCCAATCAGCGGCTATCCTAACTACCACGCACAGCTGAAATAAAATGCGCTCGTGCTACTACCCGCCCTATTAACCCCTACTCGCCCAACACCCTCATGCAACATTAAGGGCTATGCGCCCCTATGTTGCCATGAGGGTTAGAAAGTGGCCATACCAGCCGCCAAAAACAGTGAAGTTTAGGGCAGGCCCACCAAATATGTGTATAATCAACCCTAGCACTTCCAGCACTTAGTTGATTCTAGTTTCTGGAGTAATGTGTGTTAAACGGTTGTTACATACTGTTATGTGAGTGTCTGTGTGGCACAGACTGGTGACCCTAGGTTACCACAAGAAGCGCAAGGAGCTGGAAACAATGGTTTGCAATACCATCGCTGTAGCTATTTCACAAGGAAATACTCTGCTGATCCAATGGGCTGAAGTGAATAAATAACACATGGACATGTATTGAATAAGGATATTTATGTAAAGATACTCATATGTTCCAGAATGGAGTGTAGGTTACATCAGTGCTGACTCACATAGTGGAATGTAGCCATTAGCATTATTTCCCAGAAACAAATTGGTAAAAAAAAATAAAATATCAAGATTTCTCATGTGTAATGTGAGTCAAACGCTACATCCTGTTTTTATGAGAGTGTCTGTGGCACAGACTGTTGGCGACCTAAGGTTACTCCAGGAAAAGCAACACGCTTGGAACAATGGTTTTGTAGCTGTGTCATAATGTGATATTGTGGTCAGCTAGTGGACTAAGGTGAGCTGTAACAGCTGGGTACCTCATGAATTGTCACACAAGAAAAAAAAGATGAAGGTAGCGGAAAACTGCATGGCAGGAATGTGACAAGATGGGCTTTAGACTACAATTATAACAGCTGAAAGTAAAATGTATTAGCCTATATTATTCCATCCCAAAAATATCTACCATCTTGGTGAACTGGTTGACAATAGCCTGAGATTAAGTGAGGTGCTTATGCGTATAGAAGGCCTTTACCACAGTTAGGTAATGTTCCAAGCCCGTCAACTCTCCATAAGCGAAGGAAACAATATCTTCTTCATTTTCAATACGAAGTTACCGAGGTCAGTCGAGGTCTAAATCATCTGGATCTATCACTAGCACAGCAGATACTCTTTGGCTGACAAGGAGCTGACTAGGCAGTCGGGGTTTAGATCGGGGTCTCAGCTCCAGCTGAATATTTCTTATTTCATCCAATTAGAGCCAAAATGAGGTAACAATCTGATATTAGCAAAGTCACAAATGCATTTCCTTGGGAAGGCAACAATGCATGTTATTTCAGTTAATTAAATTACCTCTACAAGCTTTACTCTGTATCTTTCCTTCACCCATCATATCCAGTCCCTCACCAAAACCTGCAAAATATGTCTCAACTTTGTCATAAACCCATGTGTGACTACTAAAATACTAATCCATTCCCTTTAATATCTTGTGTGGATTGTTGTAGACGTTTATATAACAAATATAAATTTACAAAAAGCTCTATGTCCTCCATTAGGAAGTTGTAAAGCTGGTCAGTTGCTGCACCTTTTGTCAGTTCTAAAGAGGTTGATCTAGATCCTAGACACAATTAACCAACGACGGTGAAAAAAACATTGAATTCTACTGTTTAGGGCCTACTAAAACAGGAGAACCACACCCAGGCACCCAGTCACACTATGCGACCCTACATTAGTGGTGGGCAGCATGGAAAGTGATAGACTGTGTGCAAGGGAAGCGTGCGTGTCAGCGTGTGGCATTTGTGTAATAGAGTATGTAGAGGTAAGTTGGCTTATCAGAGTGAGTGTGTGTTAGTGTATGGTGTTAAAAAAAAGATGTTAGTGCGAATGCTTCTGTAAGTAAATGATGTTAGATGTAAGTTTGTGTCTTAATGCATGTGGTAGTGTGTATTGGTGTTAGAGTGAGTTTACGTGTTAGAATGTGTTTTTTTGTTATTATAGTTGTTTATATTGATTTGTTCCCATGGAGCCCTTATTTCCCAGTCCAAGAAATCCTAGCTCTTTATCATTTCATTAGATTTACTACTTTTGACAAAGTGTATTTTAATGACTTTCCAAGACCCAGTTTGCTAGTGGCAGCTTATAACTTTGAAATGTTATCCAAGGTTACAGTCTCTGAGCCATTAAATAGTATTTTTCTTAGTTACCCAGCATTGTGGATTTGTCTGCAGCACTCAACATAACATGAAAAATACACTGCCAGTTATCATTAAACTCATATTCACCCTAGTTATATTTTGTTACTTTTCCATTCTCAAATATGAAAATGGACTTAAATCAAGATGACAACTATGTGACCTTATATAAATGTGTATTTAATATATATTTATTTTTTTCACATGCAAACATTTTTAACACTTAAATATCTCAAAAAAATAAGTTAACATAAAAGAGTATGTATTTTTAATTGAATACAATTGTAAGCCCGTGCATCAGACCTAGATATTCACTTATACAAGACAAAAATAAGTAACATATGGTATGTAATATATGAAAACAGAAAACAAAACATGCAACTAACCAGTCTAACGCTAGCAAGACTCAGCAGCATTATATCAAATTTAACTCAATGTGTCTGTCAATGGGATATCTTAGTTTGAATTATAGTTAGAACATTCTCCCTCGTTCCTGATTTGGCTCTTGATCAAAAGGCTTCTACCTAGGCAGCACACATTTTCTAGTAAGAAGATTTTCCATTGAATGATCAAACTTATATTTTATATAAGTTCCTAAATTATGTTCCTAAATAATAGTAGGTGAGGGTTGTTCTTGCAATAATTAGCTGAACTACTGACAAAATGTATCTGGTAAGCTTTTTTGTCATTAAAAGAATATACCCAAGAATTATCCCAAGAAGGGGTATTTTGTATTGATCCAGGCAACCTAATGCATAAGTTTGTGAGCATAGACATAGCCACCATGGAGGAATCAACTTTTTTCACCAAAATCTCCCCAACACTCTGTTAAATATTATGTGCATACTAATCTCCAAAAAGAGGAGGGCCCCCCAATAAAATAAACCAAAACGAGAAACCTCTGAATAATTGTTGTCCATTTGTTTACTTGTTTGTCCATTTTGGCAGCATCACAGCCTGTTTTCGTGCTCTTTCAGCAGGCAAAGAGGCTACGGCTATGGCAGAATAAGTGATTGATAGATGCAGTGAATACAATCCTAGCATGAGTTGGAGAGACAATTTTGTTGAATATGTTTGTAATCGATGGTTCCAATTTTTTTGTTTAATGTTTTACTCTGGCCTATCTGCACTTACAATGGGCAGAAATAAGTATAGTTGTGGAACTAGAAACAGACAGGAGTTAGTTTACTACAGTGTCAGCCAGCGTTATAGCTGGTAAAATGAAATTAGAAAAAGGTAGGCAAAACATGAGGGTAAAATCCAAGGGCTGCAAAGAAAGGTTGATATTCAGAGACTCTCTTTGCTAGACTCTCTTTCTAGCCGACTCCTGGTCTGTCCTCTGTTCTCTTCTGACATTTCTTGTCCCCTTTCTTCTCTTTTTTCCCTCTTACTTTCCCACCCTCCTCCTCCTTTTTATTTTTCTCAGACTCTAACTAAATAATAATAATAAAGATAGCTCTGCCCCACTGCTTTATCAAATTGCCTGTAAATTCCAACAAATAGACTAAAAAAAACTTTGATATACATTCTTCATTGGTGAGGCTGTATGGTTCTGTCTCTTTAAGTAGAGATGAGAGGCTGGATAAATCAATGAGACTGAATAACACCGCACACAGGCAATTATACTATTTTATTGAAAGTTAATATAGTAAGAAGTATTTTAACAGATTATGAATTAAAAGAACATATACTAGAACCATAAAATGATCCAAATCTTTCTTTATATCCCTAAAAATAATGAAAATGTAAACTGTAGAAAATGTGTTTGTAACTTAGAATATGTAAATACAAGACATCATTTTTCTAAATGCCTTGCTCAGTTTCATAAACAGCTGCAATTTTTATTATAAAAAGACTTACTTTAGTATAACTTTAAATTACTTTAGCCATTACTCTCCCCTCAATGAGAGACCAACCATGGAGAAAATAGCGACATACATTGCCTCTTGACGGAGACATCGTCTTCTAGTAATAACTTCTGTAATACTTGGGTGGAAAGTATGCAATTTCCTTTTGCCTAGCTAACATAATGAGTACTTCTGTTGAGATGATTATATGTGGTTGATGTTAAGCTCCTACACTATTCAGTGATGAAGAACATCTTTCCAAATTATTTAAATCATTACCTATTAATTTTCCACAATTTTTTTATCCCTTACAGCACCTCCAGACAATAATTTAGAGGCCACATGGTAGAAACGTGATGATTTACATAACTTGTGCTAATCTAATAGTTTCTCAGAACAATATCATATAATCACTGTTTAATCCACAGTCTACAAAATACGTGCCCATTTTCTTTTTTAATTCCTCTGTGCAATCCGTTTTACACATAGCCTAAACTGAAGTTTACCTATGAAACCACAAGTTTCAAATATAAATTATTGATTTTACCTTTAGAAGGTTACAGCAGAAAGCACAGATCTACTATGCATTAAATATTTTAACTCGACATAGCTTTTGGCTTAGAGAAGATAACTCAATGTCTTTTTCAGAATCAGCAAGGTATCACTGTTAAAAAGAATCAGACATTTTAGGGCATTATGGCAATGTTTAAGCTCATCCTTTAATCAAACAATGCAAAACCAAAGGAAAACAATACCATACACTAAAAACAGCATTATCAGATGTTACTGGGGAGAAGTAGTGTCAACAGGCCCCTTGTATCCATTTCCCCCCAAAAAAGAACTCCTTCCAAGGCAAGGGCCCATAGTCTGTAGGGAGGAGGCTTCCATGACGAGTTGTTCTGTTTATTGGTTTGTTTTGATATCTAATTTAGATAATTATCTCTTGTTGTAAAAGAACACACATTCCTATTGTTTTCCAGTGTGTAAAATAAATCGTTTTGTTCCTAAAGCAGTACATTTAGATATTTTATTGGAAGGTAAATGCTGATATTTCACTACATTTCCCAGAAAAGTGTGAGTACTTTTGCCTGGGTGCTTCCTAGGAACATTCCTGAAGAACTGGAGAAAGACATCAGTATGAAGGGCAGGGATATTTGCACCACTTGGTAATGCCTCACTTGGTGGAAGAATGTAGAAATCTATTTGCTGGGACATTGATAATACTGGCAAATGCCCACTGGACAGATGGACGACAAGGCTCCATACTCACCTGATCTGCTGCTGATGAGGTGGTGCAACATCAGCATGTGTTCGCAGGCCTGAGCAGACATTGTCTAATGAAGATTTGGGTAAAAGTCTGGAAGACAAGGAAAACACACTTCGAAAGCAAATAAAGAAACATGCCAGATACTCAGTGAACAGCAAAAGCTGTCTGATAAGAGTTGAGCGCTGACATTGCAAGATGGATTCTGATCAGATCCATGTTCTCCAAAACAGGTTATCATGAATGCAATCATTGTCTGTTAAAACAGGCGTTTATCCGACAAAATAGAAAATGAAAACCAAAAAGTAACAGAGAATGTATTAAGAAGGTTTTAAATAAAAGGGTTTTCAATTAAAAAGGCGACATGAACCTGTGTAAACCTAGGTAAAATACATACTTCCACATTTACAAGAAAACCATCTGAGGCAACCTCAATTGTCACTTGTTACAAAAAGGGATAAGAAACACAACAAAACTATTTATTTATATAGTCCCACCAGATTTCATTGTTAACAGAGGACAGTGAAAATATTTAGAAAAACCTATTTAAAATTGATGAAAACGTTATCATTCATTAAAATATACTGGTACAAAAGGAGAAGAGGCCTCTGTTCTTACAAGCTTAAAACCTATTGGGTGGTTAAGGAGAAAATGAGACAGCAAAAGAGGACTGCTTGGGTGAGGATGACCTGATAGTAGCAAGAGTAGTATGGAGAACACTGTGTGGAGATCATGCAGGCAGGAATGATGTAGACCTTCTTTGGAATGCTGGTTGAAGGCATTAGAACAGTAGGTTGTATACTTCTCTGGACAAGTGAGTTTTTAGATTTATATAGCTTGTGCAATGCTCAGCATTTCAACATTATCTACTTTAATCAAAATATCTAAAGCAAATATTATGATCACGAAAAAATATGATATGAAAGCAGAGGAAATATCTCAATTAACAATCCAAGAACCTGAAGTTACTTTTCATCTTGGTTGCTGGATGCAGTTTCATTGCTATTAGTATATGTGGTATAATAGGTATGTGATGAAAATCTCCCCTGATGGTTTTATCTGACATGCAAAGTGATATATAAAAGGAAAGCATGACCATATTCTTCTGCCCCCACTCTATATACACCGATCAGCCATCACATTATGACCACTGACAGGTGACGTGAATAACAATGATGACTTTTTATTATGGCACCTGTCAGTGGGTGAAATATATTAGGCAACAAGTGAACATTTGGTCTTTAATATGTTAGAAGCAGGAAAAATGGGCAAGCGTAAGGATGTAAGCGACTTTGACAAGGACCAAATTATGGTGGCTAGATGACTGGGTCAGGGCATCTTTAAAACTGCAGCTCTTGTGGGGTGTTCCTGGTCTGCAGTAATCAGTACCTATCAAAATTGATCCAAGGAAGGAAAAGAGGTGAACGGGCAACAGGGTCATAGATGGCCAAGGTGGGGTGCAGGCTGACCCGTGTGGTGCCAGATACCACAGCACACCTTCAGAGGTCAAGCGGAGTCCATGACTCAACGAGTCAGGGCTGTTTTCGAGGCAAATATTTGAGACAATATTAGGCAGATGGTCATAATGTTATGGCTGATGCGTTTATTGTTATGGGTATAGTATTTTTTGTGCTGCTCAGTTCCAAAATTGTTTGTAAATTGCCTGTAAATTACATGTAGCAGGTATCAGAGGTAGTTTTTGAATACATATATGTAATAGATGCATGTTAAAGAGCACACATAGATACTTAACTAGGCATTGATGTCCTTCCACCTATGCCATGTTGCCCCCCCCTAAAAAACCAGTGCTAACATGGTGCAAAATACAGATGATGCTTCCATTTTATATTTTTTCATCAGGGACCTTTTAAAGGCATTTTTACTCAGCTGTCAATGTACAAAAGTAATTTGAAATGCAGACATCAAAATCTGCCCAAATTACAAATCACATCTTCTATAAACATGATGTAGCATAAGGTTTTTATTGCTGTTTTTACTAATGGCTTTTTTGGATCTCTCTTTAAGATTCTTTTTTGGCAGCGAGTTAGCTATAAGATATATAGTTTAGATAATAGAGTTTCTGCTCATTGCTTATACATGCAAAGAAAGAAAGAGATCAGATTTTGGTAACTAATGGGGGAGCTTCTCATTTCTTCACAGAAAACTGCAGACATAGTTGCCTAGCAACGAGACAGCTAATTGTTAATGCTGAGATCACTCAGCTACCTTCCCAACAGAGAAGATCAGATCATTAACAAATGGTTTTTTTCTTGAAGCTTGGGCTCTGGTATAAATCATAGTTTAAAGAATATGATTGAACACTACAATTAAAATCTAACTCCCAGTTAACGTTAAATCCATTATTTTATTTAGACGTCAGTCTAACTTCTCTTTTCAAAGCAAGGAAGAACTCGCATAAATTAATGTTTGATTAATGTTAAATGCAACAAGTTTGGGTACCAGTGTTTTTCATGATAAAGATAGTAAAAGATGGGTTTGGAGTCACGCCAGATTCAGGCATTGCTGTCTATATGGGCCAACTGGTCTTTAGTGGTTATAAAGGCACATTTTAATCTAAATTTAATCCCTTTAACAATGGGCTAGGTCTGGAAACATATTAGTTGTATTTGCTGCTTTCCAGCAGTGTTCAAAATTCACACAATGGTAAACCATTGTAAAACCCATTTATATGATTATCTCGGCATATTAAATAACCATTTGTCCCATTAAACCATGCTAAATATTGCCGCTAGGAACCCATAAGTATGTTCCATATACCGGTACACATTAATGCCGTTATAAAGCATGAGGCTGCTATTCAATGTTTTCCATTGCTGTTTTTTAATTCCCAGTTCAGTCCTGATAACATGATATCAATTCTAATTAAACACACCGTAATATGGGGCCTGGAACACACAACTTTTGGCCAAGTCACATGACGTCGTTCTCAGCATTTTGGTAGAATATTTATAATGATAATGAGAAGTTGAAGGCCATGTCAGCAATTTTTGTACTTTTTGGCAGTAGGAAGATTTAGAATATGGTATTTTTCAGAAAAAGAGGCTGTATTTGAATTCGAATCTTCTGATTCAGTGAGAATACAAATATAAAATAATGTTGCATTGCTGTATATATTTCTGATCTAGGGATCTGCTGGTACTTCAGCTACATTCTGCAACCACAGGGTGTATAGATAAAAGGTTCTGCTCTATTGGCCTCTTTGCTTGTTGCCATGGAAACAGTATTTCCTTACTTATGGGGAGTGTCTATGGATGCACCAAGCCTGCTACCCCAAGAGGCTTGAACACACTGCTAAGCAGACATACCAATAGGAATACATTTCATATTTTGTGTTGCTAAGGACAGTATGGCTACTTTTGAAATCCCTGTGTGAACAGAATATTTCCATGGAAACACTCACTAGTATACATTATTTCTATATGAGGCATTTTTTGTAGATGTACATGTTTTCACCCCGTGGATATATAAACATGGAATGGATAAGAAATACAGTGCAGACGTTGTTAATGTTGTAAATGACTATTGTAGCTGGAAATGGCAGATTTGTAATGGAATATCTTCAGAGGCCCTTTATCAGCAACCATCACTCCTTTGTTCCAATGGCACATTGTGTTCACTAATCCAAGTTTAAGCAATAATTAGCTGCAGATCAGACTTGCACAACCTTCATAAGGAATTTTAGACCATTCTTCCTTACAGAACTGCTTACGCTCAGCTCATATTCTTAGGAAGCCTGATGTGAGTTGCTTTCTTAAGGTCATTCCACAGCATCTGTAATTGAGTAAGGTCTGGGCTCTGACTGGGCCACTCCAAAAGGCAGATTTTCTCTTTTTTTAGCCATTCTGTAGTCCATTTAGGGTCATTGTCTTGCTGTATCACCCAACATGCCAATTCAATACTTTGCGTATAATAGACTCATGAAAAGAGATGTTAACCAGTTCCAATTGTTTTTTTAATTACATAGCTGTTTCCCTAGGCTTCTTTTTTTTTTTTACATAATTGAGTATTCTGCATTATATCCTTGGAGGCATCTTGGGTGTACCCACTTCTGGGGAGAGTAGCCACAGTACTAAATTCATTTCCATTTATAAACAAATTCATCTCCATTTATAAACAATTTGTCTCACTGTGGACTGATGAATATATAAACTCTTTAAAATTACTTTGTAATCTTTTCAAGCTTTATGCAAATCAACAATTCTTGATTGTAGGTGTTCTGATATTTCTTTTTTTGTGACCATCAGCAGATGCTTCTTTAGAATAGCAAACTCTAAATGCTTGAGTATTTTTTATTTCAAAGTAACGCTAAAACACACCTTTAATCCTGTTTCTTAGATTGCACTCCAGGTTTGCTAACTCCTAACTCCAATGTGCTTTTGTTATAGTGATTAGCCTAGGGGTGCACATACTTTTTCCAATCCATACTATTATTTATACATAAATACTGGTAATTCCAGAGGGTTCACTTACTTTTTCTTGCCACTATATATATACATATATATATATATTAGACTTGTGCATTCGGATTCGTATGGATAGCAAATTTACCGAATTTTGGTAAATTCGGCAATCCGTATGAACCCCCGAAAACGAGGCCAGGCAACCCACGCAAAGCAAAAAATTCTCGTCCTATATTCATGAGTCCGCATTCACCCACACACTCTCTCACACTCTCACGCTCTCTAAATGTTTTCCTACCTTCTCTGCCGACCACTTCCACAACTTCTTTTGAATCTTCTTCTTGTATCTTCTCCCTTATCTTCTATCTTCAATCTTCAAGCCCTAATCTTCTTTCTTCAACCGCATCTCCGCGGACATAACCCTGCAACTTCCTCCAAAATGGCAACACTGCTGTGAAGTCCTCCTGATCATCCAATAAGGGATGAGTATATCACTGAAAGCGCCAACAGAGGGCAATATGGCAGCACTTGCGCCACCATGTTGCCCTCACAGAGTGTGTGAGAGTGAATGTGAGCCACCAGGTAATGAATTTCATTTCTGAATGAAAATTTTCCCCGAATTTTCGGCCAAATCGAATGGGCAGGGAACTAAAATTGTTCCCTGAAAATGAATGAGTCAAAAACGAACACTATACGTACACTATATGGACAAAAGTATTGGGACACCTGAGACTTTATCCGGGTGTTTTTGCCCCCAATGAGCACAGAGTGACTTGGGGACTGGCAGACACGAACTCTTCCCATGGATTCATCATGGCTCCCTCCCAAACTCAAACCTTCCCACATGTAACCTCAGGAGGTTACCGTGACACAACTGAAAAAGTATGGTTTGTTTGGAAGGGTTGCCAGGGGAAAAACATGGCATAACAGCTTAGGTTTGCAAAGTTGCATCTGAACAAACCACAAGAGTTCTGGACAAGACCAATTGTTTGATGTTTGTCCATAATGCACAGTGCCACATTTGGCAAAAACCAAACACACCATATCAGCACAAACACCTCATACCAACTGTCAAGCATGGTGGTGGAGGGGTGATGATTTGGGCTTGTTTTGCATCATGCGAGGGCATGCGTCATGCAACATGACAATTATGTCAAGCAAACCAGCAAATCTACAACGGGAAAAAAAAAGAATCAAGGTGTTTCATTGACCCAGTCAAAGTCCAGACCTCAACCTGATTGAAATGCTGTGACAGGACCTTAAAAGAGCTGTGCATAAACAAATGCCATTAAACCTCAATAAATGTTGTAAAAAGAAGTGCGGCAAAATTTCTCCATAACGATGTGAGAGTCATACAGAAAACAATTCAAGTTATTGTTGCTAAAGGTTGTTCTACAAGCTATTGAATCATAAGATGTACTTAGTTTTTCCACACATGGCTTCTCCATTTTGGATTTATTTTTGTTTAATAAATCATTAGACCTGCTAATGAACAGATGGTTGTTATTATGTCCTGATATGAAACCATATAATTCAAAGAGTCTACTTTTTTGTTCACACAACTGTATTTTAGACATGTACAAATAGGCCCAAAACAATTCAGACAATTGTTTTGGTTCCTTTTTGGCACTTTTGTTTTTGGGCAAGAATTTCATTCCCTACCCATTCAGTTCGGCCAAAAATGTAGGGGCATTTTTTATTCAGGAACAAAATGTGTTGCCCACATTCACTCTCACTCTCTCACACTCTCATTCTCTTTCAATCTCTCTCACACGCTCTCTAAATGTTTCCCTACCTTCTCTGCCAACTACCTTCACTTCTGCCGACCACTTCCGCTTCTGTATCTTCTGTTCTCTGCATTTTCTGCTCTCTGAATCTTCTCTCTGCCCTCTGCTATCTTTGGCCACATCTCCACCAATACAACCTAGTGCCTTCATTTTGTCTTAACTTGAACTGGGCAATATGGAGGCGTGTCCAGTGCCTCTCCTCAGATTTGAGGATCAGAGAGAGGATGTTACCACAAACACCGCTATATTGGCCTCAGTTCAAGTTATGGCAAAATTACAGCATTTTTTGGTGACATGCTTTCCTACAATTGGAGGATCAGGAAGAGGACATGACCAAATGTGCCACCATATTGCCATCAACTCAAGTTATGGCAAAATTATGGTGTTTTCAGTGAGGTGTTCTTGACCAGCCATAGGGAAATCATGGTGAAGTTGCATGATCTCCAGTTGAGCCTTCTGGGATACAAAAATCTGATGACCATGGTACAGGAATTGTGGTGTGGCAGACAGATGTGCTGCTTCAGGGGGCACGGGATGGCAAAACTGCTGGATGCTGTCGGGCAATGAATGTTGAGTGGCCAGAAAGTGCTCTTGGCTTAGAATGGTTTCATGCTCCCCTGAGGCCAGTGGGGCCGAGGACTCGTACATGCAGGGTAGGGCCTTGACGTTTTTCAATCCAGGTCTATAGGTAATATGGAGGTGAAATCTAGAGAAGAACAGAGCCCTTCGTGACTGTCAAGGGCAGAGACATGACCTAAAAATGACCTAACATGTTGTTGGCTATTATGGTCTCTGTAGACTAGGCCCAGGGATCATAACAAGAAACAAATTCCCCCTATTGGGAAATCAAGCTCCTCAATGCACCACTCAATCAATGGGCAGAGCAGCAAGCCCCCAGGATAAGTGGTAAGGGGCAGGTGAGGAACTACTCTGGCTTAGGCCTACTCCATACGTAGGAGAGCTACTCCGTGTGGACTAAATCCCAATTCAATTAAATTCAACTTATATCAATTTATTAACCAAAAGTACCTTAAATGTGACCACCATGCCTTACCAGGCTAGTGCTTGTACAGTCCAAAGCATCAGGTGGTCCTAATGTAGAACAAGCACATTTTATTTATACAGGATGTCATTACTACATGTTATTTATTATTTTATTTAGAGGTTACATTAAAACTGCATTTTATATCAATTGAATTCCAGTATATTAGCCCAGTACTTTGAATAGCGCTATCACCATTTATACTTCAACATATGACCAAGTCTGGCGAGCTGCACTAATCTCCATTGTACTACTGAAAGTACCACTAGGCACAGGGCCGGCCCAAGACTTAATGCCGCCTGGGGCGAAGTTTAAAATTCCACCCCCCCGCCGATGCCAGGGGGGGGAGGGCTGCAGCATTTTAAACTTCGCTGACACCATTATCTACACCCCTGTTTATAGGTACTTACCTTGAAGCAGTCCTGCGGCGAGTCTCCCTGCCCTGCCATGGTGCCGGCCTGTAATGGTGAGCGCTGGAAATTGACGTCACTTCCGGCGCTCAGCATTACAAGCCGGCACCGAGACCGAGCTAGAGGGCTCGCAGGTGAGAGATGGGGTGCTGAGCCGGGAAGCGAAAACCACTCGGTGCCCCTCTCTCTCCTCCGCTTAAAAAAAAAAAAGCGCCCCACTCGACTCCATTGTAGGGCCGGCCCTGACTAGGCATATTTGACATTTATGTCAAATATGACAAAGCAAAGATCAATGTAACCTCCACCAGAAACTGACAGAATATGTGTCCCTCCACACGTGGACTGAACTGTACCCTATTCTTTGAATTCCCATTTGGTATTTGTAGCAGATTCGTTGTTGTCTTAAATTATGAACTGGACACATATCCCACTTCTCGTGATCCTTATGACTTTAGTATCCTTTTAACGCTTAAAAACATTTGCAAGGAGTGGCACAATTCAAATGTGGAGCAAGTGCTACTTTTGTTTGGTTTAATCAAAACATTTTCATGTAGTGCCACCTACTGGCAATCTGCTGTATGCATACCATTTCACAAGTCGCCACTTGGCATATGAGGGAAAAAATCTGACAGAATCGGGAATGGAATTCCAGAGAAGGGGTGCAGCACATGTGAAATCCTGGATGTGGGAGTTGGAAGAGGTAATAGTTACATATGTCATAAGGTTGAAAAAAAGTCCATCAAGTTCAACCCTTCTACCTAAGCTTCCTATTCTTGATCCAAAAGCAGGCAAAAAAACCCTAATTAAGCTACCTCGAATTCTGCCATCCGGGGAAAAAAATCCTTCTTGACTCCAAGAGGCAATCGGATTTCTCCTTGGATCAAGAAGCTCTAAAATATTAATGTTATTCTATTTATATCCCTGTATGTCATGCCTTTCTAAGAATATATTGAGGCCCCTTTTGAAGGTAAATGTATTGGATAACATCACCTTCCTTGGAAGTGAACTCCATACCTTTATTGTCCTCACTGTAAAGAATCCCTTCCTTTGTCATCTATGAAACCTGCGCTCTTCCAGTCTCAGAGGGTGACCTCTTGTTCTTTGTATATTTCTGTTAATGAACAGGTCACTGAAGAGCTCTTCATATTGGCCCTGCATATATTTATATAATGTTATCACATCCCCTCTGAGATGCCGTTTTTCTATAATTTTAACTTTTTTAGTCTCTCTTCATAACTAGTATCTCCCAATCCCCTTATTAATTTTGTAGCCCTCCTTGGCACTTGTTCTAGTTCCATAATCTCTTACCGGTGCCCAGAATTGTACTGCATATTCAAGGTGAGGTCTTACCAATGACCTGTACAGAGGCAAGATGATTTCCTCCTCCATCAGTACCTCTTTTTTATGCATTGGTCCTCGCAGCTGCTTGCTGGCATTGTCAAGTCTGTTGTCAACAGTTATTCCTAAATCCTTCTCAGTGGTAGTTTCCCCCAAGGATATTCCATTTAAAGAATAGGTTGCATTTTTATTATTTTTACCATAATGCATATCTTTGCATTTCTCTATATTGAACCTCATCTGCTACTGGCACGCCCAGTCCCCAACTCTGTCTAAACCTTCCTGCAAAGAAGAAACATCAAGATTAGTCTGAATTACCCGGCCTAATTTTGTGTCATCAGCAATTAATAAATAAATTAAAAAGAAGAGGACCGAGGACAGACCTCTGAGGCACTCCACTTAATACCTGCTTACAGGCTGAGAAACATCCATTCACAACAACCCTCTGCATTCTATCTTTTAGACAATTTCTGGTCCACATTTCTGTTAATTTATAGAGTAGCCTTTTATGCGGAACCACATACAAAGCTCATGAGAGAAAAAGGTCATGAGACAAGCTAAAAGGGCAGTTAAGGGTGTATTTGGATAGGAGGGTCCAGATATTCAGGGGTGCAGAGTTATTAACGACTCTGTAGGTCAAGGTCAGAATTTGAATTTGACTCTGAAGGGTATGAGGAGCCAGATGAGGAACGGTGACAAAGAAAGATTAATCTAGCTGCAGTGTTGAGGACGTATTGGAGAGGTGAAAGGCGGGAGAGCGGGGAGACCAGTTAGTAGGGAGTTGCAATTTAGTGTATTGGTATTTTGGTAGTTTCTTATGTGAGGAAGGGTTGAATTTGGGAGACGGACTGGACGTGAGGGATGAATGAGAGAGCAGAGTCAAGTGTAACACCAAGTGAATTTGGTTTGTCAGTTGGGTAGTGGAGAGATGTCAGGAACTGTGGATATAAACTCACCATAAGCTTACAATAAGCTCAGTTTTGGAGATGTTGAGCTTCAGGAAATGCAATGCCATCCATGATGCAATTCCAGATAGACAGTAGGTAAGTCGAGTTAGAAGAGAGGGTGAAAGTTTGGTCAGAGAGGAAAAAGAGCTGTGTCATGGATGCCATGATCATGAAGGGTTGTAGAACGGGGGGGTCAACTGTGTCAAAGGCTGCAGAGAGGTCCAAATAGTAAGAATTGGCTTTTTGTTTTAGCGGTGAGAAGGTCATCAGTAATATAATTGTTCCAGCAGTTTGGATGCCAGGGGGAGAAGGGACACTGGACGGTAATTAGAAGGAGATGTGGGATCAAGCAAGTGTTTTTTTGGATGGGTGAGATGATAGCATTTTTAAATGTGGGTATTTACCAGAGGAAAGAGAGGTGAAGGTACTATATGTTTGACATCATGATGTCAAGTTCTTGGGCAGAGACTTTGGGAGGTGCTGGGGGACAGAGGAGGGTGTTGAATGTGGCGAACAGACATGTAGGGTTATAGGAAAGGAAGAAGATTAAATAAAATAGGTTTGTTTGGGGAGATGTAGGGTCGATGTATAGGAACAGAGCATAAGTTTATAATGTGCAAAATATTCAGGTGAACAAGACCTCTTCCATAGGCACTCAGCGGAATGTAAACACTTTGTGAAAGACCACATTATAAAGCAAGAGACATGTGTGTTCAATGGTAATGACTATTCTTCCTCATCTAAAGACTTTAACTGGTCATTCATTTGTAATAATGGGATTTTGTCAAGGGTCTGATAGCTTAGTCCCCTCCTGAACCTGTCTTCTGACCTTAGTCTGTCTGGCACATCATTAAACACACAGAAACTTCAACCTACATAATGCTAACAACACAAACCTGGTTGACCTGGTACGCTATATAACCAAAATATGTGTACATTAATTTTAGGTGTTTAAGTGGGACCAATTGCACCCGCTGCAGTGGCAGATTGAGTGAGAGTGTGGCTCACTTTTGTCCACTGTGCCAGATGGCTAGTACAGGCCTGGATGTAGAATGCACATGAAATGTCCTATTATCAGGGATCTATTCAGTAAAAGTGATTTGCAAGCTGGCCAAAAAGTGTGTTTGCAGCCACAGGTTTGCATGAGTTGGACAAAAGTCTAATTTGCTAATTCACTAAAGCCAACTCGCATTAGCAATAGAAAAAAAATACTCAAGTAGACTTGTATACAGGAGATGAAAGTGTATGGGAGTGTATTCAAATTTACAAAAGCAGGTTTTAAAAAGTTAACATAAAAGATAAGTAAAAAAAGATTAAAAAAACAATGGTCACCAGAAACCCCCTATTGTGTGGTGGTGGGGTGATTAAACAATCCTCAGGGGTATATGTCCCTTTATACCCCATCATATGCTTTAAGCAAAGGGTCCCTGATCTCCCTAACCATTCTATTTATATTGTGGAAAGGTACTGCACACCAACGAGCTCCTTACACATGATGACATATCCTGGTGCTCCACAGTGGGGATGGCCATAGAGGTGGCTCTGTCCTAGTTCTGTCCTGTGGTTCCTGTGGTTGCCACTAGTTATAAGACTTAACTATTCTGCTTTTCAATCCTTAGAATTCACACATTTTACAAAAATAGGCAATCAAAGTCAGGAGAAACTATGTAGAACTTAGTAACTGTTAATTATCGCAGAATTACTGTTTGCTGATGCACTCTGAAGTAATTGGAGGCATTAACAGAAGCTAAATGACCTCTGTTCTTGTATTGCAGTGCTTTTATTTGGTATGCATCAGACTGGCACAACGAGAAATGAGCTAAAGTGATGTCAGCTCTGTGATAACTAGACTTGGGCGCCGGCCAACTCTTTGTGTTCGTCTTTGTGGGGAAAAAATCTTTGTATTCCACGAATATTTGCCCGTTCCTCTGTTCGGTTCGGGCAAATATTTGTGTACCTTCTTCTTGCTTGTTTTTTTCCCCGTTTTTTTTTGTAGAAGGGGTTAATACGGGGTTAACATGGTACGTACTACGCAGCAGCTTTGGAGCCAGGATTTTAAAGGTCTGAATGAGCAACTCTATTGGTCGGCAGTGGCCTCCTCTCACATCAACCGATAAAGTGCAATAACTGCACTTCATTGGTTGGCCGCAGACGAGCCCCCTGCTGGCGACCAATAGAGTCACTCGTACAGACTTTTAAAATCCTGGTCTCCCTGCTTCAAGAGTTAAAGGTCCGTACGAACGAACAATAGAATCGCTCGTATGGACCTTTAACTCTTGGAGCAGGGAGACCATGGTCCCCGTCCTGCGATGCTGTGCAGATAAGGTAGGCTAGATGGGGAAGGCACCAGGGAGATTAGTAAATGAAGTTGAACATGAAGATTCTTTGTGTTGTGTGTCTTCATATACGTCTTGCCGCCGCCATTTGTTTGTTCAGTATTCTGGATGAACAACGAAAATGCACCCTTCGTGTTCATTTTCATGTTCTTCGGAATACGAATGCACAAGTCTAGTAATAACTCTCTCCATGTACATCTGCCAAGATTCCTTTGGCACATTTGTGCAGGCAGGCAGTTGTCACAGTCCGTCCACAAGTACTTCCTCACAGGCCGACTGCAAAATACACCAGCAGTTTTTCACATAATATAGATTATATGATTGAGCTTGATATGGCTGTGTGTTTGAGAGGGTGGTCTCTCAAGTAAAACATAGGATGCGCCAATCTTTTTCTAATTTTATTTGTCAAAAAAGAAAACATTTGTAAAAATGGGGGGCACATGTTAAGAAAACCACTAATGTAATCTTGTAATTCGTCAGTTACAGAGGCTTTATTTTTTGGCTGCTTCCTCCCCTTTTTTGGTAATCTCTGCCCGGCTCTGGAAAGTGACTGGGATGGTGATCTCTGCTGACTGAATGGCAGGTTTTGGTAAAAGGGCCTCTACAGTCAAAATGCCGTCTGGGGAAAGAGTAGAGGTCACAGCAGCACTATCAACACCTGCAGGAAGACTGAAAAACAAATCAAATTGAGTATTATAAATTTGTGATGCAGCATTCATTTAGTATTCACTGCCAATCATAATTAGATAGCTAAAGGAAGATATTTCTAGATAGATGATAGATGCAGGGACTGAGTGAGGGCCGACATCCTGCTGCCTCACAGCATTGATCAGTCACCCAGTGAGCAATAAATCCATGGAGGGACTGACCATTGGAGGTGAGCGCAACAGCCAACAAAACCCTCTCCATTGGCGCTCCCAGCACACTGATGTCGTTTCCCAGCGGTCAGACACAGGCAGTGTGTGAGAACCCACTAAGGAGCACCAGAACAGGCCACTCCGCAGCTGCTGGATCACCACATGTGAGAACCCCTTCCTGAACTTACAAAAGCAAGCAAGCCTTAAATGTAGATGTGTATTCCACGGGTAGAGTGTATCTGTTTGTATGTGAGTGTGCATATCGATACATATCAGTATCTGTGAGTACTAGTGAAAGTGTGTGTATAGATTTAAGTTATTTTAGTGTGTAAAACAATGTAAGCAAGTTTTAAAAAAATAGTCATAATTCAGAATTACATATGTATATAAATAGATCAAAATCTATGCCATGTGCACTGGAATAATGATGTATTTGTATATATACACATGTTTATATATGAGTGTGTGTGACTGTGTTTGTATGTATATGTGAACGTGTGTATGTGAATTTGTGTGTATATAAGTACATTAGTGTGATTGTTGGTAAATATGAATGTGTATGTTAGAGTGTAAAATAATGTAAGCAAGTGTAAAAGAAACAGATGTAAAATAACACATGTATATAGATTCATATTTCCCCCACGTGTACTGGAATAAAGTTGTATGTGTGTGTTGCGTGATGAGAGCAAAGAAAAAAGAAAAGAAGAATGCCCAAAGGGCTACTGTCTTGTGGTTGCTCCCAGGCCAGCAGCTGCCAGACCTCCCCTAGATAGATCACTAACAGCATGCTCTGCTACCATTGTATGCCTTGATAAGTGTATCATTTACACTCCTAAGAAACCTGGGAAGGCAGGCTAATACTCACGTGTATTTTCTAGTGAAGCATCTAGAAATGAATCCATGTTCATCCTGTTTTTCTTCATGTTTTCCTGTGGGACAACAAAATTAGCATGTATGGATCGTTAACTACATTTATGTATAAAAAACGACAAAACAGGAACTGAAGATTGTGGCCGAAATATCTAGTCAGCTGCTCTACACCCTGTTTAAAGATTGTCCCTGGTGTTTGTAGGTGGAGATAATTTTGCCTCCAAAGCCCATGCTTAAAGCAATTATCATTGACAGCATCAGGAATGATTACCAGGGTGTCAGTGACAGTGTGAGTGGTATACACAAGATTAAGTAAGAACACTCGTACCCTGCTGTCCTTGTTAGACATCGGGAACAGTGGCCCCAGGTGTGGGAGAAAGGTTACATTAGCAGAGGAGTCCCTGACAGATTTTATAAAACTCATGGCCTTCAAACACAATGAATGCAGTTAACAAACTCTAAGTACCAGTGAGCAGTATTAATCTGGCTGACCTACAGCAGGTAGAATTTATAGGAGTCTGGTTTAAATGATTGACGAGGTGGCAATTCTGTACACCAGCCAATGGCCTATTTAATTACATGCCCTATGCAACTGAAAAGTAGGAGATGGACCTTGGGCATTTGCCCTGTGTGCCAGGGTCTATTCCTTATATAGGGCAGTTGGAGCCCTGATTGATTCAACAGATATTTTCAGTGCCCACTGGACGAGCAATGCATGAACCCAGATGGACATATGTAGCTCTGTAACATGCCTACCTCAAACGCTGAGTGCAGCATACATTTACTGAGGTGTGAATGATTCATGTAGATACTAAAAGTTGCACTAACCTGCCATTTGCAGTTTATTCGCATTTCGCATTGCCCCAGTGGACCCACCCTTGTGATCTTACTGTTCATAACCTTTTAAACCGCTGAGATACACCACACTGCCCTAGTACCATTAATCAAGAGTGCTTTGTAGTCAGGAAATGCACATTTGCTGTTCAAAATGGCATTTTTTCATAATACAGCATAGTAAATACATATTCATGTCTACTGATTTGTAGATCTTTGTTTCGAACAACCTATGAAATTAGAGCATCAGTTTGGCAACCATCCTAACTTTTCAAATGACTTAAAAAAACAACACATAGATCCTCCATAGATAAACAAATCAATGCATTCACAATATTCACCTAAGGAGAACTGTAGTTTGTTTTTTTGTATGTATCAGAAGCTCATAGTATTTCCTCTATGTTAGCAGAGAAAAAACATTTTTAAGTGTTTTGATTAAAAATTTCATTTTTTTTTTTAGATTCTGGGTGCATTAGCATTATTGAAGCTATTTTGCTTTTATACTTATTTCGGGATATTGTATCTATTATCGTGTATTGGACTGAAAAAAGTGCATATATATCAGAATGCTTCTCAACACATGAGAAATTACTTAAGAATGAATTTAATTTGTAACAGATCCCCAATATGTTTATTCTGAACATGCCCGATGTAGTGATTCTACCAGAATTTAGCAGAGTTGAAAAAAGCATTCATAGGGGGTGCTCAGCCAGTAATAAGTTCTTGGTAAGAATTAGAAACAGCCGTCATTATGAATCCATTTGGCTATCTATAGAGAGGTGCCGGAGACAAAGTACACTTTGTCCTATTTTAGATATATGACAACGGTTTGCCCTTGAGATCAATATAGATCCCTATTTGGTCTGTTTTAGCACTGTTAAGCCTCCTGCTGCTATTCAAATTAGATTTAAGAAAAAATACAACTTTTAATGTGAGTCTATTATATTTTCTTTACACTTTTTAAGGCTTATAAAAGTGTCACTTAAATTAACATAAAATGTATGCAGTGCTAGAGGTAAACCATTATATAAGGGAAGATAAAATACATCATTTCAGTAAATTTAGTCATGTATTACATAGTCCTAGTTAATACATGTGCTCCACTGAGTTATAAGGGAAGTAGTAGCACGATCAAAAGAATTCTTCTCCTTTGTCACCACTGGCCATACCCATAGCTATCATTAGTGAATGTTGTTAAGGTATTACTGTATTTACTGCTATGTTATTATTTACAATATGTATTACTTTTAAAGCATATTTTAAAACATATTTTACCTGTAATTTCCACAATTCCGTCTTTTGTTTTCACAACCAGCTCCTCTGGGGCAAAGTGGTTGACATCCAGGCTGACCTTCCAGTGGTCTGATGTCTGACGGATCTCAGAGATTCCACTGCTGAGTTGGCGACTCAGGGCCCGATTAAAGTCAGGAACAGTGGCAGCAGCAGGTGAGGCAACAGCTGGTGTGGAAGGAGGCACCACTTCCAGAGACTGGCTTGGAAAAAGACGGACATAGCCTGGCCAACTTGTGCTGGGCAATTGGTGCCAGTCCTCTGGGATACGGGGCATACCAAACCACTGATCAAAGAGTCTGTTTGTACCTTGGTACCAGTCTCGGAATGGCTCCCAGCTTGGAGTGCGGAGGAAAGTGAAAGGCACTCTGCGTTCGGACATGGTCTTCTTCTGTTTGCTATGGCAGTCTATTAGCACAAGTGCTCGTTGCTCTGTCCAGACCGTGGCTGCTCTGGGTGTCTGGAAGGTGCAGCTGCTTTATGAAGTGTTGGGATGTTATTTTTAGCTGACGCTATGAGTGCTCTATTAATGGAAATTACACAAGTAGTTGTGAGGGAAACTTCTCGTGCCTTCTCATGACAATACAGTGACATGACTTACTCATTCATGACTACATTCAGCTCTTGACTTTTGCTCTTTGATGGATAAACTGCATAGATAGCTGTCAATTGCATTACGTTTTTGGCTTTATCCCATTTTTCTAAATCAAGAGCACATTGTATGATCTAGAAAGAGATGACAGAATCATAGACGTTGAAGCAAGCTGTAATCAAGAGGATGAAACACACCAGATTGATTATAGATTTGGATTATGTGATTTATTAGTAGACCCAGTAATTCATTTAATTTGTTATAACTCAAAATAAATCCAAAAGTATTCCTTACGTCATTTTCAAAAATTCATCCTGTTAAAACAAATCTAGCCTGTGCCTTATGTTTTCATTTTTTGTGCACCCACAAAAAATTACATATCATTTTTTCCAACGACAGCTAGAGCTTTCTTTTTATATAGACATTTAGTAAGAATAATACATTGAAATAATGAAAATATTGGAAAAACTGAGTTCTAATATCTTTCTATGAAAACGGTCTCCAAATCTTTTCTCTTTTCTAAACCTGACATCTTTAACTTTTTATTTTGTGAGGCCTATGTCTCATTTAGGACTGTTTCCCTTTCGTAAGTTTATTTATCCCATATACTGCAGGGCAGCATTTTATCTGGGCTGGTCAGCAATATGTAAAAATTATATGTGTCCTGGAAAACATGGCCGATGTGGTCACCATAGTCATACTATGTTAAGGAGGCATTACGTCAGTTATCTGATAAGGACGCTTATAGGAATTTGAGATTTAATCCCACTAAAGTGTTTAAACAACAACTTTCTTCTATATTGGATCCGGGGGTGTATCATGGCATTCTGAACATTGATGAGGTAGAATATATTTATAATACACATCCTGTAACACCAATATTCTATTTCTTGACTAAGGTCCCTGACAGTCCTTCCCGGAACTCCTATCGTGTCAGGTATCGGTAGTCTTAGAGAGGCACTCTCTATGCTTGTGAACCAATTTTTACAACCTGTAGTTGTTGCCCAGAAGGGGTATATTCATGATACTAAACGTCAACAAATTGATGACTTATTAATCATCTGGTCAGGTTTTGAACAGGTTCATTCATTTATGTTGTATGTAGATTTTAAGGAGCTCACCTTATATTTTACTCATAAACGCCAGTGTGATTCTATCACTTTTTTTTGGATTTACGCCCTAATATTGAGTCTGAAACCAATTGTGTGGTCACTTCAGTTTTTTTCGTACATAAGTAGCCATTGATACATGATTTCATGCTATGAGTTGACACCGCTGGCATTTTACCAGGAGTGTGCCCACTCCTGGTAAATTTATCTGGCTGAAATGAAATTGTTCCACCCAGAGGAAGTTTGAAGATCAAGCCAAAGGACTTATGGTTAGGTTAGGTAAGTCTGTCATTAAGAGGGATACTATAACTGGGAAAAGCTTTCAGATTAGATTATATGAACTGCTCCACTGAAAATGTGGTTTATTTAATAATGTGTCAAACATTCCAGATTCAATGTGTTGGGCAACCACTGACCAGCTCAAGGCTAAACTCAGTTAGCACTGAAAAAAGAGATACTGTGTCACCTATCAGCACACAATTAAAATGTTAGGCGCTATTCATTTATGGGTATAGATAAGATTCATCGTTCTCCTAGAGGTGGTAGTGTGTAAACACGGCCTAGTCAACATGAGGTATTTTGGATCTTTAATTCAGCTACACAAATCCCTCAGGGTGTAAATTCTCAAAATGATTGACACTGAGTTTATATTTGCATCATTTTTATATTTGGGTTGCTCTTAGCTTATTGTGTTTTACCTTAAGCCTTATAAAGATGAGGTGTATATATATTTATACTTGTCTTTATTGGTTATAGTGGGCTGAAAACACATCTAAGATATAGGGCAACGATGTGGTTAATTCCAGACTGCATTTCCCTTTGGTGGGTTCATATTCATATGTACGATATATTCACTATACTTTATGATTATTTTTCGATTTTTGTATTTTTTGTTTGCCTTATTTATAATTTATAATGAATTTTTTATGTATTTGTTATTACATGGACTTTGTTTAACTTGGGATTGTGTTATGTTTATTTGCTCTATGGGTGTTGCAATTACAGAGTTTTTATCTACAGGTGTGTTTTATTACCTACTGATGTTCTTTCTTGCCTTTGAACACAAAGTTTTCACCTGTAGTTTACCATTACCCCTTTCCATGACCCGCTATCCATGCTACTTCGATATAAGCATGTGTCAAGCGTTTAGCCTGTTCCTGCTAGGTTTCCTTTGTTGCTGTTGTTTCTATTGTATCATCACTTGATTCTGTTTTTTATAATAATTGACAGACTAAGACAAACCGATACATTAGGTGGAGAGAGCCCTGCGCGCAAGCTTACAATCTAGAGGAAATGGGGTGACAAACATAAGGCATAGAGAAAGGGCGAGAGTGTGGTGTGGTGGTTGTATCGATGACAAGGAAGTTCTAGCAGCTAAGATGGTATGCTTCTCTGAAGAAGTGGGTTTTTAGATGTTTCTTGAATGTCGGGAGGGAGGGTGAATGCTGAAGGTTCCTTGGGAGTAGATTCCAGAGATATGGGGCAGCTCGAGTGAAATCTTGGTAATACGGGACATGAGAGATGGAGAGAGATCAGGAGAAGACAGGTAGATTTGGGTATCATCTGCATATAGATGATACTGGAGACCAAATGAGTTCATCAGTTTGCCAAGAGAGGAAGTATAAAGAGAGAACAGCAGAGGGCCAAGGACTGAACCTTGGGGGACACCAACCGAAAGTGGAAGGGGCGATGATGTGTTGCCAGAGAAGTTGACAGAGAAGGAACGGTTAGACAGATATGAGGAGATCCAGGAGAGAGCTGTATCTCGAATGCCTATAGAAGCAAGTGAGTCTAGAAGAAGGTGGTGATCAACAGTATCGAAAGCAGCAGAGAGATCCAGTAGTATTAGAATAGAGTAGTGACCTTTAGCTTTGGCAGAGAGCAAGTCATTGGAGACTTTTGTTAGAGCTGTTTCAGTAGAGTGAAGGGGTTTGAAACCAGACTGTAGAGGGTCAAGGAGGGAATTAAAGGAGAGGAAGTTAGTGAGGCGATTGTACACAATCCGTTCAAGCAGCTTAGAGGTAAAAGGAAGCAGAGAGATAGGGCGGTAGTTAGTCAAATAGTATCTGCTGGGCGTGAACTGATTCCTTGCTTTATTGTACAGTATGTACATATTGGTCATTTCAGCAGAACATATATAGTCCACTAGTGTAAATTGGAAAAATTGTTACTGCAATATAGAATAATACCTTTTTATTGGACTAACATTCCATTTTAATGAGCTTTCAAGAGTATCAACCTCCCTGTCAAGTAGAAAGCTAAGTAAGACATGGGCAGCAGTACACGGGCTAATAGAGACTGATAAGGTACAGGTTACAGGTTTTTTTAATTTTTTTTATTATTATTATTATTTTTTTACAGAAATCATATTCCACACTTCTATACAATGGGTAAACAGGACATAACATGTACATATATATTTAACATGCCCGATATTGTGCTAAATCAAATTTGATTTGTCAAATTAGCACAAAATCTAAAATAAAATCATTATGGGAGGTTCCAGAATTAGCCTTAAATAGCTATGTTGCATGGTTAATCAGCCAGTGACATACTGTTCTATGAAAGCCTATAAATAATCAGATGAGGATACAGTGGTGAAACACACTCTTCACTCCTGACAAACATAAGTATTAATAGAATACTAGGTTACAATCCAGGGGAGAAAGATAATCTTCCAGAATCTTCCAGATTGTTCTGCATGGAGCATGCAACTCCTGTATATCAGAGCCATCTAGTGGAAGAACTGCAGTATAGCTATAATATTGCTTTTTATAAATACTTATATATGTAATTTATTAGATGCATAGTGTTGCATTAAAGTATATTTTATGTATCAGCTGTCAAATGGAAGGCTGGTGTGTGTGTAAACCATTGTGGCTAGTATAAGGGATTTTAGGGCCTGTGATGGCCCTACCCTACCCTCTCCCAATCCTCTGGGATTGAATTACTCACCTAAACCTTAATAAATTTCATTGGAGGTGGAAAATGCCTGTTTAGCAATTTAGTAACCTGTCTAGTACTCTGCAAGTACTTTAACATACATTCTTTAAAACAAAACCAAAAATCATAATAAAATAAAACACATTAAATTGAAGCTACAGCCATGTTGGAGCAGCAGCCCTTCAATGGTTGATGCCAGAGGAGGCTCCTGCCAGCGACCAATAGAGTCACTTGTGTGGACTTTTAACTCCTGGAACCCCCCCAGGCCAAATTTCGGCGTCAAAAGTTAAAGGTCCGTATTAGCTACTCTATTGGTCGTCGGCACTGAACTTCTCTGGCATCAACCAACGAAGGGCAGCTGGTTGATGGCAGAGGAGCCCCTTGCCGGACACCAGTAGAGTCGCTCTTACCGACCTGGCTTCGCATTATTATAACCCCTTTTAAAAAACAAAACGGCAAAAAGAAAAAAAAAACGAACACGAATAACATACACCAATATTCGCCCGAAAAGAACATGATAATGGGAGAATACGAAGATTTTTCCCCCACGAAGACTTGGCCGGCATCCAAGTCTAGATCATACAGCTATCATATTCATTAACGTGCCTCATTGAACAGAGTAAAACCGTGGGAGCCTGATTGCTCAAGTGGGCAATCTGCCCTTCGTTTTGCAGCAGAGGGATTTATGCCCAACTGGCAAATTACATCACAAACCAATGATATTGTGTATCTTTTTTATTATTTCCGGTAGTTTGTGTGTCTCACAGGATGTGTAGAATTCGAAACACTTTAATGTTTCATGCTTATTATGTAGTCACTAAAGTAAATACAGTTCACCTTTTGTTAAAGAACTTGATTACAATAATTCTGATCTTTAAATCTGACCTTCATATTAAAGCTTTGTCACAAATATTAAGAAGGCCCACAGGTATGTGAACTTACTTGGATATGGTCTAAAAATGTTTTCTTAATAATAATATGCATCCTAAAAGCATTGCGTTCACCACCAGCTTAGGATACACATAATGACAATGTATTGTGTATTAGACTTGCACGTGCATGTGGTCCAAAAAGATTAGGACAAATTTGTCATTTTTGGTCTATTTGTTTTCAGACATCAAATTTGTTGGCACTTGCCCATGCTAACTCTCTGTCACATTCTGTTATGCTCTCTCACACTCTCAATGTCTCTCCACCATCTCGTTATACCTCTCCATGTCTCCACAGCTCTGCTTCTTGTTCTCTGCTTCTTCTCCTTCTACTTTGTGTTATCCGCTTCTTCATTCTACTTTCTTCTCTGGTAATCCCCTTCTGTTGGTCATCTGTTGTGTTACCCTGGACTCCTGGAGTACTTCCACATCAGGGCAGAGCCTCAGAATGCACCATGGGGACAACCTCTCCCCGGATTGAAGGGATAGAAGCGAGGCTACCCTCGTGGTGCATGCCGAGGCTCCGCCCTGTAGCAAAAGTGCCCCAGGTGTCCAGAATAATACAGACGGAGCAGTGGAGAAAAAAAGGCTTATTTGTACTTTTCCTTCTCAGCTGATTCTTCTGTATTATTCTGGTATCCTGGAGAACTTCATAACATGTTAAAGAGTAGATTAAATATACAGTAATGCAAATGGTAACAAAAGATTGATAGATAAAACACTAAATTGATCATAACATAGTTTTATTGTTAATAGAATGTTGGGTGCACCACCCAACTTACAATGCATCACCCATCTAATAAATATGGTTTGGTGGTGTGATCCGGGAATAGGACGCCTAATCTACTCTGCTCTACAACATAACGCTGATGTAGCATGCAAAACTCTTGAACTAAAAATAATAAATTGTGAGCAACGCTCCTCAACTGAATAAAAAAGTAGAGGAGTTTGCCAAATATCATTTTCAACAAAATCAACAAACAAAATCCTTACTGCTTGAAGTGATGATCGGCAGTGGTGGTGGTCTTTTGAATACTGCCAATGCTTGTAATGTAGATAGGAGTTTCATTGTTTTCTTAGGAAGGGGTACAGACAAAACTAGTTGTGGTGTGGAAACACAGAAATAACCACCTTTCCCTTGGTCAGAGCAGATAAATGGTAATTCCAGATGTATTGATATAAAAAAAGTGTTGACAGATGCAGTTTACAAAACGAACACAGGGTGCCACTCATTTTACAGATATGAGATTAAAAATGGCATGGATAAATTGAAAAGGAATTCATGCATTGCTGTGCTTGATATTTTGCAGTGTATGTCAGTATCGTATTGCTCAAATTTGTCAATAATAGTGCTAAGTTATTTTTTTTAACTTTTGGAATTAACAGGCCTTGCGTGTATACATTGAAGTATTATATGAATCATCTCTCTGCTGGCATCTGATTTTAATCAATATGGGGATTTTAAATTAACATTATGGACAAACCAAGTGCCCATTATCATGTCAGTTCACAAATATGTTTTGTTCGTGTTCATACAGCACATAACAAGACAGCCCTAGTATGCATAAAAAGAATCGCAGGAGTAGTAGGAAGTTTATCTATGGATGTGTCTGCTGGGAACTCAAGTCTAGTGGACATTATTAAGCAACACAACTGTGGAATCTTCTGTTAACCTCTTTTTTTACTATTAACTCCAAAACCTATAGCCTTTTTGAGTTTGTTAGCTACTTAGCTATGTAAAAATGCAAAAAGGGCTCTAGGAATCATATGTTTTATTGTTTCTATACCTATAGATGTATAGTCCAACATTTAGAATTAACAATATATTAAAAAATCAAAATTGAGTTGACCAAAATACCCCAAAAATCCCCTTCCACACCCCCCTTGGTAAAATACACACATATTTACACATATACACTCATGCTAACACCCACACTTGCACACTCATGCTAATGCACACACATACACACTCATGCTAATACACTCCCACTTGCACATACACACTCATGTTAACACACACACTTATGCACTCATGCTAACACATACACATAAACACTCATGCTAATACATGCACATTCACTATGACATACATGGTTGCATACATACTCCCTCCTTCCTCTCCATCTCCCTTATTCTCTCTCTCATTCTCTCCCTACTTTACCCTTTTTCTCACTCCCTCATCCTCCCACTGTCTCCCTCCTTTGCCTCACCTCCTTGCCTTCCCAGAGGCTTCTTCCACATGGTGACGTGACCCTGCCATGTTCCCGCTTCCGCTTTTTTTAGAGTTTTGGAGTGGCCTTGGAAGCAATTGCCCCCAGCCCTTGGCTTGGGGTGGGCAAATGACTGTTTGGAAAGACTTTATTTTTAGTGAAATTTGTCAATTTTGTGCATTTGTATGAATCTATGATAATGAGGAGGGTTCCTCCAACTTGTGAGTTGTTTTCCTTACTCTTTCTCACTCAGCATTTACAAGAACAAGCAATATATATATGTGTGCTGATGCCATTTTAACGTGACAGTTACAGATTAATGAGAGCTGAAGTGTGAGACAATCTGTGACAGTTACAGTGTTGAGGCTAAGATTGATCCTCATGTAGTATTTATAGTATTAATATTTATAGTATAATTGATATAACGGGGCAGCAGCATACAATTGTTTCAAAACTTTTTATTTCGGGGCAACATGCAATACACAGAATATGAGGAAAAAAACAGGTGTCCATTTATCCAATGATGAAAAGTTGCATTGTCCATGTTCTGTGGAAGGAAGAAAGTTATGGACACTCCAATACACATCAAAAGATGCATTCAACCCCCATTCTATTGATATAATGTTTTGTCTTTTTAAGATATGTGTTGTCTTTACTCCTTGTTTTCTTTCCTGATCACCAACTGGTATAAAGCTTCATCATACAATAACTGAAGACAGACTTCAACAAACTCCCCCCACCTGTGTCACTCTTACCCCCATCTTTATGCCCATTAGTAACTAAAATATCTTTACTTAACTTGTTGGCAGAGTGACAAGTCTATCGTATCTATTTACAGTGGCCAGATTTGAAAGGTGTTTTGTTTTTTTTTCCTTTGCACCAGCAGCCTCAACCAATCTATTCAAAAAATAAAGTTTAGTTTGAAATAATCACAAAATTACACTTTAAAACTTAAAGTTGTTTTGTACATAATTAAAGTCGACTAGTACATGACCAGTAGTGTATTTTTGCAAATCTACAACAGAATGGCTGAAAAAAGAAAAAAATCAAGGTGCTGCAATAGCCCAGTCAAAGTCCAGATCTCACCCCCAAGCAAACTGCTGTGCTGGGACCTTAAGAAACACTGCACTGTTGTGCAGAAACAAATGCCCACAAACCTCAAATAACTGAAAGTTGCAAAGTTGTAAAGAAGTGGGGGCCAAATTTCTTCCACAACAATGTGCGAGACTGATAAAGTAATGCAGAAAACAATTACTTTAAGATATTGCTGTTAAAGGTGGTTTTTGGATCATGGGGTAATTTTAACACATGGCTTCTCCATTTTGGCTTTTTTTTGTTGAATAAATCATGATACAGTGTAATATGTCATGTGTTGTTTTCATCTGAGGTTGTATTTACCTAATATTTAGACCTGCTTGTATTGCGCACGCAAGCCCTTAAAACTCATGAGCTCCCTCATGATCTGATTTTTTTCCTCCAAAATGGCTCTAATGCAGAACTGTGTGTATCTATAAAACGTAAGCTGATTAAAAGGCAAAACTCAGGCAACTCTTATCAGCAGGGGGAACTGAAGAAATTCCAATGTGTGTTTCTTGCAGGGACAGGCTAAGCAGTGCCACAGACATCTGTGCAGGGGAATTTCCTCCAAAGCAAGTCAGAGTTTATAAGGGGGCAGGATTCAAGCGGCCTTTAACACGTTTCCCTTGGTAGTAGGTTGTCACACCACTAAAGAAAATTGCATTTAAACCCTTTCATGACACAGGACGTACTATTACGTCCTATTACATCAGCTGAACTTTGCCCCGTTGCTGTCTAAATTACAGACAGATTTGAACTCCTGGAGCAAACTTACGATTTTGTTGACCAGAAGGATTAACACTATAAAGATGAACATAATGATGTACCTCTTTTATCTGTTCCTGACCCTCCCTGTACATCTCACTATCCTTTTTATTCTCTCCGCACAACGCCCTTGCATTTTATTTGGGGGAGGGGGCACCTCAAGTAAAATACCAAACCCAACCCACGTCTTTCAGGAAATAGATCCTCAGAGTTAAGCAGAATCATGAGCTGAAGAAGTTTGTCCTTTAGGCTGATGGTGCAATAGACAGGTACCGCGATACCTGGTTTAACTGTTTGTTTGTGGTGGTGCCACAGTTCCAACCACTGTTGTGGGATGGTGATTATGTATATTAACGCATGTTACTTGGGCTGCCCTGACATAACACTTGCATATTTCTGATTGTTTATATGTACCATGTGGTTTTACGGTAATTAGCAAAAAATATACACATTGTCAATGATGCATCACCTATGCTGTTAATCTTACTGTATCATGCAATGTAATGTAAAATGGACCCATAGCCGTGTGCTGTGTTGTACCTTTTAACCACTTGAAAATAAAGGAGCTTTAATATTGATTACTGCTTGCTTTTTATTTTTCTAGAGTACTCAGATTAAGTTAAGGTTAGGGACCACTAATCATGAAATCTTATTGTTACTAATATTTGCTTGCTGAACATCATTGAACATTATCGTAATCAGTTTTTATTGTCAATTAAAAAAATAGCCAAACATATTAAAACATGAAGATGTTTATGGGAAATGTCAATATTACACCACATTCAGACTGTTTGGGACTTTATGACAGCTACCAGTACAAGGTAAGTGGATAAACTTCAAATAACTGAAACTATACATATTAATCAAGAACAACCATTACTGGAGATCATTTGGTCATCATTCGGTTTTACATGGACTGCGTAGACAAAACTAAAAATACATGTGTTTATATATAAGGAATAACTTTTAATAAATTGTATTTTTGCTTTTTTAACCACAGTAGTAATTTTTGTACACATTTAAATTCCTGCTTACTTAATAGAGAAATGTTATGGGGGGGAAAAGGTAGTAGTTATTTAACCAAAAAATGAAGTAAGCAAAAAGAAATTATATATTTTTTTGTTTTTAAGTTGCACAACCTTACTGATAAACTTTACAGATTGACTAGTACAAAAGGTAAAACAGGCATTGCAACATATTATACAATGGAATATTATCTTGGTGTATCTAAACAACATATACATCATTCTATCCCAACCAAAATAAACACAAAAACGTTCACCCCCCATCCCCATAATTAAACAATATGTCCCTAGAGTGCAGCGCATGAAAACAAAAAAGGTGTTTTCTTGATTTTGTTTCTTGGTGGTTAATTTCATCCAAGGTCAGTTATCCACTTGAACAGTCACTGGTTATATCATGCCATACTTCCTTGGTAAAGGGACTTCTGGTTTTATGAGGTTCATGATGTTCCCCAATTGTTCATAAGTGGCCATGAGTTTTAACAAATCTATCCATAGTCTCTTTGTTCATTGTGGCTTTGAAATAACGCCAATAAAAATAACAACAAATACTTTAATGGGGAATAAACCTCAATTATCACCATGTCTCATTAATATCTGAATAAATGCCCTCTTTTTATCTATAACTATAAACATTTAAGAGTTTCTTTCTATGCCATGCTTAAGTCCCAATATTGATCAGTATTAATTTAGCGGTTTTAAAACCAATAGCTGGTCGTAGATATTCTTTACTGCTCTTTTTAAAATGCAGAGGAAAACACATTGAAAAATATAATCATGAATAAAAACCTTAAATATCATATTAAATAAATAAATAAAATTATAAATCAACCATCCTTTTAAAAGTGAATACATAGCTCCATATAAACACAATCTTTTTGGTATATTTTTCCACTTTTGTTACAGAGACCTATATCCTTCTTTGTAAAAATAATAGTTTTTAAAGTGATTTTCTGGCCATTATATAATATCAAAATGGTTGCATTTGGAAATAGTATTCACGTATTGTAACATTTACCGTAATGAGGATCTCTTTAGCTGTTTCTGCAAATTCTAATGAATCTATTTGAATGGGGATACCGTGCGATCAAGAAATAAATATATCACTTAAATAAAATTCTACTTTAAACCTGCATTCCACATTTACACTTTTCCTACAAAAAATGCAAAGCTCTATAGCTAACTGGGCTGAATTTACAGTATAAAGGCCCATGCTGTCGATGAGTACAAAATTTCAGGTTGAATATGTTCTATGTAAAAGCTCAGTACATTAAAACCGAACAAGGCTCTTGTGCAGAGATGCTTTCTGTGTTTAAATATTTCAGTGTGAGCATTTATTTTATAATCAGCTCTAAATGAATTTGAATTAAGTTGCTAATAGTTTGACATTTAATATTATTAGTAACTGCAAAAAAACCTTGAACTGCCTAATTTTACCTGTTTTCCAAAAATAGCTTTAGAAAAGCTAATGGACTGCTGCAAGAGGACCCTGTGAAGATGCAGAAAAATCTAAAATCAGAAGCGGCTTTTCAACATTTGAAAATGTACCGGATTTGCTTTGTTCATAATGGCAAAAAAGAGTACATACTTGTTTTGTAGTGCTGACCGCACAGTTAATGTAAGGCATATGGGTAAATTACATATTTAGCTTGCTGAGTCTATGTATAATCATCTCTGGACAGCACCATTCTGATGCCCATTGAAACAATTTAAGTGGACTTTGAAAACACTGTTTGGTTAGTAGGATGTTACCCCATGAAGTTGGATTGAATGGTACTATAGCACACTCTTATGTTTGACAACAGAACTGGATAGTTTCTGGGAGAACAATTATCTGCAATTTTCCTCTGTTAGTCTGTGGTCAAGGGACAGAGGTTGGAGATGTAGCTTTATGACAGCGGAATTGACACAATCTCTGCATCCAATAATCCCCATATGCCAAAAAGCCAGCAAACGTCCAACAGGACTAAACGTTACCTTATCCTTACTTTAATCCAGAAATGTTAATCAAATTCTCAGTCATCTTACTAAAGTGTACTGGTGGTGGTGTTTACAATCTCAATGTATAGTCTGTGTTGTAGTTACATTAAGACTGGTTTGAGGTTAATAATCCATTGTGTTTATTGTTATCTGCTCAGACTACATCAGTATAAGCATTTCTAATGCAATCAGGACGCATTTACTTCATCAGGTTAGAAAGATATTTTCATGAATGTTTGGTCTCCCCAAAAATAAATATATATAAATAAATAAATACATACATAAATAGGCCAAAGTGGCTTTGCTGCCACACTTAAGATCTTAATGTTTAAATATTGATTAAGTGTCTTAGGAAAATACAGTCTTTGTGAATGTTTCTGACATCATAAAATATGTTGCTTCCTCCTAGCTGCATGGGATGAATAGCCTATAACTTCTGTGCTTTGGCCAGGTGTGGGTTCAAAGATTTGAAGATCAGAAGAGTCGAAATCTTACACTTAAATTGTTTGTTTAACCGTTCCTAGCTGATGTGAATACCCTTCCACTGATGTGATACCATGGTTACTAATCTTTGTGAATCTTCAAATTATATACATGTAGCAAGTTATCTCAAATTTCAACCCCCAGATATCTGTTGAACCAAAACACGATCTACTTAAGGAAGCAAATACGATTAGTGAGAGGGTTGAATTAATGCTCATAGGCTTAGAATCCAGCGCTCTCTGAACTGCTCCTGTAGCTAGGGCTTCTACTGTGACTGGGTGAGCGGCTCCGAGTCCGACTACGACTGTAGCTGCTGTAACTGTCGTAGCTCCGACTTCGACTACGACTGTGAGAGTAGCTGCTTAAGGAGCTGGAAGAAGATGGACTTGGTCGATAATAAGGAATTGGGCGTTTTCGGGCACTGAAAAGAAGAAAAAAACAACCAAGTTATAGTTCACAAAATATAAATTATTATTCTTCTAAGTTTTTGGTTAAGTAGTTACTGTGAAGACAGATAGTTAGTTCTGTTCAAGAAAGGCAATATGTGTAATCTTGTAAACTGGCTAAAATTTTGCAAATAATATTTTAGTATAAAGTTTTCTATGGCATAAATCATAAAATTTTGGAATCAGCAATATGCATTTCAAAGGTGAAATGTATATATTTTGGGCAAGTTTAAGATCTATAGAAAGCATAAGTGTTATGCATGTTGTCACAATAAGTAACAAGTAAAACAATGCTGATTTTTGTGAGCTTTGTCCTTGAAAATTAGTTTTAAGATGATTCAGGGCCCAGAGATAAGATAAACGTTCCCCTTTGCCCTCGCTGCAAGCCCTCTTTTGATAAAATACTGAAATCACATTATTTCAGCAAAATTTTGTGACTAACCCTTGTTTAGGTTGTTAGGAACCAGTCCTTGCCCTACCCTGGGTTATTTACTTCTTATGCCAGTCTCCTACTCAATGGTATACTATAAAACAGTATCACTGCACAACTGTAACATTTTGTAAAGTGCATTTTAATATAGATTTTGTGTTGGTCGCTAGTGTGATTTACAGTTTATTTTTACCAAATGTGCACACAGTATCCAAATCCAACAAAGACGCTGAAAATCAAGAAGCAGGTGGTTAGTAAATTGGATTGAAAAGCGTGGATTAGAGTTCTTATCCCAAGAATAAAATAATTCCACTCCATTTCCATTTTCTTTAGCTTCGTTTTTTGTTTTGTTACAAATTAGGAAACAGTTTTTATTTTTGCTTAAGAGGTGTGACTTCTCGTGGCTGGTAATAAAAAGCCAGGTTATTCTATATAGTTCACATAACTTGCTTACAAACAAATATGAACAAAAAGACTCATATACTTATTGTGATTCAGCAGCTTTTTGACACTATGCATTTTGATCACTGTTTTGTGGTATTTTTGGTGTGGTAAAGCAATAATTTTCCAAATGACGTCCAACTATTACGTTTTTAAAGGACGCAAAAAGTGTAATTTTCTAGGAGTGCCACCTTGTCAGAGTTCTACTGGCGGGCACTAAATAAATTTGCAAAAGACCAATGGAGTGCATCAGCTTTTTGGGAGAAGAATCTAAAGTTTGGTTAGAGCTGCGCAACACAAATATGACAGGTAATACTAAACAATGTTATCAATTTCCCATCTTAGAAGTGATTATATAGAAGCAGTCGCCCTGTGAATTGTTAGTGACTTTAAGAGAACAGATTTCCCGATAAACACCTCATGTCTAAAGAGACAATGAACCTTCAGAAAAGGAAGCGGTGGGAGTAACATGGTTACCATGACAACTTGCTGTAATGCACTTCGCTTCAAGATGATCTCCACAAGGAACCTTGAGATGGAATAGAATATCACAAATTGATATCATAAACAAAGAGTTCTCAGTAAAATGTGTGTATTACCTGTGAAATAAAATCACAAATCTAATGTATGCAAAGAAAATCCAATATTGCAGTTCAAGGCCTTTACGTAGATAGGGAAGAAACACCTGAACAAAAATTATGACCGCCCCTACAGGAGGTTACTTGTTATTTGAAATATATTTTTTTAAGTTTGTTCAGTTATCTTTTTTCCCTAACTGAATTTTGAGAGTTGACATTCAACATATGTGTTTGCGCATGCTAAGTTTAAGGTTGCACGCAGTTTTATTAGTGAATATATGAGTTGCTTTCTGAGGCCATGCAACTGAAGTCAAGTTAGCGCCTTCTTAGTGAATAGATGGGTGTAATATGCTCAAGATGGATATGGTAACAAATCTGAAGACTGAGGAGCATGGGTCAAAGTAGGCACAGCAACTGCAAAGACTTGGTAGTAACAGATCTTGCAGCTCCACTACAAAACCTGCACTCTAGACTTGCCTGGACTACTCTATGGATAATCCGGCTCTCTATCTGCTTAAACATTAACCTCATTGAAGCTGAAATCTGTGTCTGGCAGGGCCAGCATTAGCTAAACAAATTTGTGTCCCAAAGTTCTCACCTTTTTGTGCTGCCTAACCTAATTAACAACAATTAGCAATTTAGCAATAGGTTAGAATTAATAACTTATCATTGTGTTTTAAATATAATTTCCTTAATCTAAGTAGAATCTCTGACATATTAGCCATTATAAATGTGTACATATTCTTCCATTATTGCTGAGCCCATTGTATATACATTACAGAAAAACATGTATAATCATTTACAGAAACGAAGCAGGGGTATACAATGTTTATATGTTATCCCATTTGTCATATGTAATATCCGTCCACCAAATATGGACAAAAAAGTTAATAACAATTAAAAACTACTAGTACTTTTTGTAATAGCGAAATATTTTCTAAAGTTATTTATGGGAACATTCAGTAGTGGTTAGCAGGTGACGCCCAGCCTAGTGAACTTCTGCTGCAAGAAGGGATGAGTTGACCCAAGGTATGCATTGTTTAATTAGAGAGCTGTGAAGAAAAGCTGTAGCTGCAAAAATTTACTTGTATTGTTGACATCAATGCTTCCCTAATGTGGTTATTTAAACAGTTTAACCCAGCTAGAAAACATATCTAGCTGGGTTGCTAAAAATCCCTAAACCCTTAGTAAAATGATCACCCAGTTACATTCAAGATACCACCAATCTCCTAAACAAATGTGCTTACATTGACACAGTTCCTGATGGCACCATTCTTGCTACCATTGATGTAGAATAACTACACCAACATTCCCCACTGTGACAGTATAGCAGCTTGCCACAATTACCTGCAGCAAGAGAACCTAGGAATGGAACCCATAACACAACTAATACAGTTTATACTCAACCACAGCTACTTTATATTAGGACGGGACTTTTATCGTCAAAGAATGGAGACTGCAACAGGCACACAAATGGGACCACAATATACCAATCCGCTCATGGCCAAACTGGAGGAGGACTACATCTTCACCTGCCACACCAAACCACTATCCTAGTCATCTGGACTGGTAGCAAAGAGAAACCTCAGATTTCAAAAAGACTATAATGCCTTTGATCCCAACATAAACTTTGAACGGAGCTACTCCCACACAGTGATCCATTCAAATAGGCTCTGACTTGACTGTATCTATCTATTAGATCTCTGTTAGTATAGCTAATTTACTGCTGAGAAAATTATCCAATACCTCTGTATTTATTTTACTTTATTGTAAACCTGTGAACTGTGCTTTTGAATTTTGAAAAATTCTGTTTTCACTTTATTAATACCTGAGGAAGGGTATGACCTAAACAACTTGGTCTTGAAAGCTTATAGTTAACCTCTCAGTTAGCCAATACATGGTATCATTTAACTATACTTTTCTCAGGATAGTAATATAAACATTGTATTCTCATGTGGTATATTGCTTGGATTCAATGGACCATATATTTAAAATTAGAATTGTTATTTGCCATCATTTAGTCTTTATGTTACCTTGTAATTCTTCTAGGTTCCATGAAGCTAGGAGAATCCCTTCTCCTTTTCCGGATAGGTGAGTAACTTCTGGAGCGGCGCCGGGGCCGGGCTGCTTCTGGGTCATTATGTCGTGCTCGTGCATCACTATCTTTCTCTCTAAAATTTGAAAAAACCCATAGATATTGATATGTTCAGTTCACAATGACAAATACTGTGGAGAGAATCTGATTTTTACTAATACAAATTTCTATTTTCATATATGTTATCAAATATTATTTTGTATAATCATGTATGCATCTACTTAGTTTTTTTAATGTACAACTCTTTACTTACTATTACTAGCTATTTACTAAGAAACTTTAAGTAGTGTGACAAACCCTGTAGCGTGAGGGCCATAAATGTCACAGTTAGGGATCTTCAGCACAGTTCTCAAGGGCAATAAGTCTCAGGAACACCGACTTGTAGCAAACGGTGCTTTATTTTCAACTGCTCAAATGAAACACCCCAAAAACAAAATCATAAAAGAAATAAACCTAGCTCCCAATCAGAGCCACCTCTAGCTATACTATGCTGGCCCAGACTGACCAACCTCAACACCCACTACCTAGACCTCCCAGCCAGACCAGCTCTGGAACCCCCCCCAGACAACACACACAGGTCCAGGCAGCAGGTATTGCCTCACTTGGCTCAGGGATTGTCTTCTCCAGGGCGTCTCCTTGCCCTGGGAATACAGGGGAACTTCCTCTTCCCCCAACAGTCTCTCTGATCATCAGGCTCCAGGGGTTTTAATGCCCAGCAACTGTGCCACATAGGAGTCTTGGACCGGATCCTGCAGACCTTAAGCCTCTTGAGAAAGCCGGCATAGATTTTGCACTGGAAGGGTGGAATGGAGCATTGGCCCACCCTGCTCTCCACTTGCTCCACCCCAGGGACCCATATGCATAACTTGTATAGCACCTGCACCCAAATGCCAAACAAATAATTTCCCTGGGGTTTACAGCATCACGGCAGTTAAAGATAATATACTATTTTGCTTTTAGTTTGGAGTGAATTGTTAGAATTCAAGTTATTTTTTTTAATTCATGTTCATACTAAGTCATTATCACACGTTCTAATTCACGGGAGGCCACAAGCTCCTCATCACACTCTAGCCCACAATGCAGTGTAGGTAAATTACTATACTTGTCTTCATGTTTCTTCTTCTGCAGCAAATGTGACACAGTCTCCTTATACTTCACGACAGTTACCTGTGCAGAAGTTACTTCTTTTACAAAATTCACTAAAATATTAAGGTAACCAAGCCCTAATAATATAGTATTATACTTTGCTCTAGGATATATAGAAGCTATTGTTGCGGGAGTTAACTTTTTAATGCAACCTTCAAAAATATACTGAATTCCGAGAACACTTAATCATATAGATCATGCTAATCATACAGAATAATATTTAAATTTACATAGTGTCTTTTTAGTAGTCTTTATCATGAACAGTTCTAGAAACCTTTTGTTTGTCCTTCATTATGTACCTGTTGAGACTCTTCTTCTGAGAGACAGATCGAGACCTGCTCCTTCCTGACCGCTTATCGCGAGATCTTGAACGAGACACTGATGGACTTGAGCTCCAGGAGCTGCCTCTGTTTCCTGTGCTCTTCCGTCTGCCTGTGCTCAGTTGAGGACGCTTTGTTGAAGACTCAGAACAACTGTTTTGTCTACCATGGTGTCTTGTTTTTGACCTATGTAATAAAAAATATGGTAGTATCAATTTATTTATCTCATTGACCTAAAAAGTTATGTGTAAGCTAAATCATACTATATTGTATGGGAACTGAATAAGGAACTGTAACATATCAATACTAATTTTCAAAATTATATACAACATACTGTATGTTTAACATTTTTTGTACTGCTATGTTGCATGTGAGAGCTACCATGTGCTAACACACACACACACATTTTAAATTACTTAGATAAAACACGGCTAGAGAAAACATAATATTAGCATTATTCAGCACTATATACACATGTGTAGTAATACTGGATGCTTGTCTTTGTATTCCTGTGAACACATCTTCAGTTTCATCTATGTAATATATGTTCGGTTTAGCTTAGTTCAGGATGATTCCCCTTACTTTTTTGCTGATGAGCAATGGTTCTTCTCAACCCCTGTTCCATCTGATAATACAGATCCTTCAGAATCACTGCTGTAGCCAGTGTGACTTCCTGAGTTCACAGATGATGCCCTCTGCGTTCTGTTTCGACCCCTGGACCATCCAAGGCGTCTCTCAGATGATGACCTGGAGCGACGCCTGCGTTTATCATCGGATGAGCATCGACCACCTTTACTCGATGAAACAGACCTTGGGCTTCTGACATCGTGCCGACTGTTGCCCTTGTGATGACTTGGGGAAGTTTCCACTTTCACTTGAGTCCTTGGAGAAGGAGATACTGAACTAAGCCCCTGCAGAAAGGGGAACATATAAAGAAACGGAGGAAAGAGACAAGTTGGACAGAAGTGTTAGCATAATTCCAACAAGGAAAGATTCCAAATGGTAAACTCACGGTTGCATACGGCACGTTAACACAGAGGTTCTACACTGAAACTATTCTTTCTGCTTAGCCTTCTGACCCCAACAATGCAGCTCATGCAAGTTTGCATGCAAAACGCAACAAAAAGTAAATAGATAACAGAAAATAACTGTAAAGAGCAGGTGGGGAAAGATATATATATATCTATGATTGTAAGGCCTCACATAAATGAAAAGAAATAAAGATAATTAATGTAAATTACAAAAAATACATGGGTTAAAAATTGTTGGATAAACAAAGAAGGGAAATTAATTATAATAATAGTGAGGAGTGAGAGAGACGCTTGGACAAAACAGCACAAAAAACTGGAAGAGATTGAGAAGGGAGCAGGGAAAAGTAGAAATAATAATAAAAAATAATAGTAATTAAACAAAAAATCACAAATGTTACTGAAAAAAACTAAATTGACTTTTTAAAATTTCATTTTGTCTGAATTCCTTTTTTTTCCGGCAGAGTACTGTTGAGCTTTCATCAGCACTCTATGTTCGCAGTTCTTTGTCACATAGTGATTTGTTTTTATTTGATTTAAGTCCCTCTTGGTTAACATCCACTTACCAAGAAAGTGGCATTTCCTCCTTTAGTAGGTAAGGTATGAAGAGAAGGGAAAAGTGGGGCAACATAAGTGCATCATTAGATTCACAAAAATGCAAGAGAGATAGAGAGAGAGAAAAAAAATAAAGAATGAAAAAAAACACACAAACCCACTTTTCCTGGCCTTGTATTATAAGAATTATTGGAGATGCCAATCATGTGGTTTGGGTGATGCTTGTGCTTCTATTTCTATTAAAACTATAAACAGCTGGAAGGCTTCTTTTTCCTGAACTATTCAGAATTTGAAAATTCTAGGGATTTAACCATGATTTCAGTAAATGCACTTGGGTCTAGAAATCTAATATTATGGATCATGCAACCTACACTAAAATCCAAAAATTAACAAAAAAAAAAAACAACTGACATATTCATGCTTGGAAGATTTTCTCTGGTTAAAATGTGGCCAGTGTACAAAGCAATGTTGCATAAAAGAACTGAAATCTAATGTTTAAAGCTGCTCTAAAAATATGTAACGCTGCACAGCTGGATTCTGGAACTCCATCCCCATGGTTCCCATCGTATGGACACAATGCACTGACTTTCCATACCATGTTTGCCAGCTGTCATGATCTTTGAATCTCAATTGTTACAATGCCAGTAAAACTGTTCAAACATCAAAAACCACTTGAAATACCAACTGAAAACAGATGTACAGATTCAGAATGTAATTTTAAGGCATCTATAGAGGAATACTGTGAAAGGCATTTGGAGATCTGAATCAACTTGCGAACACTGACACCATGTATGAAAAACACTGAACCCAATATCACGGTAATTATATATATAAAAAAACGGAGTTAAATGATTTTCTTTATAAAAGGTATTATGTATCAGGTTACTTAAATTACAGGGGGTTTTAGCAGGATGCACCAGTATGACATATATAGAATGCCATATGCAGTCACTGTGAGCAATTGTAAAGATCTATGTCTATGGAGGCTGAGATCCTACTACAATGAGATGTGCAAGGGAAAAAAAGACTATACAGATGAGTACTGTAAGCGTATTTGAGCTTCTCACCTTTTGTTTCTGTAAGTCCACATTGCTATGAGATATATTGTGTATGTTCTGCTTAAAGTGAAAAGGAATATGATTTGCTTTTTACAAACTTCCAAGTTGGTGTACTTTATATATGGATATGTTTGTGGCTGTACAGGTATATCACTGCTTTGCATGTAATTTCAGCAACAGTTGCATAATAATAATAATAATAGTTTGCTAACTAATCAACTTAATCAGTGCCGGCTTTTGTGTCACGTGACAATTGAGTATTGGGAAGGACTGGTTTGTATAGCTACAAATGTGTTGAATTCAGCATAGAGTAGTTGGTATAGCACATGGAGCCATGGCTGGAAATGAGTTAATCTAGGCAGAAGAGGGTAGACTTGGGCAGAGCCACTGTTCCCAGCCAGAGTTTAAAAGGCTACCTGGAGGGCTGGTAATCTTCAGCATACCCATGCTTCTGGGCAAATTCCCAGGTCACAAACATAGTAACAAAAGCTGGCCAGTTTATAAGACTGAGGGCGTGTGCCTAGATTTAGGGTTTTACTGGAAGCAACAAAGTGTAACTATTATAACGACACTCCACTCATCTTGTACCATTGCTGCCTCTACTTCTACATCTTACTGGGTATTTATTTTATTTTTTACATACATGGTGTCTGGAGTATGAATATGCCCAGATTGGCTGAGCCATGTCCTGAGTAACTGGACTTTGAAAGACTGCAATAAATGATAAAACATAGTTATCAAATATACCGCATACAATATGATCTGATGTATCTGGTTCAATGTATTTAATTAACGCGTGAAAAAAGAAAACAACAAATGTTAAACTGACAGAATTTAATGATATCTCAGGGCTGCAAGTGATGATTAAGTGTAAGTGTCCTACTATTGTTTGGCACTTAGTCCAATGTCATTCTATTTATTGTGGTGATTCACATGAGGATCTTGGGCTGGTAAAGCAGGCAAGCAGTTGTTTGTGTCAAGTGCGACTTATTTTACCACATCACAAAAGCATGGACATTAAGAAACAACATAAGTAACAAACTTATAACTATACAATTATAGACTCCTAAAATGTTCAGTAAGCTGTTGTCAAGTAAGCCATCCTATAAAATGTCTTAAGCAGGATATGGTGTTCAATAACAAAGCATTGAAGAAGCCTAGACAGTATGGAGACTTGTGATATATGTCTGTTGCTAAGGATGTGACAGTAATGTCTATATACAATATATATCAATCTATATATCAATCAATATATTGTGAGGTCATATTACAGTCGTTTTACTTATATTAACTTAGTTTTGATGACATCAGGGAGGGCTCAATGTCAGTAAACAGATGGCAGATTAGAAGAAGGTGGTCAATCTGTATAAGGGGTTATATATGATTAAAAGTAAAGATAAATGTGAATGTGAAACACGTTGTGCTGAACATATATGAGATATGGCCAAACTCATCAGCAGAGCAGATAGGCAACATAGTACAGTACTTCAAAACACTGCTTTAATCACTCATTTCCGCTCAACTCTGCCATACTATAACATTATCACTTCTCCTTTGATTATATCTTTAAACAATGTTTGCCAATGAATAAAACTATTAGGTTGCCAAGCTTGGTGTTATAATTAATATTTTAAAGAGAAGGGATCTTCCCTTTTCTATGGATCTGTGACCTTAGTTTAAAGTTACCATGTGGACATTTTGTGAGGTGGTGGTACCTGCTTGGACACCCTTACTACAGGTTCATAGATATTATCTCACCAGTTATACATATGGGCATTGTAACTATCTCCTGATCACATTCCTGGTTTGTAGAGATAGACTTCTCCCAAGATATTACGATTAACAGTGGAAATGTTTATTAATGCTTTATTAATGGTCACACTGCTTGCATCTGCTGCCCCATGTTCACCAACCCAAATGCAATTCTTTTTAGTGCATTAGTTTATGATTGACCCAAGCCAGAACCTACCTCTACCATTGGCAAAGTCCACTAAACAGGGAAACTTGCCTTTTTACCATAATAGTTCTTCACAATGGAGGTTGGAGGACTTGTATTTTTGAATAAAATAAAAAATATATACATACTTTGCAAACAAAAAGCTGAAATTTCCATTACATTAATGAACTGCTGAAGTCAAAAAGTTTATAATGGCCAGCTGAGCAGTCTACACCAGAGTCTTCTCAACATTTAGAAGGACAGAGTTCTAAAGTACGTCTAACATTAAAATGTTCACTGTCTACTTACACTTTTTAAATATAACTGAAGGTTCACAATAGAAAATGCCCCATAGTGTTGAAAATTGAATACATTTTCCTCAGTTCTCAGTATTTTTAACTAGTGTTATACCAACATGAACTAAATTGCTGAGTTGTTAGTTGAGCTACAGAGTAAGTTCAACTAATTTAAACCTAACTGCAAACCACATAACAAAACTGACTGGGGGAGCAACTTGTTTAGTTCGGTCAAGACCTATTACGATGGACACCCCAAGTGTCTGGACTGAGTTGCTATCACAAGTAACTTAGCTACTATTAAAAGGCTTACCTTAGAAAATACTTATAGTCAGCCATTCAGATATTTTCAAACAAATCACCTACTTTCCTACTACTTTTAAAATGTGAATTAATTCATGGAAGAAGACTATAGCAGATACGAGTATTTGTCAGTCAATAATCAGCATTTACAAACTATAATCTTGCTTTACAAATAAAAATTATATATAATGTGTGGGTTGAACCCAGAGCAATTACCTCCATTAAATCCCTTCATGTAAACAATACGATCACTGTGGAAGAATACAGGATGACCTATGTCCCATATTCTGTTCTCCTGAACACAATATTTCCACTAACTACTGATAACACCCGTTTGTTTGGATACTAAGCCCAAGGTTTGTCTGGATACATCATCCTGACCTTCTTCGCTAATTAGTTGTTTAAATATGTTTACTAATAAGGGCATATGTATTATGATTGGTTTAGGATAGGGCGTTATTTCTGGTATAATAAACATGAATCTTATTATGCAAACACTTTTGTCTGTGTGTGTGATTTCTCACTGGTTGATCAGGATACTTATACAATTTGGAACACCAAGGTATAGAAGTACTCGGAAGTTCTCCGACATCACTTAGCTTTAATATTTATATGTTCTATACATTATTTAGTTTCACTGCAAATAAAAGGACCCGTATTCTATCCAAATGAATTACGTTTATTATTATGGTTTCCTTACATTGACTTTCTATTAAGTACTGAGCTTGGACAACATGGCAATTCATAGAACTCTCTGAGCCTGCAAAGTTTGGCAATCTTATTGTACTTATTGCCAAATTGTGTTTCAGTAATATCTGTTTTAATGTCAAAAAACGTATAGGATATTAGGTACAATATTATCTACTCCGGATAAAGAAGATCAAGCTCTTATTATTGTCTCAGAGAACAACTATTGTATTAAACAGAAACTGTACAAACAAATGGGGACAACTACAAATTACAGGACACAACCAAAAGCATCTTAAAACGTGTTTAACTCCATGAAACACGAGTTGTGAGATTCGAATATAAATTAAAATACCAGAAAACTGACCTTTTCTTTGGGGCTTAAATATTACATTCATTTTTAAAACAGTTTTTTTTCTAGTGCTGTCAAATTCTAATTATGTTTTGTAAAAGGACAAGAATGACTTCTGGAAGATCTACTAGGCCATCAAAAATGAGCAAATACTATAATAAAGGTTAGAAATAAAGGCAACAATGTTTATGGGGCTTCGTATGGGAGAAACACAGACTTACTGACAAACAAGGCACAGAGGAAAGAGGTATTTCACAGTATATGCTAATGTGCGATTATCCATTAGCATACCTCGGGTTTGACCCGGAGATTGCCGGGTGAGCACTGCTTCTCCGCTTCTCTGGGTCAAGACCCGAATCCCCTGGGTCGCGGGGTCTTAGCACGCCCCGCTCCCTGCCCATTTTTCCTTTAAATGTATAAAGTATGCAGACTTTTGAACGGGGGTAATTTCATTTTTTTCTTTGTTGCCATGTTGAATATGAATCCCATAAGAAATGTGTACAGCTGTGTAAAGCTGAGATCCCAGACAGAAAGCATTGATTTGTGTGGCAATAGATTGCAGGCCTAGATCTCTTCCATTCATTTTAATGACAAGCACATCTGCTAGTTTATGCATGGTATTGGAAGGACCATAACACATCTAATAAGCAATCTAAATATAGCTTAATTCTGAGCTAAGTTTGTTAAAAAAACATAGATGTAATTTTATAACACACAGTCGCTCTATAAGTGTCCAAAAAAATTAAAATTAAAATTAGATAAATTGTAAGAATTTAGAATTAATGCTTTTATTATGAAAATTGCATAATTATTTTGCACAAAATTTGACAAAATATATGTAGAACGTTACCAAGGATTAAACAAAATACAAAATAATGGGAACATTTTGCAAGACCATTAACAGAGAAACTAGTTTTAAATACCGGTAATTGTAAACATCTACCTTCCATGTCAAATTGTGTGTGATTTCATGACTTTGAAATTATGTCTCCCAATGTACTATTTTACTCTCTACATTTTAGTTAAATCCTGGAAATTTGGAAAGATATTCTACATTGTACATTTTTACATTTACAATGTATAATTTTGCAAAGTATCATATCTCAAAAGTTACCACGCTACCCCGTATTTGCCGTGTACTGAATCCTATTCTAGCAGATTATATTTGGCCGTTTTTGTATATGCCTTGACTTTTCCAGTCAGTAACGTTATTATTATTGTAAGGCAATAACAATGACTGTTTCAGAAATTATTATATCATAGAAATTTCAATTGTTAACTATAGACATAAAACTTAAGACAATTAAAATGCAATAAGGAACTTCTGATGAGATGATTTACCCTTGTGACCAGAAAATAAATAAATATGAAATAAAACATAAAATATATATATACAACAGATTTTCTTAACTACATTGGATATTGATTCATATTTTCCATCAGGCTACTGTTTAGTCAAAAAGATATTTATCAAAATAAAAGATACTAAGACCTGCTGTTTTGTTCACAAAAGGATTTAACATGTAACTATTTGGATGTTCAGAGGCCTATTTCCATATTAAATAATAACCTAATTAGTCGATCTGTGTTTTAAAACAAAACCACAATGAAAAATAGATGGTGTACATTACTTGGGAACAAACACAAAATAAAAAAATGGCTATAACACACAGAAATGCATTCTCTTTAAAGATAAATGCCTATTTATATACATATATGTGTATATATATATATATATATATATATATATATATATATATGTGCGTGATCGTGAGAAATTTGTATATATATATATACATTTTTGATGCTGAAAGATGGTCATGATGTAAAATTCTTGGTAAATGCTATACAAACCAAAAAATTTGTTTTACATTTTTAATGATTTTTTTTTTTGCCAGAAAGAAATTGAGCAAATATAAAGAAATACACAATTAACATTATTAAATATCTACTGTACTTCAACAGGCTCATCTGCAGATGTGAACGTGCACAGGGAGACGAATACCTACCTTCTTTAAATGTCAGAGACAGGAATGCAATAATAAAAGAAAACAATAATCTCCACATTTGGAGTGCAGAATAGAGGGAAAAAGACAATGACTCTTTAGTAATCACATCCCATAACCAGTTTTTGTTTTTTCTCTTCCAATTAGATACATTAGCCAATGTAATATACCATCTCAATTCCTTTTTTGTTTGCATACGTTGTTGCCATTTTGAGGAGCGGGGAAGAAGAAGTTATGCAGCTTTTTGGGGGTTCGTCATTAAAAGTTACCATGCATGCAGTGTTACTGGCAAACAAATGTGATATATCAGAGGCCTTCAACTACCATAGTGTTCGAAGACCAGCGTAGAACGATTGGAAAAGTGAAAAAGAAAGGAGCAGACATGGAAGCCAACCATAATGAAATGGAAATTGCTATTTAAAAGGGAAGTCAACTAGAGTCTTGTATAATGTAATGGAATAACCAAGTAACTTTATCTACCTTGTATACCCAATGGAAAGCTTGGAACAAATCTCTGAAAACAATCCACTTTTGTCCATTTGAAGACTTATACAATAGGAATCAGCAGTTCTCTTTGCGTAGTACTCAGATATAATTAGCCATTTATTCTCCATGTGAAACAGAATAGTTTTGGGTGATTTACTTTTATTCACTAGCCAGTTATATCTTTTTCTCCTGCTTCTGACGAGATGGTGGAATCAATCTGACATAATACATACAGACTACTATTTGACCAATAGTGTGTATGTTACTACACAAGTGGCCATCCTCCTTCAGCTTTTAAGGCACATAGGTTACACTTACCTTCAAAGACGATAGTTCTGTTTTTGTGAGTTACTGTAAACCAACATAAAAATAGTTCCTGTATGTTATATATATATTACATTTGGGTTTCCTGAAACATGGCTAGTTCATATGGAGTCATACCGCACTTATACTTGTTGTCTTCTTGGACACTTTCTTTTTTTAAACTTAAAGCTCAAATGAGCTAACCTCTTTATTTTTTCCCCTTTGTTTTAACCAAATTATGTATAGGCTACTGTACATAAGCTTAATAATTAGAGGTATTATATTTTGTTTACCTTGCTTAAAGAGAGCAAATAAATTGTAAAATCAATCATTTTACGTCTTAGCATCTTAAAACAGCTGAATAATTTGCGTGTGTAACCTGTATACCAAAAGTATGGCTTCTGTTTGATGCTGTGTGATATAATCAGTTATCTTCCCTTTTAAATTAACTAAAATATACAGTTTCAAGAAAAATAAATAAAAATAAAATAAATGATAAGGAAAAAAAAAACCCGAACATTTCCCTGTGTTACCACTAATAAGGCCCACAATGACAGACACACGGAAACAAAACTCTAGTACATCACAAGAGAAAGTAAAAAGATAAAGATCAAACTGCATTTCTGTTATGATAGAGAAATGGAAATATGAGTGAAAAAACACTAATGACACTACTGCTCCCTAAAATAAATCCAAAATATTACCGATTTTCAAATGAGAAGCTAAAGAAAAACACAGATGAGATTAAAAAATAGAAATAAATTAATCTAAATTAGATTATTCTAAAGTATACTAAACATGCACTTAAAGCATAAAAAACTAGGCATTGATAAGGAATTAAAATATAATTAGTTGCGTCTAGCTTTACCTAAATTGCAAGTTTATAATACTCAACACTAGCCTTCTGTTTGGTTGTGAATAAAAACAAACTAGGCAGAGATAAGGGAATGTATCACAGATAAAACTATGTATATATATGTATATTTATATTTATATATTTATATAGGGAGAGAATGAACCAGGAAAAAATAAAGGAATGTAGAAAGTTATAATAAATGCAGAACAATAGACATAGGATATAATGTTGACAATATATAGGTTTTCAACAATAATAGCTTCCCAGTTATATGCACAATTAAGTAGGGAAATGTGTTACAATAATAAGCAAATATACTTTACATATATCCTAACAGGCAATTGGGATACTCAGGCTCAGGGCAGGTTATTTGATCGGTCACAGGAAAGTGGAATTTAATTTTTAGTCTGATGATTTCTCTAATTTTACCTGTAGATAATACAAATTTGTCTTGTACAGTCATAATAAGGTGACTAGCGTTGAAGCAACAAGAAATATAGTGTTTTTTTATCAGATAATGCCATGTGTCTAAAGATCAGTTATGGAGTAGAAAATTAATGAAACCTAAAGAAGCTTTGATTAGCATCTCTTAAGTGATACGAGATGCCTCAATACATATATACATCAAATTAGATTGTATCAATCAAATAAAAATGCACAGTGCTAAGAGGGAATTAAAATACAACATTAAAAAGAAAATCTAGACAAAAATACAAGAAATTAAAAACACAAAAATAAAAAATATGAAGCTTCAGAACAAAAGAGCAATCAGTCCTATATTTGCTGATATTTTCACTTTTTCTCTGACATATTGTATTTATTAGCGTAACCATTTCTTTACCTCTTATAACCTGCTAAGTGTTTATTCGTATTTGGATCGATTTTATAAATACTTTATAATTTATATTGTCTTCTATGTAAGTTTTTATTTTTATCTTTAAATTCGCTTCATTTGTCCATTAGCATTGTGCATTTTGCCTTCGATTTCTGATCTAGTTTCTATCATTATAATATATCATAACATATAATTATGTTGTAGGAGGCTATTACTATTTTTTTTACTTTTTGTGCCAATAAATGGTTATGTTACTAATTATTAGTGTAATATCAATGAAGTTTATATTCAAATGACTCAAATGCATGTTCAAGTCTCAATGAATGTTTAACATGCATTTATTTGCTAAAGTAATTCTTAATGTTATAGATGTATCTAAAATGATAATTATAATAAATATTATGCCCCCCATATCTGTGTATGAGGTAGTCCGTGCAGCCACAAAGGCGTCCTCTTTCACTGTCTACATGGCCCTCAGTACCAGGAGGTGATGGAGCCATGATGGGAGAAGAAATATTAGTGAAGTAGTAGTTTGTGAGTATGGCTACTCTATGAAACACCATCCATTGCTAATTGACAGGAATACTTGGATCAGTGCAAGGCATATTGTTATTTGAGTCAATAATACATTAATGACTGTTTTTATACTCTTTCATACAGATATCTTATATACGATGTCTTGCTTTGACAATTGCAAGTGGACCTATATTCCCCATGTCCTGATGAAAATATGAATAAATACTCAACGTTGATATAAGAACTGAGAAAGACTCACAAAGCAGAGACAATGTATAACAACTACGACCTATTACCTAATACAAGTACCATGGATGTATTATAGACCCAAAAATGGTAACTCAGTTTGAATTTAACTTTTTGTACATAAACATAACGCTATGTCCAATAAAAATTTTGAGTACACGAACAGCAACACGGTATTTGAAATACCTAGGAGAGGACTTATGTCACCCACATGAACATGTTATAGTCGTGTTATTTTGATTAAGCACGTTTCTTTAGTACAGAGACAAGGAACACATTCCTGGATGAGAACATGGTCATATTTCCAGGAGATGCGGCATTGTACTGGAACATCTCAGGTGAGTAGTATTATTTACCGGGACAAGTAGCATACAGATATATGGATAAAAAAGAGGGTTGATAACTAGCCTATAAACCATGGCTTAATATGTTTTAGACACTAAATATAACTTTTTACATGTATATTTATTAAAACTGATTTCTCCCTTTGAAGCTACAGATGTGTTAAGGTAAAGCACTACACTTCTTAAAGAGAAAAAATGAAGAAGTGCTATTACATATTCTTAATGTGGCTTTTCTTTCGTTGGTTTTACCAGTGCTCCTTCATGTCTTTATTTGGCTGATGGACATGGTTACTAGCCCTTTTCACAGACCATCATACTCTGACAACTACAAGGTCTGTAAACACTACGTTTTTTTCCATTCAGTTTCATCCAGGTGTGAAAGCCCTTTGTAGTGTACTGTTAAGATAAATGATCAGGCGCAAAGACGAGACATGGGATTCATGTCACAAAATAAAAGTAGAATGTATAGAGTTTGAAGGAACGCAACAAATGACCACATACTGTCATCTTAGATAGACAAGTACATTCTAGCAGAAGAAGGGTATCTTACTGGATAGCATCACTAACCAGATTTGTATTGCTGGTAAAATAAAGTGCACGCTCTAATAAAACTTCTGGTATATTGGAGGCTTCTGCTTTGGAGACACTGAGCCTTTGAGTACAACGTGAGGAACAGGAAAATAGATATTCATTTTAAATAAAAAAAAACAATGAAAGTGTGCTTACATCCAAATGTTTTTCTAGAAGAGTGCCATGTCCTTGGCTGTGGTGCCCATTATGAGTGCCACTCTTGTGCCCATTCTGGTGTGGGGTGGCGGATCGGCTGTGGCCAGTGCAGGAAGAAGACCGACTACGACTGGATTGGTGGCTAGAGGGCTTATGGTCATCCTGTCTATGTTTGGGACTTTGTCTATGAACAGAAATAAGTAAATAGTCATATTGCATTCAAATGTACACATAGGCATATCTACAATGCACTATTCATAAACACCGATCAGCCATAACATTATGACCACCTGCCTAATATTGTGTAGATCCCCCTATTTGCTGCCAAAAACAGCCCTGACCCGTCGAGGTATGGACTGCACTAGAGCTCTGAAGGTGTGCTGTGGTTTCTCGCACCAAGACATGCAGCAAATCCTTTAAATCCTATTAAGTTACGAGGTGGGGCCTCTATGCATGCATCCTGGTGCCATGTGTTCTCCAGCTAAGCGACGCACATGCACCCTGCCATCCACGTAAAAGAAAATGTGATTCATCAGGCCAGGTTACCTTCTTGCATTGCACTGTGGTGCAGTTCTTATGCTCACGCGCCCATTGTAGGTGCTTTCAGCAGTAGACAGAGGTCAGCACGGGCACCCTGACTGGTCTGCGGCTACACAGCCTCATACACAATATACCGTCATGCACTGTGTGTTCTGACACCTTTCTATCAGAACCAGCATTAACTTTTTCAGCTACAAAAGTTTGCCTGTTGGATTTGACCACGCAGCGTTTTCATCAATGAGCCTTGGCCGCCCATGACCCTGTTGCTGTTTCACTGTTTTTGCTTCTTTGGACCACTTTTGATAGTTACTGACCACTGCAGACTGGGAACACCCCACAAGAGCTGCAGTTTTGGAGATGCTCTCACCCAGTCATCTAGCCATTACAATTTGGTCCTTGTCGCTCAGATCCTTACGCTTCCAATATTTTCCTGCTTCTAACACATGAACTTTGATGATGAAATGTTCACTTGCTACCTAATATATCTCACATATCTTATATAAGAGTAGTCATAATGTTATGGCTGATCGGTGTATGATTACTTAAAACAAAAGAATGTATTGATTCTTGTTATAGAACACCCATAAGGTGTTCATTAGGCATGAACATGCACTAGCCAGTCTATATGTTTTAACTTCAAAGAAGTGTAATTGTTCTTTCTGTTCTGTGAAATAAATGTTCTTCTCATCAAAGTTTTTATGCTGTTGTGAAATTGCATAAAATTGTTACAAAATGGTTGTGCAATTAATCTTTGCTAGAAGTAAAAAGCTCATGAAACGTGTTGATATTGGCCAAACTGAGTTGTTTTGACTTATTCTTAAAAGGCACACATGCCTACCTGCTTGGTGACTTGACGCTGCTGTAGTCAGTTGAAAGTGATGCGCTACGGGAACTACAGCTGCTATGTGTGTGGATTCTGCGTGCTGTTGAAACACTGTTAGACCTGTCAGATTTGCACAATGAAAAAGGCATAAATTGTGATGGAAATGTTGATGACGCACCCGTCTAGATAAAATAGCAATAACCATATTATGTCAAAGTGCCAGTCACAGAGATTAGTGGAGTAACCTATGTCCTTGTTCATCCAGTCCTTTACCTAATTACAGTAGGGATCAGTACTAAGCCCAGCAGTGGCCTGTCTGTGCTACTGGCATTAACACCCAGGGCCGGCCCTACAATGGAGCCGAGTGGGGCAATTGCCACAGGCGGCACTTTTGAAGAGGCGGCACTTTGCCACCCCAATCGCTTTTTTTTTTTTTAAGCAGAGGAGAAAGAGGGGTGCCGAGTTGTTTTCACTTACCCGCTCAACGCCCCGTCTCTCCTCTGCGAGCCCTCTAGCTCGGTCTCGGTGCCGGCTTGTAATGCTGAGCGTCGGAAGTGACATCAATTTCCAGCGCTCAGCATTACAAGCCGGCACTGTGGCAGAGCAGGGAGACTCGTCGTACGACTATTTAAAGGTAAGTACAAAGGGGGGGATAGGGTAGATAATGGCGTCGGCAAAGTTTAAAATGCCGCCCCCCCCCGGTGTCGGCAGGGGGGCGGCATTTTAAACTTCGCCCCAGGCGACGTTATGTCTTGGGCCGGCCCTGTTATGAAGCTCTCCATCTTAGCAATGGTTCACCACAAGCTAATCAAGCAACCTGACATGGCTTCTTCAGCCAGCTGTTGAACGTGTCCATATGAAGGACTAAGATATTAAAGGAAATGAAGAGTTTGAGCCAGTTCTGCTCAGGACAGTGCTCCTCTACCGTTTATGAGAGCTCACTCCCATCTAAAAAACATTAGAACTGTGATTTAATTCTATTTAATCTAATGATGTTCATCATTTATTATAATGATAATCATTATAAAAAAACCAACACAAAACATTTGCACAAAAAGCATTTTTAATTTCTACAAAAGTTTACTGGCTCCTGCTCTTGTGTCCCATGAACAAAGAAAAATTTTAGTTGACTAAGCTGATTAATGGATTATTTCTGTGAAGTGTTTGGACATTCAACAATACCAGGGTTGGGGTTTCTAATGCTGCATTTAGTTTAGCTTACTTATAAGTTTTCAATTTAGCAGTATCAATACCTTTTTCTGTCTTTATTTTTGTCTCTCCTTTTGTTCCTTGGGCTTTTGGATCTGCAAAAGAAATAGTAAATAAAAAAGTATTTTGATATAACGAGTATTCCAGATAGTAATGCTAAGCAGTGCATTTCATATTTCATGTTAGTTTATGGCTCATATAACCTCTAACTAGATAAAATGGAAATTATTCAATTAATTCATGCAAAACACAACTGTGCATCTCTGTTCTAAAGATAAAAACCATTGCCTTTAGTACCAAATAAAGATAATTTCCAAATACTTTATTTAATCCGAAACATTGAAATGTTACTTGAGCTTTTTATAAAAAATCAAAGTTTGTTGACTGTTGTCTTTAATATACCAGTTTGTAACTGAATTTGAGTAGAACTGTGATTTCCCTTGAATTGTATAATTCTATCTATATAGTCCTACAATACTTTAGCAGGGTCAACCCCAGTGGACTTTGCCTGAGGCAAATCATTGGAACAGCAATGTAGTCACTTTTGCTAAATTCACTTTTTCTATGGAATCTCTTCACAAGTGGACAGATGGAGTAATAAAACACCATCAATTATGACATCACTCTGCTTTACTTATCTCATCTTATGACAATATCGGTTTTTCTGCCCCATCATAAAAATGCCACTGGAGTACACATCTCACCTTCTCTTCTCTCCTCACCCGAGGTGAAAATAATAAGAACTTCTCTCCAATCTGCTTATCAAGCTCACACAAAGGCAGAACATCTGCACTACCTAAAATCCCACCTCTTATCTGACATGCTACTTCTTCTACTATGTTCATCCAACATTAAACATAAAGCTCTTGAAAGACTTCCACAAATCTACAGAAATATTTGTGACCATGACCCTTTACAACTAACACACTTTTACCTACCTTCCAAACATCCCTACCTCCCTACCTGCCCTGATACGGGCTCTACCCTCAACTTTAGTCTTCAAACTGTCCTTTTCCCACTTGGTATAAAAGATTGTGCCTATGCTATACCTATACCTTTTTCTACCTCATTCTATCATAGAGCTATGCATATTAACCTTAAACGCTCCCTAAAAACCAACCAATTCAGAGATGCATACAATCTACTCTTTTAATACCCACATAACTGCATTATGAAAACAAGCAATCTATTCTCTCCACCTTCGAGATATTCACACCACTGATTTCTCCACATGACTTCTGCTATAACAAAATCACATTCCGCTCATCGCTTTCAACCTCTAAATAGCTTGTCAGGGCCGTCTTCTACTTCCCTACACATGTCTTTTTTGTTTTCTCAATTCTTCATTTATTGTAAATACAGTAGAAGCCCTACACATATGTCTTAACATGTTTTAGTGTTATTGTCAGTTTTGTATATTGTCAATTTTAAATGTATCACATCTCAGATCACATCTCCTCCTAGCATCTATATTGAGGACCCCATATGCTCAGGAAGTTTCTAGGTATAGTAATAATCACTCTCAAGTTTTCCTTGCATTGACTATAAATTACTTTTGCAGAAACATTGCTATGAACAATAGCCATTTTCCAAATCAAATGTATTACTGAGAGAAGAAGAAAAAGAGGGTCCATTAATCTAACAGCCTTTACATTACCTATTGAATTCAACCTGGAAGCGTTAGACAAAGAATTAGAGAATTATCACAAAGTGTGTACAGAAAATCAGAAACAAAATTACTACCAGCATTTTATTCCTACCCTATACTGTATAAAAGAGACCAATATTTGTATGATCTATACGCATGAAAAGCACATTAAAATAACAAACATTAGATTTCACTTTCCAGCAGAGAAGATTTGAGCACATTATTTTCTTTCTTATTGAATGGCACAAACATAGTTTATTTCTTGAAGGTTCTGCGGCAAGTCCTACGTGTGTAATCTTGCTGCAGCACACAGATTGCGCAAATAGGACTTGCCACAGCCTCTAGATTCCACAAGTAGGACTTACTGCAGTACCCAGATTGCACAAATTGGACTTTCCCAACACCAGGTGCTGCAGCAAATCCTATTTGTACAATCTGGGTCCTGAGGAAGTCAGATTTGTGGAAGTCTTATTTGTACAATCTGGGTGCTGCAGTTAGTGCTCTTTGTGCAAGCTGGATGTTGTGGCAAATCCTATTTGTGGAATTTGGGTGCTCGGAAAGTCCTATTTGTGCAATCTGGGTGCCAGGACTGGAGTCTGGGGTGTGCAACCTGTGTTCTATGTCTGAAGTTTAGGGTTTCCATGCATTATTTGTTTGATCTATACCTTCAATGCCAAGTTTGTTTGGGATTTTTCAGTTGACATATTCCTGCAATGCTGTTTTTTCATGAGGTGTTTATTTGATCTGATTTGATCTTTTTTTTATTTGATACCTGGACTACATGGGGGAGAAAGGTGCTGCACACTGAAGGAAAGGACAAAGGGTGCTGGGGGGATGACATTTTTAGGATCTACTCACATGACCCTGTCCCAAGGGCAGGGCACAAACGGGCAGGGGAAGAAGGGGTGGGGCCAAGGGGAAGCAAAACAAGGTTTTAACTAGGGTGCCAAAAATCCTAGCACCAGCCCTGCGTGGGGTCGCTTTTTTACCGATGATGTACCAGGTATGTCATTGGTCCACTAGGGACATCTTTTCATGCTGTACCTGGTATGTCATTGGTCATGAAACGGTTAAGTATCCCTAATTAAAGGATTAAGTTACCAAGTGCTATCTGATGTTATTCATTTTGGTAGAGTTGCTACTCAGTTGCTCACAGTCATAGACCATTAAAATGGAATGTGTCTCAGGCACCTCACAGAGGACCACAGCAGTTGGCATTTGAGCCTCAAAAATATAGATGGCGGCATATTCTGCCTTAGGACAAAACCTAGGCATAGAAAGTCAGGTCTGGTAAGGTGGCTGCATTACACAGGACAAATCATGCTGCTGGGTGCTCAGGCTCCCCATTATAGCAGTGCTCTGTACAATTCAATGGGCTTTGGTAGTTTGGAGTTAATAGCCTCCTTTTTTGGTTCTTACTACCAATACAATACTATATTAAAATAGTGATCAATGTTGCACTACTTTTCTTGTATTTTTAATCTTTTGTATTTTTTACGTGGATTCTCTTACAGGGAAGAAAGACATTATTTTCACATACTCATTATTACCCTGTGCAACTAATTAAAACTGAATAGCCGTAAACTTAATTGCTGTTATTTAATATGTTTATTTACCTTAACACTCTACTGTTCTATACTGATTAATCAGTTGCTTAGTAAAATAATGCAAGGTCGCTGGAGTTAAAAAGGCATCAATTACATCCTGATATAACAAGAATATATTCAATGACCCTTAAAAAACTGCTAGAATGATGACTTTTTGAGTAAAACTGATTTTCGAAGTGAAAAAAAATAATGTTGCCAGTAACGCAAAAAGAATAATGGTCAACGACATGTGCGTTTTAAGGGAATCAGGGAAAAGAGGAGGCTGGGAATTGGCTGATGTTGCTGATGAATTATTAGTTGTTGGTTATATAAGCTGCATAGTTATTGCGTTTCAGTAAGTTTGAACACCCCTGTATTATTGCTGTCCCAGTGAATCTAAAACATTAACACATCTGGGAGCATCAGCTGCATCCAATTCCCTTCCGTGCTACACAATATATAAGACTCAGATTACAATATAAATCTGGCATTCACGCTAGTGGACGCCAAGGCTTTTTTCATGAATGCCCAATACATTTATGATTTATGTTTGATATTTCTTAGAAAGTATCGTGGATTCCCATCGGTTTAGTGATTATTAAGAGCGCCAGACAAACCTGTATGAGAATCATGGAGGGATTCTTGTGCAGTGGCGATGATGAAAACACTTGACAGCAAAATGGCTAGTCAGTTAACAGCTTATTCTGTATTTTTTTGTGCAATCCTAAAAATTACTACAGCAATCTTTTTCTCTACACAGGTGTCCTATTTTCCAATTAGATGTAATTTTCTCTTATCCTTGTGATCATCCCCTCTGTTATTTGTCTCCTCAATTTTCCTTTGTAGACTATTGTTTAACAGATGTATCAGTTCTGCCTTCTCTTTCAGTAGCGGTGTCTAGTAAGTACCATAAACTATAAGCAATAAAGCCATCAATGACCTTGGCGCCATAAAATAAGCAGCTAGGCATGCAATTGTACAACCCCTTCATTATTTGTAAAGGGTATATTGTTCTGGGTAATAAAACAAAACAAGCAATGGCCTGCAGAGGCCTTCTTACTGAATAGATCCACATAAATGTTTATTAATAAAGTATAATCTAATTGCATACATTTTTGCCATTAATTTGTCTTCCAACTTTTTTTAAAGTTTATTCAGTTTCCTGGATGTTCCATGGATAAAATTCCTGGATGTTCCATGGATTAAATACTGCTGGGAACATACTTTGTATCACTTTGTTACAATCTTTAACAATTAGAAGACTTTAAGACTTTCTCACCTGTGTCTCCGTTTCCTTCTGGACCCCGAATTTGATCTAAAAAACACAAATTGTCTAAGAATTTATCTTTCTCTTTTAGTTTCTTCACCATTTTCTTAACAAAAAAATGTAAATGTAACGTCATAAAATGTAATGAAAAGTACTAGTATTTGTATTACGAACAATTTACCCTACAAGAAGAGATGAGCTTGATTTCCATAATACTGTCATAGTTAGATCAGTGAGTTGCGTTAACTCTGCTTTACACAGGCCTAACATGTAAAAGATTTATAATATATGGAATTATACTTAATTATACCAGTTAAGGAATTATATCCTTAACTGGTGACCATGTATATAAATATTTACACACACTGCAGCACAGCCAGTAGCCATTATAGTCTGCTGCAATTTTATGTCAAGTTAATGCGAGTCGAGTTATGTTTAAGTGTTGTGGCTTTATTGAACATGAAAACTACAAAATTACTACATTGACGTTAAATAAATAGACCAGACTGAGAATACCAATGATATCAGAATAAGCTGCCAAATAAAAGGTTATGAAAACATTAGTAATAAATGTTTATTTACAAGTAACAAAGGAAGATTGATCCCCCTCAATGTACTGTATGTCATATCTCTCATAAGTAAATCTAATATGTGTGTTCAAATTATTAGTTATTAGATGCATCATTAGTAATTTGTTCTTGGTTCATATGGTAAGGAGACCATATATATATGGTTCATATGATAAGGAGATTATTTTGAATTACATTGCTACCAGTAAACCTAGTGCTAAACTCAACCTTCTCGTTTCATAACCAAACTTTCCTACATATCGACCATAGAGGAAAAAATACAAAATATAGCATATATATATAGCATATATATTATAGCATATGTTTTTCTTCTGTAACAATTTCATTAAGGTTTAGAACCAAAGGTGTGAAGCAATATCCTGAATGTGTTACTTGTGTTACCCGGTTCCCTAATGATTTATATTACATACTGCCCCTACAATCTTTAAATAGTAAAAGAAAGTCATTAATATTACCTGTCTCTTTTGTGCTTTTTGCTACTCTTTTTCTTCTTCTCTTTCCGCACAGGTGATGAACTATCACAACTAGAAACACAAAAAACATATAAAAAGTGCTTTCTATATTTAATAAATTAAGAGTGTTCCTTCAAGTACTGTAAGAAAAACAGAAAGATACACATGATACGGTTTCCCTCGGATCCTTAATGCAGCTAGCTACATAAAAGACAAATTAATAAAAAATAATACAAAGTTAAGGCATTATCATGCTTGTACATTTACTTTTAAGGGATCTACCAACTGTCTTATTCAATATTACATCATTGTGTAACACCAATCACTTTATGTTGGCAATGTGTGTCATCAAAGTAAGGTACTGCTCACAGGTGCTGTTGCTGGACTGTTGCTATGCACTGCAGCTATGCATTATTATTATTATTATTATTATTATTTTTATGTGAAGACATTTACTATCCTACAAGAGGAAAAATGGGAAGCCTTGAGGCACAACATCTGATTGCTTTGACCCACGGAAATGGTGTTGCGCAAGCTCCCTCTCTCTATGCTTTGATATCAGGAATAACAATTTGACAATGCCAATGGAATGGTCTACCCATTCTCAGGCACTGGAGGGCCAAAAAGTGTAAAATTATCAAGGATACAACTTTGTAAGGAGAGTGACTATTGACTGGATCCACCAACTACATACTGAGCCCCTGGTACTGTGTGACCACGAGGACTTGAAAACTATGGCAATATACCGAAGGAGCAGACACAATAAAAAAAAGGTTGGGGCAATCAAAGTACGATCATAGGTCATAAGTAACCCTGAGTCTCCTAATAAAAAATCATGCCAAGGGTACAAAGATGTAGCTTATGGAATGGATGGGTAAATACCAGGAATAAATACCTGGAGGATGGTCTCAGAATTGGTACACAAATGCTTCACTGCATCAAACCAGGGACACAGACAATAAAACAAGTATTGTAACAAAGTAAGTGTACATGTGACTATTTATGTGTGGCACTCAGTGTGTGTGGCATCATAGGAAGTAGGTGAGACAAGTCTGGGAAAGCACATAAGGACACAACATTATCAAATACCCATGAGGTTTTCTGAAATGTTTTGCATATATAATACTAATATGTAATAATTATATTTAATTTGAGTGGCAACTGAACTTGAAGGGCAGAAAGGAAATGCAGTAACCACTTCATCAACATCTTTAACACACACAATAGCATGTCCAGTACAAAACTGTAAACTCTCCCTAAAATGTGCCTGTGCACAGAAGGAAATCTATTAATTGAGGAAATAAAGCATATAAATTGTACATCAGATATCCACAGTGGCCATTGTTGAAGGTCAAGAAAGAAAAAGGCCTAAATCATTTAGGATAACGCGAGCATCAGTTCATCTGGTGTCATTCTAGCTGCAGTATCTTACATCAATTCAGCATGATCCTTCTCTTGAGACTTTTGAAATTACAGTCTAATTTTTCTGGGGGAAACAAAATGCATAGGGCAATAAAATTAAATTAAAATGACTTAGAAACTGGTCTCCGAGCTACGATGAGCTTTAACAAGATCTCTTTCCTTCACTCTTCAGTCTTTAATACATTCTTCACAGACTGTTCCAATGCATGATTCTCTTGGTTCATAAAACAATTAATTGTCTCAGTGGTGTACTGCAGGGGGGGGGGGTGTCAGTCTACCCCGGGTGCCACTCTGACACACTGAGGTACCAAGACTCCTGGAAATTCCCTATTTCATAATGTTTCCCTACACTTCTCACCCATATCAGTTCCATTGACAAGGCTACACCGGAGTACTTTCACAAAAGGGCAGAGCCACGGCACACACCACGTGGACAGTGTCTCTCTCCAGGTAAGGGTGTGCGCAGAAGCTTTACCCTTTTGGGGGAACTCTCTGTGAGGACTGGTCAGCAGAGCCGATACCAGACAAGGACAGAGACACAAAAGCACTCAGTGGAGAATGTAAGTAGACATTGAAAGGTGTGTGTGAGAGCATGAGTGAGAGTAAAAGTGTGACAGAATGAGTGAGAGTGTAAGTGTGAATCAGAGAGTGAGCAAATGCCATTGAGAGTGTGACAGAGCGTGAGCAAGAGTGAGTGAAAGTGGGGGTGTTTTTACATTTTAAAGTAAAATGGGGCAGAGGGCACCAAATATCCCAGGTATGCCCATGCCTTGTATGATATGTACCCATGTAAAACTTATGTTGCCCATAGCATCTATGCATTCAACAATGCTCTGTTTTAATGCTCTTGCTGGTATATATTTACTCACAAGAGAAACTAATAAGCTCCTATATATCAATAGACATACATTTATATGAACTTGTAAAAAGGAATTACATCTTAAGGTTTGTTCACTAAAATTTGAGTTGGAAGAAAATGCTTATTTGCAGACTACTATTTACAGAAGTCCTCATTCCATAACAATTATTACCAACTTTTATTTGTACTCACATATAACAAGAGCATAAAGTCAAGCCTAGCACCTTAAAGACAATGGCTAATAAAATAACCTGTAACTAGGAGGAATCCGCACTGCTATATTTTCGTAGCGTGTGGCCGTGTGTATCTGGCCTGTTGCTGCACATTACGCTAAGATATCTCACATGAAGGCTATGTTTTTTAGTGAGGACATGTGATTGATCATTCAGCTCACATGACCTTACTGGCAACTATGGAACTTTAAGATTGTGTGTACTTGAAAGCAACTGGTATATCATAGAATTTACAAGGCATTTTGCAAGTGTTGGCATGAGATGCCATGAAACTTCAATTCAGTTTGGTCAGTTGGATTAACTCAACCCAGCCCTTTTAGTGAATAGACCGCTTTGAAGCATTACATCTCAAAGAGTGCTCTAAAGTACTCATAACATTGTTGTATAAATATATTACCCCACTTAAACGTACCATAAAGTTCTAAAAAGGACCAATTTACCCACATTTAGAAACACATGGCAGTGACCATATGGTAGTCTACATTTACTGAACTTTCAGATCATGTAAGTGGATGCTAAGCAGGCCAGAAGAACATCATTACTATAGAACCAAGATAACATGACAAAATAAACCCTGATCCACAATATTATTTGATTCATGAATGCAAAAAGATCCTCATATGTACATGTTGTATACTGTAGCTGATGATGAACACTGTCTTGAAATCTGTTAGTATCAGTTCTATGAAGCTGCTTCACTGATGGTCATCTAACTGATAGACACCATAACTGTTGTGCATAGTAGCATTCTTTGTGGTCATTCATTCAGAACATAACCTCTAAAGCTTTCCTATAAAAGACAAACCAATAAATTGTATCTTTTAAGGTGGAATTTGTCATTCTGCAATTTTCATTTTTTCGTTTTCCTCAGGAGTTTTGAATTTAGTGTTACTTGAGATTGAGATTTGAATAATATTTCATTGTATTTCCAATAAAAATGCTATATTTAAAAAAAAGGCTAATCTATTGGAAGAAAAACCTGAAAACATCATAATGATAAATTAGTTTGCAATGGTTACATCCTCTGTTTTGGTCACAGGTGACATTTCATAATGAGCCTGTGTGAGAGATGAGTTATGATCCTTCCGAAAAAGCAAGGTTTAGCTTGTGTATGCATGTTAACTATGCTTACTCATGCCTTTGGAAATTCAGTTATTTTCCAGAAGCTTCTTTTGTGTGTCCAGTGGACTGTAGCCCCTGCAAGATGAGCTCATACCCTGCATTACAGCTTCGCAGGATATATTTTTCACCAGAGACAATAAGGAATGATAGTGCAATGAAGCTTAACATTGCTCAGTCTGATAAATTCCGCACTTTAATATTGTTTGCCAGCACTGGGACGAACAGCTGCAGAAGTACTTTCATAAATGAAATTAACTTGGAACGGTGCTGGGTTCATCTATTGGAGAGTAACTGCCAATTTAGAATAATATCATTTATAATTTTGTATTAGCTCCATTGTGGAAATTGCAGATCTTTTTAATATAGGTTACTATATATATATATATATATATAACATTGCGTCAATATATCTTTATGTAATTACCTTAGGTATAGGCTGGATATAGGAGCAAATTGAGTTTAAAACACAAATTATAGAATGTCACATTCTGTATCAAAAGTATGTTATTTGACTGACTGAAAATTACCGGGATTTGTAAAACCATTACGTTATATAAAATTCAAAGCAATTAGAGGATTGTAGAATAAAAATGTAATATTTGCAAAAGCCTTGTTAAGCTGTCATCTACTCCATCAAATATAGAACAAGGGTGTAGATGACATCAAAATCTATTTTTTTTTTAAAAAAAAAAAGTTACATACATATGTATTATGATATATGCTACTAGAAAACTACTCATAGTCGCATAATGTGGGTGGACAGGGATATTTATGTCTATTCACTAAGAGGTTGAGTCAAGGGTTAAGGGTTAACTCAACTGACCAGACTCAACGCCAGTTGCATGCTTTTGCATGTGCAAGCTGATACATCCTGCTCACAGATAAATAATGTGAGTTTTACATTACCTAGATATATAAATCTGCTATGTGTTTTGGTGCATGTCTGAGCATTGGTCATGAATAATTTAAGCCATGTGTTCAGAAAATGAAATAGCTGTTTGGGAGGAATTTGTAAGCCTGAAGAGACAAGGTTCTGCAGCTCCGCACACATCAGAATTCAGAAACAAAAAGCAAGACAACTCAAAGACTACTTTCTATAGCTCTTTCTTGCCCTTGCTCAGGGCTCTGGGCGGATAAGGACCACATCTCCAAATTACAGCAAGAGGGCAAATAATAGACTTTTGGTGAGTATTTCACCCAGAAGAATGGGACTAAACATACGTACAGTATTTCACAAAAGTGAGTACACCCCTCACATTTGTGTAAATATTTTATTATATCTTTTCACGTGACATCACTGAAGAAATGACACTCTGCTACAATGTAAAATAGTGAGTGTACACCTTGTATAACGGTGTAAATTTACTGTCCCCTCAAAATAACTCAACACACAGCCATTAATGTCTAACACCTTGGGAATATATCCTATGGGAGGTACCGGCTAGGGATTAAAAGTATGAACATTCCTCAGGAGATATTTGAAAATGAATTGGGCCGCATCCTTCCTCTATCCTGACCCGTGGAGGGAGGAATGCTTTTATTTGCAGCAAAACGTGAAGGATGTTCTATTTGTTTTTTTCCACTGTGCTTTCCAACTTTCAAATGCCCGTGCCAGGACATTGGAGCACCATCAAGGCAGACAAGGTGGCTATAGTGAAATCATTTCACATTCTGCCCACGTTACGCATGTGGCGGTGTGATTCGACAGGACATTCTGCCCATGGAACAACCTATTACTCTAGCTTTATAACCTTTATCTCCAGGCTCAGTGCCTGATTTGGACACGGTGCTTGCCAAGAATGGCAGTTCGACAAACGTTATAAATAACCAGACAGCCAAAAACCTCTACTGTAATGTAATACTGTAAAATGTTAACATCCTGCATACATCATACATGATTGGGTCACAGAAAGATCTCATCAATTACCTCTAGACAAGGTGACGCAATAATAACTTTTTATAACTTTTTAAAATGCTTTTATGCTGTCAAAAGTTCCTTTGGAGATTTGTAAAGGCATCAGATATAGTATCTTTTAGTTATGTATAATTGTGTGAAGAGAATACACACTGTGCTTAATCTCTAGCTTTACATTGCTAGTCAGGATCTATATTCAAGGCTATTTATCGACTGACATTCCCAGTCACTATGTATTCATGTCCAGAGATGGTGTCTTTTCCTTCTTCTCCAAAACTAATTACAAAGAGGCAGACTGCTGCATTGCAGTGCAGCCGTAATAGCTTTTAAATGTTGTCAATTTATCTTCAGAATGTCCCAGTGGCTCCTGGCCCAGCAGGTTAGTCTGAGACACACGGGAAACATTGGGAGAAGTATCCAAAATAAACTCACCGGCTCCTTTTGTGGCTGGATTTCTTCTTTTTTCTTTTCTTTGGAGGAGGTGAAACTGAGCTGCTCAGTCTTCTTTTTGTTCTAAGTAAGGAAAGAGATATTTAAAAAAACACAGTTATTATTATTAACGCACATGGGATTGTGGAAACAAAAAAAATCCACTTTTAAAACAATTTTAAACATTGCTAAAAATACGTTGTCACCCAGGGTCATAAAAGTGTCTGTGCTGCACAAGTAGCTAAACTCAGTTTTGTGCCAGTTGCATATACAAAAAGAAAAGCTGATTTTCAGCTAAGGTTTCAGTTGTGGACAACATGTACTATAAGCAAATGTGCCATTTTCTAAATGACTTTATTACAGTAGACATCATTACTGCACAGCTGTATAAGGTAAAGGTTTTCTATTTATTCACATAGATTTCTATTCAAATATGTCTTCTATTCAGAATTCTTCTGTAATCCCAAATTTGATGTCATGCTTTGATCTAAAATCTAATTCTTCTACTCCCAGTTCAACCCTTCTTTTCTATTCTGCTTGTCCTTTAGCAAGCTGCATTAATAATGAAAGTTATTACACGGCAGAGGGCAGACATTTTTGCGGCATTTAAAGCATTTAATCAGAGCCCGTTAAAAATCAATCATCTTCAGTGGCACATAGAGAGCGGATCTATCTCATTTCCCCTATGACCAGCAATTTACAGCTTCAGTTCCTGCGTCTTAAAAGCGGACATTGAAACAGCCATCTTTAATGATTAGACAATGAGCAACATTCGTTCTGACCTGTTCCCCTCAATGCCTAGTTAGAAAATGCTGCTTATAAGAGCAGAGATGACGGTTGAATCTGAATATTCTTCTGATTTCCAGAACAGAGCAGAGTCCAACTGTTATAAGATCAGATTCCCCATTATTTAAGTGCCTACAGGAACAGTGGTAGCGGAGGAGGCTTTTTCAACGTGCCCGGAGCCTGTCACCATCCTTTTATGCTATGTAAATTGGGAATATTGTTTCTATCATAGTATGCAGATTAGGTTTATCACAATACACTGATTTTCTCTCTAAACCAAGTCATGTTACAGTGGGAAGGTTAAGGAATTTTGTTGTTACAAGCAAGTCGCGGTTAAGATTACAAACGTCATTGAGCCACATGACTATGTCCTGACAAAAGAGGCCAATCCTGCTTTAGAAACTCCACAGAGTTAGCTCATACTTTGTAGATTAAGAGAAAATATTCTCAGTTGTGGTAGTTTTTGTCTGCAAGCCTGCTAGGAACTGCAAAGATCCAATTGATCCACTTTGATGGACCCTTTCACCTTCATCTTCTAGGCTTAAGGAATATGGCAGTTGGATTAGCTACGAAAATTACTCATGGCCTCTGTGGTACTCAACAAATTTATACTTGTGAACAGGAAAAATGCATGTGAAGTTTAAGCTTCAGAGAGCACTAAGTAATGTCAATGCCATAAGTCCCTACACTGCATAGGGGACATACTTAGGATTTCTGACCTATCAGTTTATGTACGTTTCAAAAGAATAATGTATTTTATTTACACAATTGCATTTATAGACATGTTTGCTGCAGAACTACCAGTATATTGGTTCCAAACAATGAATATCACTGCTAACTTGATAGCAATGGAGTTGATTTAATTGAAGGCATATTCATAAGAGGTATAAGGTAGGCGTACTGGAGATTGCGGTTGACCGCAACAATATAGCAAAGATATCCACTGGGAGTTCTATTGGAGCACACCTAAACCTGGCGTAGATTCTTCAGTGTGAGTCATATTGAGTGATGTTTGAACCTCAACACAATAAGAAAGTAACTTGCCAGTTGACAAATAACTGCTACGAACTGGCAACGAAGCGCAAGATGAAGTTTCAGACGTTTCAGTGTCACATCATTTAAAAGATCAACTTTTGCTGATCCTATGAAAAAGATAAAACACACTAAAACCTTGCAAATGCCATCAAAAGTTAATCACATCTGAGGTCAGGTTCTGAGGATTATGCTCGGAGGCGTACAACGTATTTTGCTCGATAAGCTTTTTCTCATGTGGCTTTGGGAAGATCCAGAAGAAAACATGCATTCTCTAATTAATTTTCAAACCTTCAAATCAGAATGCGACAGAATTCTCCATCTCATCATGTAGCCCGAAGCAAACACAGCATTTAATGTATGGAAAAGCATCCTGCTATATTTAAAACTAGTCATTTTAATACAAGAGCACTAACACCACTCAAATAAAGCATATTATGCAAATCACTGCATTTATGAATCTTAAGTGGTGGATTGTATAGTTGTGCATTTAAGTTGATGCAGTATATGATGGAAATTACAATCTCGACTCACTTTAGGTCTCAGTCTGTAAAACAGATCTGCCTCACTCAGTCTGGAAGTGGTTATCACTTTGATGTAGTTCAGTTAGCCAAGAAAGTCATTGCCACATATGGCACTCCCCATGCAGGTAAAGCTTTTTTTAAGCACTTACCTCAGATACTTTTTTTTCCCAGCCAGTTTGCCTTCAAAAGCATTGATGCCCCTTTCCCCGGCTTTAATTAATTCATACCCATTGAAGTCTCTTTTCTCTGAAAGGACAGTCCCTGTTTTAGACCCAAATTTCCTCCCTATTGCCTTCCCTCACTTCCCTCTTTTCTATGAGTTCAGAGATGCTTGGTTATGAATGTCGTACAGTGTTATCCAGCATACCAGATACAACACTGCCCGTAGAAAATGTAGATAATCTGCTAATACATGTAACTATTTAACTAAAATACATTACTATTCTTTTAAATGTATTTTTCTAAAGTTACCCTTTGGAGACACTGTAACTGATCCTACTATAGTCACTGGGGTGGATTTCTGTTTGTGAAACCTGGAAGTCGTAGCACGCCAACGTTACCGAGTCAAACGCTACAGTCTAGCATTATCCAGATGCAAACTTTTCTTTTTTGTACCCTTAGCATCTCTATAAGCTTTGGTGGAGTGTATCTGTGACAACTCAGTTCAAAGTTTAAGTAGGAAGTTGCCTACGTGAATCGCATAGACGTCTACACGCTGCCTCAGCTACACACCGGGAGTCGGAAGCACCGCTAAGTTTTCTAGGGGGGAGGGGGAGACAGGAGGATCCAGGTACCCAGCAGCGCTGCGGGGGATCTGGATCTTAGTCTCATAGCCAGACCTCTATTTGAGGTCTGATTATAAGACGACCCCGATTATAGGACGAGGGGTATTTTTCAGAGCATTTGCTCTGAAAAAACCTTGTCTTATAATCGAGCAAATACAGTACGTAGCTCCACTTATGATTTGGAGCAAGTCTATGGTCAGTTTACCATACTATTTTACCCTTTATGAGTTATCTTCTATTTTAGCATCTTCATATGCAGATTGAAGGATGGTATTTCTTATTTTTTACATATAAGAAATACCATAATTATATTTTATGCACATTTTGATGTTTTTCACACTTTTTTGTATTTTATTTTCATTGCTAGGATTTTGTGCCCTATTAGAACTAGCTGCTTTTTCTTTTTTTTTCTATTTTCCACCTCTTATTTCTTTCATATTTTCTGTTCTTCTAAATGCCTTACTTTGTTACACAAATATAAGTCATAGGTATGATTTATTCAGCCCAAACCGTGCCTCTCCAAACCATAACTCTTCCTATCATTAAACTCCTTTCCCCAGCCTTATTCTATCTCCACTTGGTGAACATAAGTAAACATAAGTAAATACAGCCGTGTGAAAAAGAAAATATACCCTCTTTGAATTCTGTGGTTTTGCATATAAGGACATAATAACAATCATCTGTTCATTAGCAGGTCTAAAAATTAGGTAAATACAACCTCAGATGAACAACAGCACATGAAATTTTCAACTGTGTCATGATTTATTCAACAAAAATCATTTTTAGACCTGCTAAGGAACAGATGATTGTTATTATGTCATAATTTGTAAAACAATAGAATCCAGAGGGCTTGCTTTCTTTTTCATACGACTGTAGAATTAGTACTTATACACAAACACATTCTACTTACTATTACTAGCAGCATTGCAGGTCCGAGGTATGGGCCCCACTAGTCTAACGGCGGCCCAGTCCCACAGAATCAACCCAAAAGCCCCAGTTGTGAAGCTATGGCCAAGGCCAGAGTTACATACCAGGTGTCCCTATGCCATGACACCCCTAAAACACAAAGTCCCGGCTATGGCTATTGCAATAGGCACAAAGTAGCAGAGCTAGCTGCATGTGGGGACAAATTGCTGACTGCTCTAAGAGACGTGCACATAGAGATTAAGTATAGAGAGCAATTGTGGTGCAAAGTGCTAAAATGGTGAAATCGCAATGGTGGCCAATTTAATGTTCCAGTTAATTATTCAGATTCTATCACTTTGCACTATTACACCATCCTATAGACAATCCTTAATGCACCTCAGTATTAACATTTATATTAAGGGACTCCCAAGTGTATTCATGTTCAAGACTCCATAATAAATGGCCTTATCCTTTCTAAGCCTACACATATCTCAAACAGAGCGCAGTGAGCCCTCAACTTATTTAAAAATGGTGGCGTTGGATAACTAAGAAATCACTTATATCACAGGACTTTACAAAATTAATTTGCTTTTTATAATCTGTTTTAATTTGGTACGTTCAATGAATCAATTACATTACAAAAAAGTAGATAATAATAAGCAATCAGATTTAGACAAAGTAGAATGCAAGCTGCAATTTATTTTTCTAGAAAACTTCTATTTATTTTCTTTAAATTGTAAGCCCAACCATATATCTCCTGGTTCTCTTTAAGCCTCTTGTGCAGATGAAGCATTTTGGTAGCTTAGAGTCTGGAAGCCGTGAGCAGTATCATCTCTTACCAATATCTGAATGATTAATGTCTAGTTGCTGCTGACAAGAAAAGAAAATCAGAGGCCCTTTAACCCATGTACTGCTGGAGGGGAACGTTATTATTATGAGGGAATGCGCTACTGGTACATGCAGACTTTCTGCAATCAAAATGGTTAATAAAATAAAAAGAATGGTCCTTGAGAGAACAAATCAGTGAAGGATCAGTGAAAATGCTTTCATGAAGAATTCTGCATGGCCCCATTCCATCGCTTAGAATTAATTTAATGTTTTCCTGAAGAGCTGTCAGACACTACTCTCCAGAAGCAGTATGAATGATGAAATAGTAGGGTATTGAGTGAGGGGACTTTTCATAATGCTTGTTCATGTAAGTCCTTGAAATACTTAGCACCCATATGACCAAAAACAGATAGGGTATACATATAAAGGTAAGAATAAAAACAGAAAGAAAAAAAACCCAAATATGTCTATATACATTGAGACACCGTAAAGCATGGAGGCTTAAATTAAAGGGACTAATATGGTCATGGGATAGACATACACTATTCCAATTGCATTAAATTAATACGAAAGTAGACATGTCACTTTCCCCAAATCCAACAGTTTACAGTTCTATATGTAAAACATTTTAGCTTTCTATATGCTAGAGTGTTTAGAGATTAAAATAAGCAACATATATTTAAAAAAACAAAAAACTAATGCATATCTGGGCATCCTCTGGGTATGTCCAGAGTCTCTTGGGGAAGCCCCAGTTCTCCGGGTCTCTGAGTCCCTTTCCTCTTTGTCCAGGCAGAGTAGCAGTGCTTGAACATGCCCACCCCCACTTAAAAAACATTAACCTTGCTCCTAAGCATAGCTAGCCCTGTTACCTCTCTACCCACAAAGAGGGGGCACTCAGAATAGTTCCCAGGTATCTCAACTTCTTTTTGGTCAGGATCTGCATAATTCATTTGATGAAGGGAAAACCCAGAACTACCATAAAACTAAAATTTACAGTGATCTTTTTGTCAATGCAAGAGATGTATGTATCTGCCCAATTGTTATGTTTCTAGGGGGTGAGGATAAGAAACTGAACTTTGGGATAAGAAATTGATTAAAATATAATGCCCTTGCCATAGGCTGCTTCTGACCCCAGCTTCCATGAGGTGAGATTTCCAATATGATTACAATGATTTAAAAAACACAAGGTAGTTCTAAGGAATCTGTGACATCAACAGTTTGGCTTTAAGGAAACAGAAGGTTTGACGGAAAGTGCAAGTTAACTGAAGTGGTGAGAACAGAAAATCTTAACTGCCTAAATGCACGGCTATTTCGCAATCATAAATGCCTGACAATCAAGCAAAGGCTGACCTATTACACGACATTATGAAGTGACATTTAGTAATGCTTATTTAATATTTTTTTCATCTGATGCTTATATGTGTATGTGATGCATGGTGATGTGCCTGATCTTCAGACACTACTAGATAGAAACAGAATTTGATGGCAGATTTCTCTGTTTATATATGTAAATATGACTGTGACCTAGAGCGACTACATCTAGAGCTTCAAGAGTAATTCACATTCAAATCACTGTGTAAGAAAACGGTGATAATATTGACAGACCCTAGCTTCAAGGTTCTCCGCATAAAGATTCTACACTAAAAATGTATAGGTCCACGTGCAGTTCCACATACAACAGCAGCAAGGACTGTTCCTTTCATGACTTCTTTCTTTCTGTGTCCCTTTAGCAGTCCAATTTGATGCTGTGCACTGTTCAAAGTGCCATTGATAGAAATACATCATCAGCATAAAAAAAGTATGCACACTTCTGATTATTCGGTTTGCTTAGAAGTAGAAATGCTAGTTGGAACTATGTACAAGGCAGGGATGGAGTGAAGGGGACAGGCACAGATTTCAGGAGAGGACATGCAAGTTGTCATACAACTTGCATGCAGTCATCTGAAACTCAGTAAGTTTAAAGTCTCAACTTATATATTAGGGAAATTAAGTTGTTTTGCAAGTGTTGGCAGGAGATTGAAGTGGAATCTGGTCAGTTGAGTAAACCCTAAACCAGACTAACCACAACTTTGTTTGAAGTCCTTTGGCTCCAACTGTAATGTCATTATTGCAAAAACACCGCTATTTGCCCTGCAATATCTTTTAAGCCTCTTTTGAACACTCTTGGAACATCTACAGACTTCATTTATACCTGAAACCAAATGTACGGTCAAGCTGATTGTTTGCAAAGCACCTTGAGTGGAAGGAAGCCTTCTGGATGGATGAAATCTTAATTACATTGAAATGGTGCTTCACTATAGGAATAAAGCAATTACTGCACACAGGCTGTGACTCACCACTGGGAGAAAAGATTCATTGTGTATAAATGGTTCTTACCTGTAATCCCTGTGGCTACTGTCGTCCTGATACCAATCACTGTGACAGTCGCATTCCAGCATGTAGTCTTCCCCGTATACTGAATACTCTGTGGCACACTCTTCTCCAGGAACTACATAATGGTTTTCAATTATGCTGCCAGACAGAAAGAGGACTTTTTTTTTCATGAACTACAATCCAACATTTTCAGAACAGCAAATAGCACGCCATACTGCAAAACTGTACTTTTACTCGTCTGCTATATGATATATATATATGATATATACATACTTTTATGCGTATGACATTTGTTTTATTACTTTTTGGTCTAGGAGCAGTAGGGAGTATCAGTTATTAATTTGCAAAATAAAGGTAATGGAAGCACCCATCTTCAAACAAACTATAAAAGTTGTATTCCCATATACAGTGCTGCGAAAAAGTATTTGCCCCCTGATTTCTTCTGTTTTTGCTTATGTGTCACATTTAAACGTTTGGTGGCAACAACTGAAAATCAAACATTTGTGATAATTGGCAAATGAGTCTTCTATGTTGTGGGAACTCAGCCACATTGAAGGATTTTAGAGCATGAACTGCCTTTTTAAGGTCAAGCCATGGCATCTCAATCAGATTCAAGTCAGGACTTTGACTAGGCTACTGCAAAACCTTTCTTTTGAGACATTTGAGACTTGCTTGTGTGATTTGGATAATTCTCCTGCTGCATAACCCAACTGCACTTGAGCTTTAGGTCATGCACTAATGGCATGAGAACAGAAGTCATGTTTTCATCAAGTTATCCAGGTCCTGAATCAGCAAAGCAGCCCCAGACCATCACACACCACCACGTGTGACTGTTGGTATGATTTTCTTATTGTGGCATGTTGTGTTAGCTTTACACCAGATGTAATGGAACCCATGTCTTCCAAAAAGTTCTACTTCTAACTCATCAGTCCACAGAATGTTACTCCAAAAGTATTGTGGCTCATCAAGATGTTTTTTGGCAAATGTGAAACAAGCCTTTGTTTTTGTTTTGGCCAGAGGTGGGTTTTCCGCCGTGTAACTCCATTTTTGCAGTTTCATTTTTATTGTGGAATCATGGACACCTTAACTGAGGCAACTGAGGCCTGCAGTTCATCATGTGCTCTTTTGAAATTTTGGTATTCCCACTCGTGGGAATGTCCACCACTGTTCCATGTTTTCTCTATTTGTAGATAATGGCTCTCACCATGGTTTCCTGGAGACTCTGAGCCTTAGGCTTTGTGTCACATTCCAGACTGATAGATGTCAATGTTTCTCATCTGTTCTTGAATTTCTTTAAATCGTGGTATCATTTGCTGCTTTTTGAAACCTTTTATCCTCCTGTACATAAAATCATCATTCGAAAACAGCATTTGTAATTAGTTTGATTATCTGAAACATTTAGGTGTGACAAATATGCAAAAACATACAAAATCGGGAAGGAGCACTGCAAACGATATTATGCCTTACGCATCACCCTGCACCTGACTTTCCTTCAAATCCGGCACACAGAATGGGATTTTCTCCTACGTCAAAGCAAATGGCAGGTCAACTAAGGTCAATTCCCCATTTCATCTCCCTGATTTGTGCTGTATATTATGAAGGACCAACCCTGGAGAGCTTCTTCTGCAAGAAGGGCAGGGCTGGCCCTGCATAATGGCCCCAGGTTTTTGTGCATATGCCTCTGCTGGATGCATTAATGTGTCATAAAACAAACAAACAGGAGTGAGGTCATACAAACAGCTTACACTGTTCCTCTAGGGAAAAAGTTTATAATCTGAAACATTCAAAATAAGTCACTTTAAACATTATTCTTACAGCCTATAAGATGTTTTTCATTGCTTACAGTGTGAATTGCTTGTGAATAAAAAAAGGATCTGAGGACTACATTATAAAGTATAAAGCTCAATAAACCTTTCACACATTTTATGTGAATTTAGGAAAAAAGTAACATCTGCATTATCCTCTTGCCATTAGGTACTAGAGCCGTATCCCATTACTGTATTTTTTGCTTATGCAAAGCATTTATTTATTATATAGTTACTTGCAAGTAGATGTGACTACATTTTGCACAGGTTGTGTGTAGGGGCATGCAAGTTGCCATTTAACTCGCATGAACTCATCTGCGACTAGGAAAACATATATTTTTAAAAAGTTACATAACCATATATTTAAAAAAACATCAACAAGTGTGTTCACTAGAATGTAGCATGGATGAAAAATCAGCACCATGGAAAGCAAGCAATTTACAATACTAAATAAATATGATGCTATATTATTATACTATATTATATTATTATATTATTTATCTGAATAGAAGAGTTTTCAATTCCTGATTTGATTTGAAATTGTTAAAAATCACATTTTAAATCACATTTTAATTATTTTTATATAACCTCTCTAATGGGGTTCATTGCTAATATTGTACAGTAGTCTCTCACATGCTGCATTTCTCATTCATCGGACACTTTGGGATGCCACACATTCTGTCTCTCAAATCCTAAAATGTAAACTGTGATCAAGAGAAACACAATGCTTTCTGATATTAAAGTAAACGGCATTTGTAATCCTTTGGGGTTTTTTAGGCACTTCTGTTTCACCATTCAAATCGCTTGGCAACGTTCCTGCCACTGGTTCTACTCTTCCATTTCAGCTTAATTTATGTGAAAGTATTCCATTTTTTACTGAAAGGAGGTTATCTGTCTTCATTAAGGAAGGTTTATTCTTGTAGCAGTATCAGAAAGACTGTTGATGGAATTTTACCTGTATCACACTGTTTTAGTACAAGATACGGTTCCACTGAGAAAGTATACCTCATATATCCTCACATGTTTCTGCAATGCTATTTATATATATATATATATATATATATATATATATATTATATATATATATATCTATATATATATTGAGAATAACGGATTTTTCCATAAAAAGGGAGAACTTTAGGCTAGACTACTCAAAACAAAGAGAGATAATTTAGTCTCTAACAGAGTTCTAGAATGTGTAGCATTTGTTATATGCTTTTAGATATTAAGTATGGTTTGTCATATTATATTTTGTTGATTTTTAATCTGGGTGATTTTTAATCGTCGGTCTAAAACTTTGGTCTAAAGCAACTTAAAGGAAATGTTTACTGCCCCCCACATCCTACATTGCAAAGCTAGTGCTGGAGTTGGCTGGAAGAGAATTAAAGACATCAGAATTCAAGTTAACCCTGGTTCATTGCTATGCCAACATTCATTGCCATGGTTTAGCTGTTCCATTTTAAATGAGCATGGGAAGTTTTAGGTAAACTGAGTTCAGTACATCTTCAAAAATGACAAGAGTAATATTGCAATGGGTGCATCCAGTAAAAGTCAATAAATTCTGTGAAAGGTTACACATTAGCTGTGTCTGAATTTTGTTGGCGTCGGCCTTAATTAAGATCAATTGACTTTCTTAGTCAGCAGAAGTTAAGTGCTTAATATGTGTTCCTAAAGTGCCACTTGATGCACGTCAACTGACTTTCCGGCAACAAATTAATGACTATACATTACAATGTGGCTCAGGAACCCAGATTATATAGTTTCTTAGTTAAATATGCTAACACTATCTTGCATTGAACTCTATATATTAGTTAAATATAAACTCAGACTAGAGAGAGTGCAGTATTTCAATGATAGATAGACAGATGGAAAGATTCTAGGTAGATAGATATCTTAGATTATACTAGAAGCCAAAAACGGAATAATGATTATAGGTGTTGCAGTTTGTCCGATATATGCCGTCAAAAGGGATATTCTAATACCTAGCCACACACCTTACAAAAAATATCTGTAAGCAGCCCTGATGTTCAATCCACTTCTGTACAATTGATTTACTCACATATGACGCCCATGCTGGTCTTCTCTCGTCAGCACTCCCTCTTTCTCCATAAGCATCTGACGAAATGTTCCCACTTTTTGACGTATTTCCTCTTCTGAATATCTGAAACAAAAACCAGGCAAAATGTTTTTATAATTTCTTATTTTACAGCCGTGAGATAAACATGTGAATATTATTGCGGTGTGTAGGATGTCTAAGATCTGATCACTCAAGGCACCAGAGTGTGAATACTACTCTACGGAAGTCACATCACTTTATCATGTGTCATGTCTGTCCCTATTCCACCTCCTGTTAGTACATCAATCGCTATATTTCAATAGGACAGAAGAGAGCTGAAGCACATATGAGACTATACTCCAAAATAACCACTTGGATTTCTTGATAGAAAACACCGGCACTGCAGACTATTGGCTCCACTGCAGATATAAAAGGCCAGTAAAAGAACACATGAATACAATGCAGAACTAATGTGGCAAGAACACAAAATTTTATATGAAGTGCAAAATAAATGCTTATTGTCCATGTAAGTGATATTTATAGCTAGTCGGCTGTATTGCAAAGGATAGCTCTGCAGTTGTTTTCGGTAAAGTGCACTTAAGTGTCATGAAATTGAAAACGTATTGGTTGCAGCAGTGTGGTCAATAGACCGTTCAACTCCTGTTATGCCTTTCAAAAAACAATGACTAATAAGGAATATATTCAAGAAAAAAAGAGCTGCCCTGTGCACTTTCCTTTAGTGAAAAGTGTTTGACAGGGTAAAGCTGTATGCTCACGAAGAAAGCCATTCCTAGCTATGATCATTAGCGATCAATGTCTACAGCGGAAAACAAATTAAAAGGGAAAATAGCTACCGTAACTTGTAAGTCACGTAGCATTCTTTTCAAGGTTTAAGATCTGGTCCAGAAATAAAGGAGAATCAACAGTCGGAAGAAATATTCTTTAAAACCATGGACAGCTATTTGCAGGGCTCTGTTGTTCTTAACATTTATAGATTTAAGGACTTTAGAAATAGGCACCAAGCTGGATGGGGGTTGCAACAACAAAATGCCATATATCATGCCAAAAATATTCCTGAAACTGTTTGTTAATTTTGGCGTTAACCTGTGTGTATTTTGCTGACAAGATTATTTTGTAGCGTTAGACAGGGCCGGCCCAAGACAAAATGCCGCCTGGGACGAAGTTTAAAATGCTGCTCCCCCAATATCTACCCTGCCGCCCCCCATTATCTACCCTTCCTCTCCCTCCCTATTATCTACCCTACCCCCCCCCCCTTGTACTTACCTTTAGCAGTCCTGCGGCGAGTCTCCCTGCTCGGTCTCGATGCCGGCTTGTAATGCTGAGCTCCGGAAATGACGTCATCTTCCAGCGCTCAGCATTACAAGCCGGCATCGAGACCGAGCTAGAGGGCTCGCAGAGGAGAGAGAGAGGGGCACCGAGCAGGTACTGACAATTTGGTAAGTGAAAACCACTCGGCGCCCTCTCTCTTCCGCTTTAAAAAAAAAAGGGCTTGGGGCGGCAGTTGCCCCACTCGGCTCCATTGTCGGGCTGGCCCTGGCGTTAGATAATATCTCCATACGGCATTTTTGCTAGTTCAAAAACTAGCGAAAATGAGAAGAAGACCTTTTATATAGATCTAAGATTTAAAAGCTTCATCGTGAAATCTAAACAAACAATAAAAAATCAAATTAAAATATGTTATATAGACAGGGCATAGGAACGAAGTGGGAGGAATTTACATAAAAAGAGCACTATATCTCTTTATCTTTGCCATGTTACGTCAACACTCCCATTGTAATCATGATAAAACTAGATTAGTTAGAGGAAGGAAGGCATTACCAGGTGAACTGTTTACTCTTAGAAAAAGGAGCTTTCCATAGATTAAGACATAAGCACAATATACCGTATGTGTTCTTTATTGGCATACCTGGGAACTCTCCGGGTTTGACCCGGAGATTGCCTGCTGAAACACTGCTTCTCCAGGTCAAGACCCGAATCCTCCGGTTCGCGGGAGCGAGGTCCTGACACGCCCCACTCCCCACCCAATTTCCTTTTAAAAGGGGGTGTTTCCCGCTGCCATCAGTGGGAGCGCCCCAATGTCAGTGGGAGCGCCGCCGACATCAGTGGGAGCGCCCCCGACATCAGCGGAAACTCCCACTTACGCCAGCTGGAATGCCCCCAGTCCTGGCCGCGTCCCGCAAGGGAAGTCTCCGCGTAGCTGGAGACCAGAAGTTCCCAGGTATGTTTATTGGTCAATGTTAACCCAGTTTTGCTTACATGTAGGAAAACATCCTGGCTTTGATGTTAGTACCCCCTACTTAATCATGCAGCAGCAAGTAGATTAAAAAAAAGAAAATACACTTCCCCTGTTGACAAAGCAGTTACTGTATGAACTAAGACCTTCACTGCAATATATAAAATGCATTTTGAATGTGTTTCCCTTTTAGCTATTAAAAACGATCTACTGCAAGAGTACCAATAAGAATAATTTTAGAAAAACCCTGAGTTAAACAAAATAATTTGCACTAGGTAGAAGGGAAATTGCATTTTTTAGCTACTGTGCTCTAGCTGTGGTTTGTTGGAAATGGATTTTCATCCTGGTTTGGGGAGTACGTAGGATATTTACTTTTATGTTACTCGTTTCCTCTGTTTAAGTGGTCTGCCAAGACTAATCTTTCTTCACAACAGACCTTCCACTCAGACACAGTTGCTTACTTTACTCTTCATGGCTTTCATATAATTGATAGATGACTGTCATGTTACTAAGACGTTTTGACCTACTCCGGCCTCTACTGACACACAAGGCTGCATACATCCCATCTACCTGATGTTTGAGCACCTTCACCAAGCATGGATCAATATTGTTTATGTGAGTTCATTTATCGCTGTCATATAACAGCCAGGATCTGAACCTGGAACTGCAGGCTTTATTCATCTCATGGCGTATGATTGTCTGCGTCATGTAACCAGCAACTGTCACAAATATACTCAACTAAATGGGGCCTATTTACTGCAAGTACTAACGTAATACTTTTAAATATCTTCTTTTATTAGAGTACTGAATAAAGACAGGGGCGTAAATGATCAAGGATAAATACTGCTTTAAGGCAGTGATATTTTAAGGGCTGGCATCAGCAGATGCTTTGCTAGGTGGGCTAATGGGAATATTTATTGGGGAAGTTAAGTATATAGCCAGTATTACAATATTAGTTTAAGAGGCACATGCAAATTTTATACCTGTTTATGAGATGTGAATTGTATGGAGGATGCCTACCTGTGTGTGTTTGGGCTGTATAAGTGATGCATATATAGTGTGTGTCTGTTGATTATTGCTATGAATGCAATATCCAGATCTTGTGTGGGCCTAGCGATGACCTTGAGATTCATTCTGTGATGGATGTATGTGTGACTCCACTAGAGAATATACAGACTTGTTCACAATTACCATTATCTGTGTAAACACCTCCAGAAGCACATGTAACTTTGGCCTACTCAACACATAAATGATGCAGGAATCACAGGGCAGTACCGCTGTCCCCCAAAATATCAAAATGTAATATTAAATAGGTCTGATGATCTAATTATATTTTCAAGCTGGGTGAGATTTACCGTCTCCAAGATGCTTCCAAGATGCTTTAATTCTTAATGCTGTTTATTATTGCTCGTTGTGTATCTGTCACACAATGCTCCGCAATCACCTATACTCGAGAAATAAATGCCAACAACCTTATTAAATGTTAATGCAATTTGCAGGCATCTTGGAACGCATAACCCAGGATAGTTAACTCTGTTAATTAGCAATGTGGGCACTGACGCCTACTCAGATGATCCTTTCTTAGTGTGGGCTGCCAAACACATTGGCTTATGTTATAGGACTAATCAGGTACAACTGTAGAAAAAAAAGCTTATGCGTTTGGGAACGGTTAACTGTGTTAAAAGTGGCAGGAACGTAAAAATTCATGGAAAGCCAGTCCAATTTGTATGCATCTATTGATGGAGAATCTATCATGAAATAAATATACTGTCCTTTTACACTTGGGAATTCTGACATTTAGTGTTATAGCAGTTTTTTCTCGTCTTAAACCAAAACTTGCAAAAACCAGGTTTTTAAATATTGTATGCTATTGTAATATTGTATGCTATTGCAGAAATGATTCTGAATGTATTATACTGTACATTCATCATTAAAAGCTATATAGGTATAACATAGCTCATAAGTGGGTCTCCAGTGCAGCTCTTGATTTACAAGCCAAGGGACAGAAGAGCGGCAAAGGGACATCATGTCAGAGATGTACTGCCCTTCTTTGGAAACAAACTTCAAAACATATAGGGTGCTCCTCGATAAATATGCCACTGCTAGTAAGTATCCCTAAACATTTAATAAGCTGCCCACGGCTGTCCAACTTTTGTTTTATCGCAAACGATCTGTAACATTAACCAACATCAAGAAGGATGTTCCAATGGATGTGAAGTACATAGTAATTTAATTTGTAAAATGTTAAAGGCAGATTTTAGAGCGCCAGGAAAATATACAACTGTAAGGCAAGCATCTCTCGCAGGTTAATCGCCAAATATTCATCTAATATAAATAATAGTTACTGCAAAGGTTATAAATCCTACCCAGGTCTTATTTCCCTAATTGTTGGCTATACAGGATGTGGTGGGGTCCCATAGTGGCAATGGCACCCTTCATCATTTTTACACAAGTGACTTAAGACTGATAACTGTCTAAATCCCCTTCTGAAATTGATCAATATGACATCCATGAAATTATTCTTCCAGTAAACTGCAGCCAAAATGCCATTTTCTTTTGATTGCAGATAGCTGAGTCTAGGACTGACAATGTGTTCTCTGAAGAGACAACTTTTATGAAAGCATATTACTGCAATGGGCCAAGAATATGACACTGCCCATCAAACTGTGACTTTGCCACTGATTACCGCCTTTCAGGGCTGACGGCTGAGAACATAGTAATTAAAATCACATTTTAGATAATTTAGCAAAAGGTAATACTTAAATGTTTTTTTTTTACTTTTTTTCTATAAGGATTTACGGCGGTTTATATTAATAAACAATTAATCATTTTACAAGTATTACTAACTGATTTTTAAAATGTGATTGCTTATTTGCTTCCGAACACAACAGAAGCAAAGCAGTATAATGATAGAACAAGGCATACAATGGGCCATTTTTATCAAAGAAAAATACAAGACATAAAAAAAACAACTTGGAGATAGACGTAGAAAACATCTATTGATTTCTATGACAACTGCATTTAATTAAGTGATTTGCAGTAATATTACTGCTTTTATATCTATTTCCTATTAATATTTGTGGTGGGTGTTGCAGTGTCCATATGCATTATTGTATCAGACAGCTTATTATGGACATAAATAGAGAAAGCAGATAAAAGGGCAGCACAGAAAGTAACATAGCTTTTTTTACCCAAACATAGCTTTTTTTACCCAAATGACTGAGCAGACGTTACTCTTTTTTTGCATGGTTCAACATTTCCCTATGTTTTTGGAACAGATGTGGGTGTACAGGGTATATGGGATTATAGCAAGGATATATCCATACCAGGATGATTTGCCCAGATCATCCCTGTTCTGGGTTTAGTCTAAAAATGAAGGAGAGGGCTTGAGGTGCAGGGATTAAGTGGAACTAATGGCATTCATAGAGCCACATACGATTCCAATGCCAGATGGGTAACCATATAAGTTATAAAAAATAATTCTGGCTCAAAGTTTGAAAAGTGGTCTTATCACTATGGTAATCAATGTAATATTGCTGTTGAATGGGACGTCCAAATGGTGATAACATCACTTTTTTTAAACTTTGGACCAGTGACATTTTATACATAACCAACTATGTTGGAAACCTGGCAGCAGGCTATGCAGAGGGTATGGCGATTTCATCAAGAAAAGAAAAGGATTTTCATTTATAACAATATAACTATATATGTATGTGATCATCTTGAAAATGTCTGGCCAAATGCATTGAGGTGATACTCGATGTGTGTGTTGAGTAGGTTGACAGCAGAAGTCCACAAAATAGGGCAGAAGTCCAGTAGCATAGAATTGGATTTTACAACATGGGAGGCACAGTGGACCACAAATTAAGTACTAGGCTTAATTGTATATTTTCTTTATATTGTATTATCTGATGCCCTAAAATATACTTTTAGACAGATTCCGCTGGACCACCGAGTTGTGAGTAATTGTCCCTGCACCGTGCTAGCAAGAAGGGACAATTTATATATAAGCAGATAATCTATAAACAAGCACAGCGTGAAGTAATAGACCACTAAAAAGAAATCTCTTTTGGGCGGGTTTTTGAACCACATATCTACCTAAACACAGAATATTGTTGTCATTCCGACACAGTAGTCAGGATGTATTTCTTATTTATTTCCCAGTGGTAGGGAAGAACCTGAAAGACCATCTGTCATCAATAGGTTGTGCAGTCACATTTAAGTTTTAATATATATATTATATATATATATATTATATATATATATCATGTAGGTTTATACTGTAAAATCTTGGAATAAATTTCTCTTTAAGCTGCTTATTGCTCTTTTGTCCACCACCATACATTAGAATTTGATTAACAGGCAAATACTGCAGACAGACAGCACAACAGATGGAGGCGATAGTAGTGAGAATATATTTTAAAGTGTCCGCCTTATTCACTAGATGGGTTGTAGCTTTTTAGCATTAAAAAAAAAAACTATGCCATACTTTAAAACCGTTTTCATTCTTTTGTTCTTCCGGATATGTTAGCCACATAACAAGAATTTTACATTTCCTAGAAACTTTTCTCTGGGTTGCTTTTTTTAAGAAATGCCCCTATTGACATAAGTGTGTTTTATTTTCATGACTATATACGTTTTGAAATAAATGTATTCTTACCACTGATGTTTATGATCTGGCGATGCACTAAGAATTCTGATGACCACAAAGGCAAGCTTTACAATACATAACAATAAGTGACTTTGGACTTTCTCTTGCTTGATTATCTCTCTCTTTCTCCTCTTGTAGCTTTCCTACATCCTTCCTACCTTCTAGCCTCTCAAGCCAAGCTCAAACCCACTCACCCCTCTTTTCATTTTATTTATACATCCTCTTTTCCAGGTTGAAACCACTTAGTCCTAATTACCGCTGACAAGAGAGCTACTGCTCCCTCTTTTCACCCCTCGCTTTCTTTGAATTAACCATGCTATTCCTTTAGATTGTAAGCTCTCGAGCTGGGCCCTCAAAAGCCCACCATTCCCGACTGGTCTGGATGTGTTAATGTATATTTGTGATGTGTGTTAACTCTCCCACTTAAATCACACAGTGCTGCATAATTAGTCAGAGCTTAATAACTAAAAAGATAATAATAATGATAATAAAATACCTAACCTTAACACTTTGAACTGTCATTAATGTATTAAAATTGCGTGTAAAGGAAGCTGAGCTATAAGTGTATGTTTGAAAAATATGTTTGTTGAATACTACTCAGTTCCGGCAAATGAGATAGACAAAAGGTTGTCAAGTTCACTATTTGGCTTCTTTGCAAAGGAAGTGTGGAACATGAGAAATTCAGTCGGTGACGTCTAATTAGCCATTTTAATGAGAGACCACATGAGACACACATTCTGTCAGACAGGCACATTGCCAAACTACAGTAGCTCATGTCATTTTAACTACATTACTGCTGCTGGTGTAACCTTTTTATTTAGAACACACCGCTAATAAAGGAGAAACCGAAAACAAAAAAAAGCCTGCTCAATTTTATTTTTTTGGGGGGGGTCTATAATGCAGACTGGTGGATAGACTGGGCAGATTCAATAAAAGGAAATAAAATGTAAACTAACAATAAATAACCAGCCAAGTATAATGTATAATGTAAATAATGATATGGCTTAACTTGAGAGAGGAGTTGGTGTGACAAGAATTTGTCTTTATAGAAGTTTTATTTAAAATAAATGTATGGTTTTATTGTTTGAAGAGCCTAAGTATTCTGTAAGGTCAACTTTTCTGCGTTGAAGATAATGGATTGTAAGATATTCTTAGAGCCAAAAGATTGATTCCATTACCATTTCTGTAAGACAGGTCAGATGCCGTAAAAGGGTAAGAAAGCAAGAACCGGCCTACAGCATGGCATCGTTAGAGAGTTTCTTATAGTTACGTCTTCAAATGAGGCTTTCTTAATGGATCTTCAGAGATTCTATTCCAAGTGTGTTTGACGTTAAAGAACTATTCCATATTCCAGTAATCCGGATGACCACCATTCAGCCTATTTAGTCTGCCCAATTTTCCCTGCTGTAAGATGAGCCCAAACAAATGTATTGGGTGGCTGCACAGCATCTATGACTATTGCACTTTCATGGCCCCTTTTCAAGCGCATGCATATTGATCCAAAACCACAGTCAGTCGTGAAAAACATCTCAAAATGTAAAGGCAGATACGCCTTTGTGAAAAACAAGAAGGATTTTCACTGCCTTTATTCGCTACTTAAGGGGCCTGCCTTTCACAGAGGAAGCATTAGCACCACTGTGCAATATGTGTAAGTGCCAGGATTATGTGACAGAAAGACGGTAGTGTAAAGAGAGAAGTAAGCCCTAAGGGCTAAATCCAGTCAAGCAATTCCAAGCTAATGAATCTTTAATAAAGTGACAATGCCTCACATCTCTCTGAGATTTGTGTATTTTAGTATTACTTTAAGACATAAAAGCTCTTCGTAGAGTATTTAGTATTAAGTCGATGAATTCTACTAGGCCAACATCGAAAAGGATGTGAGGTCCTAAAATGTTGGGTGGTAATATAAACTGACACCACACAGAGTTTTGTGTGCGAGTTACAGCATGTACATAGATTAATGTTCCTATTCTGTATATTGCAAATGAGATGCCCTATTTACATTTCTGTTTTATTGGAGCCTTGCTGCAAAAAGAACTACTGACAGAACAAGGCATTAGGGACAGTAAGAATGAATTCAAATCAGTGCACGGGCATGGTGTTTGCCTCCTTCTGGATAACAATACATCAAATACGGAATTGTGGAATTGTTTGGTTTGCCTCCTGTCAGTCTTTCCAGCCAAATCGTTACCTGTTTTGTTATGCGCTGCAGGTTAAATCGCATATACCTATAATAATGAATTTGTCTACCGTCAAAGGGACACTCTTGCCATCATATGCCATGCACTTTAACATCTCTTTAAATTTTGGTGCAGTCCCCTTTGCAAGTGCATTGAGGTGCTGTGCAGAACTCCCCACCATTTGCATTTGTCTCTTGTTGCTGTGGCTGTGACCACCTAGTCACCCAAAGTGAGCTCAGCGAGGCTGGCAAAGCGCTCCCATTGACCTCACGAAGTGTTGCTTTCCTGAAAATGATTCCTTTCACCCTTTTGTCCTCCTTTTTTTCTCTGTTTTTCTCTACTCTTTTAACAACATAGCTTCATAAAACGTATTGATTTTCCTCTAAACAACACTGCTACGCTTTGGCGTGTCATGGTACATTAGCATGCTCAAATGGAGTGAAATCAACTTGGAATGCTTTCCTATGCCCACTTTTCCAATTCTAATACCACAGAGTATTCTATTTTCTATAGCACTAAAAATATCTTATAGAATGGAGATTGACTATACCAATGAGCCAAAGGTATGGGTACAAGTAGTAATTGAATTCATACACGAAAATATACAAAATTTAGGTTTAAATTAAAACATTAAAAAATGTTTTAATTTAAATTTTATTATTGCGATATAGTGTAGTGACATATAACATTGGTTAAAGTACATTATCAAAGTAGAACACATAATTTGAGACATGTTCAGCATTTGAAAGACATTAATACCGCAATTATTTTTAGGTTTACAATGTTGCCATACCACCAATTTCATTCACAAACAATTTTAAAGCCCTTAACTTATAGCGATCACAGGACCCCGGGGTATGTATGTCACAAAAAGTAGACATAAAAGTGTGTTTTGGAGCTAATGAGTTACGGTGCAGAATGAGAGGGTTGCAAACAGTGATCCCTCACTTCTGGGGCTTAGCAGGGTTTCTAAACCCTGTAACCTCATCTTAATCTTGAGGAGTGAAGAAGAACCGGCGTCCAGTGAGCACTAGGTAAATTGTACATAATAGCAAAAGAGAGTGGCTATACCAAGCAAAATATTTCAGAGGTTAGTAAAAATATAAATTAACATTAAATTGAGTATGTCACAGGACCAAACCAGAGTCTCTGGAATACATAAAAGTAGTTTACAGAAAGTACTTAACTAAATTACATTTACTCCAATCTCTAGAAATCTCTAGAAATGGGTTTGAGATTTGTGGAAAAAGAAGTAAAAACGGAAAATTAAAAATAAATCTGAGAACCTCAAGTATACGAGGTCATTGCCAGGGGGACCAAATTTTCTCATTTGTTCATTTTGATATGACATTTTCTCCATGGTAAGGTGATACTCCAACTGTTGTAAAACATTAGGTAATGTAGGGCAATGTGTAGATTTCCAATGTCTTGCAAAATGTAATTTAACTACTTAAAATACATGGATAATGAGTTTGGAAGTATGTGCAGGAATGTTTGGTCGAGTTAAGCAACTGAAAAATGTTGTCCCATAGATCGTTAATCAGGGGGCAGGATCACTATACATGCAACATAGTGCCTTCAACATTACAACCCTTCCAGCACATAGGAGAACACGACTCAAACATGTGGGGAAAGACGTTTAGGTGTAAGGTACCAATGAGAAACTAGTTTTTTTGAAGTTCAATCAGGTTCGTACAGTGGGTCACCCTCTTCACTTCTTACATTAATTAACCTTTATTAAGAATTAACCCCCACCTACATGAATCTTAAAACCATGTCTTTATGGACCTTGATTTGTGCACTGGGGCACAATAAGGCCTTTCCCAAAATGAGTTTAGTGTGAAAGAACTTGACTGGCCCACACAGAGCTGTTGTCTCAACCCTGTCAAACACCTTTGGGATAAACTGGAACAGAGATTGTGAGTCAGGCCTTCTCGTCCAACATCAGTGCCTGACCTCCCAAATGCTCTACGGGATGAATGGGTAAAAAATCCCCACAACAAATTCCCCAACATCTCGTGGAAAGCCTTCCCAGAAAAGTGGAAGCTCTAATAGCTGCAAAGGGAGGACCAACTACATATTAATGTCTATGTATTTAGACTGCAATATTATAAAAGTCTCTGTTGGTGTAACGGTCAGGTGTCCCAATAGTGTCCATATAGTGAATATACTAAAATCAGATGCATGGTATTCATCCTATTCTGGATGAGAGTGAACTCTTACAGTGCAATAACTATTCTGAAAGCTTGGGGTGCAGTCTTCCTTCTAAAATGTGATGACAAGAACAGGGAGGGAACGATTATTTCATTTGGTTGCCGCTCTGATTCATGCGCGTATAAATATGGCCTAAAGGTAAAATTTTAAAGCTCTCTTTGAAGATCAGCATGACTGAAAGACGTGAGCAGAATAGGAATGTTGGCTGGCTTGATGTTCTGCTGTACGCAGTTAGATGAAAGGAATAAAAAAGGGACATTGTTACACTGTTAGAAAAATGCATAGCTTTTGATGGGTTTTGGAAAAATGTTTGAATCTCTTGGACACATTTAACCCAACTGTTGCCACATTGATGATCACATTTGGCCTGCAACAGATAAAGATTGAAATTGTTTTGTTCTATTGTGTTTTTTAATATAAATTTATAAATAAATATAGTTGTCCTTTAATGCCATTTCCAGTGTTGGCCCTGGGAATGCTGCAGGTGGGGGTTTGTTCAGAACCGGTACATCTGTAGAAAGCCCTCCCATTGATTTCAATTGGTCAACTTTCCTGCCACTGACTGGTGGCAAGAAGCCAATCAGTGGCAAGAATAGTCAGAATATGTTCAGGTGAACGGTGGCAATAATATTGGCCGTTTGGAACATTTGTGAACTAGATTCGCATGTTACTGTTAATTGTAGTTTACATTTTGAAAGGTCTGATTTAAGGGCCCAGTAACCACCTACAGTTGGCCGTGCCTAGATTTTTACTTTACGTTTGCGTGTTATTATGATATAATGATATACTAATGATATACTTAAAAGTGCTGTTCCACCTAGGATTGCTCATAAAAATATCCCCAGATAAGTGCTGCATCATGTAAAGAGTAGATACCTATCTGTGATTTTGTTTTTCTCCTTAATGTTCTGCAACTTAGACACTTTATTAAAACACTACAGAGTCTTGTCATTCCTCCAAAGCCCTCCTCTATGCATCAGAGCAATCTGACCGCCTACAGCTAAAGAGCAAGGCTCTACAGACCCTAACACACAGTGTGTGTATTACACTTTTTATATGCATACTGACTCTAACACAACAGTACAGTACACATACATACACACACAACCCACTCCCTCACTACCCCCAAGCTCCTCCTACACACAGTAACATACTTACACACACAAACTAATATATATATATATATACTTACACAAACAGTAACATACTTACAGTCACTAACACAGTAAAATACTTACACACAGTAACATACACACAGAAACTAATATATTTACTTACACACAGTAACATACTTACACAAAGTCACATACTAACATACTTACTCACTGACACATACTAACATACTTGCACATACTTACACACAGTAACATACCTACACACAGTATTATAATTACATACATATACATTATACATACAATATACATTAACATATACATTAACATACTTACATAGATTGACAGAATACACATGATATTATATAATCATATGATAAAATATATATATATATATGTATCATATATATAATATATATATATCTTAAAAAATAGACTTTTGAAAACTTTGTTTTAATCTGGTACTAAAAGTAAAAACTATAACCACCACAGTAAGGACTGTGCTGGGAAAAGTTCCAACAATAAACAAGTTCACACAATGTCATGGGTACTTTATATTATAAAATGTGTTTTTAGTTTGGTTTTTTTTTCGTTGTTGTTTAGCAGTTGGTTCTGTGCAAAGATAAACTCCATGCTGTGATAACAATGCAAGCATTTTTTTCTGATTACTCTGCATTATGTGCTTTGCTATTTAGGGAATTACTTAAAAGAACACATTTTCTGGGGAGTCTTTATATAATTGAAAGCACGAATAAAAAGTTTTAAGCAGAAAAAAATGCCTTTAAAGTTTCAATTTAAGGTCAGTAAGATGGTTAGGTATTTCCATTTATCCAATGGGTGTTTTTGCAGATAAAAAAACCATTAAATTAAATGCAATGCAGTCTTTTAAGTAGAGAAAACTAAAATATTATAAGTTCTCTTGTAAATATTCATATGCAGATGTGTATGGCTTCTATATTAACACAGCTAAGAACTCTCTTGGAGCCGCGAGAATTAAAAGCTAACAGCCAGGCATGTGTGTGGCCATCAATACATCAATACATCAATGCCCATTCCCTGTCTCTTTGCGGTCTATTGGGGACTCGCCCCACGCCGCACCTTTAGCCACCCTGTAAGTAGCAAAAGAGAAAGATCTCCAGGGGGCCAGCAATGGGAAGCTCTTAGATATGTAGACAAGGCAAGCTAAGCATTTGCCTGAAATATTACCTGTATATCTCCAATGCAGGAGGAAAAGAGCCTTACCCATTCCAACCTCTGGCAAACCCGTTTTCAGCCATATTTCACCTACTTCTGGCTCAACTCCTGTCTATGCCCCCTACAAGGCCTATGCTCTTACAAGGAAGGGTGAGCCAGTGGTTTATGGTTAACTCGACTGATCAAATGAGACTGGAGGAGCATGTCCCTGCGCTCTAACACTTGAAAAGTATGTATTATTTTTGAGCTGGTTGCAAAAACGGGTGAGTGTATCCCTCAAAAAGCCTACATTTTGAACATAAAAAATAAAATCCGGAGCAAAGTGGTGGTGTAGGCAATACTGAAATGATACCCTGGGGTGTATGGAGCCCACCTATATTCCCTTTTGACATATCCTGTGCTTAAATAGGATTAAATAATATTGGAAGTGCAATAGAAAAATCTAAGCCTTGCCCAATGGCACAGACTCTAAAATGGCAGGTGGTTGTGCAGGCTGGAGCTTGGACTCCAAATGGATGAAGTCTATTACTTTCATTATATTTAATAGAGAAGGCATCGTATCTTCTATTCATTGGTTTTTATGGGAGTGCTTTCTTGCCAGCAGCTGGTTGCTTCAAGCAGCCAAATGCAGAGTGCAGTAACCTACAGTGTTTTAATCAAGGTTTTTAAAAACTTTTCCATGTTTATGCAAGAAAAATAGTGCATATTAAAGTGCTTACCTGTACAAAGCAGTGGGACTGCCTGATACATTTAACTGTCCCTTTAAAGTAATCCATTGTTTCCAGTTGAGTGTATGAAAGATGAGTGCTCAATTTTGCAAGTACAAATGCAGGTTTGCAATACCAAATGTTAAAGATAGACTTTTACAATTTTTACTACTTATGTTTTTTGGCAAATCTCGTGCACTGGACTTGAGTAAGCGGACCTCCTCCATTTTGAAATGGCTGGATTACAACTACAGCCTCACAAACAATAATGACCCTAATTTATATTCACATTCTGTGTTGATTTGATGACAGTTGTCCCTTTTCCGTTGTCTTACAAATGCCATTTGCGAATACAGGCAACTCAAATAATCTTACGGCATCTTTAAGGCCAAGCAAGTTAGTGTTTTCATAATTAGAAATTCTCCAGGTATATAAATGCATCTCCACCGTTTATTATTCAAGCAGGAGATTACTTTATCACAACGGAAGCATAACTTATCTCAAACTTTAAGGAACTTTTTATTTTCTCACCTTGTGCTGTGTAAAGCCTATCATGTCACAGCAGTTTAAAATGATTTAGTACATCAGACATGGAATATAGTCGCTCTTTCAATTGCCTCGATCTTTTATTTTAAGAGAACACATTTCTGGTATTGTCCCAGCCTGACTTATAAAAAGGCAATTCTTCTCAATTTCCACCACCTAAATCATGTTCGTTTTAAGTAGAAAGAAATATTTGAGATCACCGATTCTTGGCTAGCTGTCCCCTCCCCCATCATCACGTATTTTCACTTATTTTGGCTGCATTTCACAGACATCTTAGGTGAGCAATCAATCCCGAAAATGACAAAGCAAGAATATGTCAAAGAGATTGAAGGTGTAGAATAAACAGTGAGTAAATTCAAATACACTTTATTAAGCGAAGCAAAGATGTCTTTTCTGCCGTCAGTTTTTCAGCAATTTGCAGAATAGTCATATGTGCAAGACCTTTGGTTTCAGGAAAAAAAACCCTGCTCCATATCCTCACCAATGCCAAGGATGTTCTTTGATTAATTCAATTGGACCTGTCAGGAAGATTGATTGATTTGGCTGTGAACCAGAATTCTTAGATCTAATTTTTCCACTTTAGCGGACATCTGGCTGTCCTGCTAAAAGACTGAACAACACAAACTAAGCGTGCATAAAACACTATTTTTGGGCACAGCAGAAATGAGGAGACATAGCAGATGATACATCATAATCTATGCTTAACTTTTTTCGACACCAGCCATTTTAAAGTAAATTCAACCAACTTCTGCTTCCTCTTTGCTAACAGACCTTTTTAAATCTGGTATTTCTTTTTTTTCCTCGGATTAGACCTGGGAATTTTCTTAGAGGCTCCAGAAATTAGAACTGATTACCGTTACTCTTCCAGATCAGTGGTTACTCTCTGAGAAGGTTGTGTGGGATTGCCCAAGGCCACCTCCATCATCGTATATGTTAGGACTAATCCTGCCATATCCTTAACATAATCACATACCTTCCTACTTTCTATAAGGAACAGGAGATGGAGAGATGTGAGAGGGGCTAGTCCTGGAAAGTTCCCAGCAAGGCATCGTTGTTTTGTTATTTCATTGCAATCCGTACACCATCACCAGTGTTCTCAGCAAAACTATGAACATATGGATATGCCCTTCAAGGTAATTTCCTTAATGACAAATGACTGAATATGTAATAACAGATCATACAAAAATGCATAGACACTGCCATGCAGAGACATGCTAGTTTTGATAGTAGTTACAAAAATGCCAGTCTGTTCCATTTGAAATGACAGGTTCAATACATCGACAAACTGGGCATTAAGTATATAATTAAAATGTATTACCCAGAACAGAACTATGCAATGTACTTGGCATAAAAAAATAATTTATAACATTTAAGAATATATTTAAGGAGTTTTTTTTTTTTGTAAAGTAAAGTACGAGGATTTTCTAAGGAGTTTTTTTTTTGTAAAGTAAAGTACGAGGATTTTCTGGATCAAACGCAAATCCTTAAGTGCTTTTCTATGCCAGGAAAATATAATTTCACCTGGAGGGTTTCTCTCCCTCAATTAGAGCAACTGGAACAGCGACAAGAAAGCTTTTGAATGATGTACACCAAAAGCAGCTTACTTTTAAGTGATGTGCTAGAAGGGTTTATTGGCCCCAGGAGCGAAGTGTGTTCTTCCTGCGCTTATTCTGGTCATTATTTAGGATATATGTAAGGTGGGATGAGGGATTGCCTTTGTCATGCAACCTCCTCATATACACAAGTGTTACAGCAACCAGGTTTCCTTCAAGTAAGGGCTACTAAACCTGAAGAGGCTGCAGTGGGTTAATAACACAACCTCTGTTTCCCACTTTAAACTGCCATTTTGCTGTATGATTAATAATATTATTTTTTTTGAGGACGAGTATTTGTGACGGTAGAACAATGCAGACTTTTCTTGTGTTTGAGAAAAGACAATATTTCATATAATGGGTGACAATTGATTGCAGTTTTATTTTATTTTGGTTAATTCTTACTTGCAAACAACTCGCATATTAGGAAATTTGCAATTTGTCTTTGTGCATGTTAGTATGTGAATGCATGCAACCTCAGCATGTGCCTGAATGTGCCAAATGGATGGCTGGGTGAATGGCCCATTGTTGCAGTGCAGGGCGCTCGGGCACTTGAAATAATATGCTTTGAGGCCATTTTTGACATTTTGAATTTGGCAACCACTGAGGATTTTGCAACTGGTATTTCCTTTTGTTACAATATAGTCAGCCTCTACCACACATCTGGGTCCCAGCTCATGGTGGGCAAACAGGCAGCAGCCACTTATGATAACATAATATATATATATATATATATATATATATATATATATATATATATATATATATATTGTGGTAAAGTGTATGGGAGAGTGGTTGATGGGATATATATCTCACCTGGTTTCCTCAGCCAGGCATGGTAGCAAACCCAGGAGCCCTCAGGTGCGGCTTCCTAAGCTCATTACTGGGGAGGAAGCCTTAAAAGAAGGGCTGTTGGGTTTGAAGGGGGAGGAGAAACTGAGTGAAGGAGCAGCTACAGCCAGCGCTGCAGCCCACCAGGTATGAAGCTTTACCTATGCAAAACCTGTTATGTTGCTTTGTGCCGGACCTTATGCTTATAGAGAGGTATCCTGATGTTTAGTTAGAGCTGGACAGGCTTAGAGTTTGTTTTCTTTGCAAGGTGCTCTGTGACCACAACATCTAAATAAACACCATTACGTTTGCAACCTGTGTGGATACCGTCATTGCCGCCCCATGCGTGAGCTGTCCCCTACAATATATATATATAGTACTTTTTTTCCCCATTTCTCTTTTTTTTAAATCAGACTTTAATAGGAATTAACCACCTCCCTAAACAGCCACACATTGGCTTGTCTCCCAAACATAATCTGCAGTAGACCCTCGTGACCCACCTAGCACGGCAAATAGTTCTACTAATATACTCTTTCTGTTAACTAAAGACAATGAAGTAGGGATTTACTATAACAAAGTAACTCTTCAACCATAACACTTGACCTAAATGCAAGTCCACTTAAAGGTTTTACACTTTTGATGTGTTTCTGATGCTTTGGTGAAGCATCTGAGGACTTTTCCATAGATTTCTCTAGAGATTTATAGGATTTTATAGGATTTACATTTTATGAAGTTTAGCTAATCTTCAGAAAAAAAAAATAACTTATCCTTTGTTAAAATCGACATTTCTTGTAAGGTGAACTGTTGTACGCATTAAGCAAATGAAAGGCCACGCACATTAAATGGATGACTGTGTCTGACTACAAACAGGCAGAGAGCTTAACAACTTGCGTTATGGTAAATCCACACTTGGATGTATTCCAGATATTTTTATGCATGTTTATGCTATAAGAGAGGAAGAATACCTACATAGAATGATTTCACACATAAGCAAATGGGGTTAATGTCTCTTTTGCTGCTCATGTGGTGCTCCACGTAAGACCTGGGAAATAATCGGTTGCCTACTTGATGACCTATGCAGTTGTAGTGGTAGGATTTGCTTTGGTCTATTTTCATATACAGTATATCATTCTTCCATAAGTATTTGGCTATTTAGATCAATCTCATATTCAACACACCATGATCCTGAGAAAATAACTTAATAGGATATTACTTCAATTTCATGGTAAAATGTATTTATCGTAAAATGTCCAGCAGGACAGTTTTGATTTGGGATCTGAGCCCCACAATCTTCAGATGCCTCTCTTTTATCCTACTTTACTTAAACCAGGGGTCAAACAATAAACCAACACACTGCCAACTTCTTGCAGTAGATACAACCAGCTCTCCATATGAATGATAAAATGTCTTCAAAGCATCAGAGTGCTAGACAGACATCCTACTCTGCAGGGGTGTGGTTTTTTTGCAATATTCAGATACCCAGGGCCTGGATTACATCATGGGCCGACAGGAGCTGACCTTTGTGCTTCTCAATCAGAGCCAGATCATGCCTGAATCCTGGTGAATGTGGAGGGCTCATCCATGCCACTTGACTAAGGCTGTAAATGGAGCTTTCTAGAGCTTAAAATGTTTCCCGTTTGCTGAGTCTTGGGTATTGGGTCACTAGTGTATCTGCATTTTTGCATCCCACACCTGCTGCCAGAAAGATTACACTCTACACAATTTCTGGGCAAAGGGAGTGCGGCATAAGATGAGTAGGTAATTCAAAAGGCAATCTACTGAAAAATAACAAATATCTGCCTTCTTACAAAATAACGGAATGGTCTTAAAAACGTACCTGAAACATATCACTTCATCATTTCTAAGTGGCATGGCATTTCACTAAATGATCGCACTCCCTGTTTCTAAAATTAGTTTGCTATTGCTGGGTTTATTCTCCAAACAAAAGTTCTTGGTGAATTGAAAGGAGATGAATAATTTCAACTCACTAAACTTACTATATAGTATACTATGCATTCATTTGCAATGGGGATACCACAAAAAGTTAGGCACTTCTCAGCTTTAATGCATTAAGGTGCATATGGTGGTTGGAGTGTGTCAACTGTAAATGGTATTATTGTAGAAGCGTTTAGGAACAGCTGCAACTCAGCCACAAAGTGAGGGACCATGTAAATGTGCTGAAGAGCATGGTGCGTAAAAGTCGCCAATGCTCTGGCATTAAAGATTCATGGACTGGGTTTCCATTGCCGAGCAGCTGCATGCAAGCCTCACATTACCAAGTACAATGCCAAGCGTCAGACTGAGTGGTGTAAAGCACGACCTCACTGGACTTTGGAGCACCGGAAACATGTTCTGTGAAGTGACAAATCACACTTCTCTGTTTGGCAGTCTGATGAGTGAGTCTGAGTTTGGCAGATGGTGGGAGAACATGACCTACCTGACTGCAAAGTGTAAACTGTAAAGTTGGGTGGAGGAGTGATAATGGTATGGGGCTGTTTTTCATGGTTTGGGCTAGAGCCCTTACTTCCAGTGAAGGGAAATCATAATTTAGCATACCATGCTATGCTTCCAACAGCTTGGGGAGGGTTCTTTTCTATTCCAGCATGACTGTGCCCCAGTGCGGCATGCAAGATCCATAAAGACATCATTGGATGAGTCTGGTGTGGAAGAATTTAGGATGAAGTGGAAAAGAGGCTGCAAGCCTTCTTATTCAGTATCAGTGCCTGACCTGAAAAATGCTCTACTGGATGAATGGGTAAAAATTCCCTAACAAAATCTTGTAGAAAGCCTTCTCAGAAGCTGTTATAACAGCAAAGGGGGGAGCAACTACATAGTAATGTCTATGTATTTGGAATGCAATGTCATAAAAGTCCTTGTTGGTGTAATGGTCAGGTGTGCCAATACTTTTGTGTACATTAATATGTGTATGTTAACAACCAAATTGCTCAAATTGCTGCTGTCTCTGAAAGGTTCAAATAGAGATTCTAATGATTATTTTCTTCCAAGATGTGCACAATGAACCCTTTAATCTTTTTTAGATTACTTATGTTGGGTTGCATTCTAAGCAATATTCTCTGTAATTAAGTGAAAATGCTGAAGCATATTGTTTTCTAATGAGAATGTATAGTTGTGTTGCAGCACTGTGGTACTGTAGTATGTGTGTGTGTGTGTGTATATATATATATATATATTATATATATATATATATATACACTAATTTCTTGCATGTTCACAGGGACTAGAATCCTGTTAAATATATCAGTACCTCCTGCATTGTATTAGAATATTATGGCTTTATACATACCGTAGAGAACAGGGTAGCTGGCACCTTCTGTCCTAGGGAGCAGTTAAGGCAAAGTGGGCTCATTGGCCCCTTGCCTCCCCACCAAGTAAAGAAACAAAACATATGCACTGGCACATATATTTAAACTCACACACGCACATACTTACACAGACAAACGTATTTACCCATACTCATAATGCAAACATACATATATACATTCATGCCAACACACACACACTCATTCTAACAAACACAGTTACACATTGATGCCTGCACTCACACATTGAAGCTAGCACATTCATATACATTGATACACACTCACATATATACTTTACTGCACACACATACAAACATACACTATCACTATAACATACATTGTACAATACAATACTCTATATTTTTGAAGGTTCCAACTACTCTGATTGTAACACTGTTAAAAAAATGCTACATCAAAAAGATAATTCCTAGAATTGTTGAATCCCCAAATCCTGCACAAGAATAATTCTTTAATTATGTAAAGTTTTGCCTCATTTGTATTTTTTTCAAGGAATGCCTAATAAGTATGACACAAAACCAGGAACTTATAGTTTGTTGCCATTAAAATTTAAAAAGCTTCTTAAGGGATTATGTATTTTTTTGTAACTTACATTTTATTATGGGTTTTCCAAAGGAACATAAAACACGTTACACATTGGGACATATATACCATAATTTAAAGCATAATAATACACTGTGCTTTTATGAAGCAATCACATTAGGTGTACCCCATAGTGAAAGAAATAAGGAGGAAGAAAAAAGGGGGGGCGGAAAAGATTAAGGGATCAGGCAAGTTGGGGGGGGGGTGAGGAGGGATAGGCGAGAAGAGTCCTCGATCAGGGACCACTTCAGGACAGAAGGCCATTAGTTTCTTCAGAAGCAGTAAACCCAAGCCATCCCAAACATGTCACAGTATATAGGTACATGCGATCTGAGGTGTTATGGATTAACTCCTCTATGACCCTCATCTCTTTTCAGTTTTTTTGTCCAGTAAACAAGGATCAGGCATTTAGCATTTTCAATTGTTTTTAAGTAACAAAACCTTTGGATGAAAGTCATATCCCATAGCATAGCACTGGTGAGTGTAATGGATGTTTTATAAAAATTAAACAGCACCTTGGAATACTTCAAACAAATTTCAAATTTCACATAATAATTAATGTTTCCTCAATTTCCAGAGCTCATGGGAAAAAGGTCTACTTGAGTCCTTTTCCACTACATTTGGACAACACATGCCTACCCTGACTTTTTGCTTACTGCCTTTATGATTTATTTAAACATGTCTTCAAAGTTTTCTTTTTTACTTTTAAGTCAGTACCATATTTTATTCCAGTTAATCAGTCAGCATACAAGCACGGAGCAGGAGAGAGCCTGGAATGCAGAGAAGTCTCTATCCGAAGACAGCTCCCTCTGGTGACCCAATTAGCTACACAAAGTTTATTCTCAGCCTACTCAGTCACATAAAATCATGTGGATTTGTGTGAGATAAACTCTGTGAGTGATACAAAAAAAAAAGTAATCTCTACTTATGTTTGCCTATATATGTGTATGTTATAATCTTTTTATGACATAGAAATAAATCAATAGACAATGTTGATGAAGAAGTAGGATAGATTGAATCCTATGTATCTAAAAAACAAAATACAATACTAAAAACGTATACGTTAACCAACATGTCTATTTCTAATGGCATTTAATTTGCTAAGCTTTCTAAATAAGATATTATAAACTTACATCATAGCCCCTTCATCTTATCAGATAAAGGCTGAGGGTTCAGACAGTTCAGAGACTTGCTTGACCGCCAAGATGTTCTTAACACAAGCTAAGATGCTAGTCTAAAAAGAAAAGGATGTGAGTGCCCCAAGACACATTATTCACCCCTTCTCACAATAGGGCAGTTGAACAGAATGTGATAGAAGATAGAACGAACCATGGAATAATATCAACCTTACCTCCTACCTAACCATCGTATCTTACGATCAAATTGGGTCTCCCTGTATGCACCTTGTACATAGTAAGGTGTTCTGTAGTAACCCTCGAAAATGTTAGCAGTTTGTGGAATGATTCAGCCAGTGTTGCTGGGATACAGGAAGTATGATGAAGTGTGGTAAAGGAAATATGGGTTGGTCAAGATAAATACTCCACTAGACTCAGTGTAAAAACAACATTAAGTAAGTTAAATTATAGCAGGTACTTGTGTAGCATCCCAAAATGATTCATTAATGACAGTGCTCTCTTTAGATGGATCTGACATCTGACATATATAACCTCATTTAAACAGGTTTTTTTTTTTTCTAAAATGTCTAGCCCTTCTTATACATACCAAATCCATCTGTCTTACAGCCCTGCCTACAGGTTCAAAAACTTGTTTTAAGGTGTACCTTCAATCATCCCCCAAGTGACTTCTACAGTTATCAATCTCCCTTGGGCACCCATTGTACCCCAGTAGCAATGATGCCACAGACAGCTCCATTTGAGCAATAAAACTCCCTCGGTTTCCAATATGACACCCACTACACACTACAGCCTGCTCCAATCGCCACAAATTGCCTTTCAATATTAATTCCCCAGTTTCTACTTAGACACTTTCACTTTACTCACAGTCTCTCCTGGCCTCACACTGTGCGTCCACAACTACTTTAATAAAATTTGGCTGTTGATAGCCTCTTTAATCCAAAATGCATCCCCTCGTCCAAAGCAAACCCATCATGGCACACTAAGACGATCCACAAACCATGTTGGTGTTTGGGTGCGGTTTACCCTGTGCTCCTCCCCTCGCACAGTCTTGGAAAATACTATAAAATAATCATTCTCAAACAAAAATATACTAGATATATTTTAAAGACATAGCGCTTTTGCATATATATATATATCCGATTAAAGGTTACTCCCACTTGGGGAATACACTGTTGTAATGGAAGACTTGTAGCCAGTAGGATATCCGTTATTAATCAGCAGTGCGCTGCAGTAAGCGTTGTGTTTCAATGTATTTACCAGTCGCTATTGACATTTGCATCTGTTCCTAAATAATGTGCCAGTTTTCAGGAGGCAGTGGGATGCTTGCAGAGGACGCATGATGATCTGCACTATTAAGTCAGAAAGACTTTTAAATCCATAACTGCTGCCATGTGCTTATAAAGTTCTATGCTTTGGCTCCATAAAAAAGTTAAATTTTTGTCAACACAAAAACCAAGAGATACTCTCATCTGCAAATGTGTTTTTTGGGTATTTCTGATCATGTTGAACTCAATCTGTTCTATCTGTAAATGGCCGCAAGATGTTATTGCTACCATAGCAAATTACAAATTTTTCATCGTATTTGCCAACACAAGGAACTTTATCACCTTCAAAAGCAGGTCTGATGCGGCTAATGCCCCCCAACAGCCGCAACTCTGCTTTTGAGTAGAGTGCAGATTTAACAATGATCACTACAATCTTCAGTTGATATTCATTGAAATTTTTGGTAAGAGGAGCTTATACTAACTCTACTGTTATATTATGTGTTTTAATATTCTAATGTGTATACTCACCCAGTGTTCCACCAAAACTGCAAAGGCCATGCCTTTCACCACTGTGGATTGGTATATAGTGACTCCATGAGTATAAGGAGCCAAGGATGCACTGCGATGGGAGTTGTTTTTTTATGGCTCCTTAGTGCTCATGCAACTATTGTTTCTCTGTGCTGTTCTGTCTCGTTTTATCTTTTTTGGCTGTTCGTTCTCTTCCTCCTTGCTTTTCGGCCTTGTACTGTACAATAGTCACACATATGCTAGAATTGGGGTATTGTTCATAGCCGCATGAAGACCGCATGTGCTAATTCACATAAAGCGCTTGTGAAATCTTGGGCTGTTGTTCAATGAGAATCTAGTCGTACTGTCACTGCCCTTTTATTAGAGTAATAAAAAAGACCTGTTGCACCATTATTAATTTGACGCCCTGCTGGAACATGCGACTACGTAGTTGTGTCCAGCTGTTGTGTACCATGTACTTTCAATTGTGGGCATTGGCTGAGGCTGGCACAAGCTTTCCTATGTTGCTGAAGTAACCCAAAGATAAGTATTTTTTTCCTTTTCTAGTCTTTGATATAAGAAACTGCATTTGTTCTTCAGAAGCATGTGTTGGTGTTACTTAATTTTAGCATCTGAACTACTTTGCTGACATAAGGTATTTTCCATCAGCTTACAAATGAAATAAATTTAATTTGTTTATTATTTTTTTTTCAATGAAACCATCCATGAAGCCAGAAATGAGAACCACTGCATCAGCAAGATGACTACATGAATAGATTTTTCTATGAAACGGACACATATGTGAATAGTAAACTATATTACACTACTTATTTAAAGGCAAGCGGGATAAAACATTTTCATAATCAATTTACTTTATAACAATTCTTAGACAATATGAAGTCCACATTCTGTTCTGATATCCCTATGGAAACTCTTACCTTTTGCAATTATGTTTGAATTTACGCATGGTATTATTTAAATGCATTATGGTATAATTTCAGGAAACTTTTATCCACAATTAAATTAATGTTCATATTTTCTGTGCACAAATGTTGCCTAGCAACCTTAGAAGTAACATTTCTGCCTGCAAGAGCTTTTTAACCCACAGGTCATTATTTTTGATGTTCACTGTACCATTCAGTTTGAACAGCACACATACTGGTATAATGTTTTTTAAGAAATAAACAACTATTTTTTCTTGAGTTCGAAATCGCGTGCTTGAAAATCAGCACCAACTGTGTAGAGCGGTTTCAATGGTCAGAGTAAAAAAAAAAAAAAGTATGTTAAAGGTCTAGAATAATAAAGTATAGAATAATTCTTCAGCTGATTAAATATCTTTTAGAGGGCTGTAAAATTCTGTAAAATAATGTAGGCACTAGGTGGCTAAATATTAAAAGTGTTTGAAGTTTGAAAAAGCGGTCTCATCACCATGCCAAAGTAATAGAATCCATTATCAGCGTTCCATTTGTTGCTTTGGTGATAACACAACTTGAACCAATGCCGGACACACCCGTTGCACTGTTGTGTACTTCACAGTCTAGGTAATTGTTTCCATGTTGGTAAGTCGTTTGGTAATGAGTTGCTTCAGTACATGCCAGACTCTGGTCACTTTCTTGCCTGTGTATTAAGCCTTGTTGTGATCTGCTGGGTGCACTTGTTCTGATATTGAATCTCTGGTATTTGACCTTGGCTTGTTCTCTAATATTGTAAGTACTTTGCTTGTCCCAACTCTTGGTCTGTTGTTTAACCCTGCATTAGGTTTGCTCCTGGTGGTTACACAGGCTCTGCCACAGAGGAAAGTTACTGTCCTTAGTTTATCCTTTGCTGTCTTTGAATAAGGGTGCGGCTTTGCTGTGGGGTTCTTTACAACTAAGTCACATCTACAGTATCTATCCAGGTCAGGGGCAAGGACTTTTGTCACCCTAATCTAAACCTAATTTTGACGCCTCTTGTATACCAACCCCATCATAACCATGACCTGCCCCCTGCATTAACAGACACACGCAAACATACCCCGGCAGAAAACACTGGCATACCGAGACGCACACTAACCTCTACTGCCACAAATTGATAGCTTTACACAAGTGCACTGGGTTCTAAACAGACCCCTGCACATAGCGTTCACCAGAGCCATCGGCGGAGCTGACTATACATCAGAGCAGAAAATAAACAACGCTAACAGATTTGTAGTTATGTCCAACTCAATACTTGAAAAACCCATGGTTCCTAATATGTGGTCATGGACCCTTGGAAGAGTCATTGAGCAGGCCATGTTACCCAATTTTGCATGTTATAGTTGGCAGTATTGTTTGTGAGTGATAAAGGGGCCCTCATACTAACTTCCCAAGACCAAAATCATTTCCTATCATTCTTAGTCACCCCAAAGGCAGGCTGGCTTCCCTTGCTCTTGACATTTATATGCGTAATTAATAATTGGCTTTTACCAAACTGACAAAAGAAATCCTCTGGGGAGTCAGTTAAATGGTCTAACGTCATTTTCACATGTTTTTGTATATAATAGCAAACCAGGTGCACCTGACCATGAAGCAATTACAGTTCAATTATCTGTTCTCTGACAAAGAAAGAAAAATATTTACAGTCTACAACTCACAATTATCTTTCCAATCAATTGCAATATCTCATTCTTCATGACTGTATCAGAGAACATATAGATCGTAATTGTAATTTTATATTATGTGAGATTATTTGTGACATTGCAGTTATAGAAGTTATTGAAAAAAACATTACAATGGTAAGCAATATCTAGATAAAATTAAAGTGTAATCTGTGTTCACAATCAAAAAACACTAGATTCAAAATTGCACAAACTTTGTTATACACCCTTAGAGTTCATGTTTTATTGCATATAGCCAACATGTCACATTTCTGGGAATGAAGAAAAAAGAAAAGCAAAACTATATATCTCTAGACTGGCATGGCCAAGGGCACACTTAGGTAGGTGTAGAGGGTGCACGGCACTTAGGAGCCCTAGGAAAATGGGGTACCCAGCAAGATCGCATAAGGAGAATTACCCGACTACACAGTCGTAGTAGTAATGCCACTCGTACAGAGATTGTGAGGTGCATGAAGATAGCGCTCTGTATGAGGTAAGAGGGAGGAAGATGTGTGAGAGGTGAGATTGAAGAGAAGGAGATTCGAACTAAGGAAAGAGATCAGAGGAATCCTCACTAAGAGGCAGGTCAGAACATCATCTTTTCCTCCCAACCCTCTGTGAAAATGTGTGTGTATGGTGTTAGACAGTGTGTGCTAGTTTATGGCATCGGGATGCATGTGATCATATGGTGGTGGCGTGAGTGTGACGGTATGGAGTAAATATATAGTGTTAGCTTGTGTAATTGTATGTTAGCGTCCATGTGTATAGCGTATAGTGTTAGTGTTAGAGTGACTACGTGAGCAGACTAGCAGAAACAGCACACAAATTATTATACCCATTTATTTAGCAAGAAAAGAAATTACAATGAGAGTGTTACTTTAACGGGAGCTTGAAAGTTTAGTGTCAATGACCTCAGTGTATGAACGCAAAGTGAATGATAAAAAGTAGCTGACACAGAATAAATAGTGGAAATGTCACTACAATAATTAGGAAAAGGCTGTGCATTGATTGAATTAGTGAGACTCAAGCGTAAGGAAGAGGAAAACTGATCGATAGTCCCAAAAACAGCAAGAACTAATGAGTTTGAACTGCAGCCACAATGGGCTTGTAATCTATTTGAAAGGGAACTTTCAGTAAAGGAGACGTTAAAATCTTAAAAGGAAAGGTCAATCAAACTGTTGTTCTGTATTCACAGTGGGAATTTGAGTCTTTTTTCTTTTAGGAAAATGTTGGGAAAATGCTGAAGAACAAAAATACAAAAGTAAACTTAACTAAATTACAAGAAAGGCTATATATCAGGTCCAAATGTGGCACTTTCCCCATGATACCCCCAGTTGCTGGATAAAACTTGTGGGTTCATGCACTATGGAGGGACCTTGCAGTTCCATGTCACTGATCTCACTTTGCATTATAAATGACCAATGTCAGTGATCTTCTGCTGGAAGAATAGCTTTGGATGGCCCTGCATAACACATTTTTAAATCAATGAGATTTATTAGATTTATTGAGTTACCTCACGTATTGAACTATGCATCATGCAGGGACAACATAACCCTTGTAGGTAAGAAACGAGACAGTGATGGGTCTTTATGATGGAAACCGAAACCATAACCCTTCTGCAAATTCAGCAAACTCTCTTATATTCTACAGAGTCTACAAAAGACTCTAACCCTTAGCAGATGCTTTTCTTTCCTCCAAAGGTTTAATCACATTAAAGCAACACATAAACGTTTAAGAAGCTTTTCAGTTCTATGCTAATAACCTATCAGCGCCTGCTCTTATGTCACATGACAATTAAGTATTCCCAGACACAATGCACAATTTTACAGGTAAAGATAATTATTCCTGGGAAGGCTCTAACAGCAGTTTTAGGAATGCTGTACTTAAAATTAAGTGGAGCAGCATCTTAAAAAATGACATCATTTGTATTTGTTGACGAAGCCAGCGCAAAACTGCTTACATTGGTATAAACAACCATTGTGGCAGTATTGTGCTATTTTCCAGACCAAGACAATTTTATACAGAATCCCCCATTGTGTTGTATCTCTTGTGTTATGGTTGCTACTCAAGTTTCTAGTGTATGGGAAAAAAACATTTTCTAATATACACAAGTGCACAGTATATGCAAAGGTTTATATCCCTTGACAGAACTTAAGATATTTGAAATTACATTTTAAGGTAGCCTGGGGAAAGCAATACTGTATTGCATTCTTCATTTTCTGCTGTGTATTATAGCAGCCAACTACACATAAACTGTTTGAGCACATATTTTAAGGCCAAGTAAAAAGCAAGCTATCTGCTGAAAATATCTAAGCTTTCTTCATCAGGTACCTATCACAGAAAGAAATGTTTACAATGTTCAGCGGAGCATAAATACTGTCTATATTTTGTGTCAATATTTTTTAAAATGCCGTACCAGTTTGTGCACATTCTTTAAAAAAAGATATGCTACTATCAGCCCATAACGACTGGAACCTTGTGGACAGAGAAACAAGGTACAAAAAGAATAAACGGAGAGAAGAAGGAAAACAGATGTTGGAGAGTGAATAGGATTTTGGGAGGGGTGTGGAGAAAGTGCCAACACTTGTGAATCCATAAGGGGTCTCAACAACCAAGGTTATATCTGGTGGCAGCATTTGCACAGTGCTCAGATAGAATGATGTGTGGATAGAAGGCCCCATGACATCATCCTTTCGCCTGAGTGTTGTAGGTGATGTCATACACATTCCCAGTTTCCTAAAAAGTTGTTAGCTATGGATATGTACTTATTCCTTAGTTGTGTTTTTACGAACCAGTTTTCTCTAAAGTTGATTCTGTTTATTGGGATAAGACAAGGTAGGTGTAAAATCACATATTTCTATACTTCTATAGCATGGCTACAGCTGCATTTAGTGGTCTTTATATACAACAGTGGTCTCTCATGGTGACTTTATAAGGTCCATAAAATTACGGGTATTTATTTTTAATTTGATCATTTAACCATCAGAGCCCCCAGAAGATAAGATCTTCCTACGGATGCAAAAATGCACAATTTACTATATTTACCTAAATTTAGAAGTTCATTCTGAAAGCTTGGGGCCAACAGTGGTAGGAATATACCCAAATATGGAAAGAAGATCAGTTTAGCAGTTGGAGAAGTATGGCAGTATTGCCAAAAGATGGAAGGGTGGTTAAGGATACTCTTTTATGGTGTTTTCCTGGTTAAGTGTCACATTCAACCTCCTCTAATTACTATGTCAACCATTAACATTCTAACAATTTGTTAAGCATTAAAATATTTTGAGACGTCAGAAGAAACGTACAACAAGCATTTAAAGAAATGTACAGAAGCAAAGTCATGCTTCTTGAGTTCATATTTCTATACGTCACCAGAAACATACACATTATTCACCCACCACGACACATTACAGGAAACCGTACGTAAGCCTGCTGTTATAAATACATAGGAGAGAAGGATTTTATTCCTGTTACATTGTAATAAAATATAAGGCAAGGCTTTTCAATAAAGGCAATCAGTTGGTATAACACCACCCAACTACTCGAGAGCCATTTTTTTTACTTAGTAAACCTTTGGGATATCTTTATACACATCCCTTTGGGAGATGTTTATACACACCCTTCCTCCCACATTCCTTTAGCTTTCCTCGGCCCTCTCCTGCAATACCTATACTAGTGTGGCCGGCCAATCCTTAAAAGTGGTACTTTTACCTATTGCGTAATACACTCTAACTCCTTCTAGATTGTAAGCTTCTTTGCCCAGGGCCCTCCAACAAGTCAAAATGTTATGTTATATACTACTTGTTATGTCCTGTCTACCCATTGTACAGCGCTACAGCATGTGATAGCACTTTATAAAAACAAATAATAAAATGACACACTTTCTTGAATTCCTTTACCGCATTTACTGTCTCTTGTGTCAGTGCTGGTATCAAACTGAGTGGGTGAAGCATTTCCCATATTAAATGTTATGAATAAAACAGGTTATACAGGTATCAATTGAGTCATTAGATGTTGTGACAGGCGAGCCCCTTCTAATGCCCCTCTGCTGCAGATTAATAGCACGTTATTTTTTGCCTGAATTGAAGCCATATCAAAGTGCCACACAGTTCATGAATGAATAACTATTTTATCTAATTGAAGGATCAGACAACCATTGAAAGAAATGAACCATTTTATTAGCTCAGCATAAAAAAAAGCCCCATGCAGCGAGTGGACAGCATTTCAATTCTCTTCAGCGAGATTTACTGGCATTGATGTCTTTAAAATCGAATCTAGCGCCCGCTTCAAATAAATCAATTTCCTTTAAAAAGAATGCGAAAATGGAAGCTTGAAGAAAAAATCACACACAGCACTAATACCACTTAGCCTTTTAAGTGCTGGGGGCGAAACACAGAAAAGTTTAATGGAGTCACAGTGATCAAACAACTCCTATAAAGTAAGGAATAAACAAGATTTATTAGAATACATTTCCATCCCACAAGGGTCGGTAATTATTCCGTTATCTTAATGTCATCCAAAACAAATGCTAAAGAGGACACTAAATATTACGTGATGGCATCATGCTTAACTCTAGCAAAGCATAATACTAAACACATCAAACCCGTGTCTGCAATCAGTCATTTCCATATCCATTCACATCAGTATTCAACTAAATCCCCACATTAAATAGGTAGTGCCACGGGGATCAATACCTCTGATTATTTGTAATACTCTGAATTGCTTTTGGGATGTACAGTGTAAGCAAAGGAAGTTTAATGGGTGCAGATTGTGTAAGGCTTGTAAATAGTATCTATCTTGTGCAAATCTAAGGTTTGATTCTTCGAAGAAAAGAAGCTTGCCCACCAGTAAACTATTCAACTGTTTGGTCACTAATTTGCAAAATGATCACTAACTGCAAAATACTACCTAAAATGTACATACACATTTAGCAGACTTATAGCTTAATCACAGCCCAGCCTTTGCCGGTTGTACGTCCAAAACACTGACCATTTAACTACCGGTATATCAAAGCAATCCACCGTGCCTCCAATGGATTCGTTGGCACGTAAATCATTAGCCTTTTTATAACTATAATGGGTAGAGATTGTCATTAAAATGAAAGTCTTATCGTTCCAAACATGAAATTGACAAGATATTTGAAATTTTAGTATAATTATAATTATATAGGGCCAGCCAAGCTCTCCTTGAAAGATATCTCAATGTATATTGAAGTCTGTGAGTTAAAACCGAAACTCCCGTGAAAAATCTTCCTGCCAGCTCCTGCTTTAGTGAATAAATCCCTTTGATGTGGTGTTACCAATTGAGGGTATCTATATTTCATGCATGAAGCTCTGAAGTGCCACAATTTTCTATTGGTAAAACCACACCAATGATAAAAAAAAAAACAATTTACCTATGCAAATGCTTGAAAATGTTTCTTAATTTATCTTTTTAATGCTCATCCATATTTTAAGACAAAACCACATCTGCAATACCAAAGCCATTAATCATAATTAATAGTATTTCTTGCATATTCCTAATTACGATTTTAATATTATGATGATATTTACACATTATACACATTATAATTATCACAAGATGAACTATACAATGATCTCTCTACATGATGCATTCTGAAAGGGTTAAGTAATGTTACATTTCCTTACAAGAGTCTAAAGATTTCAAGAGGATATTTTTGATGGTCTAGATTATGTATGGGTGAAAATAGTCCAATAGTTCCACACTCAAACATACATAGAAAACATACAATATAATCAGGGCCGGCCTTAGGGGTGAGCGACCAGGGCGCCTGTCCGGGACTTAAATTAAAGCATAGTTTTTTTGGTTTGGTTTTTTTTTAACTTTATTTAACATCCTCCATATTAAATAATTTTTTTTTAACTTTACTTAACATGGAGGATGTTAAATAAAGTTAAAACAAACAAAAAAACCAATGTTTCAATTGAAGTCCCGGGCAGCGACCGCTCGGCACCCCTCACTCTCCGTGACTCCGTAGCGGTGCTGTGTAGCGCGCACCGTGGCAAATGAGGAAGATGGACACCTCCCGCTCCCACCGCAGGACTCCGGCAACGAGGTAAGTAAGGATAGGGAGAAGGGCGGGGGGGGGGGCAGTGAGAAGGGCAGAGGGGGGAGTGAGAAGGGGCAGAGGGGGGCAGTGAGAAGGGCAGGGGGGGAGGCAGTGAGAAGGGGGCAGAGTGGGGGGCAGTGAGAAGGGGATGGGGGGGCGCCAGAGGAGCAGTCCGCACAAGGCGCCAGAACACTTAAGGCCGGCTCTGCATATAATAACCAAAGGATGACCTACCCTTGCTCCTCCATCATCTCTTGCAGCTCCATACACTTAAGTTCCACTCGTCTCTTCCTCTCATGGTCCAAGATTTCCCGGTGGGCCTTCTTGACAAAGCTGGGTTCAGTAGATCTTGCTTCCTCTTCAGGTTTATGCCAAGTACCTGAAGCGCCGGGTTGGGAGAAGCCGTTGGAGGTTTCTTGTGGCGAAGGGACCCTTGCACCATTGTTGCACACAGACATTGCAATGTTGTTTTCCAGTTTTTGAGTTCTTTACTTCTTCACTTGGCAGGTTCTGTGAAAATTCAAAAACATTTGTTAAAGCTTTCTTTTATTTCTTATCATCCCTGCACTGTCGAAAGAAGAACAGTAAAGAGGAAATAGTCTCCATGTGCTGAGCCGCTCTGTTAAATTAAAACTGACGGCTTAATGGGAGAAGAGCTGTACTAATCTGCTTTTCTGCAAGTCAGGGGCCATCACTTCCAGCCAAGCAGCACAAGCACCATTATGAAAGCTTCCAATGCAGACACAGAAGTCAATTCTCATATATTAGGGATTTGAGAGACCTGGTCGTGCGCAGCACACTGTGAGAAAAGATTGCCTTAGACCCCAATGGAAAAATTGGAGTAGCTAATTGGAAAAGAAACACGGGCAGTTCTAGAGGCTATTACACGCACCATAATGTAATTACTGACACACCTTATGAGTATTGTTGATCGTAAGCTGCCATCACACGTATTTACATCTAAGTTATTATTTTTTTTTTTGCAATGTGACCAGCATTCTTTCTCTTTGCTGATGATAAGCAAAACAGTAACAACAATTAGATTACTGTGAGGAGGAAGCAGCCGGAACATAAGGGGGATAAAAAAAAATGTAAAATTGGCAGAGATTTGGAAATGAAAATACACATTTATTGCATGGAGACAAGCAGGATGCACATTACCCTGAAAGTTACCCCTTTTTTTTAACAGATATCAGTGAACGTATCTTTAATCAGTATAGCTTTTTTTATGGAATCAGTAATAAACTCAACAATATTGTATATGGTAATGTCATATGACAGCAAAAATGCGTGAGATACTTCTGAGTAGCTGGGCAGAGACACAAACACCAGCTTGTCTGGAGAGGGCTGGCAAGGGGGACAGTGACTACTTAGGACAACTTTCACCTCTTGGCTTTTCATACGTTAAATGCTATGTTTACTTGTTTTATATGCAGTCTTTTTTGGTGGAGGTGGGTTAGGCTTGATGGCATGATGTACCCTGACCAAAAATGTCTTGGTATGTTTATGTTACTTGCCCTCTTGAATGGACTTTGTCAGCCCTTCCCTGCTTGCATGAAACCAAGGAATGTACGTATGGGTAGAGGCTCTTGTTACCGAAACCTAACTCCATAAATTGGAGTATGGCAGGGGTAGACTGGATGGAGGATGGCACTGATTTGAGTACGGCAACTTGAATAAATAGAAAGCTAATCAGACGTAAGAATCCAATGGAACAGCCTCGGAACCTTTAACTTTTTATGCCACAAAACCACTGCAAGGGCTAAAATGTCCATAGGGGTAACTAGGCAATTACCGGAATCACAGTTTTGTTGGGATTAAACTATACATGGCTAAATAGTTGTTTCACTAGTTGCTACTGATGATGCTTTTGAAGAAATGAATGTATTTTTCTGTCTTGTGATATGTAGAGGTATTTTATACCTCTGCTGACTAATCAAAGATGGAGGAAAATCTGAATAATACCAGTCTTTTACTATAAATATTAGGAGCAATAATAAAAACAATAAATGAAGTATCTATAAAACATTAAATGGAGGTTCATTAGATGCAGAAGAAATATTACATATACTACAAGTATATGTAAGAAATATTACATATACCGTGTTTCCCCGAAAGTAAGACAGTGTCTTACTTTCTTTTTATCCCTAAAAGCCCCACTATGTCTTACTTTCGGGGTATGTCTTATATTGGGAAAAAATCCACACACACATACCAAACCACACATACACCAAACCACACATATATACTAATTCACACATATATACTAATCCACACACATACCAATCCACTCTCACTTAATGCTTTCCTACCTTTCCTTTCTTCTTTCAGCTTCTTTTCCTCTTCTTCTGTTCATCTGTCTTCTCTTCTTCCGGGTTCAGAGGGCAGCGGTGGGCGCGGCTTCAGTGCTGTGCGCCGGGATCTGACAACAGACCCCGGCGCACAGCAGCTGTTGCCGTGTGGATCGCAAGGGAGCAGTATCGGAGGTCTTTAACAGACCTCCGGCTCCCTTGAGTGAGCCGGAGGTCTGTTAAAGACCTCTGATACCGCTCCCTTGCGATCCGCACGATCGCATGGGAGCGGTATCGGAGGTCTTTGCCGGCACCCGGCACCCCTCCAGAGACGGACAGCA